>OY986436.1:14278341-15023966 GCA_963920525.1 Dichetophora obliterata | reverse complement strand
TCTGATGAAAATACAGAAAACAATGTTATAGTAGATCTAAAAATGTATGAACTATGGCCCAAACTCAAAAAGAACTAATTTTCGAAAAAGTTATATTACGCTGATGTAGCTTAGATACCAACAAGTTTTATATCACATCCTCGATGTTTTTGGCCACCTTTATTTCACCCTCTATATGTATTCTACTCCAGAAAAATAAAGAAAAAATAAACAAGATTTATGTAAAATGAGTATGCATTAAAAAGTTTTAATTAATATGGAATAAAAAGCCCAAAACTTCAGACATATGTATTAACTAATACATATTAAATTATCGTTAAAATTTTTGTAAACTTTCGGAAATATTCTTCTTGGTACACGATGGAAAATTTTTTCTATTGTACTTTACTCCTTGGAGTAAGGCTTGATATTTTACTTCTTCTTCTTCTTCTTTTTAAGTTGGCGCTGCAACCGTATTTCGGTCTTGGCCTCATCTAAGAATTTGCGCCAGCCATTTCTGTCTTTCGCTTGCTGGCGCCGGTTGGAAATTCCAAGCTTCATCAGGTTGTCCTCTAGTTGGTCTTTCCAACGAAGATGCGATCGTCCTCTTCTGCGTTGACCGCCGCTGGGTACCGAATCGAGTGTTTTCTTCACTGGAGCATCGTCTTTCATGCGCTGAACATGACCAATCCAGCGAAGCCGCTCGATTTTAATGCGCTTGACTATGTCGATGTCAGCGTACAGCTCATACAGTTCATCATTCCACCGTATTCGGTACTCGTCATTGACGCAGATTGGTCCGTAGATCTTACGAAGAATCTTTCTTTCGAATGCTCCTAAAGTCTTTTCATCTAAACTGGTCAGTGTCCAGGTTTGTGATGCGTAAAGTAGGACGGGCATGATGAGCGATTTATAGAGCGTGATTTTCGTACGTCAAGAGAGGGCTCTGCTTCTCAATTGCCTACTGAGCCCAAAGTAACACCTGTTGGCAAGAGTTATTCTTCGTTTGATCTCAATGCTGATGTCGTTGGTTGAGTTTATGCTGGATCCCAGATAAACGAAGTCCTTTACAACCTCAAAGGAGGTATTGTCAACTGTGACGTGGGTTCCAAGACGCTGGGACTGTTTGTTTGTTGACACCAAGTATTTCGATTTATCTGCATTCACTGCCAGACCCATTGGACTTGACTTTTTTTCTAATCTGGAAAATGCTGCACTGACTTCGCGCGTATTATGGCCAATGATATCGATGTCATCAGCATACGCAAGCAGCATAACACTCTTGTAGAATATTGTGCCACTACGTCTCAGATCTGCAGCTCGTTTGATTTTTTCCATCATTAGATTGAAAATTTTATATATTTGTATAAAAACCACGCCCTATAAAAGTGGCGTCATCAAAATTATACAACATTGACACCTTCGTATATACTAAAATACGGATATGGGGGTATTTTAACTTCGGTTCAGTCAAAGTTAATTCCTCTGTTGTAGGAATATAGTGTTTTGGTTATAAGTTTGTTATAGTGGTGTAGCGAATTGTGTCTCTTGTGCTAAACAATTGGTTTCAACTTTTTTATTTTAATAATATTAAATAATGCGTTATTCGTATAATGATAGAAGAGCCTTTTAAGTTTTTTATGTTTAGTTTCTACATTTTTTGTCAATAATCTTATGTGATATATCTCGAACTGATGAAATAAGTAGCTTATTAAAATATACAAAAAATAAAAAAAAACCAAAGACCAATATTAATGTTTTTTTATTTCATAGTTTTTAATACATAGTTTTTCCATTTTCAACAGCTTTTAATGTATTTTATGTACAGCTGCTTTAAAAAGAGTGTTGGAGCGTGTTAGTCGAGTCGACTAACATTGGCTATAACGTATTAGAAATACGATTGGTTATCCAGGGTTAACATTTAATTTTTTTAGGGGAAAATTTTAGGTTGAAATGAAAGAATAAAGAAGGTTTTGTTGAATTATGCCGAAAGATTCTTAAAATTAACTTTTTTAAATAAAAACCTTCAAAGTCTTTAAAAATTATTTTTATAATTTAGAAGTCTTCAAAGACTCTTAATTTTGATTTTATTTGATAAAAGTAAGAAATAACTATCAAAGTTATTTTTTATATAATAAAAGTTTGTTAAGACTCTTATTTTAGAAACTTTTCGGAAAAAAGTCATAAAAGTCTTAACCTCTGCTTGAAACTAAAAAAAAGTAAATGAATCCATTTATTAAGCAACAAAACAAAACAAAACTCATTAAATATATTCACAATTGCGTTGTTTTCAGTGAAGTTAATTTCTTAATACTTCTTAAAAAATATGTGAATTTTTAAGAACTGGTCAGTGGCTGATTTTTCTCTCTTCGTTATTGTGCTTTTTAAGCGTTATTGTGCTTTTTAAGTGTTATACCATAGAGCAATATTTACTTATTTGGACTTGCTTGCACAGTCCACGTAAATTGCTTTACTGGAAAGCAATATATTTGGTACTTTTCAGGTATCTATAAATTAAGTTTTGAAAAGCAAACTTTGTCTCATTCGTTCGAGTCCTGGTTTTGCGCAATAAATACGCAATAAGCAACAGCAAGCTTTTTAACTAATTTATGATTTACCCCAGAACTCCAATACTTTAACTGTAGCGTACTGCAAATGCATATCGACGTTTGTTTTGAAATATGCTGACATAAGCATACATACAGATTCAAACAAACAAATAAACAAACACACCACATGGGAGAACATTTGTCATAAATTGAAATTAAAACAATAGAACCCATGCGTAGAACAATAGATATGTCAAAACTGCAAATAAAATCATTAAACGCCCAAAAAACACCAACCCCCAAACCAAAAAGCACTTTGACAGAAGCCCCCCAAAATAAATGCCTGCCTTACAACAGAAAAAAGAACAAAAAAACCCACTAAACCAAGACTTGCTCATAAACAATAACGAAATGCAATTCATTGGCATTGTCTGGGTGGAAATGCAGTATTTGTCCCGTTTTCCCGTTTTCTCGTTTCCTCTTCCAATCTCACTTTTCATATGCAATAAATAAAATTTTCTAAGCGAGCGATTGCCAGGGCGGGAAATTGTCTTGTTGAGGCGTGCAAGGGCGCGCCAGTACGAAGTTGGGCAGAAAATTGAATTAAAAGCGAAAGTTCGAATGGAGTAACTGTAGCTGCAGTAGCAGGAGGAAGAGCAGGAGGAGGCAGAGTGATTCCGAGTTCGCAGCAGTTCGTTTGTTTGTGTCCATTGGGGGATCACAAATCAAATAGATTTTTGTGAAACTATTAGCACGTTCGTACGTGCTGTGAGCTTGAAAATCACTCGGGGACAAATACATTGCTCCACAACAAAAAGCCATAAAAATATAATAGAAAAAAAAATATTATTTCATTGCAGTTAATTAACACTAAATTTTCTTAAAATGCTGAGGGGAGAAAATCAAAATCTACATATTTGAATCTGTAGAAATTTGTAAAAATATTGAAATTTTATTTTTGTCACTTTAAGAAGTAATAAATATTTTATTATTTTAAATGAAAGAATTGTTTCTCAAGTTCTAAAAAAGTATCATGAATTAATAGTATTCCATAAAAATGTGAAGGTAAAATAAAGATAACGGCATTATTTATTCCTGTCTAAATGAACTAAAAATCCCCAACACACTCTAACCAAACTTTGTCCATTCCCACAAAGTGGGACTGTGGGACCGTTCCACTCAAAATTTCGTTCTCCAAAGTAATGACTTAAAAGTATTTTTAAAAATTCGAATTATTTTTGCAGTTGCAGAGCTCTATATGTAAAGTCGGGTATTGTGGAATACCTCTTTCTTTTTTCTACATAACAGACAAGATATTCCTTAGAATCCTTAGCAGTGCGCAGTTTTTGATTCATTTGTGGATATTTTATATGGTCTTTATTCAGTTTGTTTGTTATCAAAACAATTTAAAAGTTATAGTAAAAAAAGTAAAGGAACCTAGAAAATCACTATTTGGCAAAATTGGCGGGTAATGTGGACTGAGTTGGGTTGTTATTGTGGAATACCACTCCACATTACCCAGCAGAAAATTAAGATTAATAAATTTGTGTATTAAAACAATTAGATCTATACAACAAAACTTTAATACATTCAAAGAAAATGCTTTTGATTTATTAAGCGTTTAAAAACATTTTAATACATTTATTTTTAGTTAAGAACATAACCAAAAGAGCCCTAAAGGCTGTCACGTAAAAAAACATTTCTTTCCGAACAAAATTTTGCTTATAAATAAATGTTTAAAATTTATTATAATTTGCATGATTTGCAAATAAAAATGTGTTGTCTTTTTGGTAGACATGTTTCATGCACCCAAACCATGTCGCACTGCAAACACTGTGTCCATTTAATTAAGATGATGTCATCTTTGAAGGATTTGTTGCAAAACATGCATTTCATTTCCTTGTTAGGTGGAACGTCAGAGTGAACTTCGTCGTCGTAAGAATCCATGAACTTTAAGCTGGCATCAGATTCACTAGAGGAACTTTTGTTTTTAGAGCGATGCTTCACTTTTTTTACTTCTTGATTAGTCTTAGTCTGCTTGCGTATTCCCTTCTCTGTTTTTATTTTTCGAACGTGAATAGCTTCAATACTCTTCTCTAGATCGTTTTTATTCGGAGATTTTGTAAGAACAGTTGGTCTCGACTTTCTTCCTCGATTGCTCGGTAAAAGGCACCTTATTCTAGGTGGAAGAGATATTTTCCAGGGACTTATTCGTTTACTAGTAGACGCGGCAGTTGGCAAAACTGGATCAGCTATTAAAAGTGGGTCAGCTGTAGAATTAGAAGAAAGTAAGCCCGAATTTGCGTTTTCCGCCACTGCGCATACTGTATAACCTGCCGATAGATTTCTACCAGAAGATTCTTGAACTAGTTCTTCAATTAAAAGTATGTCAGCCGTGGAATTAGTAGAAAGAAGATCCAAATTTTCGTTTTCTGATGGATTTTGACCACAAGATTCTTCAACTAGTTCTTGAATTTCTCCAGCAATAAAGTCGCTTTCCGAAAAAAATATTATTGTTAAAGGAATATATTTCCATGCATTTTAATCCGTTGACAACGACCTGTCCCGACTGAACCTTTAGATAAGCTCTGCCAAAAAGTACTGCAATATCAAACTGAGTAATTTTTGTGCCTTTTTCACGTGTATATCTTCTGATTTCATCGCTGTAGTAAGTTTTAAGGGGACCCATAAATGTTTTTTCCCATAAATAAAAAGGGCTGCAACTTGTGAGTCGAGTGTGTAGGAAGTGATACAATTACCACACCATTTTGACGAGCAAGGTTTAAAACGTCTTTATTCCTCGTATGGAAAGATAGGTCCTTTTTACTTGGCTTTGTAAATTTTAAGAAATGTCTAAACCATTTCGTGAAAGAATCAACTTGAGCCATCCCGAAATGTGGCATGCCAGTCTGAACCAGGAGGAGCATTCTTCATTAATTGAGCATTGAGATTTTTTCGTGGAAATATAAAAAAAGGCGGAACGAAAGATCCCCCAGCGCTCATGCAACTGATAACAGTGACTAATGAGCTTTGTTCAGCAGGTGTCATTGCTCCAATTTGGCGTTTCCCTTTGCTTGCCAAAATTTTCGGATTTTTATTTGGAACAACAGAAAGTCCAGTTTTATCAACATTCCATATAGCAGTTGATGGAAAATTGTGCTGTTCGTATTCATTTCCAAGGATCTTAAAAAACATATCTACATTTTCTCGAGTGAAAGCTCTGGCTCTATCAAAAGAAGTGCCAGTTGGTGTCCGAACACTCAATTTTTACTTATGACGTTTCAAGAACCCTTTAAGCCAGTCCTTGCCAGCGCAACATTTTAAAGTGGAAAATTTATTTGGAGTATTGTTTTGTTTTGCGATTTGAAATGCAATGGAACGGATATCACTTCTATTAAGTCCCCAAAATCGAGCCTCCATCTCAAGAGCACAGTTCACTAATTCATTTTCCGTGCTGCTGTCAAAAACTGGCTTACTTTTTTATTGTTTATTTATTTATTTAGAAATAGTAATGTTTACATATAAGACAGAGTCTTTTGAATGCATTAAGCAGTTTAGAATAACAACTAGTTATAAAAAACAGAAAAATAAATATAACTTAAAACTAACATTTAGTGATTTAACTAAAATAATATATAATAATAAATATTATAGCAACAGCTAGTCATAAATAACAACAATTCATGAATGAACAAAAAAACATCATTAGATTATTAGATAAAAAAGAAAAAAAAAACTTAAATTATTTTTATTCTATTAGATGAAGAAATAGTAAGTTTAGATAGAAGATAGTATTAAGAAAAGTATTTGAAAATTTCATGCTTAAAGTTGCGTTTGTTTTGAATAATTTTAATTCTTAGAGGAAGGAGTTCCAAATTCTGATAGCGTTTACAAAGAAAAGTCTGTTTGAGTTTAAAAAATTGTATCTCGGTATAATAAGGTTCATGTTTCTATTCAATCTGCAAAATTGTAACTTATCAAATAAATATTTAGGTGTTTTTGTGTAAATCAAATTATGCAAAAATATGCAGTTCCTGGCTGGCATCCAGATAATTGAACATTTTGCAATCAAGTATTTGATTGCTCAAATGACTAACGCGGTCAAACTTTCTGAGGCCATAAACATATCTGACAGCGTTATTAAAAGCTTGTTGTAACTTTAGTTTGGACCTCGAATCAAGTTTACTATACACAACATCTGAGTACGTAATGAATGGCATTATAAGCTGGAGTACCAAATTTCTCCTAGTGTCGACGGGTACAAATGATGCTGTCCACTTCAGGTTATGTTCAATATATGAACTCTACACCCAGGGTTTCGTTGGATTCTATATCCTTTACTTCAGAGGATATTTTAAAGTATATTGGATTGATCGATGAGGATTTTAATGCTGGACCTGACGGAATTCCTGCCGCAGTGTTAACACGATGTGGTTCCGTTCTAAGTCAACCACTGTCCATGTTATTCAATAAATCAATTAGCGAAAGTATTTTTCCACTTTTTTGGAAAAAATCTTTTATAGGTCCTATCTATAAAAAAGGTTGTAAGAACGATATAAACAACTACAGGCCTATCGCGAAACTCTCGTCGATTCCAAAACTTTTTGAGCGCCTCGTGTATGATCGTGTGAAAATTCACTGTGGGAAGGTCATGACAACTCGTCAGCATGGATTTGTTACTGGCAGATCCACTGTGTCTAATCTCCTCGATTTTACAACGTTTTGCTTAAATTCATTTTATTCAGGTAACCAGGTCGACTGTATTTACACTGATTTTAGTAAAGCATTTGATAAACTGCCCCACAACTTAATTCTATTTAAACTTAAGTTAATGGGTTTTCCACAATTTTTTGTAAGCTGGATTCAATCGTATCTGACAGAGCGATCTTATCAAATACGATTTCGAGGCGTATTGTCAGCTGAATTTATTGCTGAATCAGGTGTTCCTCAAGGTAGCCACCTTGGTCCACTTCTGTTTATTTTAGCCATTAATGATGTAACCCACATCATCAAACACTCTCATCTACTTATCTATGCAGATGACATGAAAATATACAGAACAATAGATGCTAAAGACAATTCAGATCTGCTCCAGTCTGATTTGAAATCCTTTGAAATTTGGTGTTCTAAAAACAATATGTTTCTAAATCCAGATAAATGCCAAACTATGACCTTCTCGCGAAAAAGGAATAATTTAATTTTTGAGTACAAGATAAAAGATACTGCATTAAGTCGTGTAGATGCTGTCAAAGATCTGGGTGTATGCATGGATTCTAAGCTATCGTTTAACGTTCATATTGATTATATTTGTAAAAAAGCATCTTCTATGCTCGGGTTTATGAAACGCTGGGCAAAAGAATTTAATAGTATGATCACAACTACAACACTGTATTATGCAATTGTGCGACCTCACTTAGAGTATGCAAGTCAAGTTTGGTCCCCAAGTTACAATGTACATGTTGAACGTATAGAGAGAATCCAAAAACGTTTTGTTCGGTTTGCTCTAAGGGGCTTAAGTGCAACTGACACTTTAAACCTTCCTCCTTATGAGGATCGTTTAAAACTATTAAAAATGCAATCTTTGAACGAGAGAAGGAAGTCTGCAGATATCGTCTATTTACACCAACTCATAACTGGTGTATTCGATTCACCAGAACTCCTAACTCTTATAAATTTTAACACTAACCGTAGAAGCAGTAGAAATGCTAACAATTTAATTTACTTACCTTTTAGTAGAACAAATTATATGGCTACTGCTCCTTTACATCGCATGAGTACCTTTGTTAACAACTGTAGCTTTTTTGATGTTAACTTATCGAAAGGTCAACTCAAAAGTAGATTGAAAACTAATGTATGATTAGATCTATGTAAACGCATGGTTAGTTGTTATGTCTTGTGTTGTCCTTGAGCCCAACCCATATTATGGTGGGTAAATTTTTCTCACTTTGGATTGTTTTGGACCACTCTTATCAGTATCATTAAGGCTATTCACGGTTTGAGCGTACTTTTAACAAATCATATTTATAGCATTTGTTATTGTTCAAACTGTGAGCACCTCGCCATGTGACTGTCGTATAAAAAGATTGTTCAACCTTGTGATGTATGTGATTATGCGGCTGTAGACAGAGCATAAAAATACGAGGTACAAAGAGCACGTCCAAGGGCTGCTTTTATTTACGCGTGCCTGCGTATTTGCATTTGTATGCAAAACAACAACGAAGCAAAATACGTTTTCGTAAATTGGCGAACAAATAGCAGATCCAACAAATGGCAGACCAGCGTATTCGAACTGTGAATGGCCTTATTGAGATGTTTTAATGATATTTGGGCTGGTTCTTAAGATGATCTAATGCGGAGAAAGTGCGAAAAAGCTGTAGTAGCTGAACTCTATTGTTCCGAAGGGCATAATAAATCTTAGAAACAACCGAATTAATGTGATCCTCACAAGAAAGTGAGGAGTTAATGTGGTATCCAAGATTTTTAACTTTATCAACAAATCTTAGCCCTACACCATTAAGATAAATCGTTGGTATATCAGACAAAGAGTAACTAGATTTAAAGATCGGTAAAACAAATGACTTCGGTGGATTTAGGTTAAGCTTATTTGCTCTAGCCCATTTAGTTATTTTGCTCAAATCCTCGTTCATCCTGAGACATAAATTTTCAACAAGACCAATAATACTGGCCAAGTACAATTGAAGATCATCAGCATATGCATGCATGGTTACATGACGGCATTTGCTGAAGATATCATTTATAAACATTGAAAATAACAACGGACCAAGTACTGAGCCTTGAGGAAGATAAGTAACAGAAAGCCCCACAAGATAAGTAACAGAAAGCGGACAGACTATCTCCCACCCTAACTCTTTGAGACCTTCCCACCAGGTAACTATATAACAGACGGACCGCCGTGCTAGAAAACCCAAAGCTTACATATAATTTTTGGCACAATATTGTATGATCAACGGAATCAAATGCTTTCGAAAAATCTAAGAGACAGAGCAAGTTTATGTTGCCTAGATCAAATGACACTCTGATGTCGTCTAAAATCTTTATAATAGCTGTAGAGCAGCTGTGCCCTGGACGAAATCCAGACTGAAGTGGGGATAAAAGGTCAAATCTTCGAATGTGTTCTGAGATTTGCACGGATATAAGAGACTCAAAAACTTTTGATAACGATGACAACAGACTTACAGGACGATAATCGGACGGATCACACGCATTGGTTTTTTTCGCTATGGGAATGATTGTTGCTGATTTCCAAACATCAGGGAAGCACAAACTTGTGAAGCAGTGATTAAATATGTGAGTAAGTGGGCTGAGGATAAATGGTAAAATAAGTTTAATAAATTTAATGGATATTCCATCATCACCCACTGCATTGGATTTAATTTTGTTTACACACCGAGGTACATCACACTCATCTACAGCAACAAACTCAAAATTAGGTGAATATTCAGATGTTAATGTTCTTGTGTTATAGTCGATCACATTACCAGAAGACGTAGAGCTTGCAACAAAGTATTCGTTAAGAATATTAGGATCGATCTGACAATCATCGGTGCTTGTTTTAAATTGTTCCATAACTTTTTGGATGGTTGTGCTGAACTTAACTTAGACATAAAAAACATACGTTTTGATGATTTAACTGTAGAGTTGGCTACGTTTCTTGATCTTTTGTGCTGTTCCCAATTTGATGTTGTTGGATTTCTTTTCCAGCGGTTATAATCTTTATTTCGTTTTTTAAGGGCTAATCTTACATCATTTGTAAACCAGGGTCAGATTGTATTTTTTACTCGGCGAGTGATTAATGGAACATGCAAGTCATAAAGTTCACTGATTCTATTCATAAAATGCCTAATCTTCTCATCAACTGAGCTAAACGACCAGCATTCAGACCAATTTGTAGTACACAAGTCACTACACAAAGAGACATACCCAACATATTTATAATCTCTAAAAGAGATTGTTTTTTCAACGACATTTGGTAACATATCTACATTTAAAGAACAAAAAATAAGGTCATGGTCAGAAATAAAGGACAATTGGTCAAAAAGCAGAACAGAAGATATATCTGAGACAACAAAAATATCTAATAAGCTCGGAGAAGCATTACTTGCATATCGCGTAGTGTTAACCGTTTGAAGCCCAACTTCAGTAAGTCTATCAAAGAAGCGGCCAACAAAATTGTCTTTACATAAAATGTTAATATTGAAATCACCACACATTACATAATAGTCGTAGCCAATTGCACAATTTGACAACGTAGAAAACAATTGATCCAAACTACAGTTACGACAAGGATTATATACACACGACACAAAAACCCCAACACAATTAACACGAATTTCAATGTTGAGAAATTCTACCTCAGAACCACTCGACATTCCTAAGACATTAACATTTAAATTATTTTTACAGTAAATTGCAACACCCCCGCCCTTCTTATCTTTGCGATCATTTCGATAAAGCTTATATTTATTAATATTTAAGCAGATATTATTAATGTCTTTATGAAACCAGGTTTCTGAGACACAGATGATATCAACGACTGAATTTTCGAAGCAATGTCGAACAATATCAAGCTTAACATCGTTAAGGCTTCTCGCATTAAAGTGGACAATGTTCAGTCCAGAGTGTTGCCTGCACAGAACGCCGATCAGAATTTTTTGGAATTCATTATTAGTAGAACCCATAGAAAATTATGTTAACACAACCACAGGCATAAAAGAAAGTGAAGAAGTATATAGAAAAAGAGAAGAAGAAGCATGAACAGATCATAGAAAATAAGAAACAGCAGTACTAAGTTTCATCCTCACGTACAACGTCCGCAGCGCAGATAGCATTTTGCATCTCTTCGATGCTGTTAACACGTATTCCCTCTCCGCTCTTCCGCATTCTAATGTAAACAGAGCCTCGTAGAGTAAATACATTAAATATGCTTTTTTTTCCGTTTGCATATGATCGCTGCCTGCAGAACCCTTCGCGTATCAGCTGACATGCTCTCATGCAAATATACATTGTTGTCGGAGTCGATGCCAGCACCTCTTACGTCCTAATGGAGTGGATAAAAGTTTTGAAATCGGAGTATCGCTTCTAGCCAGTCTGTAAAGAGCTGTGTGCGGAACATTAAAGGTTTCTGAGGCCAAATCTATGCCCATATCTCCGCTTCTAACTGCTCTTATAGCTTGTTTCATGGAAAGCTGATTCCATTTTCTAATTCCATCCTTTTTGGCATGTTTAGAATTGAATCTCGAAAATATACTGTACATACATACAAAATCAAAAAAGTTGCTAGAAGCGGTCGGGTAATATGGAATGGTATTCCATAAAAGCCGCCTTCAACCATTCCACGGGTAATGTGAAATTTCACACCATATGTACAAAAATATTTATAAAAATTTTTAGAAACTATGAACGCTATGAAAAATTGTAAAATTTATACTTATAGCCTTGCACTTTTATCGAACCCATGAATGTAAATTTATTTTAATCAATCACCAAAGTACTTCAAAATATCTACGAAAAAATGTTGCGTGATCAAGTCGATGCTTTCCAAGCTACTGAATATCAACCAGCAAATATTTTCAGGAATAAGCACGTGTTTCAACCATAATTTTTGGTTTGCAAGCTGTCAGTGATGCAAGCTGTCAGTGATGCAAGAAATGCCAGAAAGTCATTATTTTAGAAAATAAAGTGACCTTCCACATTAGCCACCCCTTCCACAATACCCGAACTTACTCTATATATACATACACCCAGCAAAAAAAGTGCTTTCAAAAGAAGCTAAAGAGGAAAGCAAAGTCTTGAATTCCATCCCTTCCACTTTCATACCCAGAAGGCATTCTTTTAACAGATGCATGTCATTGGAAGGAATGCTTTCCTTAGTCTTCTCTAGAAGTGCTTCTAGGACTTTTTTAATGGAAGCTTTCTTTGAGCCCTTCAATCAAAGGATTCTAGTAGGTGTTTTTCAGGAGAACTTTAAGAAGGCATTCGACAAGAAGGCTTTTTGTGGTGTGAGGGTTAAAAAATCCCTTGTAAAATATCCCTTTTCCCGACGACATTCTAGCGATTTTGGTGTTGGAAATGAATAGTGTTTGGGTTTTGTTGGGGGATTCAAAAAAATTCCAAGGTAAAATATGCTTTTTTCTGAACTTCAAATAATTGAGTGTCTTCCAGAAGTAGTTTATAAAAATGCCTCTTGAAAGAACTGCTTTATAAGGCTAAGAAAAAGCAGAGTTTGATCAATAGAATGTCTTCTGGAAGCAGTGCCGCTAAGAATGCATGTCACATTTGCATCAAAAATTTTGCTGGGCACTTGCGCCGAAGTGCAGTAATAAAACTTTTATTGCAATTTTCTCGAAATCACTTTTTCAAATTGGGGTGTCGTTTTTCTCGAGAACCAGAAGTCGGATAAAGATGCGGTGGGTGGCGTTTTGTAGATAATCACGTCAGGCATATTCTGAACAAGGATAATTGGGCTAACTCTACTACCGGGGGAGGGGTGGGGCAAAAACCCTCAAAAAACAGGTAATTTTTTTACTTTCTTTTAAAAATCGCAAAATTTTGTCAAGTTTTTATATTTTGGAAAAATCCTAGTTCAGGATATGTCTGACGTGATTACCAACAAAATGCTGCCCGCAGAATTTTGATACATCTGGTTATCAAGAAAAACGACACCTCGTTGCCTTCTCATTTTTACATACCCATTTTCATCGCTCTGGGAGTTGGGATAAAAAACATCGAAACATAAAAAAATACGGAAAAAGTTAGGAAATTACGTCTTCTTTCACGTAAAAAACCCTAAGTTGATAAATTGAAAAACGACTGAGATGCAGCAATTTAAACAAAAACTTTATTTTTGTTGGCTTGAACCGTAGGTCATACCTTAAGAACGCCGCGAAAATTTTATTTTATTTATACTCTGATAGACGTTATCATACTAATCAGTGTCACAAATTTGTAAACAAAACTTGTTATTCAGAAGTCATCTAAAAATTTCGTGTTTCAGCATTTTTTTGCACTTGTAATCTACAACTTCTCTTTTACAATTTGTGTTGCATCTATTCTTACAACATTTGTAATTACAAACTTAAAAATTTGTGAAATTGTGATTTGTAATTCGTGGAACGAATTTTTTTTTAAAATATTTTTATTTGTAGTTTACAAGTACAGATTTGTGATTGTAAATTGTATTTGGTGGCGGCCGTAGCTTAGTGGGTAGAGTGCGTGGCCCCTAAGCTAAAGAACCGGGGTAGCCCGGGTTCAATTCCAGCTCAGACAGAAAAGTTTTTTCAATTGAATTAATTTTTCTGTTCGGTCCTCACCTCTCTGCAGACAATGGCAAATCTCAGAGAGTAAAAATTGCCATGTAAAGTTTCTTGAGAACATAAGCCGTTCGGAGTCAGCATAAAACACGTAGGTCTAGTTCTCGATGATTTGTGATCAAACATTTAATAACACGCACAACACAATTGATCAATAGAAGCTAGGTCAAAGTCCTTAAAAGGGCTGAAATGGCCAGTTTATATATATATGTATATATATAAATTGTATTTGGTTAAATAGGGCACTGGCCTTTTCGTCGGATCTCAAAAATTGTGCAGTTTCTGCAAGTAACCATCCTCTCTTAACATTGATTCATTACCATCCGCCTTTATCACTTACCTTATTCCACAAAAATACTTAAAGAAACACACCCTCCGATAGTTTGCACAGTTTTACTTTTGGGAAAACTAGAAATACTCGTTGGTGAAATCGACTTTCAACATATTTTTGAAATTATTGAAAACAGCATTATCAACTGTTGGCCTTTTCTATGTCAAAATCCTAAATTGCCTCACACAATCTGTTCCATTGTTTACAAGGCAGAAGAGGTTTTCGTTTTCACCGCCCTGGTATTATTCCATCCGGAATAAACGAAATAAACTTTGGAGTGCATATTTATTTTCTAGGTCTTCTGCTGACCTCACGAGATTTCTTTGAAGATATCAGCTACTTCTGGTGTCCCAAAAACACAAAAAATACGACGAAAATTTTTCGTGACGAGACTCTAAAAATTTTACCCTCAACATTAAATCGCCGCCTAAGATAAAGTTAAAAACTTATTTTGGGTATTAAAATGTTTAAAAAAATGATAAATTAAAAATCTATCTTAAAAACAAAATTATTTTCAAAAATTTGACAAAACATAACATAGTTAAACAAACGTACTTATTAAAATTTATGCAGAGTTTCTCCAGCCATAAACGAATTTCGTAATTTATAACTTTATCTATGCCTAAGAACATGTTAAAAGCAATTAAAATAATAAAATTTTTCATTGTTTTTACAGTTGTCACAGAGGATCCAGAGTTTACGGATGTCATTGAAAATATCACAGTGCCAGCGGGTAGAAGCATTAAACTAGCTTGTTCTGTCAAGAATCTAGGATCATACAAGGTAAGTCGAAATAAAC
Source organism: Dichetophora obliterata (assembly GCA_963920525.1). NCBI lineage: Eukaryota > Metazoa > Arthropoda > Insecta > Diptera > Sciomyzidae > Dichetophora > Dichetophora obliterata. The sequence goes on along the minus strand of OY986436.1, from coordinate 15,008,978 downwards.
ACAGCTACAAAGTGATTCAGTTAAAGAAAACAATTGATTGTTGCTATGTTTGCACCTTGTTCAGAATGATTGGACATGTTAAAACTTAGCAAATTTATTTCGCTTGGTTAATGAAATTAGAAGAGTGATGGAAAAGGGTATGCAAGAGTGAAAGGAATAACAATTTATCAACACATATACAAAAGCAAAAGCATGCAGCAATGAATATAAATCAATACGTTTTTCCACAGAAAAAAAAAACACAACAAAAAAGATTACTATTCCCATGGCAAAATTAGACAAGGTTGTGTTAGGGCGGAGAGCCAGTGACCGAAACTGTCAAAACGAATTTGACATTTCATACAAAATCTGCAACCAATGAGAGTGCAATATGAAAGCAAAAATTGGCAAAAATATCAAAATGGCTAAGTTTGACAGTTATGGTCACTAAGAAAGAGAACACATTCAGCAACAACACTACCTTGTCTAGTTCTACTATGCCTATTTCTGCTTTTAAAAATTTGTGCAATTTTTCAATATATTCTGTTTCTGTTCACCAAAAACTTGCAGAAGAGAGCGACAGTGAGAGAGTAAAAGTAGAACAAAGTTTTATACATAATATAACTGCGGCTTTATTAATCATTAGTAAATCTGGTGAAAAAGGCAATTGATCCGTTGATTAATAGGTGGAAATTTGTTGTTTTCAGAGTAGAAAGAATTTTCATTACATTTTTTTTTGTTCTCTCTCATTGTTATGCGTCATAAGCAGCAGACCTACTCCCATAGTCGCTAAGTGTGTAATGTACATGTCATCACTATTTTAGTGGATACATTGTATTAAAGAAATAATAAGTTATGTTTTGTGTCCTTTTACCACTAAGCTGCTACACAAATTTCATACAGTAAAAACTTATGCAATTTATCAAATGCTGAAAATAATGGCAAACTTTGTCCCGTTTGAATAAAAGTAGCAGATTCGAAAATAAAAAACCTTTAAAAGTAGTTAGTTTATATGAATAAAGTGCTTTTTACTACTCTACAAAAATCAGGTGTTTCGAACATGCTACAAATTAGCCAGATTGGTATGCATAAAAGTGGTGTTTGCTACTGATTTTGAGTACCAAGCAAAAAGACATACAACATGTTTTTAGTACATTTTTTAAATTACTATTAAAATTATTTGGGCAAGCGAAAAGAATATTTTTCGAAGTTGAATGGAAACCACAAACCTGGCAACGTTTTGTAAATATAAGTGAGCGTAATAGAAAAATAAAAAAAAATAGACGTTACCCGGCCAGGGACAGTTTTAACGAGCTCTTCAGATTCAATCTGAAAAACTTTTGCATCGTTTTCTTAGGACCTGACAGCGGTAAAAGAAGAGGTGGAGCGATTTTACTAAAATTAACCATCTGCGATGAACAAAAGTAAAATTTTTGTAGTAAATACTACTTTCGAAATTCGTAGTCATCTTATCTCGAACAAAATTTTATTCATACCGAATCCAAACTTTGTTGTAGCACTTTACTTTTTGGTAGTTACTACAAATTATTACTATTATAAAGATGCTACTTTTTATTCATATGGGTCTTTGAATAAAATTTTTCATTTTAATTCATAAATTTCAAACTTCGAAATTTTCTTAAAAAAAACGCTCCAGCACTTTTAGGAACTTTTTTTTCAGAGAAGTTTTGTTGATAACTCTTTCAAATCTTAGAACGTGCACATTTCTGCTACAAAATCACGGGGATAGACCAAAAGCTACTAAAACTTGTCTCAATCAATTGACAGCAAAACATTTTATATGTTATATATGTAATAAAGAGAAATTTATTGAAATAGCTTTATTAAATTTGAATTTTATTAATAATTTCTGTGTACAGCATTCACAGAATTACGGTGACAATAAAAAACATATATATAATATATTTTTATTACATTGATATAGCTAACTAAGGTTGCCCAAAAACACCAAAGAAATTAAGTCAGTGTAACAAATAACACAAGTTAACATTTGGTTTTAATATTAGGTACTTATAAAAATTTTATTGAAATTAAGTCTTAATTCAATAATAAGAATAAAAGTAAATAACATGTTTGTATCAAGTGTCGGACGGGCCCAGTAAGCCAACGTTGCAAATTGTTGTGTTGAAATACAAATTTTAGCGAAAGTAACTGACGTGGGGTAGAGGTATTTGAAAGCCACATTTTTAAAACACTCAAACATGCTTTCGGCGTAAAAAGATTTTAAATCGTCACGACGAGACAAATTACGTCACGTGTCTGACAATGTTTTAGTTCAATTGGCTAATTAAGTAGTTAAGTAATTATGTAATTTAGTAATTAAAAAACAAATGTTATATAATTTTCTTTCCTGGCCTCAACCATTTTTTTTTTATCTTTAGCCAATGCCTTCCATTTTTACTGAAACAAAAAAATTTGAGAAACATTTACTAAACATTTACGAAAAAGAAAACCTACATTTGTGAAACAATAGTGCAGAAGATTTGATCATCGTGTTAAATGAATTAAAATATAACTTGCTTCAACTAATATAATTAAAATATTTCTCTTAGATAATATCATAATATTATAAATTTTAAATAACTTCTAACTTTTTGGTCACGGTTGAATTTTTTGTTGAAATGCCCAACAATTGAATTTATTATACTCTTTCATATGAAGTATACTTCATAAGAAAAAACTGTTTTAGTTTGACAGAAAATTTTGTTGTTCTATTTCTATTAAGAAAATTGAAATGGTCCGCCTTTGATTTTTGCAACGATTTGAATTTTTTTAACATATTCTTTTTATAAGTTCTGAAAAATGCTTAGCTTTCAAGAATTTCTGGTTCTTTTTATATGCAGAGGTTCATCTGCAGGAAACAAATTACAGCTACTATAAATTTTAACAATTCAAATAATAAAAATATATTTTTCTTAAAAGACATATTGTCGCAAAATTTTTTTTTAGAATTTATAGCAATAATTTGATTTTTCTCAATAATCTGAAAATAGCAAATTTTCACATACGACATTCGTTTTCTCAAGTAACGATAAGTTTTATAATTTTTTAACACGCTCTTGTAAATCTCGCATATTTTTAAAAAATTTAAATAAAATCCTCAAGAAAAAATTGTACAAAATAATAACACTCCAGACTAACACTCCTGACTAACTCATTTTCTGTTTGTTTGTTTGTTTGCCCTTTATACAAATCTAAACGGCTCAACGATCTTCGCTCAAATTAAGCACACATATTAAGTGCGTCCCAAGTTAAAATGCAGCACACTTAGTTTTTGCCACGCCCCCTCCGAAATTTTTCAACTAACGGTAATTTTGTTATTATACTACTTTTTACCATCAGAATTTTTTGTATATTTAATTTTAAAAAGTTTCTGTTATTCTGACATCAAAAACACTCACATATATTCAAAATTGTAGAAATTTTCAATACAACGGCTTTTTCATAAAACATCGTTACTAAGAATGAGAAAAAAAACGACATGAAAATCAAAGTTTGGTCTTTCGATGCAAATATCTACGCTGTCCATTAATATATTTCATTCAAATTTTATTTGTTCAAAAGTTTAATAAAAACACTTCACAAAAATAGATTGAACTGTACTGACTATAATTATGTCAAAAAATGGCCAAAATATTGACTTTTACTCAAAAAATGACTCAAAAATTGTTTTTGTTGTAAAAATTAAATCAATTAAAAATTGCACATCTGGCTACCTTTCATATGACATAGCATTTATTTGCAAAAATTCTTCCAGCTAAGCGCAAAAAGTATTTTACTGTTTTTGTCATCAAAACAAGGTTACTATGATTTTTTCGCGAAATTTATTTTTTTCAAAATGTTGTTTTTATATTTTTTACAAAAAAATCAGGTCTCAAAAAAAAATTTATGTGAAAAAATTACGCCAATAACTCTTTCCAATCAAAAGTTATGGCTAAAAATATATTTGTTCATACCAGACTATTAATAGAACTAATTTTTGTTTTAAAGCTCTCTATATAGTTTGAACGTCCCTATTTATCTCTAAGAATGCAGTTGTGTGTCTAGAGTAATTACAAACATTTTGGTTTATATAAAATCTTCCTTATAGTAATCTACTTTTTTGCCTTCCCACCCCCGCCCCCGCCCCCTCCTGTTAAAATTGTTTTGTTGTGATGGCTCTATTTTTTCTCATTATTGTGTCACCCTTGTCACTTAGTTCTTTATCAATGGTACATTAAATGTTGTATATATATCACCATTTCATCGAAAAGATAACTGTGAATAAGAATGCTGCAAAAGTTAATAATTTCATGTAATCAGTTTCAGCAATATGGCAATATAATAAAACATATGCGCATCTGGTCAGCACAACTATTTCATTAGTTTTGATCTGTGCTTTAAATTCACAGATAGATGGCTCCGCATTTGTAAGTACTGTGGGTACAAACTATACACCTTGCGGTGAATAGCTGGAATGATGTCTACCAAAAGATTTTTCAAATTTAACTCCACACGTTTGGGATTACAGACAGGTGGCGCTATTTTCTGCTTACAGAAGAATATCTGATGTTCTTATGTAGCTAGCAGATAAGTTTTGCGAAATATTTTGCGAAAATGCTATTGCTACCAAACTTTTAAAATGTCAAATAATGCAGTACTGCCAGTTTTTTTCAGTCGCAGCGTTATCAACAAATGCAATGATATGATCCTGATCTCCCATGAAAAAACGCAGCTAATATAAATTTTAGTACAACGAATTTTTCATAAAACATTGATAACACTGTCCCAGTAGCGGATGGAATATATTCCGAATATATGAAGCATCAATTACCTTGTAATGACTACTACTTCCGACTATATTACCTTACTATGCATGAAAGTCCTTACATTTAACATTGAATGAGACAGGAGGTAAGTGATCGCCTCCCTTCAGCATTACCTAGAAGTTATGGAGTAACATACTACTTGTATTAAGTTATAAAAATCACTGCATTACTTTTCCTTGTATGCTTCATTACAGGTAATGAGGTATGAGTTAATTACTTTTGTTATATGCAGACGCATTACTTTTTGAAAAAAGTAATGCTTCCTTACCAGGTAATTTATTCTGTATTAGTTCTATGGTAGCCACTGGCAAATCCGCTGCTGGGGTGCGACAATTTAAGGGTCAATTGGAATAACCTCAAATATCGCAATGGTTTGTAATAGTGCATGGTCTTTATAAATTATGCCTTCATACTCAGTTTTATCGGATTAGGTCAAATAAGAGAGAAATTCAAGGTCAAACTTCACCTTTAAGTCACAAATTTTTTCTTAAAACTCTTGAACTATATTCAAATCCTATATAGTAACTGCATCTAAATATTTTCAATGTATGGTTCTTTACATTTTGAGACCATTTATTGCTCAAAAAGTTACAAAAGGGGGTTAATATTTTCTACGAAAACAGGGCTTTTTTTTAAAAAATACAAAATTTTCAATAGTTCAGTTACTTTGTATTTATCTTCAAAAACAATAAGATTTTCCTGAATTTTTGTGTACATCGTAAGTAAAATAAAATAGCCTACCTCTGAAAAGATCAGAACAATTACATGTGCTCATCCAAAGATATTCGGATTCAAAGATTACCAAAGATGGTAACGTCGTTAATGCAAGCCCTAGCGTAAAATCATTCAGATAAAAATTATAAATCCAACAATTTTCTTCAAAACTGTCCTCAAAATTTTTACCGAAAGAGTTACCGCTTTAAAGATATGCGCATAAATGTGTAATTACAACATATTTTGAACAACATCATTGAACAACACAAAAATTAAAACTATAGAAATTAATATTTATGTTATTGTTATAATATATTTGAAATGACTTCTTTAAACAAGGTTACTAAATAATGAATTGCTTAACCTTTTAATGATAGTTGCAATTATGATTTTTTTAATAAAATTGTAAATTAGTTAATTTACATGTCATTATCTTCATCATCATTTTCATCATTTTTGTGCGACCACCAGCAAATATCACCAATTAAAGCATCGAGCGTTTTACCATTATAGCGCTTTCCATAGGAATCTTTGGTGGAATTTTTCTCCGTGTTCGTCTGATTCCGATGCTAATGTAAAAACATAAAAACACCTTTTCTTTCAAATATTCTGAGCATTGCGGCTACTAATTGTAGGTAGTTTTCTGATCGATTTTTCCTAAGAAAGTTTTCTATAACTTCTTTGGTTGCATTCCAAGCAATGAGCTCTTCATCGGATAACCTTGCATCAAAACTCTGGCTCTTCATGAGCTTTCGGATATCAGGTCCATTTAATACACCTATAACGACGGGAATAAATAACTTTATAAGTATAGCGCCAACTCAATCAAATATCTTTCTAGATTTATTTTACAAAAATAAAGAGTAATTTTTTGCACTTGCCAGCCTTCATTTTTGAGTCGTTTAGTTTAGGAAAACAGTTTTTAGGGATTAAAAAATTCTTACCAGTCTTAATACAGTCTTAATAAAATTTTTTACTATTCCTAGTTTTATATGAAGCGTTGGCATCAAAATATTTTCCTTTGGAACAAGTGTCATGACACTATTGCCACTATTTGAACAGCTGCTTTTGGGCAGCCAGTCTTACTTCGCATATTGCTTATCTTTAAAACGGGTATCCCACAGACAAAGACTCTCAACCCAGAGGTCCCTGGTTCGAATCCGGGCTCGGGCATGGTTCTTTTCACTTTCTTTGTTCTTTCCTACATATAAGAATTATGGAAAACTGAAAATCCACAGCTAAAATTGTGGAGAATGTGGAATTAAAGGAATGGAAACAACTAAGGGCTGGAAATGCTTGCCGAGGTTAAGGCATAACACTAGCCTCGGTTAAAAGCAATTTAAATTGTCTTTCACGGTTGTTTCGCCTAATCAATAATTCACGTATTGTTCCAATAAATTCCTCTAAATAAATCTATCCCTTTCCTTTCAGGTCAAAGACCAAACCTTGTTTGTATAAGGCGCATGCCTTGGTTCTTTGATCTTTTTTAAAAAAAAAAAAAAAAAGCACATATGCTTTGTGTAGCCTGCTTGTAGTCCTCGCAACGAAGCTACGACTTTTAAGTCGCAAAATGGTGGCCATTGATGTTTTTGATAATCTACTTTGTCAAGCACAATTTCCATATTTTGGTATGTTTCTTTCATATCTGTACTGTAAGCAATCGAAGTGGATGGTTTCTTATTGAACTTATAGACGAATCTATGAATAACCTCCAATCTTGCGAATCATAAGACACATCCATTGCTTCCATCAATTTTTCAATGCTGTTACAAAAAACAAAAGTATTTTCAGGATTGACTGTGAAAAAGATTTGAAACTGCCTTTGTCGATTGCGGTATCCAGTAAACTTAACTCCTGGAGCTAAACTATTTCACAGATTTAAAGAAAAAGCTAGTTTTTCTGATTTTCGTTGCGACAAATTGAACTCAGCCACCATAATATCCATAATTTCTTGCGATACTGGAATCTGTCTATGCGATGTAGATGGTACTGGTTCATAAACCGAATAAAAGTCAGCGTGAACTGTTGGAAGTTATTGGAATTGGAGTATTATTCGAATGTGGCAAAGGCCTCTGCGCACTCCGAACGCTTACGCAAGTAATTTTTCGGTTTTTTGATTCTGTTTTGGCTAAAGAAAGGGTTTGCACATACATAACAGTTCCCGCTTACATACTCTCCAGGATTCATCCGCAGCATAGGTACTCCAAAAGGCATAGCAGCCCGTTTTCCTTTTAACCATGCTAGAAGGTAAAAATAGCAACTTCGACATAATTTTTTAGGTGTCCACGTCACGTTAATTAGTATTGGCTCTCCGAAACTAAATTTTTCACTAGCCATTTCAGCTTCCGCACTCAAGGAAGCAATGCTTTTTGTTAAAGGTAATTTACCACAAACATAGCAATACAAACTTAGTTTATTAATGTCTCATTACCAAAAATCAATTTAACGATATGAAATTATTTTAATACACAAAACTTTTGAAAATTTCCGACTCAAATATATCAAATGAATGATCGTATTTCAAATTTAGTTTCGACACCTCACTTAAAGGGGACTACAGCCCAGCTAGACACTTAACTGTTAGATATGCAAATGAAATCATACGAGTAAGCTCACTATCATTAAAAGTAGGGGTGGGTAAATCTTTTGTTGTAGGGCTGTGATCTTTTCAGAGGTGGGTTATTTTATTTTACTTAATGTGTATGCAAAAATTCAGCAAAATCTGATTATTTTTGAAGATAAATACAAAGTAACTGAACTATTAAAAATTTTTTTTTTTAAAAAAGCCCTGTTTTCGAAGAAAATATTAACCCCCGTACGTAACTTTTTGAGCAAAAAATGGTCTCAAAATGTAAAGAACCATCTATTGCAAATATTTAGATGCAGTTACTACATAGAATTTGAATTTAGTTTAAGAGTTATAAGAAGAAATTTGTGACTTAAAGGTGAAATTTGACCTTGAATTTCTCTCTTATTTGACCTAATCCAATAAAACTGAGTATGAGGGCATAATGTGTAGACCATGCACTACTAGAAACCATTGAGATATTTGAAGTTTTTTTTTCGTGTCGCACTGTGTAGTTAAAGCATATAATGAGAAAAAAAATTATATGGAAATCAAAGTTTTTACTTTTAATGCCAATATCTGCGCTGTTTTTAGTATATTTCATTAAATTTTTTTTTGTTTAAAAGTTTGTATTTGTATTTTTTGTATTTATTTCACTTAAAAAATTGGTACAGTAAGATCAATGAAGGTCTCTTAGCGTACAACAATTTAAAAACATTATAATCAACAAAAAACATACAATAACGCTTAAAGCTAATAATAAAAATGTAACAATTGAAAAATTAAAATTTTAGCTTAAAATAAAGTTTTAAATTTGAAAACATAATAATGAACAAAACACATAAAATAAAGCTTAAGGCTTACAACTTAAATTTAACAAACCAAATCAGAAAGAAATATTGTATCATAGCTAGGCAAAAGAAGGAGGAAAGGAAGTAAATAAAGTAGTATAGAAGAGAGAGGGGGAAAATTAGTGATTAGAGAAATAGGCAATAATTGATAGCTTAAATTTGTTCAAGCTGACTATACTTTTGATGTTTGAAGGAAGCGAGTTCTAGAGCTTGATGGCATTGATTCCGTTTGGAATGTAAACATCTTGGTAATATTAAATTAAGAGTTCTGTTCGATGCACTGAAACACAGACTTATTGATAATCAACTTGTGCAGAAATATGCAGTTTCTTGCATTTAAATATCCTGTTAAAGTACAACCTAAAATTTCCCTACTTTTTTCAGATACATGGTCAAATCGTCTTAAGTCAAAAATATATCTAGTCAAGTCATTAAACACAACAAGAATTTTGTGTCAAGAGAGTCAAATTTATTGTATTGGGGGTTGGAATTAATTTTAAAGGTTTATTTTCGGTTTTTGAGCATTTATTTAGAAACAACGGTAAAATGTATATTATTCAAAGTATTGTCCATCGTTAGTTACAACATTTTCACATCTTTCTGGCAGCATATGGATTCCGCGCCGGAAGAACGATTCGTCTTTTGAGGCAATCCACGAATCGACCCATTTTTTGGTATCCTCGTAAGAAGTGAAGCGCTGCTCAGCCAAGCCATGCGTCATCTATCTGAATAGGTGGTAGTCGGAAGGGGCTATGTCTGGGCTATAAGGCGGGTGGGGTAGCACATCCCAATTCAGCGCCTCCAACGTTTCCTTGACGGTTCTTGCAACATGTGGCCGTGCGTTGTCATGTTGAAAAACCACTTTGTCGTGTCTTTTGGCATATTCCGGCCGTTTAACCTTTAATGCTCGGCTCAATTGCATCAATTGTTGTTGGTAGCGTTCCCCAGTGATGGTTTCGTTAGATTTTAGCAGCTCATAGTACACGACACCCTTCTGATCCCACCAAATACACAGCATAAGCTTGGCGCCATGAATATTCGGCTTGGCCCTCGATGTTGATGCATGGCCGGGTGGTCCCCACGATTTTTTTCGCTTAGGATTATCGTAATGGATCCACTTTTCATCGCCAGTGACAATACGATGCAAAAAACTCTTCCTTTTATGCCGCTGAAGCAGTTGTTCGCACATGCAAAATCGCCGTTCAACGTTCCCATGGCCTTCAAGCGTTTGCCGACCGTTGATAAGTCGACTCCCAATGATTCTGACAATTCTTGAAGGGTTTGACACGGGTCTTCATCGAGCAAAGCCTCCAATTCCTCATCTTCAAACTTTTTCGGCTGGCCCGGACGCTCTTTGTCTTCCGTATCAAAATCACCACTTTTAAACCGACGGAACCAGTACTCACAAGTAGAAATCGATGGAGCATAGTCCCCGTAAGCCTCAGTAAGCGTGCGTTATGCTTCAACAGCTTTTTTCTTCAAATGGAAGCACAAAAGTAAACCTTCCCGCAAATTGCGTTTTGTTGGAACGAAAGTCGACATGTTCACAGAGAAAAAAATATATGTTGTTTACACTTCAGTGGAATGACACATACTGAAAAATGAAGCTTAGACAATGTGCTTTGAATTGAATATAGTCACAGGTGTGCCCGATGCGATCTATTGATAGTTACGCCATCTCTTAGAAAACCTTTAAAACTAATTCCAACCCCCAATAAACTAACTCGGAGTAAGTAATTATAGGCAACATGAGTTGAACAAGTTTTTTTATTGTCATGGTAGGGGTAAGCTTAGACGTTAAACGGAGGCATCTAAGAGTATTCTTATATTCTTTTTATTATGTAATTCACATGGTCAGTACAAGTAAGTTTTGAATTGATATAAAATCCTAAATTTTTCACTTTGTTAACTATTTTTAGAGGATTGCTATCAAGACTTACTGTCGAAATTTCATTGAAGTCAAGTTTATCCTTGGATATAGGAAGAATGTACGATTTGTTGGCATTAAGGCAGAGATCGTTTTCAGAAGCCCACCTCGAAATAGCATTCAAGTCATCATTAAGCCTAAAGCATAGATCCACAACTAGTCCAATCCGGTTTGAAGAATATAATTGAATGTCGTCGGCATATGCATGCATTGTCATATCAATCATTACATGTAGTAAAAATGTCGTTAATAAATAAAGTAAATAGCAGAGGTCCAAGAATGGATCCTTGAGGAACACCTGCTTTTATTTCTGCGTAGTCAGACAGTGCATTGCCAATTTTTACTCTTTGCTTCCTGTCATTGAGATAGTTAGCTTTTAAAAGAGCAGCGCCATTACTGAACCCAAACTCAATTTTCAGTTTTCGAACTAAAAGATTATGATTTACACTGTCAAATCCTTCAGAAAAGTCCAGAAGACAAAGGAGTGTGATATTACCAGCGTCATAATTTATGCGTATATCATCTTGAATTTTCTAAAATGGTTCTAAAACCAGATTGGAACGGTGAAAGCAGTTTATAAGAATCTAAATACTCATTAATTTGCTTACCACGGTGTGCAGGAAGCAACTTTTATTCAACCTGAAATGTCGACGCAATCCGAGTATGCAGATGTTTGAAGAACCATCTATAGATCCAGAAGTCAGTGTTTTTAAAATTCTATGAGTTCGTTTAAGGGGGTTAATCGATTTTTTATAGTAAAAAAATCGTTTTTATTTTATATCATAAGTATGTAGTAAAACAATTAAAGAATATCTACTCAATGCTTAAAAAAGGATATAACTTCAAATATTTACAATTTCATAAATGAAAAAATTCAATATAGTAAAGGATCCGGTAAGAAAACATGTGTTTTTATAAATCCAAAATAGCAAATAATTATAAATTGTGAAGTAAACTAGTTATATAATGTTTGCCTTTATCACCTGTAATACTATTTTCTTCATTTTGTAATGGCTTTAATATTTACATAATTAGAGATGAAAAAGCAACAAGTGCTTCCTGCAACTTTCGTAAATATGCTGCATTATTCATTGAACTAACTTTTCTTCGATTAAAATGTTTTAAAAATTCCTTGTGAATGGATTCCCCTGCTTGTTCAGACCAGATATCGAGTCCATCTCTATTTAGGTACTCCAGACAATGAGTACTTTCAATGTATTGGAAAGTTCTGTAGCTTTAAAATTTTTTTAAATATTTCAATATACTCTTAAAGATTATCACCCTTTTGAGTAGAAAAGCCACAGTTAATTATATTGTTCATAGCTTTGAGAGCGTTAATGAACAGAACTAATCGTAAATTTACAATGTTTTGATATATGTCAGGATCATTTAACTTATCTGCGTTTTTCAAAAGGGTACAGCAGGCATTGCTTTCAACTGTTTCGCAAAGATAGTTTAAAGCAATGCCTGCTACTGTTTCGCAAAGAAAGTTTTATTGGCCAGATCAGTGCCTTTTCTCTACTGAGGATTGGAACTAATCCATCTGAAAACAAGTGATTGACAAGTCCCTGCATTACATGTAATTCCAGAATAATACACTTTTGGATAAAGCAAACATCATCACTTTTTTTAGCAAAGGTGGATTCATAGACACACTTTACCTCTTTTTTTATCCGAATCAAGAGAAGAAACTTTATTAAAGTTTGAAAGATTGTTCTTTTTGATTCAGTTCTTTTAAATTTTGTAAGCTAGCAAAGCAATATGAGCATAGACATGCAGCATTAGACCATTGACAATTGAAATTAATTTAAAGTCAGCAGTAAATCTGCAGGGTCTTTCATTGATTTTTGTTAAATCGAACAAAGTAGAAATATTACTTTAAGATTCTGTATGTTTGGGACAATACACAGCATTGGTAACCGTTTTACACTTGTCAACTCTGTTTCTTTGTTTGCATTGCCTTATTTATTGTAAAGCTTTTAATTAAAATGTTTATCGTTTTCATCTTCAACTCGGTTCGCTGAAGAATAATTTTCTGGAAGCATTGTTAAACTAATTTTAAAAAAGCCTTGTCCTTCGTCAGCCATTACTTTCATCATAGTTTCCTCTGAAATTGTGAGCCTCTAAAACCGCTTATTTTAACTCAGATTCATCAGCCCATACCATGGATTGAATTTCTTTTGATTTGTTTGAAACTACGTCAAACCGTAAATTATAAGTTTTGCAAACATTTTTCAGAGTGTTAACTTTTTACGTAGCATGCGAGGCGTAATTTTGTGAAATCGAATTTCAACTATTTCTACTTCGAATAAAATTAGCAACATTTCTCGTTTGTTTGACGCTTGTGCCTGAATTTCTCGTAATATTGGCCCTTATTCTTGAACCCTCGCTCGCTCTCAAAACGACGTCGAAACAAAATTGTTATATTCTTAAAACCTTCAGTTTCGACGTTGAGACCTGCAGTGATTGTTCATATTAACTATTGAGCAAATCTCGTCAAATAAATGTTAACATTTTAGATAGTCGAAATGATCTTCGACGACAATTCATTGGTGAAAGTGAGCTCTCGACGACGACATTTACTCGACGCGGATTCAAGAATAAGGGTGATTATCTTAATATATTTTTTTTTTAAAAATTATACTTTTTTGCTCTTTTGGATTTATAACAACAGACAATCGCTTACCGGATCTATTACTAAATGGAATTTTTTATTTCTTAAATTGCAAATATTTGAAATTAAATCGTTTTTTAAACTTTGAGGACATATTTTATAATTGTTTTACTATGATATAAAAAAAATCGATTTTTTTACTACAAATCGATTCACCCCCTTAAACGAACTCATAGGATTTTAAAAACAATAAATTCTGCGTCTATATACTGTTCTTCAAACATCTGCATACTCAGATTGCGTCGACATTTCAGGTTGAATAAAAGTTGCTTCCTGCACACCGTGTTACACATCAAGGACTCACAGACTTTTGAAAAAGAGCATAGAATACTAATAGGTCTAAAATCTTTCATAGAGGAAGCATTATTGACTTTAGCAATTGGTATTATTGTGGCTAGCTTCCAAGTGTTGGGAAAACATGCGACAGTAAAACAGTGGTTTATAACATGTGTGAGAGTTTTAATGATGAACGGCAAAACAATTTTATTAAACTGTAAAGGAATGCCATCACTACCAATGGCATTAGACTTCATTTTCATAATTGACAATACTACATCATTTTCATCAACATTACAGAAAGAGGTCTGATCATTAACAAAGTGATTACGAGTGTTACGAGCATTACATTGATTTACACTAATATTAGCTAGTGATCTAAACAGAAAAATGTTATTAAGACTATTGGGTTGAATATCGCACTTTTGATCATCTTTATTACTTACACCTAAGCAACAAATATTTTTTCAAAGAATTTTAGAAGGAAGAGCAGTATTTAGTTTTTTAAAGAAAAATTTTTTTGGACTGTCAAATAATAGAAACAGCAGTATTGCGAGCATGTTTGTATAATTCCCAGTTTTCATTAGTAGGGTGTCTTTTCCATTTAACATAAAGTTTGCTTCTTTTGTTTATGGCGACTTTGACATGTGACGTGTACCATGGACATAACTTGTTTCTAACTATAGACTCACGAATGGAAACAAAATTATCAAAAGCATGTTTGACGTATGAAACGAGAACATTTAACTTATCATCAACACAATCAATATTTTTTAATATAAATCTTTGTTTAGATGTTAAAATGTCCATATCTCAAGGACGCATTGAGTCCCACCATAATTTTTATATTGTTGAAAAGGTAATTTTGCTAGCTTTAAGATTAAGTAAATATAAAAATTATTTTTAATTTTTAATATATGTTTTTCGTACCCCTTCTTTGAATTCAATTAGCTCACCGCAAGAGATGGAACCAACAACAACAAAAATTTTCCAAAACTTTTTTGGAGTAAAGTTCGTTCAAGTTTCAAGTTTATTTTCAAGTTTCTTTCTAACGGTAGCTTACAAATAAAATTCTACATATTTTTCATTTTTCCAGAATTTAAAAAAAACATTTAATCGAGAAGTGTATGTTAAAATGTTTATATAAATGACTCTCGAGTAACTAGTATTAATAATAAATTTTGCGTGTGTTTTTTAAAGTTTGTTTTTTTAAAGCGTGTGTTTCTTAAATCGTTGGTCACGTTAAAATATCAGAAACCTCTCTCCCCTACCGTTACTTATCGTAGTGCATTGCAAAGGCCCTGCCCCTAAATTGCTAACGTCGTTTATGGATGACTCCTTACTGCCAACTGATTTCAGACAAGCTACACAAATGTGTTCATCTTTTTTTGAATACAAAATTCGTCATATTATTAGAACATTTCGCAGTTTTAAAGCATTGATTTTTTCAGTGTAGCCACTGCTACTCAAGCTCATGCTGTCCAAGCAAATGATAGATATTTTCAATGCTCAGCTTGGTGCTTTTTATGCTTCATTCTGAGCTAGCTGCTGCTGCATGCCAACTGCTTAACATGCGTTCATCAGAGTTTTGAGGAAGAATAACAATAACAATAACAACAACTACAACAACAATGATAATGTTTGCCGTATATTAATTAAGCAATTTTCTACTTTTCGCATATAGCCTAAAAGTATGCCTCAGAAAATAAACTAAAACAAAACTAAATATTGTCCTTTCACTCTAAGCTCTCGCTCTCTCCTTTTGTGTCGAGAGTCGTCGTCCTTATGTTCATCATGTTTTTGGTTTATTATACAAACATTTGTTGTTAAGTAAATCCAACCACCCACGAAGCAGTGCATACGTTTTAGCTACAGGGCGCTTAAGACCGCTAAGCCTGGTCCCCTATAAGTATGCCACATAATCATCATCATCATCATTATCATCGTCATCATCATACTAAACAGCTTGACTTGTTTGTTCTCGTCAAGCAAAACGCTTTCTCTATCAATAGCCCACAAAAAGATGCCAAAAATCATTGCTAGCTACCTTCAGCATTCAGTGCACGTCGTCCGCTTATCTTCCTTGCTGCATTCTAGCTGCCAGGCATCAGTATCGCAGCATGTTATTGTGGCATGTCATGTGGTGCCGAACTATTCTGTGCTGCTGCTGCTGCTGCTGCTGCTGGTGGTTCTGTGGCACAGTCAGGTTTGCTGTTTATCCTTTGAAAATGCTATGAGCAAGGACCTTTGTGGAATTACAAATACGTATGTTTTATTATTTTTGTTAAAATATGCAGTTTGTTGTTGCTGCTCTTGTTGTTTCTTAGAGCCAAAACTACTAGAACAGCAATAAAAACAATACCAACAACAACGACAGATATCACCACACACAAACAAATACACACACACACACACACACACAGATACCAGTCAACAGGATGTGCTCCGGTGTGTTTTTCATTTAACTACTTTTACATATTCATTCAATACAACTATTCTGCATATTCATTTATTTGTTTGTTGTAGAAGTTGAGCAAATAAGAATTTATTTGTCCGACGATTGCTTGTTCCGAAAGAGTGCAAAATGACCAACTTGCTTTTGATTTTCTTTTATGACATATTTGATTTTCAATTCTATTGATTTATCTTAATTTTGTTTTATTGCAAATATATGTTATGTATGACGATATTTAACAAAATAAAATTCAGTTTCAATTTTGTACAGATTTTGACATGTACTTGTGTTTATTTTCATGCCATATTTAATTTAACTTTTTCAGAACTATTTTTCAAAGCAAATATGTTTGTAACTTTTAAGATAAAAACTAATTTATAATTTCATACTAGCATTAGAATTGAAGTTTAAAGTCATCTGCAACCATGATATTTATATATTTTTTTTAAATTTGTCACATATGTCACCAATAAAAATAAACTAAAATAAAATGTTATTAAAACTGTTTTTATTGTATTGCAATGTAAGACATACTATATAACTTATTTTAATAAATTATTGAAGGCAATAATTTCCTTATTTCGAACAACAAAATTTTGTTAACTCTTGGAAGTACCATGGGACAAAATTGGAACCACTGAAAAATAAAACTTTGTAGTGTGTTGCGACTAAATTCAACTCACTCAGATTTGATATTTATAACAAAATATAATAAAAATAAATAATAAAAAAATAATTTTTGACTTTTTTTCTCTTGTACCTCAAGGGTATTTTTAATAATGAAATTTCCGTACCTCAAAGAATTAAGGGGGTTACTAAATGTATACCATTGGGCATGTCTGGGCTAATATTTATTCAAAAGCCTTCCCAAACTATGAGTTGATCTTAAGCTGATCCTTTGTCTTGAGTGTCATGTTAGTAGGATATTTTCTGAAAAAACTTGAAAAAAATAATAATTAAGGTCAGAAGGGTTTTTGGAGCTCAAACCCCTTTCATACTATTCGAAAATATATAAAAAAATAGTCAATACAAATAAGAGTATTAAAAGCAAAAAATTAAAGTAAAAAAAAACAAAATGAATACATGAAAATATTTTGAAAAAAGATCTACACGTGAAATATGTAAAGAGAACCAAACATTTAGAACCAACAATTCACCATTTGTGTTATAATGCAATTTTTTTTACCATACGTTATTTTTAAAAAAGTTTTCTAAACTGAAATAATATGGTAATAACAACAATATGCATAATTTGAAATAGCATAACTTATAAATATTTTTCGTTCAAAATCTTAAGTGCTAATATTATAAATTTTTTAATTAAATTTTCATTAATTTTATTGAAATTAAAATAAACATTTTCAAGGTCGTTATCATAATGCTTTTTTATTTGTTTTTAAAAGATAGAAATATTAAAAAATGGAATTTAAAATAAGTAATTTTAATTAAAATCGTTTGCGATTTCAGTAACACAGATATTGACAACATTTTGCAATTTTTTATAATATTGATGTAAAGGTATTCAGCAAAAAAATTTTCGGCCGATGCTGAAACATAGAATCCTGGAAGGTGTACGATTTTTAAAAGTATTTCCCTGCTATAACAAACGAAAGAGAGTTTTATATAATTTATGCACAAACGCTTTTGTGATTTTTCAAACCAAACAGTTCCTTTATTAACACAATAAAAAAACAATATTTGCATAGCCATTTTGAATTTACAATTGTTTTGCATAACAATATTGAATTAGTTTTTGATTTTATAACTTTAAATTCTAAAACACATTTATCCGTAAAGCTACATTATATTTATTTTTAAAATAATATGTTATATGTATATAATAGTGTCGGACCGAATGTGAATTTTTGGCCGAAGCCGAATTTTCGACCAAATAGAAATAATTTCAAGCAACAAAATTTTTTCAAGCAAAAAAAAAAAATAATAAAATTTAGGCCTGGCTTTTGTGATTTATTAATTTCAGTAAAAAAAACGCCAATCATTAAAGATCCAGTCTGGTTAAACAGGCCGAAAAATAAGCAATTTTCATTAATCTTTTTTGGAAAAAGTAAATAATATAGGTACTCTAAACTTTTTAGGTATATTAACAGTACTTTGAAAAAGTATAAAATTTTTAGATTATAATCAATAATTATTTAATTAATATACTGCAGCAAGCCACGGGGCGACACACAGTGTAACGCGAGTGGACAAAATTAGCTTAAGAAAAAAAGTCGTAATTCTGGAAAGGTATATATGCAGTTTTATAGTTTGGAGTCTTAATAGAATGAATTTTAGAAAGGATTTTGCGATATCTCTTCATTTGTAAAGATCCCACCTTTTCCAAGTTACCTTCAAAATTTTATGAAATAGGAGTTTTTAAAGTTTCGTACTGAATACTTTCGTACTTTTTCCAAGATCGCACAAATGTTAGTATTATTTATATGAAGGGCTTAAAATTGATATATATTTTACAAGTTTTACTTTAAAGTTTTATAGTTTAAAATAGAAATAAAAAAGTTTTTAGAAACCAAAAAAAAGGTCCTAATAATTAAAAAAAAGCAAAACTTGTATATACAATTAAAGAAAAATTACATCTTAGATTTATTTTATTTTTAAGTATGTACTAAAACAACTCTTTTTTAATACATTTCCAAAATTTGGGCTGCCGAAACTTTAGAAAATGGATTTTACGACGTTTTTCCTGGAGCATATTTTGGCGAAAATGTCTAAATTTGTATGGAAAAATAAGAAATTTTTCAAAAAATTTCAAACGCAATTAAAAAAAAATTGCTTTTTGATTTCCTCATTTTTTTTTAATATGTTTTAACTGAACCCTTTATTGAAATATTCCCATAAGTTTGGCTGCCGAAACTCAAAAATAAGCTTTTTTTGACCTGTTTTTTAACCTTTTATTGAAACTGCCAAAAGTGTGGCTGCCGAATCTCAATGATAAAGATTTAATGGCTTGCTTCCTGTAGCATGTTTTTGCGAAATTAGCACTAGTTGCGTGCCAAAAAAATGTATAAAATTTAATTTAAACTTCTTGTTATAAATAAATACACAATAATATTTGTGTGCAAGTACAAAGATTCGTTGTGTAATAAATTAATAAAATACTAAGCAAAAATATGATTTTTTTCTGGCAACTCTGCACATTTTTGATAACCTATGATTTATTAAAACCTACGAAAAAAAGAAAAGTACGAATGAAGTGAAAAACAACCGTTGTCTTTAAAACAAAACAAAACAACAGAAGAGTTAAAAACAAGTTAAAGTGCATCAAATATTAAATCGAAGTAGAAATTCATTAACATATTAAATATATATTAATAGATTAACATTTAACAATAAAATAACAATCACAAAATAAATTTTACAATAAGTAAGAATATTTTTATTAGATAACAGTGCAGAGTTTTTTTAACATTATTAAATATATTTTATAGTGTCTGATCCAATAAAAATTAATGTTTGGCTAAATTCGAGTGCGCTTGGTTTTAAAGGAAGAAATGAAGCTGTTTTCCATTTTCTAAAGAACAGAAGCGTAAATGAAGTTAATTTAGAAAAACTCAACTTGCGTATTGTGTTGATGTTTAAAAAGTTTGGAATTCTTTGGAACAGGTGTCGTCGAACAGAATGATTGAACTCAGTTTTTGTTCCAGAATTGTATGGGACAAGCAGCATACAACAACTACAATATTATGATGTAAGACCTTCACTTTATTATATGTTTATAATTGCATGTTTTAAGATGTTCTTTTAAATTTAGGGACCCAGCACAAGCAAGGGAGTAGTCGTACTTCCTAGTTCGTTAAGAGGGAGAAAAAAGGTAACGTTTAAGGAAGCTTCCGATAAAACAAAATGTCGAATGGCTCAAATTTAATTGGATCAAACTCACCGGAAAAAATTGAACATGCAGCCAAAATCTTAAAAAGAAACATTCAAACGCATAATACATACTTCTATACCAATACGTGATTCTTTTGCGTTATACTATGACTTAAGTCTTTTTGTATGAAAATAGAACGTTTTGCGGTCAGTAGTAAATGCTTTTAATAAAGATTTTTTTCCAAGCTATCACGTTTTGAAGAAAGCTAAGAAAGAGTTACTACCGAAGCCTTTCATTATTTCCGATATTTCAGCTGAAGTTTCTTTGCAATCCTTGCTTGATAAGACTGCTTTCAGCTTATTGAAACTCAGTAATGTAACTGAAAATATAGAAGTTTTATTAGAATGTAAATGTGGTTTCGATGGTAGCTCTGGTCATAGCACATACAAACAACCATTCTATAATGAAAGCAGTACTGATGAGTTCATGTTTATTGTTGCTTTCGTTCCACTTAAAATCTATGACATGCACAAGCAAACGTAGTTGTGGATTAATTTAACACCTTCTTCTGTATTGTACTGCCGACCCATTAAATTAATTTTTAATAAAGAAAATCGGTCAGTAATACCTCAAAATGTAAAATCTATTGGACAACAAATAGAAAGACTGTCTAAATTTTCAGCCACAGTGAATGAGCACAACGTTGATGTCACTAAAAAATGAATTTAGCGATGGTAGGTGGTGTAGTAAACAATGTGTTGGCAGAAAATCCATCCTCAAGCACTTGTTTTTTATGCGGTGCAACTCCCACATTAATGAACTCCTTTCATGTTATGTCAAGAACAGTAGTGTACTAATTTAAAGTATGATTTATCTACATTACATGCTTGGATACAAACTTTTGAATGTTTGTTGCATATTGCACAAGTTTACAAGTTTCACGTTCAAACGCAGCATTTATCGAAAAAAAGCAAAAAGTTCAAAAAGAATTCAAGCAGAAAATGGGGCTGACAGTTGAAAGAGTGAGAACTGGGTACGGGACTTCAAATTATGGCAATACTGCCAGAAAGGCTTTTTCAAATCCTAATCTATTTCCAGCGATACCAGGCGTAGACGTAATGTTAATAAAAAAAAATTTGGTTTGATATTGCGAATACTGTCTAGCGGAAAATTAATAAATCAATCACCTTTAAAGGAATTGCTTAATGAAACATTCAAAATTTATAATGAAAAATACCCTTTATACTACATGCCTATAACAGTACATAAAA
Organism: Dichetophora obliterata; assembly: GCA_963920525.1. NCBI lineage: Eukaryota > Metazoa > Arthropoda > Insecta > Diptera > Sciomyzidae > Dichetophora > Dichetophora obliterata. The sequence goes on along the minus strand of OY986436.1, from coordinate 14,987,607 downwards.
TACTAGTTCATGCTGATAACTAACTTAGAACTTTGCCTTACCAATCGGTATGCTTTCGGAGGATGCTTTGGAAGCTACTCATAAAGAGGTAAGGAAGTGCCGGCTTAGTCATACCAGTAAGACCACAAGAGAGGCCTCAAACAAATACCTTCTAGCTGGGTTGCTTTATCAACAGAGTCATCGATTGCCTCTAAACGCAAAGTTTTTGACTATTATCTATGATATACCTGAGTTTCATTTTAATCGGTTAGTTCTTTTGCAAATGGCGAGACTTTATTTAAAAAGTGACGAAAAATTTCACTTTACAATAACTTTAGCAAAAAAAAAATTTTTTTTATTTTGGTATCTTATTGGTATTGGTATCTTATAAATCAATATTAAATAAAAAAATAACTATAGAAATTTTTTCGTGGCGATTTCACGAATTCTGACCCTATTGATAGAATTAAGATATGTAGTTTTTCTTCCTTAAAAATTAATAAACATTAATCATGCATAAAAAAAAAATTTAAAAATTAAAAACATTTCAATGAATTATATATTCTTTTTGAGTCTGCATCAAATTGGTGCACAACGTGCTTTTCATTTCTTTAAAGTTCCTATGGATACGGGTTAAAAAAATTATTAAAATTCAAATCTTATTTTTTGGAAGCAAATGTTGGCGATCAAGCATTAATTTGAAAATTGTAACAATTTGTCTAAAATGTTTTGTTAAACAAATTTCATATACATATTCAAGTCATGAATAAGGTGAATGTGTATATTTTTTTTATTTTAAACTAAACTAATTTTAAAGCAACAAACAAATATAACAACATTTTGTTCAATATTAATTATTCATTTAAAGTTTTTCAGTGTCTGATTTGGCCAGGGGGGAAAACGGTTGTAGTAGGGGAGAGTTTCCCCCCTTGTCCCCCTGGCTGCAGGGCTGAGTTGCACTATTTTCCAGTTGACTCCTATGAAATTTTTGTATGTTTTTCCAAAAAAATTTTTTGGGGAATTTTAGGGGGATTTGAAATCCAATCTAGGGGTAAATAGTAAAAGGCACCTGGCAACACTGAGCAGCAGCTACCCAAATAACAATAAAAAATAAAATAGTTTTCTGCTGCCATAATTTTTTGGCTGAGTATATTAAAATTTGTTTAGGTTTTTTCTTTATTTGAAGTACGGTGTGGCTCTTTGGAAGGTACGAAAAATCTTAATGTGGCTCTTATTGGCTTCACTCGTGCCCACCCCTGATATATAACATAGAAATGATAATAGACTGTACATATTTTGTCATTTTGCTATAGCAATTCAATTCAACTTTCTCACAAAGAAATGTGAGAAAAATCGATTAAATTAAAAAATCAATAATATTAAGAAAATAGCCTTTCAAAGTAAAAAATGGAATTTCTAATATTTTTTGACACTCTGAGATAATGAGGTTGTATGAGAAAAATGTTTATTTATTGGCCAAGCAAGGCAGTTTACTTATTCTAACAGGTTGTTTTTTTAATTTTTTCACCCCTTGCCTATTTTTGGTGTTCGAAGATATGCAAATCGAAGTGGGCGCAAACCGGTCATCTGAGCTAACTAAGAAATTCTATAATTTTCAGAATATCACAATAGTTTTGATGTCAAAATAATACATCTTTCGTATTACGTTATTTTCTTCAACTAACGACTTTTCATACAAAATGCGTTGTATAGTACAAGGAATATCTATAGTTTTCGGCTGTGCAAATAATCGCCCAAAACCCAAAAATGAACAATTACCCAAAAACAGTTGGGCGTTTGTTCATAATGTACAATCGCCCAAAAAAGCGATGAACAATCGCCCAAAACTGCAAACTTTCGCCCAAATCGTGAAATGAATAATTGCAAAAAAAAAAATTTGGGGGTTCGTTCATATTGTACAATCATTGTTCATTGTTTATTATGAATAATTGCCCAAAAAAAAAAACAAAACGAACAATCGCCCAAACCCGAAATGAACAATCGCCCAAAAATTTTTGAAGGTATTTGGGCGATCGTTCATTTTCGTACTTTTGGGCGATTAAAACTTGGGCGATTTTTCGCACAGCCGTATTAATCTGTGCGAATATTCACTCAAGCTACAATCGCCCAATTTTTTTTTGGTTGATTGTTCATTTTGGGCTTGGGCAATATTCGCAAAGCCGTGTAAGTCTATTGGAAGATTCGCCCTAGATACAATCGCCCAATCCCAAAATGAAAAATAAAAAAAAAAAAATTTGTCCTTGTACGGAATGTAGTTTTTAAATTCCGTATAAAGACAAATCATTTTACGGCCATAATGATCATCATTATATTCATTCATACATAAATAAGTCATTCTTCAAATTTGGGCGAACATTCATTATGAACAATCTCCCAAAAATTTTAGCGTTTCTTTTTTTGGGCGAGTATTCATTTCACAATTTTGGCGATTGCAGCTTGGGCAATTATTCGCACAGCCGTATAAGTCAATCGCCTAAATTATGAAATAAATAATCGCCCAAAAAAGCGAAGAAGAATCGCCCAAAACTGCAAACTTTCGCCCAAATCATGAAATGAATAATTGTCCAAAGAAATTTGGGCGTTTGTTCATAATGTACAATCGCACAAAAATGCGATGAACAATCGCCCAAAAAATTTCTTTCATTCTTCTAAAGATTATACGTTATATTATTATTATACAAGATTAGAGATTATACATTCTTCTAAATTTTCTCCAAAAAAACAAAGAACAATCGCCCAAACACAAAATGAACAATCGTCCAAAAATTGTAACCGGTTTTTTGGGCGATTGTTTATTTCCGCACTTTTGGGCGATTGTAATTTGGGCGATTATGCGCACAGTCATAGTTTTCATGATGTGAAGAAGTTTTTATCAAAATAACGGGAATTTTTGAGAGCTTAGAAAAGAATATCCGGGAAAATTTTATCAAGTTCGTATATATGTATAGTATATATATATACATTGTAAACATAATATTCACATATGTTTAATAGTTAAATGCGTATTGTAGGTTATCTCTAAGAAATAAATAGATATAGTTCATAATAATAGATAGTTCGATTCATATATAATCCCTACAAAGTCAGATTTAATTTTGAACACAAAAAAGCCGCTGATTTTCGAGCATATATATCAAAGTCATTATTATGTTGCCACCGTGGACCGTGTGCGTGGAATGTTTTTTTCTTCTCGTTCTCTACCATCTTTATAGCAATGAAACGTGACTGCGCATTCATATGGCGGCAATTAGAAATTAAGTCGATACTCATTTCATAAAAGAAAGCACACTCACTCACCTACACACGAATCAATGCTAATGAGGTTGTAGCAAAGTTTTTCCAGTGCATACAAACTTTAATGTGCGCTTAAATTTAAGTAATAACTGCGAGCCATGAAGTGACTTTTGAAGTGAACTAAGGAAAGGCAGGCTATTTACAAAGCAATGAGATATTTTTTGAATGAACAAAATTTTTTTAAGAAATATAAAAATATTATATAATAAGCTTTCCAGTAAATGACTAAAATTCGTTATATAGTTGTTGTGACTGAAGTTAACATTTAATAAAATCCGAAATTTTTATATTAATATACATGAGAAATTTCTCATTCTTTAAAGAATTCGAACTTTTTCTAGCAATTTTATTTTTTTACCTCTCCATTCTAGTGGCTGGTTTCTTAACCCTAGTTCGGCCGACGATGTTTATAGCCCTTTAAAGGCCGACGCAGTCACCTCGGTGATAGTTTTATAAAATGTGATAAATTCTGCATTAAAAACAAAACAATTTTGCAAAAAAAAATGGAAAAAAATTTAAATTAACTATCTGGCAATACAATCAGGTCATGAGTTTGACAGTCTTTATTCAGAGCAATTGTGTTTAAAGTTAATTCAGTGTACTTAGTGAGTAAAAATTAATACTTCTAAGCATGCAAAACGAGACACATTGACAAATGCGGAGATTGAGGCGTTGCTCTATGATGATGACGATGTGGAATTCGGCGATGGCGACGATGGTGAAGATGATGAATGGCTATCAGAGGGCGAAATTGCATCGGATGCCGAGATAGATGATTGGATGGACGAAGTGAATGTGCACAATAGCGATGGCGAGATAGACGCAGCCCATGATTATGCCGATCAATTAGTGTATGATGCGCCTGATGGAACGCAGTAGGTCAAAGATTTAATTCTCACAGCACAAACTCGCGCCCACAACATTCTTAGACAAGAAAGTTAGCCAATTTAGTTCCGAGTTTAAGCTTACAGCTCTAATTTTTTCATTCATTTTTAAATGGCTACACATTTAATTCCGTCATCTTGTTTCAGTTGGACCTACTTGCAAAGAACTTTTAAGCCGCTTAGATTAATTCAATTTGTTATTCTCCAAAGTGATGAAGGATATAATAGTGCGCCACACAAATACAAAAGGTGACCAGCTGTCCCAATACTGGAACGAGAAACATCCATAGTCATCACCACGAGTATGGGGAAAAACTGATAATATTGAAGTGGACGCATTTTATGAAATTGTTTTGAGTTGTGGTGTTCATAAGTCCAGCATGGAAATCATCGATGAGTTATGGGCTCTATATTCGTTGTCACTCTACCGTGCAGCAATGAGTCGAAGAAGATTCAAAGCTATTCTTCGCACCATTCGTTTCGACTAACAAACAATACGTGACGCTCGAAAGGCTACTGACAAAGCTGCTCCAATATCAGAATTTTGAATGCTTATGAACGAAAATTTGCGTAAGCAATATCGGCCATACAGCAACATAACAATCGAAGAGCAACTTTATCCATTCCGTGGCCGAGTATCGTTTCGCCAATACATCCCGTCAAAGCCAGCAAAATACGGCATACAAATGTTTTGGGCCTGCGATGCGAAAACCATCTATCCGTTGCATGGCATCTTATATTTGGGTCGGTAGCCCTGTCAGGCAATAGCTTATAACTTAGGTGGAAAAATTGTTGTGTTGTTGGTGTAACCATGAAAAAATAGTGGCCGTAATATTACTACGGACAATTTCTTCACTTCATTGCAACTTGCGTTAAAAGAAATGAATCTTAGTTTAGTAAGCACGGTGCAGAAAAATAAGCGTTTTATACCAAAAGAGTTGCAATTTGATAAATCCTTGCCTCTGGGTGATTCGAAGTTTGCATTCTGTGACGATACTGTGCTTCTGAGTTACAAGGCTAAAGCCAACAAAAATGTTTTTCTGCTCTCTACCTTGCACAATGATGCAGCAATTGATCCAGTCACAAACAAACCAGAAATAATTCTCGACTACAATCGTACAAAAGGTGGTGTTGATACGATAAACCAATTGCTCGGAGCATATACATACAAGCGGAAGACGCATCGCATACAAGCGGAAGATGCAGACTTTACAATATGTTGGATTTAATGACGTTGGCAGGGCCATTTATCGGGAGAAAAATCCAACAGGTCGTATTAATATCAGCCGCTGTACTTATCTAAATGGACTTGCTCGTGAATTGGAAACTAAAGCCATCAAACGTCGAACATTAAACCATCTTGTCTTACAGCATTATCACCTACGTACTGCCGTGGAAGCTATATTAAATATTCGTTTGACTCGAAACAGGCCGAATGCCAATCAAAGGCAAGTGTCATATTTGCCAGCATGTAAACAAAAAAACAGCGGAAACCGCGCAAAATATGTCAAGTTTGTAAACAGCCAGTGTGCCAGGAGCATATTCAAACCATAATCATGTATTCAATACAAGGAATAAAAATAAAAAAAAAAACTAAAAATGTGTCTTTTCTTATAAAATTACGTTATTACATCAATAAAAGACCACAAAAATCTTATAAAAATATAATTCTTATATATTCTTCATACATTTTTACATAGTCACCAACAGTTGAAAAAGACAAAAATTTAAAAATTTTAATTTATGTTTTTTGTACTTAAAATTCATTACTTTAAGATATCACGGAAGATGGGTTAACATAATTGATTCAAAACATACTTTTTTGTAAGAAAAAGATGAAATAGTCACCCCGGTGACTCGTCGGCCGAACTAGGGTTAAGCAGCTTAGTAGTTCTTTAATACTCCTAGCATTTTGTGTATTCAATTTTTATCTTCAACCTCTTGAGCAAATATTTGGTATTCAAAATCTTGCACATACTCTCGTACATACCAATAGAAGTTGTGTTTATTTTGAGACAAGAGGAAATAAACCTAAACAACATATGAAAAAGAAGAGCAATAATCATAATATTAATAATAATAATAATAAAAACAACAACAGCAAAAAAAAAACCTACCAGGTCGACCAGAAAAATACAAATATTTTTCATATAGCTGATACTTAGCCAAGTAAGGGGATTTTGGAGTTCAAACCCTACCATAGGGTCCGAAAGTATACATACAAAATTTTTAAAATTAAGACAAATATAGACAAAATATTGTAAAATTGCCAATATATTGTCAAATTTACAGGCAACGTTGGCTTCGAAAAGGCTAACAATCCAACAATATATATTAAAGGTATGCTCTTGAAGGGTTTTTTGAATTCAACGCTTATTAAATTTTTATTGAAAATTCATTAACATTTTCTCAATCTACGCCATAACTTCTTTTCCTTCAACAGCACACCTCCGTTTTATATCGTTCGAAAGTTAATGGAACGAAAAAAAAAATAAAAATAATGAAAATGAAAAACAATTATAGCGCCTGTTGCTGGCATGGTATTATACTCAAATATCAATAAATGTCAAAAGACAACATCAAGAATAATTAAACTGTCATCAGTTGCCATATTGGTATCAATTCCTTTTTTTAACAACAACCCACCCCTCCCGATGGAAAATCCTGTCTACGTACCTGTATCTGTGTGAGCTGAACCTTCAAGGCTCGACCACATGTAGTAAAGGCAACTTGTAGAAGGATCAAGCTGGCAGTTCATAATCTGGGCACTCAAGCGATAGAGACGTAACTGAGCAATATTTGAGTCGGATGTTGTGGCAATAAATCAAGCTAGTTATTTAAATACAAACATGGTTAAGAAAACAAAAAATATCACAAAGTTATAAAATTTTATGTATTTATTACTTTGACCATAAAAAAGAGCAATAAACTCAAAAATATTAGTTTTATGTGCTAATTTCATGTATAAAAATTAGAACATGTTTTGATTATGAGTTGGTTTTATAGATTTAAGTAAATGTACCTAATATCCTTTTTGTAACGTTTGCATTATCTAGCTAGTTAAGCTTTTTATTTGTATATCACTCTTTCTGATAAAATTCAATAAAACTCTGGCTTCCGTGTTTGGAGAAAGTAGGAAGAAAAAAGAAAAATTAGAAATGAAAACCACCAAAATGCAAGTTCATCAGAAATAATGTGCTCCATTCAACTCTGTCAACTTTTAATGTAATTTTATTACTTTAATTATATCGCATTTTGTGGGCAGCAACAGCGGAGTTGTTCGGTGAATATTCGTTTTGCGGTTATTGTCTCAAATACAGCAAACTTCTCGTTTGTTTGAATGAGTAGCTAGTTACGCAGTTAGTTCTTCAACTTTGTAGAACTGCTGTAAAATCACGGAAAAATTTTATTGTGTTTAATTAGCTTAATAAGAAATAGATTTTTTTATTAAAAAAAAAGTTAAGATAAGCCATAATGAAAAACCGGTTACTAGAATTAACCCTTCGTGGGACCCTAGGGTCCGTAGGGACTTTTTCGATTTTGAATCGCAAATTACTCCTATTTTGGCCACTACGAACCCCTCCCAAAGTTACCATGTATTCCTGGAACATTTAGTTCTGCGTCTTTTACGGGTTCGATCATTAAAATCGGACCAGTGGTTACCGAGATCTAAGGATTTACTTTTACTGCCTACGAGAAAGGTCCCTAAAGTCCCTTGGGACATAGTATGAAAATTAAGCAAATTAACGGTATTACTTCGTGGAATTCATTGTTTTATGGCTCAAAATTGCAACTGCGTTTAGTTTCAAGATAAAATAAATATTTTTGCTAATTGGGTTTTCCAAGAAATGAGCAGGGGGAGGTATAAGTTTGCTTATTTTATTGCTTTGTTCATCCCTGATGCATTTGTCTTTTACTTGTGTGCCTACATGAATGTTGGGGGAAAAAAAAGGTATATAAACCAGTTGCTTCAAGAATATTCAACAGTTGTGTACTAACTTTTGAATTGAATTGAGCTAAAGAAAAATGTGCGAAGCAAAAATCAATATAAATGAAATACTAAATGAACAAAGTTGTGATTTCGATGATGAAATAAGTGATCCATCGTTCCAAATAAATGAAGAAGCCTCTGATTGCGAAAGTGGAGCCACTATTGAATACTGGGACGAAGATACAAGTGACGATGATGATGAAACGCCGCCAAATCAAGAAACAACTTCAGATGACTATTATGTTAGCAAAAATGGTATGAAATGGAAGAAAGCGCCGCCACCAACTTCACGTGTAAGATCGCACAATATCTTCATCATAAGAAGTAGAGGAATAGGACCAATAATGACTTCGGATGATCCATTGAGCATATTCAAAACAATTTTTACCGAGGAAATGTCACACATAATCGTAAGAGAAACTAACCGAAAAGCCAAACAAAGTATTGAAGCGTGGAATGAAGCTAGTCCAACACGACCCAAAGAATGGCAACCACTGACACCCAAGGAGTTTGATGCGTTCCTGGCAATGCTTATAGCTTCTGGCCTATATAAGTCAAACAATGAACCAGCTTACTGCCTGTTTGATACAAATCATCCACTAATCTTCAGAGCTGTAATGTCATTCAAAAGATTCAAACTGCTATTGAGGTACATACGATTTGACAACGTGAACACACGCATGGAAAAGTCACAGAGCAGCAAAACGGCAGCAATTGATGATATTTGGCTCATGCTGCAAGCTAATTTGGCAAGTCGGTACGAACCACATGATGCTCTAACAGTAGATGAACAACTATTTCCATACAGAGGACGGACATCATTTACACAGTACATTCCATCAAAGCCTGCAAAATATGGAATAAAGGTGTGGTGGATATGTGATGCAAAAACCAAATATCCGCTCAAAGGTATCATATACTCTGGAAAAGCACCAGGACAGGAGCGTGAAACCCAGCTGGGCTACAAAGTGACAATGACGCTCGCGCAGAAATACTTATTTACTGGCCGCATTGTGTATGCAGACAACTTCTTTTCGTCTCTTGAATTGGCTGAAAACTTGATTACCCAAAGAACAGCATATGTTGGTACCTTACGCACAAATAAAGCTTGTATTCCCAGTGAGTTTAGAAAGAATCGCAATCGCCCAATTGATAGTACATTGTTCGGCTACCATGACAACAACGTTGCGCTATGCTCATATGTGCCGAAGAAAAATAAAGCAGTGGTACTCATTTCAACAGCACATTATACAAACGTAAAAGAGGTACTAAACGCTGGTTACTGGCCATGTTTTATAATATTGTGGACGTTGCTGCATTGGCATCATTTATCGCCTATAATGACCTCAATCCGAGCCAGGAAAGCGACAGGAGGCGGTCGTTCTTATACAAATTAGTTCAGCAGTTGGCTACTCCCGAAATCGAAGAAAGGGCGCTCAATAATCGTATAACCCGCTACCCCCATATCAAGAGAGCTATGATGGACTACAACGTCATACCACTAGAAGAGAGCATTACAAGCGAAGCACCACCAATCCAACACAGGGATCAACGGAAAACTTGCTATTTATGTCAACAACAAAACAACAGGCAACGTAAAACAAGATTTGCATGCTGCAATTGCAGGAAGTTTGTTTGTATGGAGCATTCAGAGCAGATTCACCGTTGCATGCCGTGCAAAACGTCCAGGATTCAGCGAGCAGAACAATAAAATAATATTAGATTAAGACTATATCTCAATAAAAATAATTAATATTTAATTTAAAACCAAAATTTGCCCATGTTCAATCATTTTTAGTGCATTTTATAGGCAATTTTCATATTATGTCCCAGCGGACCTTAGGGACCTTTGACGTATAATTTACTTAGGGTCCCTCGAAGGGTTAAAGAGCTAACAATAATATTTTGTGTAACTATAGTTTTATATTATTTTTACTAAATAACAACTACATAACTTTACAATTTTCATTTTATTGAGTTCTACCGCAAAATGAACAAAAGCACCACTTTTTCGAAACTAATTTTTAAATAGCAAACGATTTTTCTAAAACGAAGCTATCAAATCATTAAGCTTTATATCTCACTCATTAAAAAAAACTCATAATTAAATTAATGTAAAAACTCAAAAAATAGATCACAATTAATCCTCGATCACATATTCTAGATGTATGCAATAAGTTTACTTACAACAGAAGTTGAATATATGGCAACACCACACCTAGTAGTCTACTTAATAACATTATATTAGAAAATATACTAAAAATATATGAATTTATAAAAGTATGTAACCTAACGCAATTAATTTAAAATCTTTTCTAGTATTACTTAAATTTTTTTAATTAGCCAATAACTCTTCTCCACAATTAAATTTAATAAATCCGAGCCGAAAGCCCTGGCAGCTAGTTGCTCAACATATTATCTTAGTTGTAATATTTTATTATTATAATTAATAATACTAAAAAAAAATTTATATCTTTTAGTTTAATAATTTCAAAGTTGAGCCCATCACAAAAGTCATGTCTACATGCACTCTTTATGCAGACAAAACAAAAAAAAAAAAAAAAACGGCGGTTAGAGCTCGATATTTTAGAGGAATTTCGGGAATTATGGTATAGGCTTATATCTCCGGTTTTGCGAAACATATTTTGACGCAATCTGTCTTAACCCTTTCAGTGGATTTGCCCAATATATTGGCACGAGTTATATGGACACGTCAGAAAATTATTTTTATTTTGCAACCCTTTTTTTTTAATAAAATCCTTTGGTTCTTGAAAAAAAGATGAAACAACATGATAAAAATAAATTTAGAGAAATAATTGACATTAAAGTCAGTTGGATTTTCAATTTTGTGTCGAAGAAAAGCAAAACAATTTTTTTTGCCCTACTTTATAAGAAAAAATCAACCGAACAAAAATGATATATGTTTTTGTAATCTTTTTATGGCTTAAATGATAAGAATATTAAGAGGGTTAAAAGATCTAAAGGGTCTAAAGGCTTCAAGAGATTAAAAAAAAAAGAAAGATTTTGTGCCGAACAGGAGCAAAAGAATTTTTTCTTTGCACAAGCTTGCAAAACGTAAGTAGCGCAGGTAAAAATCAATTTCATATTTTTAGTACCTAAATGGTAGGAATATTACCTCAAAAAACTATTTTGTTCTTAGTTAACACTTTAACTGCCACCATACAAAAAAATATCGGGTCCTCTGGGCCATTTTTTTTACAGATCTAGTGTATTTTGGTATCAGAACAAAATATCAGAAAATGTTTTTTTTTTTATATTTCTGTGAAATTTTGAAATATTTTATTGAAGCACAACATTTGTACCTCGCGGTCTAATTTACCGTTTTGATAAAGTCACTTTGTATAAGAGGTAGGCGTGGTTTTGTACCGATTTGGCTTATTTAGAAATTGACCTTTATTTTTTAGATAAAAGCTTCAATATTGAATTTCTTGATGATAGCTTGAAAATTGAGGCTGCAATCATGACAGATGGACATGGCTTAATCGACTCGGGTGATGATGCAGATCAAGAATATATATACTTTTCTATACCTACCACGCTTCCTTATGGACGTTACAAACGGAGTGACAAAATTAATATACCCCAGTAAAAGTGGGTTTTTTTTAATCGTGGGGGTAAAAAATGATGCGCTAAAGGCAGGTTTAGGTATGCCAGGCCATGCGGAATTGAACTACGTTTACAGATTTGCATTTTGAGGTACTAATTTTAAACCATGAACTATAATGTGTAATCAAATACTGAGGCACATACGCTGTGTCTCAGAGCCTACGTGGTCATTTTATTGAGGCATACCGTATATGCCTCATGGCAGTTAACGTGTTAGGCGTAGTCATTGAGAGGGTTCATGTTGACTCATAAAAAAGAGAGTAGAGTTCAAGAAAATCAACGTTTTCGATCAATTGAACGATTCCGTTTGGTCGACTTTTTCTTGGTTCTAAAGTATGAAGTGAAGTTTTGTTTAAGGAGTTAACTATTATTGTATACTTATTGCATTTAAAGTACGTGTTATATTTTATATTTAAAGTTTTTATATCCGTTATTGAATTAAATGTATCTTGCTTTCTGTTGCTATGAAGAATGATCTTCGACTAATAAGGGATATCATTCCTTAACATTCGTCAATTTCTCCTAGGAATAACTTCGTAATTTATTTCATTACATTCATAGTATTTACTAAAAAATTCATTTGCAGGTTAACCCGTACGCATTATTCGTAAAAGGTACGAAGTTTTAGTTGAAAAAATTTTCAACTGAAATCGTTCAGACTGGTTTGTCGAACAATTACCGAACAAATCTTTTGAAACGGATCATGCAATAAGTGTATAATTAATGCCAGAGTCGTAAAAAAACAACATATGTTTTCCAGTGTTGCTTCTTTTTGTGTAATTGGTATTAATATAGGTGCGACAGTTACGTTGAATCACGCTGTAATTCCTGATACCACTGAAATATGTTATTGCGGTAAGTACCTAGATGACCGAGCTTACTCAGAAAGCTTCAGTAGACCAATACAAACCTTCATTTCATATTAAATACAACAACCAGAACAAATGCTTTGTAAGAGGAAAGTACTCTTTTGCTCAACAAAAAAGAAAGAAGTAGAGAGCAATCGGACCAGTTCTTTTGGAACAAAAATACTTCACTTCAAGTTTAGAAGTTAATCGTTTCCCGAAAAAGTCTTGTATTTTTTCTGCCCTCTTTCTGCCATCTTTGAGAAATCTGAATTTTTTTCTTCTTTTGAGGTCAACATTTTTGCTAAAAGAGCACGATCACTGGTCACAATTTTTATTCTCAAAAGGGCAGAATTTCCAAAAAGGGCAGAAAAAATGTTGCATATTTTGAGAAACGAAAACGCCATAAGATATACTGCATTATCCTGCATCACGAAGAAGCGGACCAACGATGAGAGAGACACGAAAAGCAATACTTTCTTACATACAAAATTGTATTGCTTATCGTGTCTTTCTCATCGTTGGTGTGTTCCTTTGTGATACAGAATAATGCAGATAGATTAAAATTAATTTGCCATGTCGTACTCAATCGATATTGTGGCTTAACCATATAATCGCACTTGTTTTATCGAATTTCGAATATAATTTTTAATTATATTTAATTTAGGAAAACTTCTTCGAAAATCGTTGCGGCTGACGATCTTTGTTGTTGGAAAATACATGCAAAATGTAGAAAAAACCGCAGCTCGTCTTCCGCAACGATAAATCACAGACTCATGGTATAATCATTTAACAAGGTAGTAGCTTAGACTGGCTTTTTTCTCACGAGCGGCGATGGGTAGTTGTCAAAATTAGCTGTTCATGCAATAATTCAAAGAAATGTGAAAAAAATAAGCAACGACTTAAACGTAGCTAGTTAATCGCAGCAAACTAAAAACATTCCAATAAACTTCGCGAATAAATTTAATGAACCTATGAAAAGTTAAAAATAAGCACATAGCTAGGCAACAGCAGCAAACTACAACTCCTTTAGCTGTTTTTGACAACTATCAATCGCCAAAAAACTGTCACGGCTACCTTGTCATATAATTATACCATGCGCAGACTTAGAGCCTGAACAGAATAAAAAATCGTTGCGACCGACGATTGCAATAGAATAGATTCTAATTGCATTAATCTGTATCACGAAGCAGCACACCAACGACAAGAAAGACACGAGAAGCAATACTTTTTTCTATACGAAATTCTATTGCTTCTCGTGTCTTGCTTGTCGTTGGTGTGCATTTTCGTTATACAGAATAAAGCAGTAAGTCTGCCATTTATTGTTGCGGAAAACGAGCTTCGGTTTTTTCTACATTTTGCATGTATGTATTTTCCAACAACAAAGATCGTCGGCCGCAACGATTTTTGATTCTGTTCTGGCTCTTAGAATCTTTTCTATTTCTTCTCTTGCGGCCGACGATTCTCTCTCTGAGTGCCATTAATGTTGCCTTATTTTTGCTAGGAATTGTCTGTGTTTAATAAAATTTGCTTAGTTTTTTGTAATATTCTGGCATTTCTTGTTTGCTTGTGTGTTATTTACACCATTCAAAACACCGTTTGAAATTATTTTGTGCAAAATGGATTCAATGAAAAATTAATTGAAGAAGTTAAAAAATTTGATTATTTATGTGATTGAAAATCACCGCATTAAAAAATGCTTGAAAAAAGAGGAAGCTTGGAGAGTTATCGCGGGCAGATTAAATTCAAATGGTAATTTATATCGTTTTTTGGAAGCTATAAATAACAACAATCTTTTTTAGGAGACACTTGCAAGAAACGGTGGAGAAATATGCGAGATGTTTATAAAAAAAAAGAAACAAAGGGAGGAAGTACGTTCAGGCAGTGCTGCTCCTGAATGCAAGAAACCATACAAATATTATAGTTTGCTTTCGTTTTTAGATGGGTTTCAAAGCAGTAGAAAGTAAGTTTCATGTTATTTCGTTCTCCTAACGGGATGATTACATTTGGTAAAAATGTTTGCACCAATTACTTTAATTTTTTTATAATTTTTCTTATAGAATTGTTGGAAATATTGCCGACGATGAAATTATCATCATTGTGTAGATGATGTTTTCGAAAGATGTTTTTGAGTATACTGAAAAAACTTCCTTCACCTGATATAATGATAATCAACTACAAAAAACATAGCGACATAGTTCTGTTGAACATCTTTCAGCAAACACGAAAAAGAATAGTATGCAAGAGTTACACAAAGCAGTGTGGCATTATGGTTCTTGTTGCTTTTTCTTCATTGTTTTTATTAGTTTTTCCCTTCTCGAACACACTGATATACTGAATTAAATAGACTTGCAGCCGTCATTGAATCATTGTTAACTCATTTCCACGTTATCAATGGACATACACAAAATTTCAAGTATAGTACCGCAAAGTGTAAACCCAAACTAATTGCTAACAAAAATCAAACATGAATTGTTAATCGCAATCGCATCATTCTGGACACATTTTCTGCGTTCGGTGACCGGAGAAGGTCGTCGGTCGCAACGATTTTTGATTCTGTTCAGGCTCTGATGCAACCGATACAGGACTTGTTAATACAATGCCATGTGCAACAACAGCATTTAGCAGCAAATTATTCATAACGTTGGCTTTAATGCAGTGTCGGGCAGCTTTGCACACCTATACTTTCTCATCTTGAGTATGTTTTAATGAGCGCTTTAAAGCTAACACTGAAAACAAAGTAGTGCTAAAGCGCTTTTTGAAGAAATCTTACTAGGCATTGTGGAAAATTTTTTTGCTCGGATTTGTATTGCGAAATTAAAGTAATAAGTAGTGGACGGAATGTAAAAAGGAAACAAACCGACAGACGAAAAATGTGAAATACAGGTAAGCAGACGGAAATGTAAAAAGGCCTGCTAATAGTAAAAAACATAAATGTTTTTTTATTGTGCTTATGATGCTTATTTTGTTTTTCCAAGGCTAAACTGACAGCGTAAAATGCTTTTATTGTACGTATTTGGAACTGATCACTATATATTAGGATATGTGGACATGCCGCTTTTAAATATTTAATTAATTTCTCCATAGCATGCCCCAATATTACCTTATATTGGCCATGCAAATTATCGTAATGCCTTGTTATGCATAACTTTTCAATTTTACCACTTTGATGCAGCGCCATGCCGTTATTTTCTAAAAATAAAAAAATTTTCATACATACTTCCAAAAATTTTGCATACATAAAATTTTATACAGTGAAAACTTAAGTTATATCTGTGTCGATGAGCAATAACAGCTTAAGTCTTATTACAAAGTTTCCAGAAATCTTGCTTCAAAGTTTTTAATCGCCATATAAGTTATATGAAAGGGTCTTTTGTTTTTGCGTCATATTTTTGGCTAAGGTCATGCTAGAAGTTCTAGATTTTGTGTGATCATAATGATATATACGTGGAACACAACTATATCAATAACTCAGTTCTGACTTAAATCGACTTAAGCTATTATTGCTTATCGACACAGTTATAATATAATATATTCAAGGAACATGCAAGCGCAGGTCTTATCTGCTTGACATTCGCTTGAACACTGAAGCTTTGATCGGTCTGTAGGTGAGATGAATACATACCCTACGGGAAACAGAACCGGTTTTAAACCGGCCACCTAGTTGGTTATTGAGTGCCTAGGACTGGTCCTAGATCTCACTCTTTTGTATGAAACCAACCGGTAACTTTAACACTGCGTTGTCATCGGAAGGGGTCAATTGATACCTCATAGATACCTTTAGACTTATCTTTTGACCAGTTGGCAGGGGTCAATTGATACCTCGTAGATACCTTTGGATACATCTATTAACCATATCGAATAGATCTATTATGGCGTCAATTGATACCTTGTAGATACCTTTGGATATATCTAATAACTCGTTTAGATATGCTTCGGTAGGGGTAGATCCAGATGTATAAGCACACAACTTGAAAATTTTAGCAGTCATTAAACTCTTAATTCACTGCACTTCTTTTTAATAATTTTTAATTCTCTAAAAATGAAATGATTTATCTTCTTTAATACAATAAATATGAATGTTCAAAAGTTTATTTTTTGTACATTAAAGTAGCTTAATGTTTTAGCTTAGATACTTATTTTTCAAAAATGAAATTATATTAAATATATGTTTGCACATACAGTTATGAAAAAAAGTATACTAAGGTACATATCCTCCGGGGATATTATAACATTAAGTTTGTTGTACTTTATCAGGAACCTTTTTTTCGCCAAGAAAAATGCCTTCCTTAAATGAGCTTCCAAATCTGGTATTGCTGAATTGCCGCAAGTGCCTCTATATTTTTGAAAGATACATATGTACTTAAAGATTTCAATGACAATGATATATTGTTACCTCTTATAACTTCGTAAATGCTTTTGTAATCTTTGAATCGCTTTTTGCCATGTGTGCCATCAACGTTAAACTGGTTGATCAGTTCTTCAGTTACAATATGATGCAATTTTTTTAAAATGTTGTTTCTTATTAGTATTTTTATTGCATTAACCTAGTGAAAGGGAGAGAGAGATTTTTATTATTACTTATAAATTATACTTTTATTATATAATTTTATGCTTACATAGGACAATCGGTTGACTTTGTCAATTTGTTTATTTACTTCATCCAGGATCTCTATTGTTTGTACTGGGAATGAGGACATGACAGTGTATGAAGACGTTTCATGTCTTATTAACTTAGTAATAAGTACATTTTGGGCTGCCAACACGTTCATTATTGCCTCATTTTGAACTTGAGTTGCATCTAAAATAGCATGTAAAAGTAAAATAACTTTTTATTAGAATAGAAGGTCGATCTGCCTCTCTACCCACTGGACACAATGAAGGAAAACAACTTGTTATTACTCACCTCTGATTTCTTTGAATTTAACATCGAAATATAATTTGCAATTTTCGCAGTTATTGCAGTTTTCGGGTATTTTATCTTGAATACGAATAGATAAAGATTAAGAGATTTTCTTGAATACAATTCCATAAAAAATGTGAAGTATTGAATCGCTTTATTTCAGTTTTCTTATACATTATTACTTTTCCAAACATTAAAAGCAATTTAGCAACGAACAATGAAAAAAAGTATAAATTAAAAATGGAATTAGTATGCTCTTAAAATTAATGTAAAATGGGTATTAATAACAAGTTGTACTGATAAGGAAGGCACATGAATTTACACTCGATATCTTCTATTTTAAAATGTTCTAAGTCTGAAGTATTTAAATCAACCAAACATATACCAAGTGCTTCAATGGATTCAACAGGATCAACAAACAGATTTCTTTTATGTAACAAGAGTTTTCCTACAACTAAATGTTCTTCACTATCGAATCCTATTATTTGAATGGGGATGCATGGTTTAATGGCACAATAATTGTCTGGACATTTTATGCTAAAGAAATAATCGGTCGATCTATAACTTTCAATAATATTATTTCTAATCTTGAACCCTGTTTGAACTGGATTTAAGAGTTTGTCCTCATATTTTATTTTATTAAAAATTTGCTGCAATATTTTTGAAGGCTGTCTCACATAGCTCTTGAGAATTTGTAGATAGTTCTCAAAACTATAAGCTGAAAAATGTTCAAGGACTCCATAAAGCTTAACACTTTCAGTCAAATGCAGCAACCCATGAACATTATATGATAAGCTGTTATGTCCAAAAACAGCAGGAAAATTTTCTACAAATAACTCTAAAATTTTTTGAGCCACATCTATATTTTTTTTCAAAATGGTTAGGGCAAGATAATAATCTACATGAACTATGCAGCAAAAGGTACTCATAATAAATGTTATCATGCACTTTACCTTCTAGAGCAAAAATCCCTGTGTACAACAAAAATTGGTGGAACTCTGTTGCCTTCCAATGTAGTATGTATATCATCAAACCCTCTTGGATAACGTATGAACTCTTTTGGGATGTGTGCACGAATTTATTCTTATTTTTTTGAAATATTTTTAATATTTAGTTTTGTAACTTTAAAATTAATTTTATTATAAAATATGCGAAGTAATATTTTGCGCATTACTCCCAAGTCAACCAGATGCATACTATCTAATGGAACTTGGCTTATCATTTTAACACCTATCTTTTCAAAGAGAGTTTCTCTTAAATAGAACATCTTCTGGTGATGCAATTTATATACCCTGTCAGCAAAATTTTTATCTGAAATAAGATCACTAGCGACCGAGCTATACGTTAGTACATTGTAAATTTTTTTGGCAATGGTAAGGCATTTGGAGCATCCATGCAAAGATGTATGACCGGGGATACCAGAGACATAAGCTTTTGCCGGAGCATCACAAATAATTGCCCTGATCGTAAACCTAAACCTCCTATTTTCAATTTGTAGACCATTTTCCTGTATATTTTTCATTTCATTAATAAATTCACTTTAATATTCCTCTACGTCATTTGGTTTTTTCTTGCCTTTATATATGCCTACTGGAATCACTGACATGTTTTTAAAATCAGTAAGTCTGAGCAAAATAGGCCACAGTTGCAATCTCGAACTTCTGAATAAAGGTAGCCCATCAATGTTGATATCTGCAATTAATTCACTATGATCAGAAAGGATACCAAAAAGTGGGCAAAGTTGTTTTTGTATACCCAAATGTAAATAAGACCTTGGTGAAACATCTCGTATCACGGCTTTCGTTTTATTTGAGAACAAGGTCTTCCCACTAAGGGGAACATCTAGATTTTCCTCACGAAGAATTTGCAGCAGCTGATCGAAGCTGCGCCTAGTCGGCTTGTTTTCTATGCACCAATGTCTTAGCTTTTCTTTTAATGGTGCTCTGACTTGTTTATTTGCTATGGATTCCATTGAATTAGTCGTAATAGCTTCGTCAAAATGATGTTGAAATAAAATATCTGCAGCTCTATCTAATGATTCATCATTTTGGTGACTTTTAATGCAAAGCTGCCTTGAAGAAGAGGCACCTAATCCTAAAGCGCTACAGTAAGCTTGCCTTTTTTCATTCACTAATCTTTTAATATTTCCCTTACTTGTACCCTTTCCAAACATTTTTAACTTAAATCACTGATTTAAACACATTAATATAGAACTTACCGCTTTTTTATTGATATTCACACTTTACTTTTCACTTTTAGCAAACAATTCAATATCCAAACAGCTGTTTGATAGCGATGTGATTTATAAGCGAGTTGGTTGTTTTTAGCGAGCGTTTCACGTCAGTGCAGCAACTATCGAGTAGGCAAGAAAAACGAAATTGTGTCTGAACTGTCTCTCACTGCATCACACACATACCCCTCTCGTGACATATCCAATTTTCACCAGCAACAGGACATGTCAACTAGGAACAATTAACGCCGCTTTACCCGTAGGGTATTTTACTGCACAAACACAATCTCAAGTTTGCAAAGCTGCCCGACACTACTTTAATGCCATTAAGAACATCGATCACTCATACAAAATGCCGACTTTTCCCAAATCTTCTTAAAATAAATTTTCTAATTTTTGTATTATTAAAAATAAAATTTTTACACTTCTTGAGCGCCCTTCAATTGAATACAAAATGTATTTTATTACAGTTTCATATTACTTTATGAAAAATGTTTATAACTTTTTATGCATACATAACTTCGAAACAAGTATTCTCAATATTTTGTAAATATTTATTAAATGGGGTAAAAAAGAGATTTATGCGCCTTTTTTAAATTCGAAATATCAAAGGTAATCCATAATTTCAATCGAGATAACAGCATTTCAAAATTATGAAATTTAAGAAATTATACTTTCAATAAAATTAATAAACATACATTTCCTCATTCATGGGGTATTTCATATCTGGGGCCGAATTACAGCATCCGTGATCAAGCAAAATTACGAAGGGCACGACGAGACAAGTGCCTTGTACAATTTTGCTCGATCACGGATGCTGTAATTCGGCCCCTGTTCTGTTGAAGTTGACAAAATGACAAAAATGTAGAAAAAGTAATTTCGACCATAGGGACCAAAGTTATATTTTTATGGAGCCCGGAAGCTCGATGACTCAACATTTTTAGCTTGATCTCTTCTTTAGCATCCATTTATTAAATAAAATATTTTGGTATAAAAATTAACTTTTATTTTATAAAAAATAATAATAAATGTATTAATTATAATAAACTACAGAGATACCGTGTGCAGCATTCACTTAAGTTTTTTTATTGAGCTGTGTATTTGCAGAAAATGTTTACAAAAAGTTATTACCAAGTTTTCCAATTACTGACGATTTAAATTTCTTTGCTTTGTCCTTAACCGTATTTTAATGTCACACAAAAACTCAAACAAAATCAAAAGTATCAACTTCTGTGACCGAACATTTGATGGCGAACCACTCCTAACTGCATAAGAAGAAAGGTGACAGCTGGAAGGGGAGGTGGGAGTGAAAGATATTTCGTCCACAAGTACGGTACCACCTGACAAACGTGGCTACAGCTCAGACGGTTCATTATTTTATGCAGCTAATTAATTTCATTATGCAAGCAGTGACAAAAAAAGGACAACGAACTAAGGATCCGAAGGAAGAAAGGAGTATTACTAGCAAATCCTGCGGCAGTCATTATGAAAATAACACTTTGCTACGGCTGCCAACGTTGCCATATTGTGTTGAGCAAATATGCCATATTATTTGAAGTAGTTTAGTAGATGCAAAGGAGCCGATGAAGGGATTAGTTCTGGAACGCTATGAAGCAAATAATATATACGCTATACATATATTTGCATAGTTGAGCGCTAAAGTTTGTACCGTTGTGATGGTGGCTGCTGAGGCAAAAACTATTTGAATAATTGCAGGAAGAAGTGTGTGTTAAAGCGATTAAAAGTTGACACTATAAAATGGTGAGTGCGTGCAGCGTGGATTGGGGGGGGGGGGAGAGGAAAGTGAGGCAGCAGGGATGTAAACGGTAAGCTCGGCTGCAATAAATTGAGCAAAATGTTGCTAAAGTGCCAAATTTGGCTTTTAATAATGTGGCTAGTATTGAGGCTATTTCTGTGATGTTAGACTTTAAGCTAAGGCTAAGACAAATGGCAGAATAAATGCTATAATAAATCGAATGCAATAACACGTGTCGTTTTATCAGAAAATAGAAAGGCAATAGCTTTTGATAAGAATATTTATTGTCTTTGAAACAGGTTAACCACTACAAATACTCGTAGGTCTTGATTTATCATGTCTAGGGTACAAGTTAATATTTTAAAGAGCTTAAGATTAAGTTTGAAAGGTTTTAAAGTACATCACAAGAGTTTTTTTAAATAATATGCAAATAGTTCCTAAATATACAAAGGCCTTTCTCAAATAAAAACAATCAAATAAATACCACGTTTTTTATATTTTTGGGTTGTTTGTGTATTTTTTTTCTATTTTGTTTTTCTTGAGCTGATAACGAAACCTTCCGGTTGATTAACTATAAGCCATTAATACTTGTTTTTTTCTCGTTTCAAAAATGTTTGTGAAGCTTCTTTTACCTTATTTAATAAGCTACTTCGCTTCGCCACGGCTTCCACTATTATATTGAAGCAAGGAACTTGAAGCGACTTAATATTATTATCCTTTAAAAACAAATACAAATAGCAATAGAAGAGTGAAGAGCAAAAAGAAAAAAAAAATTGGTACACAGTCAGAAGTGTGCGACACGTTCTACGAGGACATTGAAAAATTAACAGAAATCTGTCTGAGTCGCTTCGACTGACAACAGACGGCTATTTGTTTTCTTTGTCCTTGCCTTGCGTTACACAGTTTGTTATTATCCTTTTTTTTGTTTTTATGTATTTCTTTTTTGTTTTGTAAGATTGTAGGAGTATTGCATAGCAGTCAAATGTTATTATGGTTTGACTTTTGTTTTGTTGCTTTGGTGAGGTTAAGGTTCAGTGGTCCAAGGAAAGATGTTTTTTTTCTTTAAATAAATATCACAATTAATTAACTGAAGCTATGAGCTGTTGCGATTTCTGTTTTATCTAGCATTAGCTTTATGGAGGAATTTGACAGAATGCTCTTCTTCTTTTCGAAATCATCATATTCACAACGACTTACACTCATTGAACAGATTTGCTTATGGTTGAACACATCTTTTCTTCGCAAATTTCCTACGATTGTTTTTCATCAACTCAATAGGTGATTCAATTTAAGCCAACTTCAGAAAACCAAAATAACAACAATTGAACTGAAGTGTTCGTAAATATCAGCATTTCAGAAAGCATAGTAAATTTCACATAGGAAATTTCAGCAGTGAAGTAAATACGCTTAATATATGTGAATAATAACGTTTTAGTTAAATAAGAACACTCAATGGGACACATGTGTCCCGTCAGTATTGAAAGGGTTATGCTGTTATTGCTTATCGGCACAGATATATTGCATACAACTTTTGCTACAGTTTATCCACTTGTTCACAAAAATGCCGGATTCAAATATCAAAAAAATTTGATAATATAAAACATACCTTTTTAATTTTGTCACCGATTAATATCACAGTTGAACGAAGGTACCCAGTCGGATTGTGAATTCTCAAAGACGAAGTCTTCGAAGTCGTCTTGAAGACCAAACACGCATACTCAGTGTGCACGCTGACACTCTGCAAGACAAGTCATTATACTGCCAGCAAAAAACCTTGACTGCTCTCTCGTAAAAATTTTTTTAATGCTTTTTTTAAGCATCTCAGATGTGCTCTCATCAAGAAATTATTGCATATTTTCATCATATGTTCAAATTGAATTTGCAATTTGGAATAATCGAAAGCTTGAAGCACGTGGGTATTTAATTTCGGTTTGAATTTTCGGTATAATTTATATAGTATATTGTGGTTTTTGTAATTCGTGTAAAATTGTTAAAAAATGATAAACAAGGAAATTTCGAAGAGCAAGAAAAAAAGGAAGAGCTACGCGGGAGTAAAAAGACAGATATTGTAAGTTTTATTGCCAAAATTTTTAAATAATTGTAAGATTTTGTAAAATATATGTTTTCAGATTATTGCTACAAAGAAACGGTGTGGTGGAAAAATAGCAAAAATCGAATGTATTTTGTCTAAAGAAATTATTTTAAACTATAATTATGATGAAAAAAAAAAGGAAAAAACTCTTTCAAAGAGTAAACACCTTTCGTCGATGCCCTTTTTGGTAAATTTTTTTTTGAAATGATGACGTGTCTTTTCTTTTAATTTATTTTTTTAATTTTTCAGAAGCTACTTCTATCGATAGTTTAACTCATCAAGAATATACAGCTGATTTTAGAAAAGTCCTTAGACTAGCAAAAAATAAGCTACATAAGCAGCACTTTAGATTAAAAAAAGCTGTATCTAAAGCTAAAGCTAAAGAGTAGTTGAATAGTTTTTATTATTATTCTTATTTTTTTTAACTGAATTTTTACATTATTTTTGTTTTTGCATGATATTGTTTTTTTATTATTATTTCTTTGTTAATAAAATAAATTGCACAAAATTACAAACCCCCTGTATATTTCTATTTGACATGCAACCTTTCTCCTTGTTACGCTCTTTGAGAGTAAAAAAGTAAATATCTACCACTGAGAGCGCATGGTTTTGTGTATAAGACGTGGCTTGACGCCGTCGTTGAAGACATGTCAACAAAATGTCTTGCAAGGCACATATTACACGATGATCGTTGATCGGCGTTCAATGTACACTTTTTTAAACTCTTTTACATTTTGATCGTTGGTAGGTCACATGATGATCGTTTCATCGCGATCAAGTCTTGTTTTTTTTTATCCAGTAAGAATTCTTGTTAAAAATAAGGGTTTCATGCAACTTTTTTTTTAATACCTTTCAGTCGAAAAGTAGTACTTCTAGTACTTTTTAGCTGCTAAAAGTGAACACATCTTAAATTTTGCCACCCAACAACACTGTTTCGATTGTGATTGCTGTCATGTACAGCGTTCAAAAATTAACATATCTTGATCGCCCTAACAATTGTTCATCCGCTCTGGCTCTCAGTGTTTTTTGACAGTTTCGCATTGAAAGCAACAACAAAAATATTTTGAGCGCCGATCAACGATCATCGTGTAATATGTGCCTAAGCCAAAGTGGAATTTTGTATGAAAATGTCTTCGAAGAGTGCCATCGAAATGGATCGATCCGTCTTGCGAGAAAATGACATGTCTCGAAGACGTCTTCGAAGAGGGATCGATCCAATTCATGCGGGGTACTTTTTAAAATAATATTTGTTATTGTTTTTGCTCTCATTTGTTTATGTGTGTAACTGTTTAAAATCATTCACTTACTTGTTGTATATCTGTGGCCTGCTGGTTCAGACTCTATTTCTAAAAAAGTTAATTGAAATTTGTTATGCGCAGACAAAGCCTTTTTTGTCAGCGGGTGCGAAGAGTTAAGCGAAGCGAAGTCTTCAACCCTCAACAATGCAATGCAAAATTTATTCATCTCAATTTTAAATTTAGCTTAAAGAGTAGAAGAAAAATGTTCCGTTATTTAAATGGTAAATAACTAGCGACAAGTAACTGAGCCAGGGCACCACTATTTACCACTGTTGTGGTAGATCTACCACATTTTTTAAAAATTTTAATATCTGCCACTTTTACCACCGAAGGCTTAAAACCTACCACTATTTCCATTATCATAAAATTTTGTGATGAATTTGTTCTATATGAAAAACTTAAATAGTAATTCGCTCTACCATAACACATATTTCCCAAATTATGAAATAGTAG
Source organism: Dichetophora obliterata (assembly GCA_963920525.1). Taxonomy (NCBI): domain Eukaryota; kingdom Metazoa; phylum Arthropoda; class Insecta; order Diptera; family Sciomyzidae; genus Dichetophora; species Dichetophora obliterata. The sequence goes on along the minus strand of OY986436.1, from coordinate 14,962,234 downwards.
ATATATTCTCTCAACCATGAAACGAGCTTCTGAAATAAACAAAAACTAATAAACAGTAAATAAACTAATAAAGAACAAATAAATAACATTTTTTTTATAAATTTTCTTTTATTTTTGTTTAAAATATTGATTGAATAATTTAACCATCGTAGACTTCTTCTACTAAGTTTTAGCATGTATTTTTAGGGACATTTGCACTTTTTTAAAGCTTCCATAATTTTATCATATCATAATTTTATCATAATTTTATTTTAAGCTTAATTGTGAATATCAGCAAATTTTGATTAATGCTTGTTATTGTGAATGACATTGATATTTTGGCTTTGACTATCAGCTGTTAACAAAACGTTTACGCGGGAAGCTAAAGTTAAAAGATACCGTACCGGTAAACTCACAACTTGCTGGAAAGTTATAACTCCATTTTCGGCTAGTTGTGAGCTTACCGGAACGTCAAATTTTACCAGACTGTGAAGAAATTAGGCCTTAAGGAGTTAAAATAAAGTTAGGCTCCTGCCCCTAAACTAGATTTGTTCCATATTGTTTTATTTTTTGCCTTTTTGACTGAAAGTTTGCTCGTTTTTATTATATATTTTTTTATATCGAGCATATACTATTTTTGTTATTGTAAACTGCGTTATGTGTATTTTTTAATAATAATTTTTTTTACAGTTCTGATATGAAATATCAAATCTGCCACATTTTATTTCAATCTTTATTGAGTTCATTCTGCCACCAATATTTTTTTCAAGTCCGTGCACTGAACTGAGCAATGATTATGATTATATTTGTATGTATCTATTGAGTGAAAGAACGTAAGAGAGCATAAAGGCAAATTTAAAAAAAAATGTACATAAAATGTTTAACACTTCTACGACCTTATGTGACATTTACCCTTTATATATGTATATAGTGGGTATATTCTAGGTGCAGAAGAACCACTCCCTTGATTACTCATCAGCATAATATAAGCGTACGTAAATTGGTTAGTTCTAAGGACTTATATAAATTTAGAATTTTTCAAATACATTTACATATATTTAAAAGCTTGAGGTACCGATGTCCACGATCCGATATACAGGTTTACTACACATTATCAGTGCCATTGAATCTTTGAGTAATCTTACCTGTATATAAACTGCGATCCATTATACAGGTTTACTACACAATATCAGTGCCTTAAACTTAGCAAATACTACAGCATTTTTATTTTTTAGACCATTAACCTTATTACAGTATTAACATTATTTACACGATTTACACTACTTTCGTTATAAACATTATTTTTTAACAGTATTTACATTATTTACACCATTTACATTATTTATTTATTTTTTGACTTCATAATTATAATATAATTTTTTCAAACCCCCATCTTTTACTTCAAGAAAATTTACTACCAAAATTTCAGCTGAATCGAGCCAGTAGTCTTGGAGATATATGTAGCATTTTTATTGATTTGTGGGTGTCACCGGACTTACATATGTATGCAAAATTTCAGCTTAATCGGATACCAACAAGTTGTCGAAAAATGGCTTGCAAGTTTTGACGGACATACATACATACATACATACTATAAAAATTATGGAACTGTTGTTATATATTAAAAAAATACCTTAAAATGGTTTTGATAACAAACAAAAAAAAAACAGAATTTTAGACTTTTTCAAGTTGAAAGTTTTTGCGTATACTCTGCGTATTGTTTGCATATAAAAAAAAGCTCAAGTAAACTCTATACCAGGGGTGGGCATGAGTGAGGCCATTTAGAGCCACATTAAGATTTTCAAAACCTTGGAAAGAGCCACACCATACTTTAAGTAAAGAAAAAAACCAAAAAGAATTTTAGAATAAATTAAGATATTATTATTACAAAAAATAAGAATTAACACTTATGATGTACTTACATAACGTGTGTATCTGCACACTAATAACAAAACAAAAAGTAGTCATTCAAGTTTTTAAACAAAATGAAAACGAGATTTAAAAATAAATCTGTGGCCAATATTTAACAATTTTGTTCTGTATTGGTTAAAGCCGTTCGCAACAACAAAAACTAGGAACACTACAATTTAAACAGCTGACTTCGACATCTAGCTGATCTTTTTTCAGAGATCTCTCTTATCTCAGCTTTCCTTATAATTGTGTCATGGAGAAAAAGTGCACCATAATTAAAGAGAGTGTACAGGAAAAAAAGATAGAGTATTTATTTATTTATTTATTTATTTATTTATTTATTTATTTATTTATTTATTTATTTATTTATTTATTATTTATTTATTTATTCGTTAAGCTTAATACAAGCTGATTAACTACAGTACATACTCAAATTTTTCGTCAAATCGTTGGTTAAACAATTATACTGTGGATCAACAGGGATTCCAAATTCCATGAAATTTGAATTTTAAGAACAAAGCAGTAGCTCGTTTCTGCAACTATTGCGACAAATAGTAATTTTTTTCTAACGTCACAGTATTTCATTCAACTGATAAACGGGTAAATAGTGGTCCGTGAGGAAAAAGATATACAAGTGAGATAGAACACATGAAAGTAAAACGAATGGCAAAGCACTTTGTGTACTAGAGGTGGGTAATAGCACAATTTTTTGTGTGTTGACTCACCAGCACATGTGCACCATTGTGTGTCAGCACACTATGCTAGCACAATTGTGCCACAATCATACAAAGCACTTATAAAAGTGTCGATAACAAATAAGTGCTAACACCCTTCTTTATTGACTTGTTTACAATATTCACAAATTGCATATTGTCAATATTGCAAGTAAACCAAAGTAAAACGAAAAACAACTTTACTGAGAAAAAACTTACAAAATGTAAGTAATGCAGTGCATAGTAGCGATAACCAATGAGTGTCAGTGAAGAAGCTTAGCACAACACTCTGCTATTCATCCCAACACTGTACACAAAAGTAACTTTACGCGCAAAAGTTCGTCTAAGCTCTGCTCTTTGCGTGCTATTGTGCCACTATGTGAGTCAGCGTAGTGTGCTAGCACACATGGCACACTACAGAGAGTCAGCACAGTACCATAGTACAGCACTGAGCTACCCACCTCTATTGTGTACAATTACATATATCTGTTCTGCTTCCAGAAATGAATAAACTAATTTATAATGACTTTATTTCAAATTGGCTTTAAACCATGGTTATCAACACAGTTGACCAAATATCTTTTAGTTTTCAAAATAATTTTATAGTGAAATATGTCCTGTACAAAACCGCAGTTTAGGACAAAATATTGTATAGCAAAGTTACATTATAATGAAGAACTTATTTATTTGGTTAGATATTAATCAAATTCTTCTTTAGATTTTTTCAGCTGCTAACATTCCAAGTGTTCCAGTAAAATAATTCACAACAAGCAAATATTTTTCTAACCAAGTTAAAACATAATGATAACTTCACTCTATTCGAGTCGCATATTTTAGTTTACAGATACACTTGGGCTATCGAATTCCTTCGAAAATAGAATTGAAACATTCGAATAAAAGCCTGAACACAAAGACTGCAACATGCGTCCGACGACAATCCGGCAACTTGTCAGAGAGAAATGTTGCAGTGCTCTCGATGACTTGATTATAATGAATGCCAAGAATGATAGAATAATAGATTGCGCAGATCGTAAAAATAATTGTCTACGATCTGCGCATTTCGTCATGATAGCCTTACGATATAAACTTAAGATATGAGATTGTTGTCAATTAATGTAAACAAATGTGAAACTAGTCTGTAAGCAGTGCAATAAAATTGTTAATATAATTGACTAAACAAATTTTTCCACCAAGTTATATAAAAATATAAATAAAGAATTATGAAAGAGTGCTGCGCATATAATTTTCGTGCTAGTTTTTATAGTTTTTTTTTTGTTTTAAAGCAAGTTGGAATGGAACCAACTTGCACTGGCAAAAGATTCAAGAAACAAACTTCATCTCGCCTGACGTCATGATCGTAAAAAATATTTTTATCGTAGCTAGAAAAGTCAAAATGAAAAGTAAACAACATGTCGGACCTGCGCAATACGTAATCCTTTCATCTATCATTCTTGAATGAATGCAATAGCGATAATCTGTATTTTATATCAAACAGAAACAAACTCTGCAATGTTCGCTTTCTTCATCTGTCAAATTAGAAATAGATCTAAGTCTGCGACAGCAATAATTGCGTCGTATCCTCTCTTTGTTGTGTTGACATCATAAAATTCGCCTACATATAAAAACATGACTTCTATATTTTGACTATTGGCGTTTGTCGCAAGTTGCAGTCATTGTGTTCAGGCTATAAAAGTCATAGAATTATTTCATTTTATTACAGACACAGTGTAGCTGAGAATGACGTCAAAGTGAGAAAATATGCTGAGAACTGCGGTAGGGAAAGTTATAGAACACGAAATTCTATGGAATTTTACGAGATATTTAACATTTTTAAATTTTTTTGATATATGTATTTTGAATTATTAAAATTAAAAAAGAGCCGCAATTTACTTAAGAAACAGCCGCATGCGGCTCAATGTGCCACATTTGCCTACCACATTTGCTCTATACCATATAGAAATATAAAGGCAAGAACTTTTTAAAAAAATTTGGTTGGCGGTTAAATGCACAGATATGCACTTTGCATTTAATAATTTTTTTTTGAAAATGTTTATATCAGTATAGTATGCCCTAAATATGTATACCATTATTTAAGAAAATGTTTTATTTAAGTTATTCATCTTAAACTTTTATCAAACTACTTCGCCATGTATAAATATCATAAAACTTTACCTAATTATATTCTACTTAATGACAGTTCGTGTAAAAAGTTTTGCTTAACACTTAACACCATCACAAATATTATTATTAATATTGTCGCTTTACTTTTCTTCTCTTTCTTTTCATGATCTTATTTTGACAATCAGGTGGCGTGGATGCACTTTGAACAGTCTGCCATATTAACGGTACACAATCATGTGATAACGCGTAATCCACGCATTAGCGTGACGCATGACAAACACGACAAACATCGTACGTGGTTTCTGCATATCAACAATGTGCAGGAGGAGGACAAAGGTCGATATATGTGTCAAATTAACACTGTCACAGCGAAGACACAATACGGCTTTGTCAAAGTTGTTGGTAAGTAATACTTACATACATTCATTCACTCATTCACGTGTTGGCTTGTCCGTGTGCAGCTGTGATAAATTAATGTGTTGACTTTATAGCTGGATATATTTTATTTCTTTTGCGTGAGGCCAAAACAAATTGAACTGCTGTCAAGACTTATTGCAAGTTTTGACATTGAAATAAGAAATGTGTCTGCGAAGAATTTGACAGCGGGTTAATTTGATAAGACTTTAGTACATGCTAAAGAAGTAGAAATAGAAGGATACATAATTTTAGTAATCTTCTTAACCAAAGTCAAGACAAGCATTTTGAATAGTATGTTATATTTAAAAAATTTGACAGCGGTTTGAATTGATAAGACTTTAGTACATGGTAAAGAAGTAAAAGTAGAAGTAGAAGGACACATAATGTTATTAATCTTCTTAACCAAAGTCAAGACAAGAATTTTGAATATAATGTTATATTAAAAAACTTTGACATGGAAATAAGAAATGTCTACGCAAAATTCGACAACGGTTTAATTTGATAAAACTTTAGTACATGCTAAAGAAGTAGAAGGATACATAATTTTTGTAATCTTCTTAACCAAAGTCAAGACAAGAATTTTGAATATTATGTTATATTAAAAAACTTTGACGTGGAAATAAGAAATGTCTACGAAGAATTTGACAGCGGTTTGAATTGATAAGACTTTAGTACATGGTAAAGAAGTAAAAGTAGAAGTAGAAGGATACATAATGTTATTAATCTTCTTAACCAAAGTCAAGACAAGAATTTTAAATATAATGTTATATTAAAAAACTTTGACATGGAAATAAGAAATGTCTACGCAAAATTCGACAACGGTTTAATTTGATAAAACTTTAGTACATGCTAAAGAAGTAGAAGGATACATAATTTTTGTAATCTTCTTAACCAAAGTCAAGACACGCATTTTGAATATTATGCTATATTAAATAACTTTGACATGGAAATAAGAAATGTCAACGAAGAATTCAACAGCGGTTTGAATTGATAAGACTTTAGTACATGCTAAAGAAGTAAAAGTAGAAGTAAAAGGATACATAATGTTATTAATCCTCTTAACCAAAGTCAAGACAAAAATTTTGAATATTATTTTATATTAAAAAACTTTGACATGGAAATACGAAATGTCTACGAAGAATTCAACAGCGGTTTGAATTGATAAGACTTTAGTACATGCTAAAGAAGTAAAAGTAGAAGTAGAAGGACACATAATGTTATTAATCCTCTTAACCAAAGTCAAGACAAAAATTTTGGATATTATTTTATATTAAAAAACTTTGACATGGAAATACGAAATGTCTACGCAAAATTCGACAACGGTTTAATTTGATAAAACTTAAGTACATGCTAAAGAAGTAAAATAAGCAGTCAAACCAAAGTCAAGTTAAGACTGTGGTTTAATTTGATAAGACTTTAGTACATGCTAAAGAAGTAGAAGGCTACATAATTTTAGTAATCTTCTTAACCAAAGTCAAGACAAGAATTTTGAATATTGTGTTATATTAAAAATCTTTGACATGGAAATAAGAAATTTTTACGAAGAATTCGACAGCGGTGTAATTTGATAAGGCTAGTACATGCTAAAGAAGTAAAAGTAGAAGGATACATAATGCTAGTAATCTTCTTAACTAAAGTTAAGACAAGAATTTTAAATATTATGCTATATTAAAAAACTTTGACATGGAAATAAGAAATGTCTAGGAAGAATTTGACAGCAGTTTAATTTGATAAGACTTTAGTACATGCTAAAGAAGTAAAAGTAGAAGTAGAAGAAGAAGGATGCATAATTTTAGCAATCTTCTTAACCAAAGTCAAGACAAGAATTTTGAATATTGTGTTATATTAAAAAACTTTGACATGGAAATAAGAAATGTCTACGAAGAATTTGACAGCGGTTTAATTTGATAAGACTTTAGTACATGCTAAAGAAGTAAAATAAGCAGTCAAACCAAAGTCAAGTTAAGACTGTGGTTTAATTTGATAAGACTTTAGTACATGCTAAAGAAGTAGAAGGCTACATAATTTTGGTAATCTTCTTAACCAAAGTTAAGACAAGAATTTTGAATATAATGTTATATTAAAAAACTTTTTAATAATGGGATAAAATTGTAATAATCAAGAATTGTATCTTGGAAACTATCTGATGTATCTTTCAAAACTATCTTGCTTGGCTCATTTATCAATAAATGTTTAGATGAACAAGATCTTACTAACCCATTTTCTTCCGCTCTGCAAGAATTGTTGAATTTTTTGATATAAAGAATATTTCTACAATAATTAGGGTCTCCTGATTCAAAATCCGTCATCAAAAAATTTTGAAAATACTCCGTTTTTTCGTTATGCCAAAAAATCAAATGTTCGATTAATCGAACGTTGGCGCTAGTCCCATTTCTATTTTCGTGTTGACACAATAGAATTGGATGAGAAGCTGTCCTTTGCTGGTAAAATTTGACATAGCGTATTTGTATGGGATTTTATGGTATGGGATAAGCGAAAACGTTCGATAAATCGAACACTAACTTTGACTCATACCTGTGTCATATAGGTATTGCCAGGTCCTGATTTTTTATTGCAAAAGATAGCTTTGTCCTTTGGCTAAAACACCTCATCATTACTTTCTTTTTTTTTTAACTATACATATATATTAAATATTATTTACAAGAAATGTTTATTGGCTAGGTATTTTTCAACCACACCCTTCACCCCCTTGAAATGACGTGTGTGATGGTAAATACTATTTTCATATAGCCAATGATACAAAGTAATATATGATATCAACGATCTTCCTGATTTAATTTACTTTCATAGTTAAAAAAATTATTGAAAATGGACAAATTATACGTTCGATTAATCGAACACTGGTAGAAAATGGGCTAACGAGTAAAAGATTTTTCTTTTCTCACGACCAAGAGTAAGTTTTTAAGAAATCGAGTAAATTGACGCAATTTTATGAAACAGCTAAACTGAACTGCTTTTGCTAGAATTTTTCCAGGTTACATATATGTTTAAGAGTAAAATGTTATGAACTTGGTTAATTCAAGAATTTACATATTTTAATTAACTCAATGAAAAAAAAAAGTTAAACACAAAGTCGAAAGTTATAACCTCTACCAGAATTAGGTTACGGTTTGGTTTATAACCAAAAGTTATTTTACTAAATTAAAAAATGCTATTAACGATATAGTTTTGTATTAACCCTTAGTTCAATAGTCAGATAATAACTTTGATATTATTTAAAAAGAGCCTTTAAAGAACTATTTTAAGAGCTAAGCAAAAGCAGCGACTTCAGTAGCACACACAATATCTACAATACTAACTTCACTGGCACAAAAACAACAACAACAACAACAAGAAAATCTCATTACTCATGTAAGTGACATTTCGGCCTGAACAATTGCATTTGTTGCATGAACGCGTCGTCAAGCCTTCCTTCAGCGAGTCAACATGTACAACGTGGACATAACATGAACAACATGGCCAACAACATTTATGTGGACACTACTATGTATATCCACTACTCATAATGGTGCCGGTGCATGAAATCTGACATTCGTGTCCGCCATTTTGCAAACTTTGTTAAAATGCATTTTAAGCTTGACGGTTGCTTTGAATGTTGAGCTTAGCATCAGTGTTGCCAGAAATAAAATTCTCAAATTGTCCTATTTGTTTTGGAAACTGTAATTTTGATAAGAGAAACTGTATTTTGATTTTCTTATAAGATAAACTTATAAAACAAATTTAATTTAGGTATATTTTTATCTCAGCGTACTTTTATGTATGTGTCATGTTGAAAAACACTTTTTTTATAATTTTTTTTTTTTGGTAAACTTTTTATTATAATTTGATAAAGACATTTGTACATTAAAACCAACATAATAGAGAGTATCTCCGAATTTTTCAGAGCCTTTTTATTATAAATAACAGATAAGAAGTCATTGAGTATTATACGAGAACGTATAAAGAAGGCCTGTATGAAATAAGGCCCCAGGAAATAAGGCCTCAAACTACAAATTAAATAAGGCCAAAAAATTGCTATACAAAACAAAAACACAAATAAATGAGATGTTATTTCCTATTTTGGGGCTTTATTTTATTTCTGAAAATGGGGCTTTCTTTCATAATGAAATAAGGCCACAAGAGTAAAATTAAATAAGGCTCCAAAAACGTTATTGTTAAGTAAAAGCATGAATATTTTGGGTGTTATTTCGATTTTTGTGGCCTTATTTCATTTTTCAAATTAAGGATAACATTGTAAAAAGGCCACCAAAAATTCTAACACTATTAAAGGGTCAGATGGATACGGTTGAAGAACTTTTCGAATTTTGTTATTTAAAATCAATTAAAAATTTCTCAATAGAAAAAATTTTAAAAAATATGTTAAGTTTTGATACTTTTGCCGCGTAGTGAGGACATAATATAAAATTAAAATAAATTGTGAAAAATTTCATGGTAAAGGAAGGACCAGTGAACTTTTCTATGTCATCGTTAAAAAAATGATATATAGAAAAACAATCAACTTCTAAACCTATAACAAAATATGAATGTCGGCAAGAGACCTGTAAAAGAAGAGTTAACCTTTTGCCGGAAGGAAAATTTGACGACGTTCGCACTTCACAAGATCTCTTACGAGTAGGAAAACAACTCTTTAAACTTAATTTGGATGCTATTGAAATTAAACTTTAGGTACGAGTTATACGAGAACTAACAAAGTTTTCTTAATTACTAAATATTTGTTAATTAAGATAAATTTACAAAACAATATTTATATCATCTAAGCTTAAACGATTTGGATAACAAATTTATAAAAATATTTCGTGCAGGGGAGTACTATTTTTTTCAAATGTTTGATCAGATTAATGAATTCTTAAAGCTCTTACATCATATATGTTTATAAATAAACATAATAATATTTTTGGGGTATTTTTCATTTATTGTGGGGTCATTCTTCATAATTTTTGGAGAGCTATTTCCTTAATATTAGAGTATGTTTTCCCAATGGAACTATACCCCAATTTTGGGCTCTGATTCCGTTTTAGGAGTTGGGGTCTTTTATTTTAGGGTGGATTTTCACGCAGCTTTTTAAAAATTGACATATCTAATTTTGGGGCCTTATTACATCATATTGGGGCTTATTTCATAAGAACTTGTTCCATAATGATATAAAGACCCAATTTTTGGGCCTTATTTCACTTTAGTTTGCGGCTTTATTTCGTCGAATTGGGGCTTTATTTCGTAGAGTGTTATTGCATAATGAAATAAAGTCCCATATTTGGGGCCTTATTTCGTTTTTGTTTTGGGGCCTTATTTCCCGGGGCCTTATTTCACAGAGCCATAAAGACGATTAACAAAGAGTTTTTGAAATACTTTATACCTACATATTATTAAAAAATTCTATTATTTATTTGGTATTCTCAGAAAACCAATCTTCCCGAAATCGTATGAACTCGCTACGAATATTTCGGAAACTTTCAGACTTCGGAATCCAATTTCGTTGCGAAATCGTATAAAAAATCGTATACTAGTTAACACGAGTTCGTAACAAAGTGCCGTAAGTCCCATTTTAGATATGGCGATATGCCACCGATTTCTTTCACCAATTCTCTCAGTTTTAATATTTTTGGACGAGGGAACTGAGGAGAAGGCCGTACCAGCAATTTTACGCTGATTTGTCGCACTTACTCTTCCACTCACATCAACAAAGCGCGAAGTAAGTAAAAATGGCTTCATCGAATTTGATGTTTGAATCGTATTCGTAACAGAAGCAAAGATGAAAAAATCGGTGAGCAACATAGGCGGCATATCGTTAAATCTAAAATGGGACTAATGATTTAAAAACGAAAAATAGGGTGTGTTTATTTATTCATTCCGGACAAGGAACAGAACGAATAGAATACATAGATGGTTGTTTATTCAGAACAGATTGAATAAAGCAGCAATATTGAAAAAGAAAGAACACATTTTTTTTGATTAAAACCACAAACATTTTTTTTTTGTATAAGCCCAAGCCGTTTCGAACCTCTTACGAGTCCGTCAGTATGCATTGCGCTTTTTTATATTTCGACGGACCCATCTCGAACCCGTTATGAATCCGCCAAAAAAATGGTCACAACGTACACAAAAAAATAGTCTTATATTTGTTATAAAATCTTTTATTTTATTTTCAGTGGATTAGGGATACGAAATACAACTGTGCACTTTTTTTTTAAATAACTTCAATATCAAATCGAATAAAGCTACTTGCCAGAATTTTAGCATAATAATCATGAGTGAACAAGGTAAATGTGACTATAGGATAGCCGTACACAATATATTTTCGGGAAACTTTTTGAATTAGGTTTATTTTGTACGCTTTGTCATTATAGATGAAAATGTCATTGGGATGCTTTAGGAAAAATAATGTTCAGCTGTTTAAAAAAAACAAATATTAGTCATCCATGAAATGACCAACATTTTACTCGTTATGAATCCAAACTATTAAAAAACCGTGTCCGTTGCGAATTCGAATTATTTAAAAACAAAATTCCAAAACGGATTCGTATATAAAGTTCGTTCCGAGTACGCAACAAATCCGAAAAAGTGGAAAAGCGATTCGTATCCACTCGATTCGTGAAAGGAATTTCATACGAAAAAGGATCAGTTCCAGATGCGAAACGCAATCCGTTTCGGATAAAAAATACGATAAAGTGAGTCCGTCTCGAATTCGAAACGGATCCGTTTGGCACACTGTTAAATTAAAGACGACAAATACACTAGATAAAAATTTAAAAATAAAAATGCATTAATGCAATTTTAAACCTTTAAGCTACAAAAATGTTACCATTTTAATTTGGCTCCATTTACAATCAGATATAACCTAACACACAAGGAATTTTTTTTTCTCTACCTTAGTTGATAGTATAAAAAGAACACGTTCGAAATATTCCATAAGAATAACGAAAAACAAAAATAATATTCCGGATAATCAAAACAGAATAAAGAAAAAAATAAGAATAATTCCAAACGTATGGAATGAATAAGAAATACAGCCATAGTTACAAAATCGTAACGAAATTAAGTTAAGAAATCGAAACCAAATGTAATTACGAAACCGTAACGAAATAAAGTTACGAAAGTTCGTTACTATCCCGCTACAAAATTAATTGGCTATTTAAAATAATTAATCCTCCTGTAACTCTAAAATAGTAAATAAATAACACTGCATTATTTTTTACAATATTTATTTTAAAAATAAATCAAATTCAATACCTTGAGAAGCGTCAGTGTTTAATTGTTCTGCAGTTGTTAGCTCGAGTTGACAGTCCTCTAATGTGGAAGAAATTCATAGCTGCCACTCATTAAAACACTTACTTTTGCTGTTTTAACCGCTAAACGTGGAAGTCAAGCGCTTAAAGGAAGAGAAGAAAATATAAATGACAAATTAAACATTACATGAAAGGCCCATCCAGGCCGAGGAAAAAGACAACCTCGACTTGATTGGTCCAAAGCACATGTGCAACGAGCTTCGTAGGGTTTGAGGGGTAGAAAAAAGGTTTTAGGTGGTGTGGAAGTTGCTCATTGCAAAGAGAGCACATGTCGGCGATATCGAGGGCTTATTATAGCTAGGTAGCTGTTGAGGAATCATGAATGACCCGACCTTAGCTGGGATTACGTGGCTCTTGTTTGGCGTGGAAGAAGGTTTTTGGCGTCACTTATAGGGGGTGGCTTCCCCCAAGCACAACGTTGTCATCCCAGTTCCTTATTGCTAGTGACAACATTTCTGTGTGCAGTTGTTTTTGTGCCTCTTGAATTTCTTCCACTACAATCGGTTGTCGAATTTAACTCCAAGAATCTTTGGGTTTTTTCTGTGGGGATCCTCTGGCAACGATGTGGATCTCGAGTTCCCTATTTACCTACAACGTCCATGTTGTGAAAAGTGTGGCTGAGAGCTTCAGATTTCGACTTGCCAAGCAATTTGTCAGATGAGGCAGGCATACTTTGATCCGTTCTTCGAGGTCTCTGATATCTCTGCCTGTGGTAGCGATTGAGCAGTCATCTACATATAATATCAGTTTCATTCTCGAGTGGTGGCGCAGGGACCTTGGATATGTAAGTGTTTATCAGGAGTGGTACTTTGCTATTTAATCCATCTGCTATAGCTGTTGAGATTTCACAGAGGGCGGTGGTTGTTCTTCTACCCTCGTGAAATCCATGTTCGTGTGCAGCTGCTGGCAGGTGTTACTTAAGCGTGCCCAGACGGAGTGCATCAAAGATCATAACCACTGGAGATTACTGCGTAATTGGTCGGTAGAAACAACCCAAGTTGTCTGGTTAAACAGCTTTGAAAACGAGTAGAGTTTTCCTTAGCTTTCATATATCTGGAATCTCCAGTGATCTTGTGCAGATGTTATTTATCTTGAGTTATTTAGCTCCCTTCGTACCTATATGTTTTAGCATTATTGTTGCAGAGCGCCATCTGGCCCAATAGCAGTCGAGTTTTTAGCAAGCTAAATGGTTCGGATAGTGTCGATGTAGTCGAAATTCTATCGATCCCCTACGGAGAAAGGAACCGGTTCTGAACCTGTAACGTGATAGGTCCCCAAAGGAAAGGGATCTGTCCCAATTCGGCCACCAACATATGAAACTGACCTGTCTTTTTTACATGGCGTTGTCATTAATAGGTGTTAATTGCCACCTGCTGCATCGCCTTAAACTTGTCCAATGACAGGCAAACAGAAAATGGTATCTGTCCCGCAACAGGCACAAAAAACATGTTCCGTGACGAGTTATATCAGATCTGTCCTGTGATAGCTGTCCATTTGACCAGTTACGGGTCCAGTCATTTAAGAGCAATTGACAAGTTTTTTTGAGCTATTTGTCTCTATTGTGTTGTCTGCCAAGTTTGTCGATCTCGTTGTTGAGATCTTTAAGGCGGGGATCTCCTGCGTTTTCTTTCGTCATGGCATCACTTTGGGCTGCGAGGCGGGATGCTTCAGCCGAAAAATTATATATCGAAGTAAGTTGATTTAAAGAAGTTTGCAAACACGTTAGAAATTACATTGTCACAAGATGATTCTTCCTGACTGAATTTCATAATGGGTGGAAAGCTGGAGGCTTTACGTTTTGAGTTAACAAAACTAAAGAAAAGTTTTGGATTATCTTTAAATTGAGATTTTTAAGCAGAATAGCATTGTTTGTTTTATAGTTGATATCTATAACGACAAGAAGAATAGGAAGCAAAGTCTGAACTAGAACCAGATATATTATATTTTTTAAATAAACGATTTTTAAATTTTTTAGTGCCTTTAGATCATTTGTTAGCCAGGGTGGATTTAAAAGATTGGCGCAACACTTTTTTTTTGGGACGGACAGTAAGAAACACCTTTGCAGAGTATCATTAAAAAACTGTACCGAAGATTCGACGTCATAATATGAATATGATGTTTCGCTAGTTAAAATTGGAGACTAATCAGTCTGCGAAAGTAAGAAATTAAGTTTTACATAGTCAGTTTTTTAAAGTTATAAACTCTTTTATTTCGCGCATCAGCAGTTACTTTATCTTCTTTTTTGTGGGAGCGTCAAACTGTTATTTCAAGAGTTGGATGATGTAAATCTTCTGGAAGAGATACGGGATTAGAACAATGGAGATTAACAGTAGTGCATCTATCTACAAATACAAGGTTTAGGGTTCTGTGGTTTATATTTAAAATATCATTGATTTGTTGAAGACACAGATCAGACAGCTTATCTAGGAAATCATTTATCCAATAACTATTGGAAACAAGAGCAAGAAATGAAGAATCGTCAGACAATCTTCAAGTCACAAAAGGTAGCTTAAATTCACCCAGCACAATAATGACGTCCTTATTTTTTAACAAATTTTAAACTTTTTCGATGGCGTGTATATGTTTTAAATAAATTGATAAGTCACATTTAGGAGGAATGTAAGAGCAGGTAACATAAATAATACTATTATTTAATTTAACTGCAACACAAATGAACTAAATGTCACTGGTGCCAAGAATTGTCAATTCCTTAGATGAAAGCGATTTTTGAACAGCTATCAAAACACCACCACCGTTCTTATCATGACAATCTTTACGAAATATTTTATATTTATTGCCCATTATTTCAGAAATTAAGATATTAGAACGAAGCCAAGTCTCTGTAAAAATTATAATGTTATATTCGAAATATAACGTTATATTCGGTTTGGAGTTATGACCCATGACATTTTGATACACAAGCTCTAATTTAGACTTGCGGTTTATTAATCGTTTTTTGGATGAGATTCAGGGCTATTTCGGGGACGCGGCAAATGTAACATTTACCGGTCTCGGATTACTCTTAAATTCAAATTCGCGTACAATTGTGTTTATCGGCCAAAAGTTTACATCAACTATAGAATTAAATAAATTTTCAGGAATTGTTAATCTAAAAGAAGTAATCGATCTTACATTTGAATATTTGAATTTATGAACCGAAGGATTCAAGGAACACTTCAACTTTGATTTAATGAAAAAATCTATATCAACTTCTGTTGTATCCACTGCTAAGCGAGAAATAAAGATTGATTTAGTTGGTGGAATTGCAATTAATGGCTTAGGTGGAACAGAAACCTGAGATGGAAGAGGAACAACCTGAGAATCAACCAGAGTTGGTGAAAGAGAAACAGTTTGGGCATAAAAAATGACTGTAAAAGTGCACTTTTCCTTTTAAACCAATTGAAATAATAATTTTTTGAAAATTTCACCAGCAGCGAAAAAAAAAAAAAAAAAATGAAAACAATCACCCCTATTCTTGAATCCGCGTCGAGTAAATATCGTCGTCGAGAGCTCTCTTTCACAAATGAATTGTCGTCGAAGATCATTGCGACGATCAAAAATTTAAATATTTATTTGACGACGTTTGCTCAACAATTGACATGAACAATCAGTGCAGATCTCAACGTCGAAACTGAAAGTTTCCAGAATGCAACAATTTTGTTTCGACGTCGTTTCGAGAGCGAGCGCGGATTCAAGAATAAGGGCGAATATTTTTTTTTAGGCAACAACTGACACAAAATGTCAACATTTTGGCATTTCGATTTTTGTTGTCGTACATGATATTTAGATTGGCAAGAAAGAAATGAAATGATCTCACTTGTTTGTGCTTTTATATGACAATCAGTGGTCATATATGATAATGGCTCTATGATATAAATGAAAATAAATTGGTCTTTACAGCCCTAGAAAGGACTTTGGACGGTCTTTTTTTAATCAATTGTGTTTGGAAATGTTTGAACAAAAATGATAGGGAACTGGACCTACTAGTTTTATGCCAACTTCGAACGACTTATGTTCTCAAGAATTTTTATGTGGCAGGTTTAACTCTATGAGGTTTTTATTGTCTACCGAGAAGTGGCGATGCAACAGAAATATTAATTTAAATGAGAAAACATTTGGTCAGAGCTAGGAATTGAACCCTAGCTATCGCGGTTTCCTAGCTTACGGGCTTATGTCAAACGAATATATTAAGTCTTACTTTTTTATCTTAGTGTATATCTAAGTTAAGAGAAAATCTTGACCTTTTATTAGCAACTACTCAGGTATTGTTTTTTTAAACTCTGATTCTAGTCTTTATGTGGAATGCATAAAATGTGAGCAGTTGCTCCGTCATTTCACAAAAATTCATAAACTTTCTTGATTTTACTTGAAAAATCGAGTCGGAGGAAATGCTCACTTTTTATATATTCCACCCTTTGTCTTTTCTATTAGCATTTGTTGATCAATATCTGCAATTTGTTAAATGGTTTTAATTTTTTAAATTTTTTTCTTACTTTGACTTTGGTCTTATCAAGACTTTAAAGTACAAAGTGTAATTTAAGTGTAAATATACTATTGCAATGATTTAAAAAAAAATCTATTTGGAAATTGAAAGTCTTTAGGGTTTCAAATAATTTAATACCATAATCAATTCTTCAAAAGTTTGAAAAATTTAATAAATTGAATAATATTATAAAACTCAATAACATAAGTGAAACCACCGAAGTCACATGAACAAAAAGATCATCAAAAAAAGTCCATCTGGCAACGCTGCTGAACATGTGAGATGAAGATGACAAAAAGAGTAGCACTGAAGTGGCGAGTGAGTAAGCTTAAATATGCGAATATAGGTTTGTTTTTTTTAATTCAAGGTAGAACCATTGGAATCATAAAAGCGTGCCGCTTACTATTCCCGCGCGTGCAAATGACAAAAGTACACACAAGCGACATTTTTTCAGCTTTTTTTTCTGCTTCCGTTTTATTTTCCGTGTCCCTTCATTGTTGTTAACTTTTTATGTTTTTTACCATTATATCTCCATGTCTCCTAACGTGATGGTGACCTTAACTGCTGGCATCAGCAAAAATGGAAATTGCATATGAAACGCAAATTTGCACAGCAAAATATGAAGCATATATGTTGGGCTGGTCAGGAATAAGTGAAGGAGAAAAAAAAAACAAGAGGCATTGGTAAAATGTTGAAAGCTCAAAAAGGAACGAGGTCGGAACACTTTTTAAAAAAACACGCTATGCCTGCCTCGCTATGGGCTAAAAAAAAATTGTGTTCTCACGTTAAATCCATGTGAGCAATAAAAACAAAAACAACAACTATGTTAACTGGTATGTCTGACTGACTTTTCCCTTCTGTCTAACTGTTGCACTCTATTTGCCTAACATAAGCTTCGTATAACAATGATTTTTCTTCTCTTTTCGTTGATTTTTCGCTGTTTCTTTCTCTCTATCTATCTCTGTCTCTTACTCTTGCTTGTTCACTCTTTCCTTCTATGCATGCTATGCTAAGGATTTATGAGTGTGTTGTCGATTTGTTGATGTTGTTATTGTTTCACTCGCCGTTGGTTGATGTGCAAACTTCAAAACCGGAACATGTGCAAATACTGTCATTTCCGGTTGTGATGTTGAACATTTGAAGTTGAAATTTCATATTTGGCTGCACATTTTTGCATTTATAGACAGGACCGCATGAACAGGGTCAGCAATTTGATTTATGCAAAGAAATGCTTAGTAAAATTTTTGTAATTTTAAAGCATACAATATTGTGTATAGAGAGCAGCAACGATGCAAAAGTGATAGATTGAAATTTATAAGGGAATTCAGTATGCATTTTAGAAATTTATCAAAGTACTGGTAAAAAAAAATCAAAACGTACATGCAATTGTCCTAACAGGAATAACAATTTTGGTTTGTGTGAATGATTGGGTGTGTTTGAGTTAGGAATATGGATCTAGGTTAAAGTTTGGGGAAAAAACAAAATCTTGGTGATCAGTATTCTAAAATAAGGTTTAAGGAACTTTTAAGACTCTAGGATTGATTTGGATATATGGGCTTAAAATATTTCAATTAAAAATACAATAATTTCTCTTGAAAAAAAACTAATTCCGTTTTAAAATTTTCCCTAACCTCTTCAATCTCGCACCAAGAAATACAATGAAAAAATATTTTTTAAGGAATTATTCTTACTAAATAGGGTCTGTTAAGACATTTCTAAAAAATAAATTTTAAATTTTTTTTGAAGTAAAAGTTTTAAAATGTGCTGATATATGGACATTTTTTACTTTTTACAATAAATTCTAAATTTAATAAAACTTTTTTACTTTCCAGACATAGGAACCTTTTTACGCAAAATATTTGCATTTCGCATTAACAATTGGGCCTATTCTGCACAATCTGTTATGAAAAAAATTCTGCCAAAATTTTACTCGATCGGACCAGTAATTTCGAAGTCTCTTTATCTTTTCTTAAAAGTAGGCGTAGCTTTAGTGGGACCACGCCCATTTTGAGTATAGTTACCGCTAGTTATCATACGAACTTAATTACCAAATTTTAGTTTAATTTGACAAAAAACTGTCTTAAATATAGCAGTTTTATTGATTTGTGGGCGGTAAAAAGGTGTGTGGCAAATTTTAAATTTGCCTTTATTGTTCGCGTAAGTGCAAGCAATAAGTTGACAAAGTCTTATCGCAATTTGATGAACAGTATTGCAGTGCATAGCGAACGAACAAACAAACAAACATTCAATTTTATATATTAGATGATTTTTCAATTTAAAAAAAAAAACGAGTTCAAAAGATCATTCAATAACGTCGAAAATGCAGATTCAAAATTATAGATTTTTTGAATGACCCTGAAATTTAAAAGATTTAAGAACAACCGAAACTGCAAAAACGGAAAACTAAAAAAACCGTTTCTTCAAATTACTCAAAACCGGGATTGACTTATCTTATGGACTTATATTATTTTATACAAATACTTGTAGAATGCTCGAAGCTTAAAGATATATAACTCACCATGCGTTTGTTTGTTAGTTACACTGTTATAGCTGAATAACAAATAAAAAATAGAGTAGAGAGTAACGCGGAGTTTATTTATAAGGCAAATACACTTATACTGTAAGTAAGCACAAATTTGATATTTCATAAAAATCGGTCCAGTACTTTTGGAGTTTACTTGGAACAAAAAATGATTTTATCAATTTTATATAATAGTATAAAAGTATAAATATGGATTAAGATTTACCAATTATATTTTCTGCCAATATTTGTATACATTTTTTCTACAACTAATAGTAATAACTATTTATACTGCTATTTTCTTCTACGTCGAGAATGATGAAATGTTATGTTGAGTGCACTCCAAAAAAATGTGGCAGATTTGATATTTCATAAAAGAACTGCATATGATACATTTTTTCATAAATTTTTCAAATTTTATTAACAGTTTTTCAATTAAGATGTATCTGGTTAAATAGCTCTTCATGAGTATAATTTATAATAACTATAACATCCTGCATATTACCGCAGTTTACCTAAAATTTTTTATTTTTTCGTGCATTCGGATGTTACTAAAAAAGGAAGTTCTTGTGAGACTGCGAAATGGTCGATCGCACTTCGAAAGTCTAATTTAACAAAAAATTGCAAATAAAATAAGTTTACAAAAAAGGCAATCATCTCAAATAGGTATCTTATTTTTACAGTAACAGCTAATCATTTTATTTTTTCGGACGTTACGTGTTGGACGTCATACATTTTACCATTGTAGTTAAATTGGATAATTAACTAATTAGGTAGTTAAGTAATTGTGTAATTTAGTAATTAAAAACCAATTTAATATATATTTCTTTAATTGCCTCAACCATTTTTTCATTATCTTTAGCCAATGCCTTCCATTTTTACTAAATGAAAAAGTTTACGAAACATTTACGAAAAAGAAAAAGTACATTTGTAAAGCAGTGCATTTAATTTTGTTAAATTTTGTTAGTATAAGCTTATTATATAAAACTTTTATTTTGTTTTAATATTTATCTTCACACAATTTTGTTTATACACTATGTCGTTAGGGTAGCTTTACAAGAATATGTTATCTTAATGTCCTAAGATGTTAAATAAAATAAATAAATAAATAAATAAAATAAAGTGCAGGCGATTTAGTCATCATGGTAAATGAATTTATGTATAAATTGATTAAATAATAAAATAATAATATTTCTCTTAAATAATGGGTGGTGTGAATCCTCCACTGCTACGAAATACTCCACTCTTACTTTTTGACATTTGAGAGGTTTCTCAACTTAGGTGTGAATAAAGTTCAAATTTTAAATCTCTGTTGAGTGAGTACTCAAGAAAAGTTGAGGGTGGTGACTACTTTCCTCCACGTGCTATTTTTTGTAAGAAATATATATTTTTTCACAAATATGAATTCAGAAATGTTTAACCCATTAACAGCCATATGAAAAGTAAAAGTGAAAAGTCCAAAAAATGTTTATTTTAATATAGAAAACAAACTAAAATAGCAAAAAAATTTCTTTTTTTATTTTTTTTTATTTTTATATTTAGAAAACATATTTAAAAAAGATGAGAAACAAATGGAATTGACCCGCTTAACAATTGGTAATTAACAAAAAAATTCACTAATGCTGAACAACAAAGAAAACTTTAAAAGTTAAAAATATTTTGCTGTACTCAAATGAGTACAGTGGCGCTTAATGAGTTAATGAAAGAAAGGATGAGGAATTTCTCGAAAACAATGTAGAAAAAAAAATAAATATTATTTTGTAAGTGATGACGAATTTGTTAGTTTGTAGGTGAAGCATCCTTTTGTATTTGAGAAAAGCGAAAAGTGAATTTCATCCATTCCGTTCTGTAAATTTAAGCCGTCTGTAAATAAATGTAACTAGTAAGCCTGTGTGGCGCTAAAACGCCAAAATCAAACATACCTAAATTTTATTTTAAGCTATTGAATAGTTATTACTTACTTACTTACTTAGTTGGCGCTACAACCGTATGTCGGTCTTGGCCTCATCTAAGAATTTGCGCCAGCCATTTCTGTCTTTCGCTTGCTGGCGCCAGTTGGAAATTCCAAGCTTCGTCAGGTTGTCCTCTACTTGGTCTTTCCAACGAAGATGCGGTCGTCCTCTTCTGCGTTGACCGCCGCTGGGTACCGAATCGAATGTTTTCTTCACTGGAGCATCGTCTTTCATGCGCTGAACATGACCAAGCCAGCGAAGCCGCTCGATTTTAATGCGCTTGACTATGTCGATGTCAGCGTACAGCTCATACAGTTCATCATTCCACCGTATTCGGTACTCGCCATTGACGCAGATTGGTCCGTAGATCTTACGAAGAATCTTTCTCTCGAATGCTCCTAAAGTCTTTTCATCTAAACTGGTCAGTGTCCAGGTTTGTGATGCGTAAAGTAGGACGGGCATGATGAGCGATTTATAGAGCGTGATTTTCGTACGTCAAGAGAGGGCTCTGCTTCTCAATTGCCTACTGAGCCCAAAGTAACACCTGTTGGCAAGAGTTATTCTTCGTTTGATCTCAATGCTGATGTCGTTGGTTGAATTAATGCTGGATCCCAGATAAACGAAGTTCTTCACAACCTCGAATGAGGTATTGTCAACGGTAACGTGGGTTCCAAGACGCTGGGACTGTTTGTTTGTTGACACTAAGTATTTCGTCTTATCTGCATTCACTGACAGACCCATTCGACTTGACTCTCTTTCTAATCTGGAAAATGCTGCACTGACTTCGCGCGTATTATGGCCAATGATATCTATGTCATCAGCATACGCAAGCAGCATAACACTCTTGTAGAATATTGTGCCACTACGTCTCAGATCAGCAGCTCGGATGATCTTTTCCATCATTAGGTTGAAAAAGTCGCACGATAAGGAATCACCTTGTCTGAAACCTCGTTTGGTAATAAAAGGTGGGGAGAGGTCCTTCCCGATTTTAACTGCGCTGCTGGTGTTGCTCAGTGTCATCCTGCAAAGTCGTATTAGTTTTGCAGGAATACCAAATTCAGACATGGTGGAGTACAGGTGCTTCCTTATTGGGCTGTCGAAGGCGGCTTTGTAGTCGACAAAAAGATGGTGGGTGTCGACTTGTTTTTCTTGAGTCTTCTCCAAGATTTGTCGTAGCGTGAAAATCTGGTCGATGGTGGACTTTCCAGGTCTGAAGCCACACTGATAAGGTCCGATCAGTTCGTTTACCATTGTATTCAATCTTTCACATAAAACGAAAGATTGAAGCCAAATGGGCTTCAATCTTTCACATAAAACGCTCGACAGGACCTTATATGCGATATTAAGAAGGCTTATCCCACGGTAATTGGCACAGATAGTGGGATCGCCTTTCTTGTGGATTGGGCAGAGCACACTGAGATTCCAATCGTTCGGAATGCATTCTTCCGACCATATTCTGCATAGAAGCTCGTGAATGCATTTAAGTAGAGTTTCGCCTCCGTTCTTAAACAGCTCAGCAGGTAAGCCATCAGCTCCCGCGGCTTTGTTATTTTTAAGCCGAGCTATAGCTGTCAGAACTTCATCATAGTCGGGCAGCGGAACCTCGATGTTGTCATCGAATAGTTATTCAACTGATCAAAATTGAAATGAAATTAATTTTGGCCGTTTTGCAATATACGTGGTATTGCACGCGCAACGACGATATAATGTTAGTATATTTAATTTCATACCCAAATTTATTTTAAATATACAAGAGTAAGAATACTTATTGATTTCCAGTTGAAAAATGGTTGAACAAAAATGTCTCATTACCAGTTTGCGATTTCTTATTAAATTTTTGTGTAAATTTTTAAAAATTAAAAAATTTTCCCACCAACAGCTTAGAAATCTTTTTTCAACTGTAAGAAATCATTGCAATATCACTTTGATATTGAATATATCAATTCATAGTTTTAGCTGTAAAATTAAGATTATTTGTCAGTATAACATTTTTATAGCTATTAGCCGATAGGTGATGCTAAATACCTCTCATATTTTTAGGCATATGCTGAAATTAAGAAGAGAAAAAGCAACATAATAACAACAATTATATGCAAACTTTAACTCGCTATAACATAAAAAATATAAATTTTTAAGAAAGAAGAAGTCCAGGTTGCACATCTATAGGTCGTAACCTACCAAACCATACTAAATTTATTAAGATTGCCTAAGTACTTAAAAAGCCTTACGCCAGACAAAATTTGCGCTTGCGTAATAATTTTTTTTTTTAAGATTAAAGAACCAAGGCATGCGCCTTACACAAACAAGGTTTGGTCTTTGACTTGAAAGGAAAGAATAGATTATTTAGAGAAATTGATTGGAACTATACGTGAATATTGGATAAGGCGAAACAACCGTGAAAGTCAATTTGAATTGCTTAAAACCGAGGCTAGTGTTATGCCTTAACCTCGGTAAGCATTTCCAGCCCTTAGTTGTTCCTGTCCATTAATTCGACATTTTCCACAATTTGACTGTGGATTTTTTTTTTGTTTTCCATAATTCTTAAATGTGCAGGAAAGAATAAAGAAAGTGAAAAGAGCC
The DNA here is from genome assembly GCA_963920525.1 of Dichetophora obliterata. Lineage (NCBI taxonomy): Eukaryota > Metazoa > Arthropoda > Insecta > Diptera > Sciomyzidae > Dichetophora > Dichetophora obliterata. The sequence goes on along the minus strand of OY986436.1, from coordinate 14,938,253 downwards.
ATACCCGAGCACGGATTCGAACCAGGTACCTCTGGGTTAATAGTCTATCACTCTCTACACTAGACTACAAAGGCCGACAAAAAATAAAAAATAAAATAAAAAATAAATCAAATTTTTTAAACATTATCAAACTGTATTAAAAAGATAAAGTTATAACTGAATGATGTTCAATAATTATTAAAAATGACAAGGAATGGAGAAAAGGTAGTGGCATTTAGAAGTAAAATTAATTTCTGTGTTAAATAGTCACATTTATAACTAAGTTTTGGAAAAGGGAAACAGAGTGGGGTCAAGACAGTTACAAGATAAGAAGGAAAGAAGGGAGATTATGTATATAAAAATAAAGAGAAAGAAAAACAGAGATAGGGGTGGTAGCGTCTATAAATAAGAAAAGAAAAGACAAGAGACCAGAAGAGAATTAAATTTTTAGTATCATTATATAAGTGCATTGAGGAGGCAGTTAATTTCAGAGAAATCATAATTAAAAAGCCACAATTTAACTGGACTCAAAAACGTATGCTTATATTCAAACATTTGAGGTGATTAGGAAGCTTGTTAAACAATCGACATGAAACAATATTAAAGCTGTTGCAACTGCTAGTAATGCGAAAATATGGAACGTAAAGGTTATTAACTCGTCTTTGACTATAGCTACTTATAGGAGGTAAACTAGTGCTAAGATTTTCATCAAAAATAACTTTTAAAGTTTTGAAATAAAATAAATGGCGTAAAGGGAAAACATTGAAGGACTTGAAAAAAGAAAATAAAGATGTTAATATATAAACATTCGCAATTTTCCTGATAACACATTTTTGTAAAGTTAACAAAGGACTTAATTTATTGCTGTATGCTGCGCCTCAAAAAGTTAAGCCATAAGCTAACTTTGAATGGAAAAGTCCATAATATAACATTTTCAGAACCTTCGCAGAACATATCTTACTAAGAAGATAGAATTTCCTAGCCACAGACCGGAGATATGCTTTAAGAGATAACATGTGCTCATGCCAATTTAATTTGCTATCGATTACTATTCCTAAAAATTTATATTGTTGTACTGGTTCAATTGGAAAGCAGTTAGGCTGCAAGAAAGATTATCAGCAAAGTAAGGTTCATAATTTGAAATTTTAAATTTATGATTAATGTCGCAAACTTAATTGAAAGAAGTCTATGATTTGTACGAAATGCCGAGATCATCCGCAAATGCAGTTACTCTGCCTTTCAGATTTTGAACAAAAATAGAGTTTACATAAATCAGAAAGAAACTGGGTTCAAGGACAGAACCTTGTGGAACACCAAGCTTCAGATACACGCTCAGAAATTTTGGAATTAATTTTAATCCAATCGTTGGAATCATGCATTTTTTAATACTTTTTCTATTAGAATTCAAAATCTTCAAAATACTAGACATTTTTTAATAAAACCTGGAATAATTTTTAATACAGGTTGGATTAGTCTTTAAAAACAGCGTTCGGCTTGGTTCGGCTCTTATGCATGTTTATCATTTCTTTATACATGTGGCTTCATAGAGCAGTTGGTAGAGCCAAAAACTTATAACCTAAACGTACTGGGTTGGAATCCCACATGTTTCGTTAATTTTTTTTTGTCAAAAATATTTTAATACAAGCATGTATTAAAATTAAGTCCCATGAGAGAATAAAAATCAATTGTAATATATGTAGTGTATTAAATTGTAATACAGTTTCGGTGTCGTCATATATACAATACAGGATGTATTAGAATTTAGTCCAAGATTTTTGAGCGTGTAGACAAATTTACTTAACGCACCACCAATTTTTACCCTTTGTGATCTATCTTTAAGATAAAATTCAAACCATTTAAATATAAAATCCCTAAAACCAGCGGAATGTGACTTATTTAATAAAATCTTATGGACGACCATGTCCACAAATAACGAAGAACAGAAAAATTTGTCATCAAGACCTTTATGAATATACGTGTAGAAGTCAAACAAAGCAGTTTTAGTAGATAGACCTAACCTAAAGCTAAATTGCTTCGGACTTAGAAAATAATTTCTTGACAAAAATTCTAGCATGCTATTTTTTATAGATTTTTCATTTATCATAGCATTTGAAAGAACTTTAAATGAGCTTGCATTTTGCTGTTCGTGTTTTTAAATGTTTGAATACAAATGATCGATTATTGAGCCTACGAGTTGTATGCCGACTCCGAACGGCTTATGTTCCTAAATAGCCTTACATGGCTTATATTCTGTCCTAGCTGGGAAATTGAAACTGGTCTACCACGCGCGGTTCTTTAACATACACACAATAGTAAAATAGTTACTAATTTTGTTACGAACATCCAAAATATTCATGATGCCTAATGTCCTGTTTAGGACTCGAAAATAATAGAAAAATTAATCTTTCTTAGGCCAATATATAAAACTATTGCAATTCAGGAAAGTTTTCACTAACAGCAGCAATTTTTTTAAATTTATTCTTAAAAAACTGGTGTATTGACATCTTTTGGTTGGTTGACCAACTTGAGAGCATATCACATAGTAAGCAAGTCAGCTTGCTTTCATTATCAAATTTTTCATAATCTTATTTGATTTGATTTTGAGTTAGTTTTACTCATAAATTTTAATCGGCCTGCCAGTCATTTATTTAACAAAATATACCTGCTATCCTTTCAGAAAGCAAATTCCACTCAAAAATACTCAATTCACCCAAAGCGTTCGAATAACAACAAAGAAACTTTGACAATTTCAAAGCATTTAATTGCCACTCATTTCTGAACAGTTATCAGAGACGCAAACAAAAGCGTAGAGAGCAAAAAGTTGCAGGAATTGTCAAAAACTTTAGCAATAAAACGATTAGACACGTTTTAGTGGCGGGGGCGGATATCCGCAATAACAGTCACACAGACAAAGCAACTCACACTCATTCGCATGGAAGCCATACCTACATACAAATGAAAGTGGTTAGTAAGATAAAGTAAAGAAAAATTGATAGGTTTATCAAAAAAGGATTATTTGTTTAATTACATTCTCTTAACATAAAATTAAAGTTAAGTTGTAAACATTCTATAGAAAAAACTTTGTAAAATTATTTTGTCAACATGATTAACAAGGCTGCAAACTAAAAACAATCTAAATAATTCAATTGCCAAAAAAGAAGCAGCAAAACGAAAGAGGAAAATTAAAAAAAAAGGAAAACACACAATAACGACAACAACAGCAGCCATAAAACTTCAAACAAATTTGAGCCAAAACTATGCAGATTTGCTGCAGAAAAAAAGATCGTGGCATACAAAAATGGTGGCGGCTAGGATCAAGAATAATAAAAAAAAACTTAAAAAATTCAGCTAGAGCTAAAAAAAGGCAGCAGTAGAGGGTTAAGGAAGGAGTTGGAAAAAAAAACTACGAAACAATTTCATGCAAAGGCATTGACAAAAAATGCCAACGAATGCAAGGACAGACGGAAAGACACGCAGACGTACAGACGCAGAAGCAAAGTCAGACATGCTGGAGACCAAAACAATGGCAACAACATCAACAATAAGGAAAACAACAAAAACGACAACAACATCCAAAGCAGAGACAACAACATTTAAGCTTGCCAATAGAGCGTTGGAAAAAATACCACAAGAATTGCACGCAAAGCAAAGTTACAAGCATTCAAGCCAAAATGGCCAAATGGCTAAAAAAGGGCAAAAAATGAGCGAAAAAAATTAAAAAAGTAAAAAAAAAGAAAAACAAAAACGCAGCCTGCAAAGAAATGCACAGAATAGCACGTGAAGTTAAATAGAATTGTTGCAAATTTGTAAGTGAGCAAGGAGCAACAGGAAAAAACCGTAAAACATGACTTGCATCGCTGGCTGATGGGAGCTGGATTGGAGGGCAGGATAATTTTTATTGTTGTTGGTTTATTAATTATTTAAATGCTTTTTTTGCGACTTGCTCATTAATATTCTACAATAAATGTTTCTAGTGCTGAATTTTTATTTAAACAAAAATTATAAAGTTTATTGTTTGAAATTCGTAGCTGGACAGCAGTAAAAACAATGCGACGTTTTCATAATTGTACAGTTATTGCGAATTTTTTTTTTCTTCTTACTTGTGGGGAAGTAATAAAAAACAAATTAGAGTTTTGGAACATTGACACAATAATACTCTCGTATATGAAACTATATTGTGACAATAATTAAACTAATTAGTAATTTTTAAAAGCGGAATAAACTTCTCCTCCTGATATCATTGGCCCATTATAATAGTTAAAATAAAAGTCGACTCGAAATTTAGTATGAGCATTTTTGACAGTTCTAGATAAATATTATTGAAGATCATCAGCCAACGCATACATTTTGGCATTTTTGCATATATCGAAGATGTCATTGATGAACAAAGAAAACAAAAGTGGGCCTAGGACCGAGCCTTGAGGTACTCCAGTATTAGTATTCTTGAATGTTGAGTAAATAAAGCCTACTTTTACTCTCTGTGACCTTTCGCTTAAATAACTTTCCAATAGCCGAACTGAAGTATCGGAGAATCCAAAATTGAACTTTAGTTTTTTACATAAAATACTATGGTTTACTGAATCAAAGGCTTTGGAAAAGTCCAGTAAGCAAAGTAAGGTCAGATGTCCCATATCAAAGGATATTCTAACATCATCCATTACTTTAACTATTGCAGAGGAGCAGCTATGCTCCGGCCGGAACCCAGATTGAAGGTCCGAAATGAGAACAAATGTGTTTATATGGCTTGAAATCTTCTCAGCCATTAAAGATTCGCAAACTTTTGAAATCGAAGACAGCAAGCTAATAGGTCTAACAGATTTTTTAGCAATTGGAATAATAGTAGTTTTCTTCCTGATTGTAGGATAGCACGAAGTTGTAAGGATGTAGTTGATTATTTGCGCGAGCGGGCTGAGCACATAAGGCATTATAAGTTTAACAAACTTTATGAATATGCCATTCTCACCAATCGCGTTAGACTTTATTTCTGTTATGCAGCGGGCGACAAATGAAACTTTATTCGTAAAAACTACTTTGACGGCAATGATATACAAAACAAAACAGAGATTATCAAAGTCAAGTGAAAATCTATTTATGCTATTCACATGTTTTGTCAATTTTTTTTATTTTCTAGAAATACGCTTGAAAATTAGAAATACCAGACAGCTGACATTTTCAGTTTGGCAGCGTGCAGGTTACGCAGGCTTATTTACGACATACGAGACAAATTCCTTGCTTAAAATATATCTCAATGCTCATGTAAGAAAAAAGTGACGTTTCGTAAGTTTTTTTCGAAAGCTTACGTTTTTTCGAGAGCTTACGAAGCAGTTACGAAGTGACATGAATCGCACTAATATTTTATTTTTAATATGCAAACTTGACATTTTAAATTTTTTTATAATGGTGGCTGTATAGGTATTATTTTTTTTCAAAACTTTTAAGGAATGTATTCTACAAATCACTTTAACAAGAGTTTCTTAAGTTAAATAAACTAACTAGCAAAAATTTTATTTAAAAAAAAAACGTAAGAAACATAAAAAATGATGGAAAATATGTTGGAAAAATATGTTGGTGGCGACCGTAGCCTAGTGGGATCAGCGTTGATAAATGAGTTTTACATATTGGTACACAAATTTAGAAAAACTTGTATTAAATGAAAAAAAAAGTATGGAATAAATTTTGTTTACTCCATGCATACTGCGTAAACTTTGTCACTTGATTTGTAACGCTGAAATGGAGGCGTGGCAGGTATAGAAAATAATATATAGTCTTGATCAGCAACACCTCCTGAGCTGATTTTAAAGCTATCGCATTGAAATTTGGTATATGTGCTTATATTAAAAAACACAGATCAAGTTCGAGAACGAGCAAAATCGGATGAAACCCACGCCTTCTTAGAAACAAAAAAATTTCTAAAAAAACCACAAAAATTTTTGCAGTTACTTGGTATTGCGCACATAAGCTTTGAAGTAATATATTCACTATATATTTAAAATTTGTTAACATCGGATAAGAACAACGCCTACCTCCCATAACGTTACTTTATCAAATCTTTAAAATATCTAAAAATTACACAAAAATTAATGTCACGATTCAAAATTTGCCTTTTAACTTTGGCAGCACAAATTCACCATATAATTGAAATTTTTAAAATCGAAAAAACAACGCAACAACCTCCCATACAAAGTGACTTTAGCAAAATGGTAAGCTGATGTAATGGCTTGAAATTTTGCATATGAACTTTGGTCTCAAATATTCACCATATATTTAAAATTTGTAAAAATAGTTTAAAAACCACGCCTACCTCCTAAGCAAACCTTGCCTACCTCTATAAATTCCGCAAAAATTAATTTAATAAATTAAAAGTATGAACATATGCTAAGAATATTAAAATTCACTTTAAGTTTGGAATTTGGCAAAATTGATATAAACTCGACCAATCTCCCATAGAAAGTAACATCACCAAAAAAACATAATTTGTATAAATTCCACAAAAATGTGTGTATTAACAGCATATTTAACACACAATCTTAACAATACTAACAATATCTTTAACGTGTTCTGCATTTGAGTTTTCGCAAAATTGGATGAACACAACAACTGTAATCTTTACGGAGTGACGTCATCAAAAATATAATGTATAGCTAAGAATATACTGTGGGGGTATCTAAACTTCGACCAAATCGAAGATAATTCCTTGCTAGTTTTTATTTAAATTAAAGTGAATGTGTTTTTAACAAATCAGTTCATAAGCCTTATAAAAAAAATACAAAGGTTCTTATTTATTTTTAATTTATCACAAATTTTTTTATAATAACAAAAAAAAACACAAGTGGTCATATAATGTTCATAAAATGTGATCAATAAAATCTAAAAAAAAATCATACAAACATAAAGTTTAGAAGTCATTTTGTAATTAAAAACAAAAATTTCTATAAACGTGCGAATTTCTTTCGTTACCTTAATATAGAAAGGCCACTAACATTTTTTTAAATCAGGTTCTTCGCAGATGCCTTTAGGTCAACCACTCATCCACCCGATATCCGACACCATCCAGCCGAAATTTTTTTTAAATTTAAGGGCCTTGCTATGTTAAGGTAACGAAAGAAGTTAATGGGAAATCTTTCAGTCAAGCAATTCTTCACTTGCATTCAAATTTAAAAAATTTTTTCATTTGGTATATTACTTCTGATATCAATATTGTGGCATTTAGTTCATTAGATTTGAAAAAATATTTTGTTTAAATTAAATTAAATTAAATAAATTGTTGCAATCTGAGGTCTGTTTCTGTAATTGGTTTTTATTGAACATTAAAAATAAAATATTCTTTTTACATTTGCTGTCGAATGAGAAATTGAATGAATTCCTTGAGCAATTTTATATAAATTGGAAAAAATCAACTCTTTAAAATAATTTTTTATGAATTTTACAGAGTGCCAAAATGCAGAACTAGATACATTTTTTAACTGTTTTCAATCGTTGGCTTAAATAGAGTTCTTCATTCTGTGTTTATTATAGAGTAAAATAAAATGTACCGAAAACGCTTTGGTAGTAGGAAAGTAGGAAATATATAAAAGTGTACCAAAAAAGTACAATAGTACCGAAAATATCAACCCTGAGACAGATTGTTTTTTCAATTGAATTAATTTTTCTCTTCCGTCGTAACCTCTCTGCAGACAATGGCAAAGCTCAGAGAGAAAAACTGCCATGTAAAGCTTCTTCAGAAAATAAGCCCTTCGGAGTCGGCATTAAACTCGTAGTTTTCGATATTTTGTTTTCAAACATTTAATAAAAAGCACAAAACCATTCATCAATAGAAGCTTAGTCAAAGTCAGTTATAGGGCTGAATTTTTTTATATTTTTTCCTTTATTTCTTTGTTTTTTATGTTTGAAACATAATGTATTAAAATGGAAAAACTAGTTTGGTATCTAAAGGGTGTTTTTTATAGAGTGATACAAGTTTAAATCATAATAAAATACAGTAATATATTTTTAATATCAATGAGATGGGCTTTATTGGATAGAAAATTTGACGACATTAATGCTTAAATAAGATTTCGGCCATGTTGTTGCCATGGCTGGCGCGTACAAGGCGCAATCAGGAACACCAATTTTCACAAACTTTTCGCAGCAGTTGTGGCCGTATCTCGCCGATAACTCTTCGAATGTTGATTTCCAGGTGTTCAATTGTTTGTGGTTTATCGACGTAGATAAGTGACTTTACATAACCTCAAAGAAAATAATCCAATGGGGTTAAATCACACGATTTTGGGGGCCAATCAATTGGGCCATTTCGTGAAATTATTTTTTCGTCTAAAGTTTCCTTGAGTAAATCAATTGTAGCGCCCGCTGTGTGGCATGTGGCTGCGTCCTGTTGGAACCACATATCAGCAAGATTAATTAAGGTACGAAAAAACTTCGAATCATGTTCCTTTACCGTTCACCATTGACAGTACTATTCTGACCATCATCGTTTTTGAAGACATATGGAGTCAGGACAAATGACTCCGCCAGCCCATAAAGCGCACCAAACAGTAATTTTCTGTAGATGTAATGGTGTTTCGACAAAACCTTGTGGATTCTCCTCACTCCAAATACGACAATTCTGTGTTTACGTACCCATTCAACCAAAAATGGGCTTCATCGGAAAATAAAATTTTCCATGGAAATTCAAAATCAATATCAATTTGTGTTCAGCCCATTCGCTGAATTAGCGGCGCATACGATGGTCGCTTGGCTTTAATTCCTGCACAAGTTGAGTCTTGAAAGGTTTTAAGCCAAGATCTTTTCGTAAAATCTTCCACAAAGTCGAAGGACACAACCACAGTTGCTGAGAACGGCAACGAATTGATTTATTAGGATCATCTTCAATGCTTTCCTGTACAGCGGCTACAGATTCTTCAGTGCGCACTGTTCGGCGTCTCACGAGATGCACATTATCAGTAACAGTAAATGTGGTTCGAAAACGATCTATTGTTCTTCGAATTAGCAGCTCTGAAGGACGATTATGTACGCCATAAAATGGACGAAGTGCACGATAAGTTTGATGAACAGACCTATTATTTTGATTAAAATGTCCACAATTTGCACGCGTTGTTCTCATGTAAGTTGATCCATAATAAAATGTCAAAGGAAACTAAACCAAACACAACTATCAGCTGTTAAAAGGGTGTTCAAACAAAGCAGTGATGCCAATTCAAAGTTGTATCACTCTATAAAAAACACTCTTTACTAAAAATCCTGAGATCGACATCGAGATCATTTCACATCGTACGAACGTGCTTATCGAGTTCTTCGAGCTCTTAACATTACCCACTGGTTAGGAGTCTTTGTGTAGGTATACAGGACTCTTAAGAAAAAAATCATTTTTACTATCGTCTGTTTGCCTGGTCTCTTAAGGAAAAAATTGTTTGGTTCAAAAAGCTTTGTTAAACATACAAAGTTAAATAAATAATCTATTGATAAAAAATATTTGGGTAAATCTTTAAAAAGTCAGAAAACACTGTTATATTTTTCAGTTAATGAAGAAAATATAAAATAAAAAAAAAATTGCTATATTCTGTTTGCTGTATGTTTTAATATACGCATTATCTGGATTGAAAGTCTATATAATACAAAAAAACAATACCATTAAAAAATAAGCAGGAATTTAATTTTTTTTTTTTGCTTTTTATTTTGACCGTCATTAAAATTTTTACAAAAGTACTAAAGACCTAAACTGTGTCAACTCTGTCAAAATTGGATTTGTTGCTTATATGTGCGTTATTAAGTTAGAAAATTTCACTGAATGAGCAAACAAACAAGCATACACACACATACAAACATACTCAAACACCACAAATATGCTGTTCAACTGTGCTTTCGAATGCCGACTAAAGTGCATATAACTCAACACAACTGTGCAACAGAGCTGCCAGCTTTTTAATTTTATTTATTTGTGCATAGTTTTCTGTTTGTGCTTTTAAGGCTTTTTTGGAATTTGCAACAAAAAACTGTTTTGCAAGGCAATGTGTGTGTGTTTGCGATAACTCAGCTGTTGCAGCATCAGTACGATTGCTAGCAAAAATGGGGGAAAAAAACTGAAATGAAACTGAAAAAAAATATAAATATAACAGCAAATAAGAACTTGCATGTCCTTTTAATTGTCATCAAAATAATTGAATTAAATAAATTGCCTCATTATGTTGCAAATGAAATTAAAAATTATGAGCGACTGTGTTTGCAACACTGGCTTAATGCAGAGTCATCGTTTCCGGTATGCAGTTATTTGAGGGTTTTTCTGCTTCTGCTGTTGTTGTTGTTGTCTATCTGTATGTGTCTGTGAAAATTGCACTTTGTAGTTGTTTGAGAGTTTTTATGTGATTTTATGTCGTACGCTGAATACGTTTTTCATTACGTTTATTCGTTTAGTCAGCCTTTCGGCAAGCCTGCAAGTCAGCATTTAAATACATTTAAGCGCTCATAAATTTAAAGTTGCTTTAATGGTCGCCATGTTGTTAAGCATGTTGTTCAGTTTGTTGTTGCTGTTGTCGTTTTTGTAGTTGTTGATGATGTTGCTCTTCGCTTGTTCATTCATATGTTGTTTAGTTAAATTGTACTTAACTGTTAGTTGATGATATTCGAGAGCTGAATTTAATTTTCTGTGCAAATAAATGAACTGGCCACCATTCTTATTTGAGTGTTATTTAAATTATTAAAATTTCGAGCTTTTTGCTGTGATAAAAAGTATTCTCTTAAGTATAATTCAAAAACCTTTTAAGTGCAAATTTTGTTGGTCGAATATGCTTAATTATTGCAATTCAGTGAATTTTAAATTGAATTCAGGGTGGTTTTGAGTTTTGATTGAACTAGTTTTTACTGTGGCCAGATTTAAAAAGAAATTGACTCTACATTTCTAAATTGAGCTTTAAAAATACATTTAAACATTTTTCTATTTTATAAAGAGCAATGTAAAGAGCAGCAAGGATGATTCAGCTGAATATATATGAAATTATTTTGGGAATTCACACTTTTTTGAAAACTATTTGCTCTTCAAAATTATGTATTATGGAAAATTTATAAAATTTTGCAATTCAGCGCTATCAAAATATATTCAGCACAGGTTTGAACAGCGTGCAAAGATGATTCAGCTGAATATATATTAAATTATTTTGTGAATTCCCGCTTTTGTGAAAATTGTTTACTCTTAAAAATTATGTATAATAGAATATTTATAAAATTTTTAAAATCAGCACCTTCAAAATATATTCAGCATAGGTTTGAAAGGAATATGGAGACTCCTTTGCGCCTAAAGAATTAAAAAAAAAAAATTAAGAAATAGGCTCATACAAAAAATGTTTTATTTGATCCAATTTCACGAATGCAAGCTCACGAGTCTATTTTAAATAGATTCAACTCTTACTACATCAATTCATCATAATTTTTATGAGCGTAACGCTAAAGTCTCTTATAAAAAACACTTCTAAAATATATTTCTTATTTGTTCTTAACATAAATCAAAGGTATTCCAATACACAAGAAAACTAATTCAGCGCAGGTTTTTTGTTAAAGATAGAATTCTAAGAATACTTGATGTAATTTTCCTGCCTCATTTTATAAATTTACCTTTAACAAAATCAATTGCAACTTTATTCAGCGCCATATACTCCTTTTAATTTTATCATTTGGCTCATACGAATCAATAGAGTATTAAATTTTTTTTTAATTCAGCCTTTATTTCATGAATTCAGCAACATTTTTATAAGCGAAACGCTGAAATCCATTAACTTGAACTTCCAAAATGAATTTTTTTCATTTATTTCAAACATAAATATAATATAAAATGCAACTCAAAGGAAGTATAACTCACAAACACCTATGAAGATGCAAGTTTTTCCTTACAAATAGAACAATAAAGACATTGTACATAACCTCTCTTACTCAATTAATCGATTCAGCGCCTTTTTTCTCTCTTAATTTTACAGTTGGCTTATAACAAGGAATAAATTATTAATTTTTTTATAAATTTAGCACTTATTTTATCAATTCAGCAGCGTTACGCTAGAATATTTTAGGAAGATTAGCCAAAAAAATTTATTTGGTTTCAAACATAATAAGAAAACATATATGATTTACAGGAATATTAACTCACAAATACCTAATTCAGCGCAGGCTTTCCTTAACTAAATGTAATAGTAAGGAAATTTTGAGTAAAATTTCTACCAATTCAGCTTTAACTACATTAATTCAGCTACACATTTATGAGTTCTACTATAAAATTTGGAGTGGTCAGAATTATTTCAAGTATCATAAGACGACAAAAATTTAGCACTAACTTTCAAAAACTAATAATCGCTTTACAACTTATCCCGCTTATTGCCATCAATATGATCACGACATTAAACCAACAACAACAGTGACATCAGGCTAACGAGTGACTTTACTATTAATTTTATACAATTCTTTTCTTTCTTCGTGTTGCTCATTTTATCTTACTTTCTTTTTGCTCTCTATTCATTAACGATTATATGCTGCATTAAAACACCAAAGCTAGAAACTTGTAGCGGCCACGTTGGCCCCATTTCGCCAACATGACCAACAAACTTAACATGTCAGCATTGGCGTTAGCTTGACATATTAGTTTTTATTTGCTCTGGCTATGGTTTCAGCATCAACCAACAAGATGCGAAAAGTTTTCTCCCTTACCTTATATCCTCATATTCGATCTGTGAGTTGGGTTTGCAAAAACTTCTGTACAATTTAATTAAGAAAATCCATTGAAATATATAGCTTGGCCTCAATGCTATTTACTTAAGTGTAGCAGCCAGCGTTGCAAGTAGTTGTCGAAGCAGCACTCGACTCAGCTGCTCGACTTTCATGATGAGTTTGTATTTAATATTTTCAATATGTCATGCTGTTTCAGAGTTTGACTTTTAGTAAAAGTTACTTTGAAACTGTTTTTATGGGGTTATTAAGTAGCCTCGTCTATTGCTGCTGCATGGGGGAGCTGGAGCTGGGAAGACTTTAGATAGCAAGAAGCTTAACATGGTCAAGTAACGTGAGACAAATTAGGCTATTGTTGCGGGTATTCTTGTCGCATCATCGTTAGTTAAAGATGTTACTTTCTGAAAGTGGAGTTTTTCTTTTAAATGGTTAAATTTAGCTTATAAGTTTTTAATTTAACTACAAAAAATGGCATTCCGTAGACATTCTGTGAGAAATAATACACAACAATAATATTTTTATTCTGATTTTCTACATCTAGCATCGATTTAGATAACAACTTAGCTAATTTTGCTACTATTCAGTTAGAAGCACACCAATTCAGCTAGAAAAATACCTATTCAGCTGACTAAAATGCTAATTAAGTTAGAAAAACACTAATTCAATTGATTAAATATTGGATCAACTAGCTAATTATCAATTCAGCTACTTAAATAAAGGAAACCGCAGTGATAAAATACCACTATGAAGCCTTTTTGAAACCTCTCAGTGATTAGAATTCAATATGGACTTATTTCTTCATATATTTTTCCCTAAACGGGTTGCGTTTCGCATCCGAAACTGATCCTTTTACGTATAGATTCATCGCGAACTTAATTTTTAAGCTGAATACGATATTTTAGCGGCTGAATTCCTAAGATCTTATGTTAAGTAATAATTTATAGCTTCTAAACTATATAAAAATAGTTTAATTGATATTCAGCTTAGCTGAATTATCTTTAATAAAATGATAAAAACTTTGACTTCAAAACAGTGATATTTTGAGTAATTATGATATCGCTGATATTTTTAAATAAGATTTATAGTTTACTCGATTATAATTTTTGCTCAATTTAAAAATTTGAAAAATCTGTCTATAATTTTTAAGCTGCTTACGATATTTTAACGGCTGAATACCCAAGAGCTAATGTTAAGTAACAATTTATAGCTTCCAAACTATATAAAGTTAGCTCAATTGCTATTCAGCTAAGCTGAATTCTCTTTGTTAACAACACCATAAGAAATTTTACTTAAAAAGTCATATTTATGAAATAATCTTCTTTCTTGTCATAATATGCTAGCTGAATATCATTTATGTCAACGAGCCACAAAAAAACTTAAATTTATTCAAACTTAAATGTATTTAATCTATGCGAAGTCAGTTGCACTACTAATTAGATTCTATATTAACAGATATCTGCATTTTTGTCATATCTAGCTAGCTGAATTAATATTTGGCTTAATTTGTTAATTTGTTTTGCGGTATGAATCTTAAAAATCTGTATTATAAAACTTATCACTTTAATAAAATTGTGACTAAATTAAATAGTTTCTGATATATTAATTATGGTTTTGTTCCAAATTGGTATCAAACTCAATTGAATTAAACTCAGTTAATATCCAACAGATCCCCATTGATGTTTATTTTTGCTGAATTAATCTCTAATAAAGTTAAAGTCAAACCAAAGTGAGCTGAATATATATATTTATCAGAATTATATCATAAAATTTGAAACAAATTTTTTATATCATATAGTTTATAAGGCTCTCAGCTTTGCTTGGACTCGGCCTTAATCCCGTTTTCCTAAAAATGTTCTTTGATTTAATTTAATACTACAATCTTCTTTAAGAGGCTTTATTTATTTCAAAATAAAATATATCGCAGTTTTTCAAAATTCATGTTATTAACATTTATTAAATCACAAAATTGATATTGGTTATTAAAAAGTGAATTCCATTCCCACATTCCATCGATTTCAATTAATCCCAAGTACTTTAACACTAACTTCAATACAATTTTCAAGCACATCCTTTAATTCCATTCACACTCAAATAATTGTAAAATTGTTAAACTTCGAACGTCCCTTATTCGAATTTTGAACGTGCTGCCTTTGTAAAGGAGTTAAACTGTGCCCAAAAGCATACAACGACCATCATCGAATTGCCATCAGGGACAACCAAAAACGAAAGGCTACCAAAAAATAGTACGTTTGAGAAAAAACTGTTTTGATTTCATTTTGATTTCTATCACTCTTTGGTGCTTGCAAATTGGGGGGCGGGGGTTGTATATATAATATACACACAGTCACAACGGTTGCAGTTTTATCCGCCATCTCTAAGGACAACGCTGACTGCCACCTCCATCAAATGGGTCACATTTTTTATCCCACGCTTTTT
The DNA here is from genome assembly GCA_963920525.1 of Dichetophora obliterata. NCBI lineage: Eukaryota > Metazoa > Arthropoda > Insecta > Diptera > Sciomyzidae > Dichetophora > Dichetophora obliterata. The sequence continues at coordinate 14,923,139 of OY986436.1, read as the reverse complement.
AATGCTAAGTTTTGTACGTTGAAAAAATCTAAAATGAAAAATCTATGCAAATCGAATCCACACGTTCGACAGCAGCCGCATCCGCAGAAGTCAGTGTTGCCAACTTTTGGGTTTAGAGCAGTTGGCTTTTTGAATGATGCAAAAGTTTTTCCTCATTTTGTCGTTTGAATGTAAGAAAGAAAGAGATAAAGAAAGAACGAAAGGGTTGCCATTGCAGCATGCAATCCACCAGCTATTTAACCAGACAGACGCCATTAGTTGTTTTTTCCACCTCTTCCTCAAACTCCCACTTGTCTTTAGCTTGAGCTCATTTGATATTCTATGCTCGATTATAATCAAAAGTTATCCCATCGCATAGACAGACGTACAAGCAGATAGTCAGACATAGAGAAAGAAAGACAGTAGAGTTAAAGGACAGTTGCACGGACTGTTACCGACACCCACCACGACTGTGTGTTTGTTAGTCGAGGGGTTTTTCATAATGTTGCTGCACTTTTCAGTATGCGTTGCTGCTACCCTTGCTTCAACTGCTGCTACTGCTGACAATATGTTGTCATTACAGTTATAGCTGTGTCTGTGCTGCTTTTTGGCTTAAGCTTTGAGAATTATCACGTTTTATTAACGCTATGTAGTTTGGCAAACGTTGTGTAAAACGTCATCAATAACAAGTGCTGCAGCATTACGTTTGTGGATATTAAGCTTAATAATGCATAAATATCTAGAGCTGAATTTAATTTTTAAGCAGCTGAATGGCTTTTAAAAAGCTAAAGATCAGTATGAATATTTGACGAATGCAAAATGCTGTCAGATTTGATATTCAGCGTTGCTGAATTGGGTGTCTGTGCACAGAATAACAAATATCCAATGCAGCTGCAATTTTAGGTAATAAAGATTACATAAACGAAGCATTTTGGGTTTGCTTTCGAAGCATGTAGGCCAAACTTTAAAGCCTTTTTTGAAAAGAAAAGCAATATGAATACATTACAATTACGAAAAGTGGAATTAAATTGTATTTATCAGTGCTTATATATTGTTGGTTTTGAAAATTAAATTATAAATTCATTTTTATTATGAATTTCAGATGTATGTGCTATTTTTATTAATTCAAGTATTCATATAGCTTCAAGGAACATTAAATGTTTAAGTCTATTTGCAAAACTATAAGCAAGAGATGAACATAAGTTTTTTATAAGTCAACAAGTTGATTTGTTTGTTTCTCATAAATTAATATAGATTTGAATCATTTTAAGAAGGAAATTTTGAAATATTTTTGTTTAAATGTATATTATGTATAAAAAACTACTTCTTTTCTAAATATCCCGAGCTGAATAAGTTTTCTACTTATAAATATTTAAACTAAATGTTGCAGATTTTATTTTAAGATGATTTATTGATTAATTCATTTCTGGAAAAATTGGCTGAATCTAACTTTTAGCTGCAACATTTAGCTGAATAGGATTTTATTAAGCTACTCAATTTAGCTGAGCTTAATACATTGATTTAATTTGCCTGACAAGTATTTAATTAGTTGAGCTTAAAATAAATGTTGTCAGCAGATAAGCTAAGATAAATTCAAATCATTTCCAGAAATTGAAATTAGTTCCAGATATAGATGGACTAGTTTTGATCATAAATAATTTTCTGAATTTTCTGAATTTTCTGAATTAAATCAATACAAATTTATTTATATTATTTCATTAAGCTTATAAATATATTTTTTAATCTTTAAAATAAAATAATTTTATATAAATTTTTAATATTGACTAATTTGGTAAAAAGATGTATTTTTGATTATTTTTCATTAAACAAATTATCTGAGCGGATTATCAAAGGCATAATATAACTTTAAAGTTAGTAAGCATTTTGAAAGATTGCTAAATAATAATTCAGCTAAGCTTTATGTAAATTCAGCACAGCTTAATTAAATAAAATGGCTATAAATTTATTTGAAGGTGATTTGTATAGATAATTTTTCCACATAAAATATGTGCTGAATAAGATTTCAATAACTGAACATTAATTCTTCTTAAACGAAATATGAACTACTTAAGTGAACTTTACAAGAATTCAGCTTAGTTTAATCACTATTCAGCTTAATTAAAATACCACTCAGTTATAAATCTCTGCTGAATGACTTAAGCTCAACTGAATATATACATAATTTAAGTATAGTTCACTTAGCTTTACTTATTACATTAATAATTTTACATAAAAATTACGTAAACCGAATCTAATTTTTTTAAAGCTGAATAGAGGGAAATTTTATCTTAGTCGAAAGATAAATAATAACTTATTGCTAATAATAAAAAAACATAGAGCTGAATGAAATTGAAGTAGCTAAATATCAATTCAGTTATGCTGAAAATAAATTAATGTTACCTTGTAATAGTTTAGTTGAGATTAATTGCAATTCAGCTCAGCTGAATTTAATATTTAATACGAATTTAAGTCAAATGTGTAAAAATGTTTTGCAAATTAAAAATAAGCAAGTAAGTGAGCTGAATGACATTAAAATGGCTGATTACTTGTGTCATGAAGCTCATTATTAAGAAAGCATTGTTAGTTAAACTGAACACTAATAAGAGCCAGTTTTTCAGTACGAGTTTAAACTTAGGTCAAATTAAACATAGCTTAACTCACCAAAATTGGACGTTTAAACTAGGTTTAACTAGATATTTTAGCATTCGTTGAAGTAAAATTGACCTAAACTATCATATAATGTGTCTTTTTGCCTAAACCGAGTTTCAACGTCAAATTTTGGTGAGTTAAGCTCGGTTACTAGACTTTAAACTCGTATTGAAAAAATGGCCCTAAATGTCACTTAGTAAAAGTTCAGATGAGTTAAATTGCAATTCAGCTTTGGTGAATTTAATATTTATTACGAATTTTTGCTATATTGGTAAAAATTTCTTGCAGATAAAAGCAAACAAGTAAGCTGAATGGTATTAAAATGGCTGATTACAAATTTAAGTGAACTTTTAATCAAATAAGAACCCTTAATTTCAATTCAACTGAGCTGAATCACAATTTAAAAAGCTAAATAACATTTAAACAAAGGTGTTTGTATTCAGCTTCGCTGAATTAGTATTTAGCTGAACTCAAAGATGCATCAACGTGGCAAAACAACAGTTGATTCTGCTTAAATCAATTAAATGTCTCTTATTTAACCCAAAAAATCAAAATGAAATATGTTCACGGAAAGAAAAAATCAAGCATTCTGTGCTTGAATCAAGCAAATAGGCTATTAGTTTACACTCAAGCGTAAATTTCTATATTCAAGCATTATTTTGCAAGAATTGAGCAAATTTAAAACACATGATATTGAGAACAAAATACTCAATTCAAGCAACATTTGCTTAAAACTCAAGAATATTTTTTCCACATTCGAGTCTAATATATACTTGATATGAGAAAAATTTGCTTGATTCAAGCAAACAATTTGCTGAAAACTACAATAATTTGCTCGATTTCCACAAAGCAACAACACTTCGGCATGCTTTGTTGGCACACATTGGCGACAGTGATCTTGAACGTAGATTTTGTTGTCTAGCGACTATTTTATAACAACTTCAAGATCTTCATGATTGTTGTAATTCGCTGAATTGTGCAAAGGTGACTATTCTGCGTTTGCTTAAATTAAGAAAATATTTTCCTGATTCAAGTCTTGTTCCAGGTTCTAATATCAAGTATTTTAGGCTTGTTTCAAGCTGTTATTTATTATGCTAAATTTTGGCAAAAAATGCTCATTATAATTGTGTTTTTCTAAATTTTAGTTTTTAATGCTTGATTTAAGCAAATGAGACTTATTTTAAATTTTCTTATATTAAGCAATAAATGTGCTTAATATAAGAATATTATTTCCCTCCGTGTATAAATAATATCCGGTACATTTTTATTATAATTATAGATAGCAATTTTCAAGTACATATTCAATTCAGATCTTTACTTCTTGCAATAAATATAATTCGTGTTGACTAAAACTTTTTGACTTTTGTTGACAAATAACAATTTTATATAGTGTGTCTGTCATTTATTTTCAACTGCGGAATATCCCTAAAACATACAGCTTGTTTTCTTTTACTCGTTTCGTTTTTTTTCTGTTTTTTCCTCATGCTTTCAACAAAAATATGTCTGCATGCTTGAAATCTTCAGAGAAATAAGTTGTTATGTTTTTTTCCCAGTCTGATTATCTGCTTCAACTTCGTTGGTAGAAACTTCGTTGCCAACAAAAGTTTTCACATTTAAATCAACAATTTTATATATTCTTGAGACTGCCAGTTTTTGCCATCATTCAACTTTTTGTAATTTTCTTTTTCAAGATTTTTTGTTGGTTCAAGAATTTTTGTAAATTCAGCGAATTTGAAGAAATTTTCTCAGACAACTTCTTTCGAAACTGCATACAAAGTGTGTGTGTGTGTTAGTGTTGGATTTTATAATGGTTGCACAGAGAATTATGTAAAGTTGCAGAATTTCTATTTTTGAGCTTCTTCATTAGTTACAGAAAAAAAGAGAAAATAGTTTGAGTGAAATATAAAAGTGGCTCAATTTTTGCTTGTGCCATTTTTTAGTATGATCTAAAAGGTTGTTTCTTTAACTTTGAGTTTATGCTTTTTATATAATATCTTAGGTATAAATTGTTACTTCAACTCAAGTCCACAAACCAATTCACAATCTCCGTTCTTTTCTTTTCATTTGCAGTGCCACCCAACATCGACGATGCTCTGACCTCTAGCGATGTTATTGTACGTGAAGGTGACAACGTGACGTTACGCTGCAAGGCGAAAGGCAGCCCGGAACCCTCAATTAAATGGAAACGAGACGATGGCAATAAGATTGTTGTTAACAAGACAGTGGAAGGTAAGTGTCGATAGTTGCTGCCACTCTTGTCGCCTTGAACTTGTTTGTTACATATACATGATTGCTTTGATTATTGCATGGTTTTTCTGTTTTGTTGTTTTTGACAATCATAGCTCGATTGTTGTCTTTATTTAAGTGCATTAAATTGGCGGCAATGTGTATAAATTAAAGAAACTGTAGGCAATATTAACCAGGCTGCCAAGTACGGAACATTAATTGAGAGTGGCCAATAAAACAAGTGGAGTTTGTTAAAAATAATCACTTGTAATGTTAAGCATTTTGATATAATTTACCCAGGTTATAATAAGTTGTTGATTTACATATATTTCCTGAATAAATTTGTAGGTTGCAATTATTTCACATAATTGGTTAATAAAACATGCATTTTCTACATACATCATCTCGTCAATATCAGAAAAACACACAGTAAGTGGTCTGCTGTGGATCTAAAGAAAATAAAATTTTCACAGAAACACGTATTCGATTGAAATCGAGATATGTGGATTTATTATGAAAAGTAAATATTTAATAACAGTATAGCTCTCATACGAATGGAATATAATATTTCATAGAAAAAATATTTTTAAATGAGAAAATATTGATAAAAGTATCTTTTCATAGTAAAATTCAAGTAAAATTCAAGTAAAATTCATAGTAAATTTTGTTTTAAAAATTCAGAATAATTTAATATATAATACTTCAGAGAAAAAAAAAGTATTTTTACATGACAAATAATGATAACAGTAACTTTTCTGTTAACGGATCATTTTTTTTAATTCTAAATGGCGTCAAAAATCACATTAAAAATTCGTAGTAAATTTAGTTTTAAAATTTAATTGTGACCATTTCATTATTTAACAAGCAACACAAATAACAACTATGTATAAAGTCAATCACACAGTGAACTAGACAGTCTGTTTCGGAAATAGCTACATTTCCTCTTTAGTAGTCTTGAGTGATTCAGCTGTGACTACCCAGCTAGCTCAGATTTCGATCTGTAACAAAAATATGTTATAATTCGGTGGTATTTCAGTTTTTTTAAACAAATTAAGTCACAAATGGGTTGTATTAAAGTTTCACATAAGTAATTTGTAGCAAATCATTCGTTTTGTTGCAAATAAGTTAAACTTCGGTGTTTTTTATGTTACGAATAACTCCACTTGTTGTAAAAATGTTTCATAAAGTTTGGAAAAAAACGTTAAATTAACATTTTAACAACATTTCTTGTTGTAGTACCTATAAAAAATGTTTGTGTAGTGTAATTGTAACAAATACAGTAACGAGTTAGCAACCTAGATGCGACTAAATGGCTTTATGTTTATATTAAGTTATATCAATGTCACAACAACAAATGTTGAAAACTTCGTTTTGAATATGTTTTTATTAAGTTATAGGGAAGTCACTACAACTAAATGTTTCCAACAATATACATTTTATTGCTCTCAAAAAATTCTGTGTTGCTTGTCAATTTCTTTGTGTAGGCTTCTACTACCATGTAATCCATTTTTGTTAAATATCAGCGTTCAACAAGACTACCAAACTGAAAAAAATTTATTTTGAATGGCAATGAATAATTGTGAAATTATGAGAATTCCTTTTGTTGCAAGAAGGTTGAAATGATGTTTTTATTCAGTTGCAAGAACATTGGAAACAGTCATTGCAACATTATGCTGTATTGTGGTTATTATTCAGTTGCTACAACTTCAGGAAACATTATTATAACTCAAAAAATGTAGTTAGGAAAAATAACGTTGAATTAAGGTCTTTATTAAGTTGCAAGCAAATTGATTTCATTCACTGATGTTAAAGTTATAGTAAATATTCACTGCAAGAACCCTGTATTGAGGTTATTATTCTGTTGCAAGAACTTTAGAAAAAACCATTGCAACTTACATAATGTAATTAGTTACATGAACGTTGATTGGAGTTATAATTCAGTTGCAAGAAGTTTTGAATGAAATTGTTGTAAGTTAATGCTGCATTAAGGTTATTATTCAGTTGCAACAACTCTAAAAAAAATATTTGTAACTTTGCATATTGAGTTAGTTGCAAGAACTAAGAGGTTGTTATTCAGTTACAAGAGTTTTGGAAAAAAGTGTCTAAAAACTTCATACTCGCCATATATAAATACGATTTTCTTTAGTATTTAATATTTTTTTTTTAGAAATTTTAGTGTAATATGGCACTAGAAACTTAAAAAATATATTTATCTATATATTAAACATTATTGCTCCAAAATAAAAACTCGAAATATTTCTTATTTCCAAATTATTTAAAAAAATTTTATTTTTTAGGCGGCGCGTGATTTTTCTATAGGTAAAACACAAACATTCATCGACAAAATAGCCTTTGTTGTAAAATTTTAGTGTATAACTCTTCATATTTTTAATTTAATTTCATATCTTTTTATTACATTCCAATTTGTTTTTGACTTTTAAAATACACTCCAAAAAATGATCACTGGTTTAATGAAAATTATATTAAGGAATTGTGTATGCAAAACATTTTAAAAATTTTTAAGAACTTATTTTTTTCTCAATCAGGAATATTTATGTCATCAGTACTCCTTTCTCATGTATGCAAATGTATGCAAAACATTTTAAGACTTATTGTTTTCAATCAGGAATATTTATGTCATCAGTAGTCCTTCCTTTTTTAAAAATCTGTCATTATAACAAAAAAAAAAAAAACTTCAATAAAACAATATATTTGTTACATTCACGTTATCTTACTTGAATTGTAACGTAATAATAACACAATTAAAACTATTTTTGTGTGTTTCATCTTGTGGCATGCAACTTAAGTTTGAACCAACAACACATTTATAACATTATTATAACATATTTTTTGCCTAATTGCAACCTAAGTTGTTAAAAAAAAAGCGTAAAATATCTGCTTTTTCAGTTGTAATTACGTTACAATTACGATTTATGTCTGTATTGGCGACTCTTTTGCGACACTTTTACAACCTTTTTGTGCTAGCAGGGTAACTTACTGTTTATGTTTCAGATGATTTGGAACAAGTGTTAATAAATTCATCTGAAACATATGACACTGAAAAACAAGTGGAACTTTTTTTTGTGCATAGGCACACACATAATTAATATAATCTTAGTTTCAAGCATAGCTTACATAAAACTTTGTGACGCCACTTGGAATTAGCCAAAAAAGCCATTAACCAAAAAGTGGTTAGTAAAGTTCTAAGCTAACCTAAAAGTCACGCCACCTGGTAATTATCAGCCAAAAAGCGATTAACCAAGAGGGGATCGGGAAAAGAAGGAGGAGCCACTTTGGTACATACACAACTCTAATAAGGTTTAACTGCATGTTTATGTAAAACGAAAAAAAGGCTGAACGTAATGAAAAAAACTAGTTACATTTTTTTATTTGCTTACGGCGTCTCGCACCACGTTCAGCCTGCGTTTCGTTTTACTAAAAATAAAATCCACTTGTTTTCAGCGTCATATATTTCAGATGAGTTTATTAACACATGTGTTAAATCATATGGAACGTAAACAGTGGGTTACTCGCAGCTAAATAACTTAAGACTACTAAAGAGGAAATATAGCTATTTCCGAGCAGACCAGCTGATCTTCCCACGAATCTTCAGTTGGTATTGCTTTCTTTTATAATTTACTTGACCTAAACCTTGAAAAAATTATAATCTTATAATAATCTTATAATCTCGTAAATTTCGTTTTTTTTCTATTTCTTCATTACTTGGTGAAGTTAAATTAATTTTTTAAGTGATTTTTAAGTAACTTAATTTTTAAAGAAAAAAAAAGTAACTTGCATAAAACTTTCATTTAATGGAATATAATTAAAAATACCTAAAAACATTTTTCGCTTGAGCTATTTAATAGAAAAACTCAAATAAAGAAATAATTAAAAAGCAGTAGAGATATTAGGAAAAAAAAAATTGCCAAAAATGACATAAACAGTGCCGGTCTTAATAAAAAAAAGAAAACTGTTTAACAAACTCGGCCTTAAATATTTTTTGCTCATTGTTTTAACTTCGCGATGTTTTAACTCTTAGGATTGCTAAAATTTTTTAAAAAAGTGCTTTTTATGGGCAAAAAACACTTTGTGTATGGGCAAGTTTCTTGTTTTTATGAGTTGAAAGTAAACATTTTTGGATCTTTTGTTTTTGACAGTTCATAGAATCCAAAAAACCTGGGCTCTCATCACGTATGATGAGAATCGTTTGACGATATCGTTTCAACGATACTTTAACATCACGTAACCTTTAATTTTATGCATCGTCTGAACGATATCGTTTTGCTTGCTTCATGTATGGCAAACAACTGTCAAATGGTATCGTCGAAACGATTGCTTGGCGCGATAGCTAATTTGGTATCGTTTGGCTATTTTTCTGGTTGGAAATAATAAAAATAATTTTAAAATATTTGGGGCGCTTGTTTGTTAAAGTAGTCCTTAACAAAAAGATGGAATGTCGTTCCTGCACTATGTTTGCGACGTAATTGTGGCCCAGCTGCGGATGTTCATTAATAAAGTGTAGCAATATTTCCATTTACTTAGGTGTCACTGCCGAATAATATATTTTCAAAACATTATCATCAAAATAACTTATTAAATATTTTTACATTTTACCTTAAATTTTCACTTTTGAAGCAAGCAAATCCAAAAACAAATTCTACACAAAAGTAAATATCACTTTTGGCACTGAATATATGTTTTGCAGAGCCTTTCAAACTGTAGAAAACACAACGATAGACGAGACGATAGTGATGGACTTATATGAAGCAAACTAAGAACGATATCGTCGGATAGCATCGTTCAAACGATAGTCGTTTTAAAAGTTACGTGATGAGAGCCCTGCTCTTAGGCTTGCCCAAAATATTCTAAAATATTCAAATAATTTTTGGAATTTTTTGTTTTTGACAATTCATAGAATCCAAAAAACCTGCTCTTAGGCTTGCCCAAAATATTCCAGTGCTTGCAAAATTATTTTAGAAATGGGGGCGGGGGGAGTGGAGGTGAGTAAACACTGATCCAAGTAATATTGTAGACCGACTGTAGCAAACACTGTTTTTTACGATCTGACCTAATGTGCATGTGATAACTCTACATCATTAGAAAATAATTAAAATTTTGAAAATTTTGAAATAAAGAACATTGTTTTAAAAACAACTAGGCGACAGAAATGTCTGTGTTCCGGTAGCTACTATAAATTTTAGATGTGATATAGTCAAATAGGTAAATTATGATATTTTACCGTGTAATAAATTTATTTGTTGCTAATTAAATTTATTGTTAACCAAATTGAATAATCCGTTATTGAGTTGTAATCAAAAATGTGTCAAAAATTTACTTTTAAAAAACTATTTTAATTTCACGGAATATTTTTGGAAATATGTAAAACGCTCTGTTGCTTGAGTTTTAAAATAGAAAGACTAAAGAAAACTTATGCATGGCATATAAAATTTTTCATTTTTGTAGTTGTGGTAATAGTGGTTACCTTATAGACCACATATGGGCTATCGCCTAGTATAATTAAACGGTCGTCTAAAGAATACGACACACGTTAAGTGGAGAAGAGGGTTTGAACATTTGTGATGAAATATTGCATCGAGACGGAGTGGTCGGTCGTGTGTGATGACCAGGGCTGGTAAATATATGCAAAAAAAGAATGGATTTGATGCGCTTAAACAAGGTCTATAAATAAACAAAATACATATGCTCTTAAATATACTAAATCAATGAAAAGTTTTACTTCAATTTTTATCTTTTGTTCAATAATATCGGTATTACTCAGTAAAAAATTACATATTTTTTTTAATCATCAATCCAAAATGATTGAGATTTTTTTTTTATTTCAACAACCAAAAACTAAGCAAGTTTAAGAAACTATTTGTTTTCCGCGTGAATGTACAATAGAGCTTTCAATTCCGAAGGGTTTTGGCAAATCCCGGGATTTTGGGATTTGAAATTACAAAATTTTAAAATAATGCCATTAAGCTGTATTAAGAGCAAGGACCGTTAATAATTCTTACTCTTTATTTCTGCGTTTTAGCAAAAGCAATTTCATAGCTTTATTTTTAAAATAAAAATCCAAACTTAATCCTTATTCATACTTAAAATATTCAAAAACTCAAAAGTTAAGAAGACAACACTAAGACGAAATCAGAATTACTAATGCAGACAAAAGTACAGTTGTAATGAACAAAGAAGAATGCTATGAAAAAAATTCAAAAATAACTGAAAAAAGTCGAATTCTGAAAACACATCTTGTATTTTTATAGGAAACAATTGTAAATTTTATGATTGAAAAGATTTACATCACCTGATTAAATCAGATCTAAAAAAAATTAAATTAAAAAATAACGATTATGGTATTATGATTTTTTTGATAAAAGTCATAATATTAACGGTCCTTAATTAAAGATATTTCCTACATTTTTAAAAATTGTTGATTTTATATGATTTTAATACAAATTCTAAATGTTTGATAGTTTAAAATCGTTTATTGAGCTTTAGGTCAAGGTTAGAACAATTAAGTGTTCTAATGAATTTTTCCAAAGACACAAACACAACAACGTTTTCAATATGAAAAGGTAGAGCATGACCAAACAGAAACAGCCTGAAAATATATCAGCAAAATCGAAAAACAAGTTCAGTAACCATGCTTTGTTAGTGGAAGACTCCCAACAGACTGTTGGACTCCATAATAATAATAACATAAGCATTTAAACTAAAGTAAAGCAAAAATACAACAACAAACATGAAAATATGAAATGGGAGAAAATCTGAGAAATTGACACTTAAAATCTCATCGCCTCTGTGGTGCATTGCGCTAATGCGCTTGCACGGCGTATCACAAAGATTTCTGATGAAGCCTGCAGCAGGGCCGAAATAGCAATAAAATCAGCTAGTGATGTTTTCTTTTCATATTGAAAACGTTGTTGTTGTTTCTTTGGAAAAATTCGTTAAAACAATTAATTGTCCTAACCTTGACCTAATGCTCAATAAACGATTTTAAACTATCAAACAACTAGAATCTGTATTTATAATCAAGTATGATTCGAACTATCAAACATTTAAAATTTGTATTTAAATCATATAAAATTAACATAATAAATAACAAGGTCATATAATAAAACTTTAATTTTTAAATATTTAAATTCTATAAGGAGTTTATTTAATAGAAAACTATATGTTTTTTATGTTTCAAAAAAGTCCAACATTTATAAAAGAACGAAAGCACAAAAAATTTAAAATATCAAAAAATAAAGTTTTTTCTAAATGACCTCTATATTTATTATGTATTACAGAAATTTATATGTTGTATTACAGAAATACAACAACAAATGTGACATTATGAAATTAAGGAAAAGACTGAGAAATTGACGCTTCAAAATCTCATCGCCCCGATGGTGCATTGCGTTAGCGCGCTTGCACGGGTATCACAAAGATTTCTGATGACGCTTTTAGCATAGCAGAAATTGTACAATCAAATCAAAGCTAGTGATTTTTTCTTTTCATATTGAAAAAAACTTTGTTGTTGTTGTTGTTTCTTTGGAAAAATTCGTTAGAACAATTAATTGTCCTAACTTTGACCTAAAGCTCGATAAACGATTTTAAACTATCAAACAACTAGAATTTGTATTTAAAATCAAGTATGATTTAAACTATCAAACATTTAGAATTTGTATTTGAATCATATAAAGTCAACATATCAAAAAATATTTCACTTTATTGAAAAAATAAAAATATGCACGTAAATAAGTTAAACAAAATAATCAAAATAGATTTATTATTAAAAAATTTTAAAAGAAAACAAAACTTCTTATTCAAATAAAATAATTAGCTATTAGTAAAAAGTATGATGTGAATAAAATATTCCTTTTATAGTAAAAAAACTATAGCATAGTAAAAAACAAAGCTGAACATCATACTTATCATAAAAGTAATTATGATGTGAATAAAATATTCCTTTTATAGTAAAAAAACTTTAGTATAGTAATAAAACTATTGGTATTTTTAAAATTCCATGAAATTTGAACTACCTAGTAAACAGAGTCTTTTAATATCACAACCAAAATAGACCATCAAAGAGTGTAGAGAGATAAAAACGAACATGGTGATTTCAATATTAAAAAAAACAATCGCTTACATTGCAGTTGCGTTTATAGTTGCTGAAAATTTTTATATTTTCTTATGAATAAAATCCCGGAATTTAGGGTTTGGAATACCGGGATTCTTGGACTAGAAATTGGTTCGTGATCCCGGGATTGAAAGCCCTAATGTACAGTAGAGTTGTTCATATTGGCAATGTATCTCCGATTTTCGCTCCCCTCAAAAAATCTGAATATTTGGACTAAAAAAATTAGATATAAGAAATAATATCATAAAAATGTCGAAAATTGGATCCTCTCTCTATAAGCAAAGAAATTTTTTTAGCAATTTTAAAATTGTAAAAAAAAAACTTTTTCTAAATTGTGTGAAATTATATATGGTGTTAAAATTCGTTTTTTACAATAAATTATTTAAAGGCTTATTGGTCTGATCTATCGTTTAATGAAATAAAAATTGGAGATTTTATAATGAAAAAAGCTTATTGATTTAATGTTTATCATTAAAAACACAAAAAAAAAAATACAATTTTTCTAATATTTAGACTTTGACTTAACTTTTTTACAATTTTTCACAGCAAAAAGTTGCAAATTAAAAGATTATTTGGTAGAAAATTGTATTGCCTTTCAAACAACAAAAAAAAAAAAAAAAAAAACTTGGTCCGTCAATGTTTTTAACTTATTTTTTTTAAATACAAAATTTTGGGTTTTTTATAAAATATAGTCAAAAACCTTTTTCTGTCAAATTAACAATTATTAATCAGTTTTGTTCAATCAGAGCAATTTTAAAATTGTAAAAAATATAACTTTTTATTAATTGTGTGAAATTATATATAGTGTTAAAATTCGTTTTTTGCAATAAATTATTTAAAAGCTTATTGGTCTGATCTATCGATTGGTGAAATAAAAATTTGAGATTATAGTAAATATAGTAAAATAGCTTATTGATTTAATAATTATTATCAACACTTTGACTTAATTTTTTTACAATTTTTCACAGCAAATAGTTACAAATTAAAAGATTATTTAGTAGAAAATTGTATTACAACAAAAAAAAAAACTTATTTTTTTTTTAAAATACAAAATGTTGGGTGTTATATAAAATATAGTTAAAAATCTTATTCTGTCAAATTAACAATTATTAATTAGTTTTGTTTTTTTCTATGAGTTTGTTGTAATTTTTGTTATCAAAACAAAATTCGAAGCTCAAAAAACAAAATTTTTTTAATAAATTTGTCAATAACTGAAAATCAGTTGAAAATTGTTGTCAAAATTTAGTACTTTTTAGCTTCAAATTTTTTTTTCAAATCAAAAAGTTACAACAAATACATAGAGATATATAAAATACTGGTTAACAATTGTTAATTTGCCAGAAAAGGGCTGTAAGTATGCTTTTAAATTCACTCTAAAAACTGATTGAAAAATCTCTAGGATAAATGTTGTGAAATATCACGACATTTATTGGCGATTTTGTAAAAAACCACGCTATGCAGCGTGTTTTTTCAATTTTGTCTGAAAATCAGCGGCTTTTTCCAAAATATATATATTTACTCTACTATTCACGCTATTTGAGCGTGTTTACGCTCAGAGAGTCTTAAAATATGTATATCTCTCTACATTTCCCGCTATTCCAGCGTGTTTTCGCTCAGAGAACCCTAAAATATATATATTCTCTACTTTTCACGCTATTCCAGCGTGTTTTCGTTCAGAGAATTCTAAAATATTTTCTACTTTTCACGCTATTTTAGTGTTTTTTCGCTTAGAGAGTCTTAAAATATGTATATTTTCTCTAATTTTCACACTATTTCAACGTGTTCTTGCTCAGATAGTCCTAAAAAAGCTTCAGAAGCGGTATTTTACGCTTGCCCTAAATAAACACCTCTGCTTTAACGTCAATGATTTCAAAGAGTTTATTCGAGCAAGTGTCAAATTATATGCAACTAAGGGTGTTGTTACGGTGGTCGTCATATGATCCCTGGTCATGACACTTTTTACACTCTTTTTTTCGTTTGATGAGCTGTGTGACGAAAGTATGTTATGCTGGTGGTCATATGATGCCTAAGCACCAGTACACTTTTTGCCACTTTTAGTATTTTTTCAACCGATGAGTCTTGCTATTAAGCAGGTTTCATTACTGCTTTCATACATTTCGTACTAAAAGTGTACTATTTTCGTGCCTAAACACAAATGTTGTGAATAATTTCACAACGCAACACTGCTTTGATCCCATGATTTCATATTTTTTGTCGAATCATTTGGTGACCGTGGTGGTGAAAATGTACTCTCTTGCTCTCGCTCTCAAATTTTTAATTTACATTGAAACAACAACAATGCATGACCATGATGAGCCCATGACCGCCACCTTAACAGGGCACTTAAACAGTAGATTGGTCACAGCTTAATTACTCAAGCCTACTGATGTAGGAAAGAGTAGCGCATTCTGCTGAGTTATTGGCCGCATTCTAGCCGAAAAAGTGCTCAAGTAGCGAAGTAGCATAAAATATTTTCGCTATATAAATTGTGACATCTCAAGGAACATGTTCTGTGAGAGCATACCATTCAGCCCGAAAGTTGTGGAACAGTTCTTTCCGCTGAATGCAGGCATTGACTCTAAACAGAGTTGTTGTTGTTGTTGCCATGTTCAAAACTTACTTGAGAGACTTCACGCATTTCTAGCTTTTTTTTTTTATAAGCGCAGATAAGATTGGAAGAAATAATTTTAGAAGATAGTTTTTGCAAGAGAGCGAAAGAAATAATTGTAATTGAGAGGATTCACGCATTTTTACCGATAAATATTTATAATTTTGCTCTATGGGATTTAACGACAATAAATGTAGGCAATCAATTTCATCTGTGTACCACTTATACGCTAGAGTTGTACTCATGCGCTATCGAATTAGTGTTAAAGTACCTATAATTCTAATACTACATTTTTGTGTGTTAAATAATTTTTGTTTTAAAAATAAAGATTTATAAACTTTAGAACATATTTTCACTATATTTTATATGACTCCCGAAATTTTGCAAAATTTAGTATTTTTTCAAAAATTGCTATAGAAAGACCACGGTAGGTCCAATGGCCAATTTTTTTTTTTAAAGACAATATAATTTTTTAAAGCCAAATCTAATCATTTTTAACTTTTTTCTGTAAAAAAGTAAGGTCAAGTCAATGTTTTTGATAATAAACATTAAAAAAGAAATTTTTTTGCTCAAAAATTCTCAATTTTTATTTCACCAATCGATAAATCAGTACCATAAGCCCTTAAATAAGTTATTGTAAAAAAACGATTTTTATATCAAATATAATTTCACATCATTTATAAAAAGTTACATTTTTAAAATTTTAAAAATGCTAAAAATTTCTTTGTTTGGAGAGAGAGGTCCCAATTTTCAACTTTTTTTTTATGATATTACTAGTATATAAGCCTGTCCTACGACAGGTCCTCCGTACACTTCCTTTTTGGAGCCATTTGCCGAAAGCACTTTTTTCTCTTTTTAAAGCTTGATTTTTTATTCAATTGATTTTTGAAAAATACAAATTTACCACTTTAAATAACACTTTACTTATCGAAACAGTGTTCAAAAGGTAGTTATATCAAAAACGTACAATTGTAAAATCCTAATAATGTCACTTATAAGTATCAAACACATTTTTTGTATACTTTCAGGCTGAACATTATGTATGTCTTGTAAAAGTACTTTACTGTCAAAAAATAGTTACAGTTTGAAAAATACTGTGTGCGGAGCGGCATGTTTGCCTTTTATGTATTAAGATGTGCACACTTTCAGGCTGAACAGTTTGAGAGATATTGGGCACTGAGCAGCATGCTTGCCTTTTCTATTTTAAGATTTCACATATCTTATTTTTTTAGTAAGATTTTAAAATATTCAGATTTTTTTGATGAGAGCGGAAATCGGATATATGTTTGAAAATTTATATAGAACTTTCAACACACCTAATGTACAGTAATGTTGTCATATATTAAAAAATATGCACTAATGTCAAATATATGCATAAACAAAAAAATTGCCAGATATATCGCAGACCCACTTCAAAAGTGCACAACTCAAAATTTTTACACTTTCAGGAGCAGCAAAAAACAATTTTTTCTTCAAGGGACTCCATACAGAACAAAAAAACAAAATAATATCTTTTTTTAATTAAAGACTATGAATATGTGTACAAAATTAAGACAGCCGATGTAGATAATCACTACGAACAGTTTTAAACGAAAAAGTAAAAATTTGGAAATTTTGAATTGTGTGACTTATGAAGAGGGTGTGCGATATGAAAAATAAGCATTTGCTTAGAATTGCCAGCCCTGGTGATGGCACAAAAACAAGGTTGTTTGGGTTTTAACAAATTGTTCAGAATTTTTCAATACATTTTTATACAATGTTATTATAATTATTTTTTTAGAGAGTGTTCGAACTTTCGAAAGTTTTGCAAAGACGGTTTAGTCCGATAAATGTGACGGTCATGAATAAACCGAAAAGGTTGACAAACGAATAAAAAAAATATACTTGTAGGTCACTGTAAGGATTCATGACGCATTGCTAAAAAATGTCTCTAAAAAAATTTATTTTGCTTTCAGTTTCAAAATTTAACATTTCTAAAAATACATTGATGCTAGATACATTTTTTTTATTAGCATGGTGCTTCTTAGAAACGATGCTTGATACATGTGTGCAAAGTGTATTACAAGTTTGTAAGTACTCAAATTTTAGATAACCTCAAAGAAAGTGAAGTGCGGTTAAGATACTAAGAACTTAAGAGAAATATACCTTATTTTCACATAAAATTGCTTTAAGAATTCATGCAAATTTCTGGCTAAGAGTATTTTTATGTTGTTCATAGTTGTTTTTGTTATGCATAAAGTATGTTTCAATAAAGTAAGCAATTTAATAAAATTTCTTATAAATATAAATATGAAAATAACATTGGTAACTCTGCAAAGTGTCAGCCACAAAGTTACACAGCCGCACTTGTTATGCTTTACAAGTTTGCTTGTTCCAACTTCTAAAATAGATTGTTTCCGAAATTTAATTAAAAACTAATAATGCTACTTGAACAAGCAAAAACAACAACACGAGGCAACACAACGAGACAACACTACAGAAGTGCATACCATATAAATACAACAACAAACACGCATTTGTGAGTGGTGCATATGTGGTGCTTCCTTCCATTAAACACACACATGTACACATGTGAGTGGTTGTGTCACATGACAATGTCTCTTGTCACATACACATGCTTTAACAATATTTGCTGCTGCTGCTTCAGTTTCCTTTCTTTCTGAATAATGAAATTTTCTCTACTTGCTCTTACT
The DNA here is from genome assembly GCA_963920525.1 of Dichetophora obliterata. Classification (NCBI taxonomy): domain Eukaryota; kingdom Metazoa; phylum Arthropoda; class Insecta; order Diptera; family Sciomyzidae; genus Dichetophora; species Dichetophora obliterata. Next base: position 14,904,856 of record OY986436.1, on the reverse strand, counting down.
ATATATCCTTTTTCTTACTTCTACACCATTTTCTATCTTTTCTTTTACATCTGCTGCCTCACTTATGCCAATTTCCGTATATCTTTACTGCATGAACATGAACATAGTCAACGACTTGGAAGGTGAAGCCTTGGAATTGGAGCGCATCTCTCGTCTGCACATGGGCGCCTATCTGTGTATTGCATCGAACGGCGTGCCGCCGAGTGTTTCAAAGAGAATAAAAGTCAGCGTAGACTGTAAGTCTGTCCGTAATTTGCGGTTTGTGATGGCATTCAATTGTTTACTGCACACACATATGTTTTGTACTCTTCTATTTTTTTTCGCCCTTTAACAGTTTCGCCCATGGTCTGGATACCACATCAGCTTGTTGGCGTACCCATGTATTTCAATGTTACGCTGGAATGTTTTGTCGAAGCGAATCCAACATCTTTGAATTATTGGACGCGAGAAAATGATCAGATGATTACGGAGTCCACGAAATATAAGTAAGTCAGTCAAAGTTGTAATGATTATATCTACTAGTTGCATGCATTCTGGGCGGGCCTGACTTGGAGATGGCAGATGATGACGAAGAACACACAAAAGAAAAGAAAGAGCATATCATGCATATTAAAGCTATTTACGGAATTAAAATAAGGACTTGGTACACTTGAAAAATAAAATAATAAGTTTTTAGTTGTGTCTTGGTACACTTGAAAAATAAAATAATAAGTTTTTAGTTGTGTCAAAAAGATTTATGCATAAACCAGTGTTGTATAAAACTTCAAACCATAAGGTAAAAACTTACAAAACAACAAAATTTTGAAGAAAAATATTTAAAAGTAACAAAGCAAAATATATTTTAATTTTAATTTAAAAAAATGTTGGGCCTTCCAATCCATTTAGCAAAAATTACTGCATTTTTGCACCTTAATTTGTATTTTATATTGCAAAAATATTTTCCTTTAAAGAATGCACAAAAGGTTGAAAATTAGTTTTAAAGCTTATTGAAAAAAAAAAATCGTTTTAAATATAATTCTGAAAAAAAAAATATGAAATAAATAGCAATTGAAATAAGCCATTGTTAATTTTTCATGTAAACACTGGTACGGCTTAAGAAAGCAAGTTTGTTCCCATCGGAAAAAAAGCAGTTCGAAAGGCCTTTTTGAGTGCTTACAAGTCAGCTGAAAGCGTGAACGCCTTGACCCGACATATGAGACACCATTGTAATTTTAACCGGCCCGTTGGATCCGATTTAGCTTATTTATTTTAATTGCTTTAAAAGGCCTCTCTTGGAAATCTTTGGGTCGGCAGTTCATTTTCGTTTTCAAGCTTTTTGAACTGTTCGCTTGAACAACAACAAAATAAAGTTCTGACGTTTTGCTCCTGGAGGAAGCTGCTGACAGACCGACTCGTTGGGTTATTATATTTACTTATAAAATAACATCTTCTTTCAAAATACCTTCTTCATTCCTCCTATGCCATTTTTGGAGATTAGATTGATTCGTGGTAAAGAAGTAAACAAAGAGCATAACAAAAATGTTTTGCAGAATCACTGCAGTCACTATTTCAACTTTTGCTTTTTGTAAAATAGTAGAAAAAACATTGCTTTTAAAGGCAAAAAGCACAAATAATTCTGTTTTGATTAAACAGAAGCTATGCATATAAATAAGCTTATCTTATAAGCTAAGTAATTATAATTCAAATATAATTTTAAAAAAATCATATAGTTTTTTTAGAAATATTAAAACAATATAGTTTTATAAAAATCTTATTCCGTTTCCGTTTTATGAGCAAAACACCATGCAACAAAACATATGAAGGTATGAAGTATATGATAGGAATAATATTTTTTTCATATTAAAAGATGATATAAGATCCGGATATATGAAAACATATATCATCTACAGTGATGTGCGATGAAATAGAGCCAGTACCATAAAAATTATAAAAAAAATATCTTTGGAAACTTTGCATTTTTATATTTTTCTTATAATAGGTAAAAAAAGAATAATTCATTTAATTCATATAAATAAACTAATTACTTAAGTGTGAAACATAAACAAAAAAATTCAAAATTCAATGATATGTTCTCTTTCGGCTGTGACTTGAGCTAGAAGTAGTTAAAAAATTTGAAATTTTATGATATAATCAATAGAAATTATTGAATATAATTATTTCTATTTCCATATTTATTTCTATTTCAACAAAAATTGTCTTTATTGGTTGGATGTTTGTCTCTAAGGGCCATTTTGTTCACAAAGAGATAAATTTATCCCCGAGTTAATTCCATGATTTTTCCAGTTTTTCATTTGTTCACAGTGAGTTAAGCATTTAACTCTTCAAGCTCGAGATAAAAATGGTGGCGAGATAGCTTAACCCCAGAAATATTTAACTCGTGAAAATTGGTGAGTTAAGATTTTTAATTCGCTCTCATCACTCTCATTTTAATATTTTTTATTTACTTGGTGTCAAAATATTGAAAATACAGATTTTTAAACATAGGGAAACAGTTTTAGGGTTACTGATTTCGAATCTGGTGTCAGAATTTTAAAATTCAAGATGTTGGATAAGGTTGCCACCTTAATTTTTTATTTTTACGAATTCGGGGCTGGCGCGAACTAAAGGGTAAAAATGAGTCGCTAAATCCGAATCCGTTGTCAGAATTTCAAAATTCAAAAATTTTTCTACACATATGGTTTCCAACTAAAAATGTTTTATTTTAAGAATTTTAAACATGAGGGAACAGTATTTATTGGGGAGTTACTGATTTCGAATCTGAGCTCAAAATTTTTAAATTCAAAATGGTGGAGAGGGCTGCCATCCTAATATTTTAAATTTTTACGAATTCGGGGCTGCCAAAAAAAAAATTATGTACCAAAAATGAGTCGCTGAATCCGAATCCGTGGCCAGAACTTCAAAATGATAAAGTTTTGAAATAATAGGGCTGCCACCTAATAATATGTATTTTTTAGAATTTTAAACATCATTTAACAGTATTAGGGAGTCACTGATTTCGAATCTGAAGTCAGAATTTTAAAATTCAAAATGGTGGATAGGGCTACCACCTCAATTTTTTGTATTTTTATGAATTCGGGGCTGGTGCGAACTAAAAGGTAAAAATGGGTCGCTGAATCCGAATCCGTGGTCAGAATTTCAAAATGATAAAATTTTATAATAATAGGGCTGCCACCTAATAATATGTATTTTCAAAAGTAAAAGCAACCCTATTATTTCAAAACTTTATAATTTTGAAAATCTTACCATGGATTCGTATTCAGCGACCCATTTTTGGTGTACCATTTTTTTTCTAGCCCCGAATTCATAAAAATACAAAAAAAATTAAGGTGGCAACCCTATCCTCAATTTTGAATTTTAAAATTCTGACTTCAGATTCGAAATCAGTGACTCCCTAACACTGTTAAATAATGTTAAAAATTCTAAAATATACGTATTATCAGGTGGCAACCCTATTATTTCAAAACTTTATAATTTTAAAATTCTGACCATGGATTCGTATTCGGCGACCCATTTTTGGTGTACCATTTTTTTGCCAGCCCCGAATTCATAAAAATACAAAAAATTAAGGTGGCAACCCTATCCACCATTTTGAATTAAACAATTCTGACTTCAGATTCGGAATCAGTGACTCCCTAACACTGTTAAATAATGTTGAAAATTCTAAAAAATACGTATTATCAGGTGGCAACCCTATTATTTCAAAACTTTATAATTTTAAAATTCTGACCATGGATTCGTATTCAGCGACCCATTTTTGGTGTACCATATTTTTTGCCAGCCCCGAATTCATAAAAATACAAAAAATTAAGGTGGCAACCCTATCCACCATCTTGAATTTTACATTTCTGACTTCAGATTCGAAATTAGCGACCCCCAATACTCTTTCCTCATGTTCAAAACATCAAAAATAAAACATTTTTAGGTGGCAGCCCTATGTGTAGGAAAATTTTCGAGTTTTGAAATTCTGACAACGGATTCGGAATCAGCGACCCAATTTTACCTAGTGTTTCTCCCAGAGTTGAATTCGCATAAATAAACAAGAAATTAGGTGGCAGCTTTATCTGCCATCTTGAATTTTAAAATTCTGACACCAGATTCGAAAAAAGTAACCCCCAATACTGTGTCTTCATGTTTAAAATTCTTAAAAAAATGTTTAGTTGGCAGCCCTGTGTAGAAAAATTTTAGAATTTTGATATTCTGACATCAGATGCAAAATCAGCGATCCATTTTTACCTAGTGTTCACTCTAACCCCCAAATTCGCAAAAAAAAAAACCAAAAATCCCCACACATTTTTTAATTAATGAGCAACACTCTAACATTCCAATGGAAATCGATATAAACTGAGAGCGAGTTTATGCTCTAAGCATAAAGCCGGGATAAAATGTGAACAAAACCACTTTTTTTATCTCCCGACTTATACGCTTGGTATGAAATTAACCTAGAAATAGTAATCCTCGAATTAAATCATATTTATGCCCTTTGTGAACAAAATGGCCCTAAGAGCCTCTCGCCATACATTTTCATTAGGATTAAGGTCTGGCGACTGTGGTGGCCAGCGTTACCATTCTTTTGCCCGCTTCGATATGTGTTTCGGATCGTTATCCTGCTGAAACACCCATCGAAGCGGCATATTAAACTCTGCGTACTGCGACACGGATTCACTCAAAATCATGGTGTACTGTAAAGCATCCATCTTTTCCTCGATTCGAAATAAGGGACCTGTGCCATTATATGAGAAACACTACCAAACCATTATACTCCCACCGCCATGTTTAACCATTTTCCTAGTGTGTTTTGGGAGGAGTTCGGTATTAGGGAGTTTTCTTACAGAAAGGCTGCCTCGGTCTTAGTTAAATAAACAATCTTTGGTTTCAAATGACCAAAGAATGTTTCGCCATTTGCTCGTTGGCAAATCAACTTGCGATCCCTTGCGAATTGTAATCGCTGGCGGACATTAACTTTGGTAAGGAATGGTACCTTCCGAGCAGCTTTAGCCTTCAATCCGTTTTAAATTAAATGCTTTCAAATGGTTTGAGAGCGGAAGAGGTCATAAACGAATCTTTTTGTACGTGACTTAGTATTCGTATTTGCAAACTGGCACTTATTTTGGGCTGTTTCCCTCTGGTTTCTGTTTTTTGTGTAAACTTTACTGCGTTTTTAACCATTTTATTTGAGCAGGCATTTAGTTTAGTTAGTTTAGTTTAGTTTAGTTTAGTTTAGTTTAGTTTAGTTTAGTTTAGTTTAGTTTAGTTTAGTTTAGTTTAGTTTAGTTTAGTTTAGTTTAGTTTAGTTTAGTTTAGTTTAGTTTAGTTTAGTTTAGTTTAGTTTAGTTTAGTTTAGTTTAGTTTAGTTTAGTTTAGTTTAGTTTAGTTTAGTTTAGTTTAGTTTAGTTTAGTTTAGTTTAGTTTAGTTTAGTTTAGTTTAGTTTAGTTTAGTTTAGTTTAGTTTAGTTTAGTTTAGTTTAGTTTAGTTTAGTTTAGTTTAGTTTAGTTTAGTTTAGTTTAGTTTAGTTTAGTTTAGTTTAGTTTAGTTTAGTTTAGTTTAGTTTAGTTTAGTTTAGTTTAGTTTAGTTTAGTTTAGTTTAGTTTAGTTTAGTTTAGTTTAGTTTAGTTTAGTTTAGTTTAGTTTAGTTTAGTTTAGTTTAGTTTAGTTTAGTTTAGTTTAGTTTAGTTTAGTTTAGTTTAGTTTAGTTTAGTTTAGTTTAGTTTAGTTTAGTTTAGTTTAGTTTAGTTTAGTTTAGTTTAGTTTAGTTTAGTTTAGTTTAGTTTAGTTTAGTTTAGTTTAGTTTAGTTTAGTTTAGTTTAGTTTAGTTTAGTTTAGTTTAGTTTAGTTTAGTTTAGTTTAGTTTAGTTTAGTTTAGTTTAGTTTAGTTTAGTTTAGTTTAGTTTAGTTTAGTTTAGTTTAGTTTAGTTTAGTTTAGTTTAGTTTAGTTTAGTTTAGTTTAGTTTAGTTTAGTTTAGTTTAGTTTAGTTTAGTTTAGTTTAGTTTAGTTTAGTTTAGTTTAGTTTAGTTTAGTTTAGTTTAGTTTAGTTTAGTTTAGTTTAGTTTAGTTTAGTTTAGTTTAGTTTAGTTTAGTTTAGTTTAGTTTAGTTTAGTTTAGTTTAGTTTAGTTTAGTTTAGTTTAGTTTAGTTTAGTTTAGTTTAGTTTAGTTTAGTTTAGTTTAGTTTAGTTTAGTTTAGTTTAGTTTAGTTTAGTTTAGTTTAGTTTAGTTTAGTTTAGTTTAGTTTAGTTTAGTTTAGTTTAGTTTAGTTTAGTTTAGTTTAGTTTAGTTTAGTTTAGTTTAGTTTAGTTTAGTTTAGTTTAGTTTAGTTTAGTTTAGTTTAGTTTATTTGGAAGTCTTTGAATACAAAAATTCTTACAGACTATATAAATTTAGAGAAAAACTTAAATTAAAAATTTATAGTAAATATATAATCTTAAGACTAGGTTAAGTAAATACTATTAACAAAATTCTTAAAATTTTGTTTTGGAACAAAGAGATCAAAGTCATTAGATTCATTTAATTCATTACACAGTAACAAAGCTCTTGTAATTGGCTCATTTAAGGCATAGTTAGTTCTACAATATTTTACATAAAGTAATTTGGAAATTCTTAGATTTCTTAATGAAATATGAAAAGGTATAAGTCCCAAGAGAGATTGACAGTCAATTAATCCAGAGATAATATCATATATAAACATCAATGATGCAATTTTCCGCCTGGAATCAAGCGATTTAAGTCCTAAGAGCATTAAATGAAAGTTATAGGGTGGCAAAGGGTCACAAAAGTTAATTGACCTCAGGGCAAACCTCGTGAAATTTTTTTGTATTTTTTTGTATTTTAAATAACATTATTACAGTATGTGGATCAGAAAAGTCATTGCAATTTCTTCGGACAAATGCAAGTAGAGAGTAGGCCTTAGGAATTAGGAAGTTGACATGGTCATGAAATGAAAACTTTGCATCAAAAATTACATGAGGTCTCGATATGAAAACACAGTTTGAATTTTTGAGTCAGAAAGAGAATAAGAGTTAGATAAGGTATTAAGAGAAAGTTTGGATAGAGTAAGATGAAAGCATTTAGAAAAGTTTAAAGGAAGGCCATTTGAAACACTCCAAGCCAAAAGTCTGTTAACGTCATCTTGTAAGTCATCTATATCTGAAGAAGATGATATTTTTTTAAATAATTTAACATGATCAGCATAAAGTAGAAAGTGAGAGTTAAAAATATGTTTAGAAATATCATTCATGAAAAGAATAAAAAGCAAAGGTCCAAGGATACTACCTTAAGGGACACCCGAAGAAGCAACCAATTCCTATAAATGAATTATTATTACTTAAGCAAACAAAAGAGGTTCTATCCGACAGATAAGACTTAATCCAGCTCAAAAAAGTTGAATGAATTTCCATATGTGATAGTTTCCAAAGTTGTAAATTGTGTGATACTCTATCAAATGCTTTGGAGAACTCTGCGTATATTACATCTACTTGGTATCCCAGCACGAAGGAAGATACACAATACTCAGAAAAAGAGCTAGATTTGAAAGGTAAAGCTACAAAACCATGTTGTTCAGGGCAAATATAGCGTTTTGTTAAAAAGCTAAGCTCTACTTTTATTATTCTTTCAAAGAGTTTAGAAATATTGGATAGTTTTGAGATTGGCCTATAGTTTGCGACATTATTTTTTTCACCCGATTTAAAAACAGGAGTAATGGAAGAAATTTTCCAACAATTTAAAAATGTTCCTTCAGATAGAGACTTATTAAAAATAACACGCAGAGGAGCGGCTAACGTATGTGAGCATTTTATAAAAATAATTGATGCGAACCCATCAATATCTTCTTTAAAAGAAGTTTTCATATCCCTAATGGATTCCATGACATCATTAATTGATACTGAAAAAGATCCAATATTAGTAAATACATCAACAGTGTTCAAGGCATTAACGGGTAAATCATCTTCAACAGTAAAGTTGGACTTAAAGAAGTCAGCAAACATGTTAACAGTGTCAGCAATATTCACCGAACACTTTCCATTATAAAACATTGAAGTAGGAATCTGCGAGCCACCTCTTTTAGACTGTATAAAATTCCAAAATGATTTAGGGTTTGATTTAATATTAGTTCAATATCGCAAGATATACTGTTTATATAAAAATTTATTCAGGAAATTAAATTCACGCATATAATGCAAATAGTTTGCTTTATATATAGGCTCATTAGGGGTCTTAAACAATTTAAAAAACTTATTACGCTGATTTTTAAGCTTCTTAAGTCCCTTAGTGTACCAGGGAAGTTTATGATTGGTTTTCGTTGAACGCGGAACACAAGTATTGCAAATAGTTAAGACTTTAGTCTTAAATAGATTAAAACTTATCTCTGCATTATTACCACAAAATAAATAATTCGAATTAATATTAAACAATGATTTATTTAAATCAATAAAGTTACAATTATTAAAATTAAACATATTTTTTCTTTGATTACTCTCATAAAATTCATAAAATTCAATATTAACTAAGAGTGCCTTATGGTGCATACTTGAATTAGATATAGGATAGAAACATTCAGATATATTATGTTTAATATTAGGAGATATGTAAATAAGATCAAGCAATTTATTTAAATTATTGAAAATATGATTAATTTGATACAAACCAATGCTACACAGGCTATCAATAAAATGAATTTCAATAATCTGGTTAACATTAGTTGGGGTTAATTCACCGGCGATATAAGTCCAGTTAATTTTAGAAAGGTTGAAATCACCCATTACACAAAGATGAGAGTTATAATCCATTGAGGAGTTTATACCCAAGATGTTATCGAGACGTGCCGTGTAAATTAGATCATCACTATTAGGTGGTATGTATGATGCGCAGATATAAAGAGAGCCAGTTCTAGTAATCAATCGAACACAAATCTGGTCGAGCAATGAATTGGAATCAATCAGAGGCTGATGAGAAGAGCAATAAATCCTCTTAATGGCGATGAGTACTCCACCACCACGAGTTAGCCCAGTTTTAATTGGATCTCTATCCTTCCGGTAGACATTAAAGATATTCAAATCAAAAAATTCACCATCGTAAAAATCGGAGTTTAATCAAGTCTCAATTAAGACATATATATCAAAATCTTCATGAGATGTTAAATTATATATAGATTCAGACTTAGTTCTGATACCAGACATATTCTGGAAATAGCATTTTAAATTTATATATAACGTGCGCACTGATTGGATTGTGCGAGTTACTGTAATGGTTTTTTTAATCTGGTTCTCTGAAAATTTGTGAACATTGACACCTTAATATTCTCCTGCCAGAGCGATGGATTAAAAATAACATCAATATATATTTATACTGGCTATTTCTCTTTGGATTTTACCTTGTTTGCTCAAATTTTAAATAGTTTTGTTGCATTTTCAGGACTGCAGTGCTTGGCTCTTCCCATTTTTAGACCTTATTGTTTGAAACACTAAAATTTCTTTAAAAATTATGAAACTGAGACCTCTTAATCACATTCTGTAGTAAAATTTTATTAAAAAATATCTTTTTAAATTAAAAATTTTTAATTAGTTTGGTTAAAATAGTAACGCACACTTTTAATGCAACAATATCACAGTTTCACAAATTTGCAAAAAATAAAAACGCAAATGGACTCAACAATTCCATTGTACAATATCCATTCAACAACTGGTCTTTAAACTACAGTTGGTTAACAGCATACTAATTTTGTACAAAAAAAATTTATTTAAGTAATATCATCAGCAAGTGCGTGGCTCTATTTCATCGCACATCACTGTATATATGAAAAACATCGGGTATGAGCACTATTTTTGAGAAAAAAATAACGAAATTGCGAAAAATAGGTAAAAAATTTAATTTAACCAGTTTTATGCGCCTGAAAATGGACTGTGATTACTGTTAAAGTTTCAAATTACAAGGAATAAATAATGTTTTTTCAAAAGAGATTTCGTTGTTTTTTTCCGAAAAATAAAGCTAAAATAGGTTATAAAATTAACTAAGTTTTAATCGCCAATATCTCGAGAATTTGTCCCGATTGGAAAAAATTGGAATCTGCAACCAAAACGGCGCAGTCGAAACATGTGGAAAAATAGAATAGTGTCACAATTCCGCCTAAACGTTGCGCTTTATAAGATTGAGTAACCTTAACCCATTCCTTTATTTTTTTGTTACACTAAAGCTTGACAAACGTGTTTTTTATATTCGGAACTTATTGAAATACATTAGGGGTATTCACGGTGTGGTGTATTTGCGATAAAGTTTTCAAAATTTACAATTATTGTGAAAGGACATTCAATAATGTTTTGTTTTTTTAAAAACTGTAGGAAATCTTATATAAATTTAATCTAAACACTATGTAAGGTGGTTTTCTTTAAAGGCTAAGGTATGCTCAGCGGCTCTATGAAATAAGGCCCCAGGAAATAAGGCCCCAAACTACAAATGAAATAAGGCCCCAAATATTTCTATAAAAAACGCCAACACAAATGAGCTGTTCAGAGCACAAGTGGCGTAAGTTCATTTTTGGTAGTTTTGAGATAATTGAACATTTAGAAAAATTCTTATAATAAATTCCAAGTATAAAGAACTCAGTTTTGCTTATAAGCTAGGTCAAGAGCATAAATGTAGCTATCCATAAGGTACAAAATAAAGTAAATAGTACACAATTATGATGCAGAATATTGCATATTAGTAGAAACATGTGGACTTGCGCCACTGAAATTTTTTTAAGTTTCTCGTTTCCGCTGTAGAAATCTAATAGAAGATATTTTTCAAGAATATTTTGATAAGGAATGGCCGCATTTTTACCTAGAAGTTGGACAAAACCACTCCTTAGCGATTATCTCCATTATTAAGGGAGATATAAAATGAATGGACTTACGCCACTTGTCCTCTGAAAATTTTTTAAAATTCCTCCTTTCCGCTGTAAAAATTTTTGTAACAATTCTTAAAATATTTTTAAGAATTTTTTGATGAGGAATAAGAGCATTTTTACATAGAAGTTGGACAAAACTACCCATTAGCGATTATCTTCATTATTAAGGGAGATATAAAATGAATGGACTTACGCCACTTGTCCTCTGAAAATTTTTTAAAATTTCTCCTTTCCGCTGTAAAAATGTAATGGAAAATATTTTTAAGAATTTTTTGATGAGGAATGACATAATTTTTACATAGAAATTGGACAAAACTACCCATTAGCGATTATCTTCATTATTAAGGCTAAAAAGGATATAAAATGAATGGACTTACACCACTTGTCCTCTGAAAATTTTTTAAAATTTCTCTTTTCCGCTGTGAAAATGTAATGGATAATATTTTTAAGAATTTTTTGATGTGAAGTGGCAGCATTTTTACCTACAAGTCGGACAAAACCACCCCTTAGCGATTATCTCCATTATTAAGGGAGATATAAAATGAATGGACTTACGCCACTTGTCCTCTGAAAATTTTTTCAAATTTCTCCTTTCCGCTGTAAAAATGTAATGGACAATATTTTTAAGAATTTTTTGATGAGGAATGACATAATTTTTACATTAAAATTGGACAAAACTACCCATTAGCAATTATCTTTATTATTAAGGGATATATAAAATGAATGGACTTACGGAACTTGTCCTCTGAAAATATCTTAAAATTCCTCCTTTCTGCTGTAAAAATGTAATGGACAATATTTTTGAGAATTTTTTGATGAGGAATAACAGCATTTTTACATAGAAGTTGGACAAAACTACCCATTAGCGACTATCTTCATTATTAAGGGAGATATAAAATGAATGGACTTACGCCACTTGTCCTCTGAAAATTCTTTAAAATTTCTCCTTTCCGCTGTGAAAATGTAATGGACAATATTTTTAAGAATTTTTTGGTAAGGATTGACTAAATTTAGTATTTAAATATTTACTAAATTTATTTCAATGGTAAATTTTCGAAAAGGTATACATCAAAACTCCCTTTATAATAAAAAAAAACAATCGCTAAGGGATGGTTTTGTCCCACTTCTATGTAAAAATACTGTCATTCCTCATCAAAAAATTTTTAAAAATATTTCCCATTACATTTTTACAGCGGAAAGGAAGAATTTTAAAGAATTTTCAGAGGACAAGTGGCGTAAGTCCATTCATTTTATATATCCCTTAATAATGAAGGTAATCGCTAATGGGTAGTTTTGTCTAATTTCTCTGTAAAAATTATGTCATTCCTCATCAAAAAATTTTTAAAAATATTGTCCATTACATTTTTACAGCGGAAAGGAGGAATTGTAAAAAATTTTCAGAGGACAAGTGGCGTAAGTCCATTCATTTTGTATCTCCCTTAATAATGAAGATAATCGCTAATGGGTAGTTTTGTCCAATTTCTATGTAAAAATAATGTTATTCCTCATCAAAAAATTCTTAAAAATATTGTCCATTACATTTTTACAGCGAAAAGGAGAAATTTTTAAAAAATTTCAGAGGACAAGTGGCGTAAGTCCATTCATTTTATATCTTCCTTAATAATGAAGATAATCGCTAATGGGTAGTTTTGTCCAATTTCTATGTAAAAATGCTGTCATTCCTCATGAAAAATTCTTAAAAATATTTTCCATTGCATGCTTACAGCGGAAAAGAGAAATTTTACAAAATTTTCAGAGGATAAGTGGCGTAAGTCCATTCATTTTATATCTCCCTTAATAATCGCTAAGGGTAGTTTTGTTCAACTTCTAGGCAAAAATGCTGCCATTCGTCATCAAAAAATTCTTGAAAAATCTCCTTTTAGATTCCTACAGCAGAAACGAGAAATTTAAAATATTTTCAGTGGCGCAAATTCAAATGTTTTTACTAATATGCAATATTCTGCATTATTTTGGTGCATTATTTAGTTTATATTTTACGATATGGATAGCTCGAATTATGCTCTTGACCAAGCTTATAAGCAAAACTGAGTTCTTCATACTTGGAATTTATCTTAAGAACTTTTCTAAATGTTCGGTTTTTCTCAAAGCTACCAAAAATGGAATTACGCCACTTGTGCTCTGAAAAAATAATGGTATTTGTCAGAGCAATAACAAAGTGTTGCATTTTATTCAGAGATTACGTAAGCTAGGAGTTTGTAGCCCGTACTCATAAATAGGGTACATTTTTCTCTTCACTTCTACGTACTTAACTAAATTTCCCTAAAAAATGGACTTACGCCACTTGTGCTCTGAACAGCTCTCTGAACAGGGATGTTATTTCCTATTTTGGGGCTTTATTTCATTTTTGAAAAATGGGGCTTTATTTCATAATGAAATAAGGCCCCAAGAGTAAAATGAAATAAGGACCCAAAAATTATATTGGGAATTAAAAGCATGAATATTTGGAGTGTTATTTCGATTTTTGTGGCCTTATTTAATTTTTTAAACTAGGGTTTTATTCTACTATAATTAGTAAAATAGGCCACCAAAAATTTCAAAATTCCTTGAGGGTCAGACTTGGATACGGTTGTTATAACAAGTTTTCGATTTTTGTTATTTAAAATCAATTAAAAATTTCTCAATTGAAAAATTTTAAAAATATGTTAAGTTTTGATATTCTTGCCACTTAGTGAGGACATAATAAAAAATTAAAAAATAAAATACATTGAAAAATTTCATGATAAAAGAAGGACCAGTGAACTTATCTATGTCCTCGATCAAAAAATGATATATAGAAAAAAATCCACTTATAAAACTATAACAAAATATGAATGCCGGCAAGAGACCTGTAAAGCAAGAGTAAACCTTTCGTCGAAAAATTTTGCGACGTTCGCACTCCACAATATCTCTTACGAGTAGGAAAACAACTCTTTAAATAAATTTAACTCTATTGAAATTAAACTTTAGGTACGAGATATAAGAGAACTAACAAAGTTTTCTTTATAACTACATATTTGTAAATTTAGAGAGATTTACAAAACTATAATTATATCAACTAAGCTCAAACGGTTTGGATTACAAATTTATAAAAATATTTCGTACAGGAGAATACAAACGTTTTTACAAATTCTTAATAAGATTAATGAATGCTTGAAGATATTAATTCATTCATGTTTACGAATAAAAATAATAGCAATTAAAGGGTGTTTTTCTAATTTATTGTGAAGTCATTCTTCATAAATTTTGGGGTGCAATTTCCTTTATATTAGGGCTTGATTCCGTTTTAAGAGGTTTAAGTGGTTTGGAAGTTATAGGGTTCTAAAATTGTAAAAATTGGCCTGAAAAACTTGCGATAACTTTTTATTTTCATACAAAACTAATAAGTGTGGGTATCAAAAGAAAGGCTATTCTCTTACCTATTTAACGAACCATTTATTATAAAAATCCATGAATTACTTTTGAAGATATATTATTTTACGTATTATGCACTGCTTACACAAATTATGTTCATGTTTCATTATAAAGAGAATTATATCCAGAAGTAATGTAGACAGCGTAGCCGGTGTTTGACTTACTGAGGGTTGTAATCCCTGAGCAGCGGCCGAAGGCAGCCTATTAAAAAGAGAATTAATTTGGACTTCGAGCAACATATATATATTCATATATAGAAAAACAAATTTTCACATTTGGAGCCACGAAATACTTCGTATATCTTAAAATACTCAAAGGATTTAATTTATTGATATCCCATTTAATAGATCATAGATTTAAACCTTTTAAAAAGTAAATATTTTTTGTTCATTTTATTTCACATTAAAAAAATTTGGTCGTTTTTTGGGGCCATATTTCATTTTCGGTTGGGGCTTTATTTCGTCGAATTGGGGCTTTATTTCGCGGGGTGTTATTTCATAATGAAGTAAAGCCCCATGGTTGGGGCCTTATTTTGTTTTTGTTTTGGGGCTTTATTTCCTGGGGCTTTATTTCACAGAGCCATGCTCAGTCGCTCCAGGGTCAGACAAAAGACCCTAAAATTTTGGCCAAAATAAATAAAAGACTAGCTGGTTTTATAAAGTGATTACAATGCTGTTTGCTTTTATTCTAAACAGGTACTTTTAATGTACGGAATTATGATATGTATTTCTCTTTCTATAAGTACAAGTTTTTTACTACTATGTCATTTTATTATAATACACAATAAAATGTGCCAATACAAAATATGTGCGGTTGAGGGTTGTCTCTGCCTGTAGCGTTCTCGTATTCGGGTTCGGATTCATGTAGATTCGGTAAAGTTCAGTGATTCGATGTGGTGCGGTGCTGGATGGGTTTCTTTCGAGGAGAAGTGGCTTAGACATGGCCCGACTAGGCTGCTCTTAGATGTACGGCATATTAGAATAACAGAAATGTTTGACGTGAATCGCTTTGGTAAAAATTATATTACGAACGACCGACCGACCGAAGTGATAGTAACAATAACTAACTACTGTGGGCGACCGACAGACCAAAGCCGACATGACGCAAATAAAAAATTATAATGTAGACGACCGATTGACCGAAGCCGACGTGATAGTGCCACTGAATATAACTATTGTGGACGGCCGACCGACTGAAGCCGATGTGATAGTACCACCAAATAACTTCTACTTCAAATACTTAAAACTAAATGTATTCTAACGAGCCACCTTATGATCGCTCGTTTTAAAAATACGGAATTGTTATTTTCTTCAACAAGTGTAGGATGGAGAAAAACACTACGCTTTCGAGCCGTGTCTAAGCTGACAAACTCCATACTCTTATTCACCCTCGCATGTAAACTTCATGAGAACTGTAGCATCGTGCACCAGCGTGAATGTTAAATTTGCTTGTTTAGCTTATCGCTACCGTATAGTTGTTGGGTTTGTTGTAGTCGTTAGGTTTGTTGCAGTTGTTACATTGTTGGCTAGCTGGCTGGTATCATGCATGCTGTGCTTATGTCTAATGTTTGCTGTGTAGTATATGTGACCCGGTCTACGAAAAGGGACCTTCGGTGTAAAAACAAGTTTTCGAGAAAACAGCTGTTAAAGATAAACAAGTCATGAGATCAGTTTCGCTTCAGTTGTTCCCTTCTCTCTGTATCCCTACTCATCCTACCGTGTTTAAAGATATTCAGTGTTGTTTCTGTCTCGAAAAATATCGTATTAGATGGCGTAATTTCGTGGTTTTTTATTATGTTATAATTCAATGTCCAATTTTTTTTCATTTTCACTCATTTCTGCTCTTTTTTTGGAAAATTCCTGACAAACTTCTTTACGAGTTGGAAACTTCTGCTTTGCGCCATTAGAAAGAGCACACATTAGTCTATCCGAATCGCCAAAAAAGTGAAAAATGATATTTTCACACCGAAGGTCCCTTTTCGTAGACCGGGTCACATATACTGGCTGCTGTTCCTTTGTGCGTGCTGTGTGTAGTTGTTGTTGCACAAAATATTCGATTTGTATGCAAAGTGGTATATTGGGCAGGGTGCAACTTTGTGACTAATCACCGTTACAACTAAATGATATTCATTTGTATTAAATAAATTCACAGCGTAGTCGTTAGCTTTCTCCATGCTGACTAGAAATGCTTTGGCAAACAGCTTAAACAACAATACACAACGAAATTAACAAACAGAGAATAATAGGGTTCCGTCGTTGTATATTTTCTACATGGTTGTGTTTTAAACAATTTTTGTTTTTGTAATTTTACAAAATTTACTCCAAATATCAAATTGATCAAAAATACACAATACAAGGGCAAATACACCACATCGTGAATAACCCTATTTTTTGCTATTAATGCCAATTCATGGTAATTAAAATAAGTTCTAAAGCAAATTTTTTAGACGCATGATATTCTTTTGTTTCGAGTGGATTCACAAGGTTTTATTATTTTTTAGTTGAAATGCTGAAATGTGGTCTGGGGTAAGCCGGGGCGTGTTTTCTTAGAGGTAATGCCGCGCAGCTTGTTTTTGCGTTTCACTCCCAAACTTCTCAAATATTCTCTTAGCCATCAAGCCATGTCCAAGAGCACCCCTTCGCACAAGCACGAAAAAGGGTCAAAAGTCAGCCAAATTTTTCAAAAACATCGAAGCGGAAGCAATACGTGAGAAGAAAAAAAAATCTGCCTCTGAAGCTAGAAAAGCAAGTGTTCAAATAATGCAAACTTTAAAATAAAACGCGAATATAACATAAACGATAACTGTTGATACATATTATTTGGTATATTTATCTTGAACTTCCGTTAAATACATTGAAAATGACTTTGCGCCGAATTACCACAAAATTTTTAATGCTCGAAAAATCACTCATAGTTTCACATTGTAAGTAGCTTTGAGCAAAAGTTGCTTAATAAAAGTAGTTTTGATTTGGATGTCAATACGATAAATGGTCATATAGTTAAATTTCTCTTATATGAACTCATTAATTATAGATGTTACTTTGAAAAATATTTTGATTAAAATGAATTTTAGTAAGAATACCTAATTAATTTAAATACTACGTGAAACATTTGCACCATAAGTAGACTATTTTATTTTCAATTAAGGGCAATAATTTCAAGTTCTTGAGCTTGCAATCAGCATTTTTCTCCTGAGCACCTCTCATCTTTAACCTTTTTTAAAAAAATCGGCTTAATGTAGCATTTAAATGAACCAGGTCTATTACTTAAAGTACTAACTTGGCAACACTAGTAATAACTCAAGCATAAATATATAAAGCATATTTTGCTGAAAATTAAAAAAAAACCAAAATTTGTTACACTTAAATGATTTCCAAATTAGTTGAGTATTTTCTGATTGTAATTAATTTTTTGTTATTTGCAATCTTTATGGGTACTCGAAGGTAGTCATGACTTCACTTTAACTGTTAATACTACATGACAACTTAAAGCTGGCTTAGTGTCAACAAGAATCAGTTGAGTTGCTTTGAAAAAATATTTTTTTTTCATCCATTCGTATGATCAAAAGTTGAGTCAGTGTTGTTGAATACTATTAACGTTAAATAATTCCATATCAATGGCAAAAGCAAATAACTTTTTTCTTTTATCCATTAATATTTTTCTGTTTACGTTTAAAATTCACTACGTTGTTTATTTAAGCGGGGGAAAAAAACATCATTTAGCTTAATGAATGCAATTGTTTCCTTATTTATGAAAAAAAAGCTTCGCTTCAAAAAAATAAAATCGTAAAGCTTTTATAAAGTAATTCTTCTTAAAAATGTTTTCAAGTCAGCACTTTTTGTTTTTAATATTTGTTGTTTTAAAATAATGACATGCTATTGTTTTACAGTATGTTCAGTTCTTGGAGATTCTTATTGAAATTTGCTTTGTTTTTATTGAAATTTACTCTTTTAATGAGTGTTATCAATATGATTATCAGATACAAATACCAGTTATCGGTTACATTTGTGTATATTCACACAAAATTGAAACTGTTTGCAAATTGTGAGAAATATGGTTTATTTGAAAATATGCCTTATTGTTACTTTGCGGGAATTATTGTCACATTATTGTCATACTCGTATATTTCAATTTATTTTAAATTGAAAATGTAAACTATCATGGTTACTCGAACAAGTGTGGTTTTTTGTTGAAGTATGGTTATCAGTTATGGTTACAATCGTACAGCTTGGTGCGAAGTAAGCATTTCATTGTTCACTAAATTCCAAACTGTTGAATTCGTGGGCGTTAAAATGGCTATTTCGATTAAATCAAAATTAATACTTGCGCTGAAAGTTTGTTTGCTTTAACTTGACGGTTATAAAATGAAATTAATTATGTAAATTTGGTAAAGTTAATTAAATGATTCATTTAAAAATATGTTTTCAGAATTACAAGTTAGGTCTCATCACACTCAGAATAAAGTTTGACTTTAAAATAAAAAAACATAAATTTGTGTTTTAAAATTCTAAATTTCTTTAGTTTTAAGGAAAGTTGGTTTTAAAAAAAAGTACTTGACTTTGCTTAAAAACATTGAAACTTTTGTTTTAAAAGTACAAATTTCTTATAAGTATTTTTTATATTGTTTTTAAAAATTAATAATGCACTCAGTAAAAATCATACTAAAATCAAAGAAAATTTACTTATTATTAAAGAAAAGTTTTCTATATGATCTTATTATTTATTATCATATTAATTTTTTATGACTTAAATACAATTTACTTTTTATATTGAAAAAATGTTGTTGTGTCTTTGGGAAAAAATAATTCGTTAGAGCAATTAATTGTTCTAACCTGACCTAAAGCTCAATAAACGATTTTAAAATATCAAACAACTAGAATATAAAATCAAGAATACTTTAAACTATCAAACATTTAGAATTTGTATTTAAATCATAGAAAATTAGCATTATAGAAAAGGATTTTTTTTCAAATGCAAGTTTTTCTTTGTATTTCTTTGAAAAGAACTTTGGAAAATTAAGTTGTTCTCTCAAAGAAAAAGTTCCATTAGAAAAAAAAAAATTCCTAGACGCTAAAACAAGTGAAATTTTTGTTTTAGAGAACTTTAGGAGCGAAAAATGTGAAAAGCGCTACTTAAAATTAAAATGTGTTCATTCACTTCCTTATATGAAAAAAATCAAGAACATTACCGTGTTTTCGCAGCTCTAGATGAGATTATATCCTTAATTGATATTTTCCGAAGAAAAAGCACTTGCTCTAAGAAGGGTAAAACTAGAATAAATTTAAAAAGGGTTAAACTAGAATAAATTTTTTTGTGTACGACATCACAAGATATAATTACTTATGTCTAATGTCTAAATTTTACCCTTACAAAAAACATTAAATAAATTGCAAAAAAAACCATTTCAAGAATTTATAATTTTATATTTTACTTGGATCAGTCCCCATTTCACATTGAAGTGTGATATTAGTTGCACTGCCCATCTCCGATTTGGCTCAAATTTTGTTCTTAAATTGGTATAATATTTTAAAAACCAAATACGGAGTTTGAGATTTAAAGATTTTTTTTTCGCTGACGCAGAGCCTTGCACGAACGATCGTTTGTTCATTCGTAAAAATAGATAAAATTATTTTGTTCGTTCGTTTTTTTCGTAGAAAAAAATATAAATATGTTTTTCGTTCGGTCGTTCGTGGAAAATAGCCGTTCGTTAGTTCGTTCAAAGAAAATCTATATTATAATACGCAAACACATATCTTTAGCCCCCTTTTTACAGACTTTTAGACAACACATTTGATTGAAACTTATATCATTTGAAAGCTCTGGTTCATAGCAAGTGCACAATATAATTTTTATTCTAATGTCTTGTCATTAAGGTAGGCAAAAATTTGAAATTAAAAGCACTTTATTCCCACATAAGAAACAGCAACAAGAAATCAAGCCATACATTCTACTCACACATTATAGGCTCTATTCATGGTATAATTATTTTACAAGGTAGCCGTGACAATTTTTTGGCGATTGGTAGTTGTCAAAACTTGTCAACAGCTAAAGGAGTTGTAGTTTGCTGCTGTTGGCTAGCTATGTGCTTATTTTTAACTTTTCTTTAATTCATAAAATTTGTTCGCGAAGATTATTGGAATGTTTTTAGTTTCCTGCGATTGACTAGCTATGTTTAATTCGTTGCTTATTTTTTCACATTTCTTTGATTAATTGCATGAACAGCTTATTTTGACAACTACCCATCGCCGCTCGTGAGAAAAAAGCCAGTCTACGCTACTACCTTATCAGTAATTGTGCCATGGCTCTATTGAGAGTAACGAGAGTGAAAATACAGAGCTGTGTGGTTGTTGTAGCCATGGTGTAAGAAAACCAGGTGTTAGTTAATTTTTTTACAACACCATGAATTTCTTCGCTTCGGAAAAGAGCGGAACTGTTGATAGTTGTCAAATTGTGTTATTTGTTTGAGTTGCTAGATGATGTGCTATAGTTTTTATTGTGCGAATTAAGTATTATTCTTTAATTAGAATAAATATTTAATGCAATTAATTGTGCCGTGTTTTGTTGACAAAAAGTTATTGCAGTTGTCTTCGCCGATTTGCCAAGTTTGTCATAGAATGTTTTGGCCATTTTATCAGAAACGTGCGCTGGAAGGTGCCGCCGATATGAAACTTTGGCCAGCAAGCAAATTGTCTTGCATTCACATCGTTTTTTTTTTTGCATAACGCACAGCGTCTCATATATTTTTTGTTTTCCATATCACTTTATTCGCACTTTAATCTCAGTAGAAATCTTATAAACTTGCAGAAAGACACGAATTTAACAAAATTTGTTATCATTGCAATTCATCATCAGCTGTTTTTGACAAGAGCGAGGAAACATAATTTTATCATTTTGAGAGAGAAGTGTCAATGTCACTAACACCTCTATTTCTTACACCATGGTTGTCGCTTTTTCTTTTCTCTCTTTTCGGACACATTCGAGCAGTGTTGCCGAGACAACACAAAATAAAGGGGGTTCTAAATGCAGATTTATTGAGCCAGTGTTGATATTTTTATTTCAGAGTAAAGTAGACATTTTTCCCTTTATCTAAATTTTATGGGGGGAGGGGAGGGGAGGGTTAGTAAGTCATGCGTTACGTAACAAAAATATTTTTGTCTTCATATTTCATTCAATGTTCTGCAATATTTTCAACGGTTTTTTTTGGAAAAAGTTAAATCTGGTTATTTGAACTTTGGTTGTTAAAATGCTTAAAAAGTGACAAGACAAAAGCTTTAATCTTATATATTCAATACGTGGACATCAAAAGTTGTCATATGCTTTTTAAAATTTATTTTAGAAAACGGATAATGACAAGTATATCATTCGAAAGGTACTGCACAATAGATGACTGCAGAAACATGACCCGAAATATGAGCGTTCAACGTATATTTTTATTTTAGTAAAAAATTCCAGTCTAAATGAGAAGGCTTGCACAATATAATTGGATTTTAGATTGGTGACCTTTGACCTAAAAAATTATCGTGAAAAGAGCATTTCTTAAATGAAGACTAAGCTATAAAAGATGAAAGCAGGGTTGCCACTTGAAAAAAATTTAGTAACAAAAATTTGATCAAAAAGTTACTAAAATTATATATCATAATTTTACTATACAACTATACAAACAAATTTTTTTTTTTAAGTAAGAAAATCAATGAAATTGTAATTTTTGTTAATAAAAAACATTTATTTAACAGTAAAATACCTAAACTAATAAACAGAAATAGTGGTAAAATAAATTTAGTTAATATTAATAAGTATTACATTTTTCTTGTTTAAAATTTCTTATTTTTAATAACTTAAACTTCAAAAATTAATAAAATTCATAAACTTATATGATTATAAAAATGAGACATATACCTTTTTTATTTGAATTAAATAAAAATATATAAAAACATATATAGAAAAAGTATTACTTTTGTCTTGTTTAAAGTTTAGTTATTATTTTAATATAATAATCCCAAGTAAGTAGTAAATTTAGGTAAACGTAATTTTGTTGTCACAAAACAAAAAATTATGATTTAATAGATTTATAAAAATGAGATCCTTATCATTTTTATTTGAAATAAGTAGGAACTAAAAAAAATACCGCATTCATTGGCAATGAATATCGATTTTAGAAAGTAAATGAATAAATACAAAGATATGGCATTCAAAACTTTAAAAAATTATCGGTTTCCTCAAGTTTAAATTTTAATCATTTTTTAATAACAAAAAATCAGAAACTGCACAGGTCGTTTATTTCGTAGGATACCAATTCTAACTACGGGCACTGATTTTAAATATAAGGTAACTTTTTCAACATCACCTCAAGATAAGGAGTTATTAAAAAATATGATATACAGTTCTTTTTCCAATAACTGAAAATTTTATTAAATTTATTCAAAGCAATTTTAAGCGACTGGAAAACCCTAATTTTTAAATAAGTTACTTTAGAAATTTTTCTTATAAATCTTTCATGTAATCAATTTTCGTTATTTCAAAATATATCTGGAGTTATCCGCAATATTTGCAAAGGTAGCAAAATGTATGCTTAAACTTCAATGAAAAAAGATATTTTTTATGATTCAGACAATTCACGGTAGCAATTATGTTTATTATGAAAAAGTTTTAAAATTTATGATTAACAAAATATGAAAATAAATTTGTTTACAAAAATGGTTAGACCTAATAAGCCCTATTATGAATAGTTTTTCACGTGAAATGGAAAGAGAGTTTTAATTTTTGAGATAAGCCTCAATAACATTCAGGAAACTTAACAAGGAAAGAAAAAATTCAGGAAAAAATAATATAAAAATGCCCAAAATGTGCAAGAGCTTTATCTTAAAAATTAAAACTTCACTTTCCGATTCCGCGTGAAAAATTAAGCATGGTAGGGCTGATATATCCTAATCAAAGCCGTCAAATACGATCGAAATCGATTGATGCAATTTTAAGAAATTATTCTGTTAGAACAATCACAGGTTCTTACATTTTTGCCTATAACTCTTAAACTAGAGCTGATGGCGAAAAAAGTTCTCAATTTTAAATCTAAAAGTCTTCTTCAAGTGACCACACATAATGAGGCTGGTCTCTCATTTCGCAGAGTTCCTTTGAAATCATTATGCTATTTATTGTATTAAAACTCAACTTGTTTCGTAGCTTAGTTTTTATAAGAGACTTCTTTGTTAACGGTAAATTTCAAGATTGAAATATTTTGACATTTTCTTTTGACATGATTCGCAATATTTTCAGATGATGCGTTCGGAAAACTGAGAGAAATGTTCAATACAAAACATAAAGCTCATGCTGAACTAAAAAATGTTAATGTAATTTTAAATCCAGTTTTTTATATAAATCTTGCAAACAAACTGATTATTTTGAATTTTTTGGATAAACGAAAGGGAAAAGTTACCAAAACTATAAAAAAATTACCAAATTACCAAGTCAAAAATTTTCTACCAAATTTGGTAATTAATTACCAAACTGGCAACCCTGGATGAAAGATCATGATGTAATATTGAATTATAGACATTTATACGATGTGCAAAAAATTAGGCACTTTTCACCATGTCTTACGAATACCCTACAATAAGACTTTATGTTGTTGTAACATGTGTGGATATATATTGTGATGGTAAAATTTCTTATAAATAGTAAATTATTCAATATTTGCCGATATTTCGAAAACTCGAAAAATATAGATTTTCTCAGTGCAACGTATTTTTGTATGACAAGTCGTTGATTAAGAAAAATAACGGTATACAGCAATTCCATATTAAACGTACAAGAAAATAAAAATTACAGATGACCATCTTCGATTTGGATGAAATTTTACATGGAGCATCACTGACTAAAATTAAAAACTTTATTTGGAGGAAAAAAGTTTTTACATGATTTTGGAGGAGTTACGTAAGTGCACAAAATTGACGAAAATCGACAAAAACGTCGAAAATTGATATTTACGAAAATTCATATCTCAAACATCTATAAGCCGAATGTTAAGTCTGAACTATCGTTAAAAGGTAATTAAACAGACTTTATTCTAAAAAAAATTATAAGAAATTTTGGTGGTTGGAGGTTTCTTCCCACAATTTAAAAATTTTAAATAATTTTTTCTTAAAGCCTGTAAAAGTACCTTTTCAGCAATATAAATTTAAGGTGGGGACTTATTGGGCTAATGATATTTGGTCATGTTAACGTCTAAGCACAAATATTTTTTTGATTAACAAAGGATTTCCTTAACCGAATTTTAATTTTGAGCTACCGTAGGGAAGGTAATTGAAGCGACTCAATTCTAAAAGGAGAAATTGCTGTGGCTTAGGGTTCCATCCCTTGTGGTAAGTTAATTGATTGCACAGTAGAGGTTCGAAGAACATAATTTAAAAATTCAAAATAAACTAAAGTAAAAGTAAAAGGCAAAGCTGGCAAAATTACCTATTCAACAATATAACATAAACGAAAAATTCTAAATCATGAGAGGTTGTAACACAATAGAACATCTTATACATTTAACTCATCTAAGAATCACCTCAGAGGTAATAACAGCAATGAACTATTTCCGGCAATTTTCTTCATTTATTGAGTTTTTTATGGGGAAGGGGGATGTCCCAAAAAGCTGACTGAACGGAGGTGGATATGCTTGAAAGAAATGTCATACTCTTTACTCTTTAAGAGGTTTGTTCAGGGGGGATATAAGCTCTGTTGAAAAATTTTTTGCCAAGCGGTTCTTCCAGTAAAGCTGCAGAACGACAAAGTTTATTTTAATTTTCAAACGATTATAGTAAAGGTTTTATGTTATGCAAGGTACACAAATTTCAAGTCTACAAAAATGACAAACGAGGTCTGTCATCTTCGCTATGCATCTTTATGTTCTGTTTACTCAAGTCTACACAGAGCCAAAAACCACCACATAAAATCAATAAGATCACCTAATTGAGCTTTTTTATTAGGTTTTCTTAATAATACTACCAAATAATTAGAATTTTCCATAGAGAAATCTTTTTAATTCCATAGAGAAAATCTTATTAAAAATTTACAACTACTATCAAACATTTTTTAATAAAATTTCTTATCAAATGAATGAAATGATGTGGTAATCTTATTGATACTTTACTTTAACTAGAAAATCTTTTTTTCAATCTCCAAAGTTTAAGAAGAGACCACCTTAAATGAAGAAGGAAATAACGGTGAAAATGCTACATATTCTTTGCTTTAGCTTTCAGTCGTAATTGTGAAGTGAATTCATGAAGTTTATGTGCATTTTATGGATTTAATTTATTTGAAGTAAAATGAAAATATGCGATAATGGATAATGATACTTATGTTACCGAACTAGTTTTCGACGAAGCTGAAAGTCTGTAAACTCAAGCCATATTTCAGTAGTGGGGCTTGAGTGACTTAATTTCGACTTTACTAAAAATTTATGGAGTAAGCCCGAAGGAAGTTCTTAAAAAAATGGAGATTGAGAATGTCGCCACTTTCTTTGAAGGCCTCGATAGCGCCGGGTATTTTGGTGACAAAGTCAAATTTAAGGCTGGACTGAGACAATGGAGAAAGGAAATTGCTTACATGCGTTATTTTTAAATTCTAAAAGCGTAAGTCCACTTAACTAAATTTACAGTACTGAGTACAACCAAAATACACTTTTCTAAAATATTAATGTTATAATATAATCCACCATATTGGATCCACCATTTTGAATTTTCAAAATCTAATTCCAGATTCGTAATCAGCGACCCCGAAAACCCCCGAGTAACAAGTTTCAAGTAAATCCAATATCAAACAAAATCATCCGCCATATTGGATCCGCCATTTTGAATTTTCAAAATCTAATTCCAGATTCGTAATCAGCGACCCCAAAAAACCCCTGAGTGACGAGTTTCAAGCAAATTAAATCAATTGCAGGAAAGTTTGTCACATCTGATTCTTTTTTACTTTTTTTTATCAAATGTGTCTAATTTGAAGCTAATTTCTGCCAAAACTAATGCAGCTAGAAAGCTGTGGTTTGTTGCATTAGAAAGTGCGTGTTGTCTACTATAAGAATCACCAAAAAAGAAAAAAATCGATTTTTTCGACCCATAGGTCCCTTTTAACTTACCGGGTCACATATGCTTTTTCTGAGTTTTAATGTTTTATTATTAATCACTTTTTTGAAAACTGTCTTGCTTGTTAAGTTAAAAAAACTTATTTATGCAACAACTTTGAATTTATAAGTTTTTTTTTGCTTTTTGTGAAATTATATTTTAACTGATGTATTTTATATATACATATACAAATTTCATTTCCTAATAAATTGTAATAAACCATCAAAATATATTTTTATTTAATATTACAGCTAATTTAAAGTATATTTCTAGGAAAAAGCTTAATAAGATTCTGTTTTGATTTAAAAATATTTCCTTATTAAAATTTCAAAAGAAATCCTATTAAATCAGTAAGATGTCCTCATTAAATTTCAAAAATAAATCTAATTAAATCTTTAAGATTTCTTCTTAAAAACCAAGAAGTTTTGATACGATTTTATTAATGTTTTTAAAAGTGTTCGAAAAGTGTTTTTATAAAAAACAATAAGATTCTTCTTAAAATTATGTGGTTTGCCTAATAAAAGAAGCTCATAGTTTTAATAAGATTTTCTCTATGGTTTTAATAAGACAATCTTCTTGGATGAAAACCATAGAGAAATCTTATTGATTTTCTTCTATTTTAATAGGTTGTTTTGGCTCTGTGTAAGCTAGAGTGCCTTTACAGACAGTTGGTCGTTTTTCGACCGCAGGCAATACTAGTAGAAATAAAAATGTTGTTCGTTCGCAGAAATTAGAAATTAAAATGTTGTTCGTTCATTCGTTCGCAGAATTTCTTTTACGAACGAGACAACGTAACTCAGTCAATTTAAATGCGATTTTCGTAAAGGGGTTACCATTGCCATATAAAATTAAGGTGTACCTTCATAACACTTGAGGGCTTCAAAAGTTATGGTGTAAAATGTGAAATTTTAATAAATTCAACTAGCTATCAACGTTTTTGAATTTGTTCAACTTTTAAATTGTTCAATTCAAATTTTTACGCTAGTTGAATTTGTATGGAAAATTCATTAATACTTCACGTCTTACGCCATAACTTTTGAACGCTTTAAGAGCACACCTTAATTTTAAATCGTTGGAAAGGTAATGGAACGTGAAAACAATGAAAATATTGCAAATGAAGAACAAATTTTAGCGTCTGTTGCTGACATGGTATTAAACTTTCAAATTAAGAATAGGTCAACTTACTGCAATTTTTTCAAAAGTTATATATTTTATACTTGAAATAAACCTTCCCAATTTACGAAGAAACCCTATTTACCAAAATCGTATTTCCATTAAACGTCCGCAGTTTAAGGTGACCAGACCCGTTTAAAATTGAACACAGTAGTAAATTAGGAAAGCTTCGCTTTCTCAGCTGTAATGTTTCGTTAATGAAAAGCAATAACACGATGAAAATACGCTATTATTCCTCAAGGTTCAATCAAGCCTTAACTTGAACTTGAAGTTTTTGGTCTAGATCTGGATTAAGCATAGCACACTTTTACTTATTTAATCAAAAGAGAGTTAGTGCAATCGTATTCTTGTTTCAATGCGACCTATCTACAAAAAAAATCCTTTTTCAGCTAAAAAACCGAATAAATCTTTCAGTGTGCAAATTTCACCAATCAAATTAACAGAATATTGTATTAAAAGGATAACAAGCTTCTTTAAGCAAACAAATTTTATGAAATTTCATACTAGCCGTTTAAAAGTAGATAGGCTGTTTTTATTTCAAATATTTTTTCTTTGTTCAAATGCTGGCACCTCCACCTTCATTGCCAGTCATGTCTTATGCCCAAACTGTTTCCCCTTTACCAACTTTGGTCGATTCCCAGGTTGTTCCTCTTACTTCTCAGGTTTATGTTCCACCTAAGCCAATCATTGCAATTCCACCAACTAAATCAATCTTTGTTTCTCGCTTAGCTGCGGATATAACAGAGGTTGATATAGATTTTTTCATTAAATCACAGTTGAATTGTTCCTTGCATCTTTCGGTTCATAAATTCAAATATTCAAATGTAAGATCGATTACTTCTTTTAGATTAACAGTTCCTGAAAATTTATTTAATTCTATAGTTGATGTAAACTTTTGGCCGCCTAACACAATTGTACGCGAATTTGAATTTAAAAGCAATCCAAGACCGGTAAATGTTGGACATTTGCCGCGTCCCCGAAATAGCCCTGAATCTCATCCAAAAAACGATTAATAAACCGCAAGTCTAAATTAGAGCTTGTGTATCAAAATATCAGGGGTCTTAACTCCAAACTTTCCGATATTTTCATAAACAGTTTTGATTTTGAATATAACATTGTAATTTTTACAGAGACTTGGCTTCGCTCTAAAATCTTAAATTCTGAAATAATGTGCAATAAATATCAAAATTTTCGTAAAGATCGTCATGATAAGATCGGTGGTGGTGTTTTGATAGCTGTTCAAAACTCACTTGTATCTGAAGAATTGACAATTCTTGACACCAGTGACATTGAGTTCATTTGTGTTGCAGTTAAATTAAATAATAGAATTATTTATGTTACCTGCTCTTACATTCCTCCTAAATGTGACTTAACAATGTATTTAAAACACTTACACGTCATCGAAAAAGTTCATAATTTGTTAAAAAATAAAGACATTCTTCTTGTGCTGGGTGATTTTAACCTACCTTTTGTGACTTGGAGATCGTCTGACGATTCTTCATTTCTTACTCCTGTTTCCAATAGTGATTGGATAAATGACTTCTTAGATAAGCTGTCTGATCTGTGTTTTCAACAAGTCAATGATATTTTAAATATAAACCACAGAACCCTAGACCTTGTATTTGTAGATAGATGCACTACTGTTAATCTCCATTGTTCGAATCCCGTATCTCTTCCAGAAGATGTACATCATCCAACTCTTGAAATAACAGTTTTACTCCCCCACGAAAAAGAAGATACAGTAACTTCTGATGCGCGAAATAAAAAAGTTTATAATTTTAAGAAAACGGACTATGTAAAACTTAATTCCTTACTTTCGCAGACTGATTGGTCTCCAATTTTAACTAGCGAAACATCATATTCATATTATGACGTCGAATCTTCTGTACAGTTTTTCAATGATACTCTGCAAAGGTGTTTTTTATTGTGCGTCCCAGAAAAAAGGTGTTTCTCCAATCCTTTAAATCCACCTTGGCTAACAAATGATCTAAAGGCACTTAAAAATTTAAAAAATCGTTTATTTAAAAAATATAAAATATCTGGTTCTAGTTTAAACTTTGCTTCCTATTCTTCTTGTCGTTATCGATATCAACTAGTAAATAAACAATGCTATTCTGCGTATATAATTAACATAAAATCTCAATTTAAAGATGATCCAAAACTTTTCTATAGTTTTGTTAACTCAAAACGTAAAGCCTCCAGTTTTCCACCCCTTATGAAATTCAATCAGGAAGAATCATCTTGTGACAATGTGATTTCTAACATGTTTGCAAACTTCTTTAAATCAACTTTCTCCGATATACCATTTAATACTAGCACTGTGTATCCTTTTCTCCCGCCAGTTAACTCTTTTTAAACTCCTGTAATAGACCCAAATATTGTCATGTGTTATCTTCGACAAGTAAAATCTTCTTTTACGACCGGCCCTGATGAAATTCCAAGCTGTATTTTTAAGCAATGTGCTACAAACCTGTGTACTCCTCTAGCAAACATTTTTGATATTTCCTTGCATAGTGGTTATTTTCCTATTATATGGATGGATTCTTATATTATACCCCTTCATAAATCTGGCTCCAAGATAGATGTTTCTAACTATCGAGGAATTGCAAAATTAAGTGCAATCCCTAAGTTATTTGAGAAAATCATAACTGATCAATTAACCGACTCCGTGTCTTCCACCATTTCTGTCTTTCAACATGGTTTTCTGAAGGGTAAGTCCACTACAACAAACCTCTTAGAGTTTACTACGCGTGTTATAAATGGTTTTACTTTGGGACTGCAGACTGATGTTATTTATACGGACTTTAGCAAAGCTTTCGACAGTGTTAATCATAATCTTCTTTTGAAAAAACTCCACCTTATTGGGTTTCCTGTCACATTATTAAATTGGATAAATTCGTATTTATCTAGACGTACTCAAAAGGTTTTATATAAGAATTCTCTTTCAAAAAGTATTTCGGTCACTTCTGGCGTTCCTCAGGGCAGTCATCTTGGACCGGTTTTGTTTTTACTATTTATTAATGATCTTCCTTCGGTAATAAAACACTGTAACGTCTTAATGTACGCTGACGACGTGAAACTTTTTCTTTGTTACAAATCACCCGAAGAACGACATCTTTTACAATCTGATCTAAATAGACTTGTGGACTGGTGTAGCTTAAATATATTAAATCTCAACTTAAAAAAATGTAAGCAAATGACATTCTCGCGAAGATCTGCTAGTAACATAAATTACACTATAAATAACACTTACTTTGAAATAGTTTCCAGTTTTCTCGATCTTGGTGTTATTATGGATTCAAAACTTCGCTTCAATCTCCACGTTAATATGGTGATAAATAAGGCAAGAGGAGTCCTTGGTTTCATTAAAAGATGGGCTAAAGAATTCAGTGATCCCTTTACTACTAAATTATTATATACCTCTCTCGTAAGGCCAATTCTTGAATATGCATCAGTTGTATGGAACCCACAATATAATGTCTACATCGACGCCATAGAATCCGTTCAAAAACAGTTTTTACTTTTTGCTTTACGTCATAGTCGTTGGAACCCCAATATTATGCTTCCATCGTATGAAATACGCCTTCAAATTATTTTACTACCTTCCCTAAGAAGCAGAAGAATGTTGCTTAATGTCATGTTTCTGTATAAATTACTTCGTGGCGAGATTAATTCGGAATATCTCATCTCAGCTCTAAATTTTAACATCCCAAGAAGAGGAACTAGACATATTCTGTTTTTCAAGTTGAGTCAGTGCAGTTCTAATTACGCTCTTCATGAACCTTTACGATGAATGTGCAGTGATTTCAATGATAACCTCAACATGATTAATTTTTCTGATTCGGTAGACGTCTTAAAACGGAAAATTATATTACATTTAAATAATTAAATCAATTTAACTTCATCCTATTATACCTAATGCAGTTTTATAACAATATAATATTGGTAATTGAGATGGTTCTGTTTCTCTTTTTTGTCTCGATAGTATGTTTTATAAAGTAAGCACCATCAAATATGAATCGTTTTTAAAACTTACTTTTTAATTATTCAATAATTTAATTTTTAATCGAATTGGTATTTACGTGCTCACGTGGTTTCCTGATTTGAAATTAGACTGAACTCACACTATCACCTGGATTGGTGTGCCAGAGTATATCTCTTTTCCATACAAGTTTATGCCTGCGTTGGCCCAAATGCATATCCAACTAATTGGGATTTTGATTTGGCGGATATGAGATTTATCTCATTTCCACGTAGGTAGAATCAAGTATACTTAAATACGCGTTTTATATATATTCAATTTTTAAATTCCAATTAATGTGAGAAGCCAATTAATGTGCTTAGTGGAAAATCCTAATTGCCAATAGGAGGTATGTTTTAGTACTTATGTGCATTCTGTCTGTCCGGTAGGTGCATTCGGGCTGATTTTAGAATGTAAATCGTGCATGCGTATAGGACGGGTATACGTATCTTTGGAAGATTTCATACCTCCGGGCGAATCAAAAAAAAAAAAAATATCAGTAGATAGGTCTTTTTATTCAATAGGAAAATTAGGATCTCTGTGAGATCATTGACAATTTTATTCAAATTTTAAAAACAGTTTGTTCGTAACAATAACAAGAGAACGATATCAAAATAACAGTGAAGAATGATATTGGTCTATTAATTTAATCGCTTACATTTTTTTGATATTATCATAAAAATAGTGATATGATGGAATTACAGATTTCACTTCTTGAAAATGGTTCCAAATTTTTTGCGCTTCGTTGCGTTTTTTCTCCTTTTATTACACTAAGAGCCATAATTTCTCTTCCTTCTGCAGATAAGGCCCATTGTCGAGTTATCGTCCGAATCTGCATTAAAACTCATTAATATTCTAAGATAGATTCATTCGATTATAAAAAAACCTGTTGTTTGTCCAATATCTTTTTCCTCTGATGATGCATAAAGCATCTATTCCTATGCTTTTCAATGCATTTCCTTCACTATTTTGCCATGCCATTGTAGTCTAATATAAATTTTTTACAATTTTTTTGAATATATCCAAAAAATTGTGTTTATACTAAACAAAAAAAAACTGTCTTGTAGATAAGTTAACCATTTAAGGGTGAAAACTCTGCTACACTGATTTTTTTTTGTTGAAATGCATCTCATAGGTGACAGTGGCGGCCGTAGCCTAGTGGGTAGAGTGCGTGTCCCCAAAGCTAAAGAACCGCGGTAGCCCGGGTTCAATTCCAGCTCAGACAGAAAGTTTTTGCAATTGAATTAATTTTTCTGTTCGGTCGTCACCTCTCTGCAGACAATGGCAAACCTCAGAGAGTAAAAATTGCCATGTAGAGCTTCTTGAGAACTTAAGCCGTTCGGAGTCGGCATACAACACGTAGGTCTAGATCTCGGTCATTTGTGATCAAACATTTAATAACACTAGGTCAAAAGAATCTAAGTCAAAGTCCCTTCTAAGGGCTGAAATGGTGACAGATGAGTCAACGATTTCTTCACAATAAAAATTTTCGTGGAAAATGTAGATAGGTCATATTGAATATAAGCTCGCGATAAATACAATTAGTTGACCTTTTTTACAAAAGTAATTTGGATCCTTCCTACCAATGCAGAGGGGGAAAAAAACTAAGAAATTGCAAAAACTAAATGGTCTACTCGAAAAAATGTTACTTTGTAGAGTATTCTCAAAATTTCAGAAATTTCAATTCGAATTTTTCAATACATTAAAACTACTTTAAAATTGACGCCAGTATATTGTCATAACCATTTTTGAAATTAAATTTTTGATTTATATGAAACTGAAGTAAGCAGAAGCCCTCGATTAATAAATTTAGTAGGGGAGTTTTAAGGCACGCTTTGTTTGGGGGTCAAAACTACCACAAAAATACTTTTTTTCGCATTTTTTCGAATCGAATCTCTAAAGCATCTTAAAATACACTTCCTGGTTGAAGGATTTGCATACAATCCAAAAACATTGACAGTTTATGCCTGTCGGCTCAAAAAACTGGTTTTTGGAGCTTTCATAAATAGTAGAGGGTTGTGAAGCACGACTAAAAATAGCAGAAAATTTAATTTTTTGGTAAATATTCTTTATTGTGATCGGAGAAAATGATAAATTATTATGATTTATATGTATTAGAGTTAAGAAAATGGAAAAAAAAATTAAAATTTTGAAATTTTCTCATAGTTTTCATATAGTTTCTATAGTTTTTTTTCCATAGTTTTCGCTTAGTTTTCAAAGTTTCATAGTAAATTTCATTGTTTTATTATATTTTTCGTATTTGTCAACTCCTCAAGTCGAAAACTCTATTTTTCGTAAAGGAAAACATAGAAAAATAACAAAAGATATTGAAAAAAGTCCATGGAATTGCACTAAACATTTCAATTTTTTTCAAATAATGCGTATTGCAAGTATAAAATACGATTTCAGGATGACATCTGTCATATTTGGCGTGCTTCACATCTCCCCATTCGCTACTATTTGAAAATTGCCACCGCGTCTCACAATGTCTCACAAATGAAATAACGCGCAAATAAAATTTTGAATTCTTTAAAAAGGACTTATTTTCCCAAAAGAAATATATATATGTGGGGCTATGAAAAATTATCCAATGAAAAAAAGCAAAAAAAAAAAAAAATCTCCCAAAATTTCTTCATACAAAAGTGGGGCATTTTTCACATGCTAAATCACTCAAATAATTGGGTGACT
Source organism: Dichetophora obliterata (assembly GCA_963920525.1). Classification (NCBI taxonomy): domain Eukaryota; kingdom Metazoa; phylum Arthropoda; class Insecta; order Diptera; family Sciomyzidae; genus Dichetophora; species Dichetophora obliterata. The sequence goes on along the minus strand of OY986436.1, from coordinate 14,870,586 downwards.
TTTCATTTTTTTTGGCGATTTTTAATTTTTCTTTTTTATGGCGATTATGCATTTTTATACTTGTTACTTTTTACTTACATATAATGTTACATAAAATGATAAAATAATTTGCCCTTGTAATTAAAAATTGTGTAATTTTTCATGTTTCTTTTGGTGATTATTCATATAATTTTTTGGGTCATATGTCATTTAGGTGATTTTTTATCTTCTTGTGCGATTTTTCATAGTGCCTATTTGTATAATTTAAAAACAATATCGAAAAATCAAAATAACTCGCATAAATAAAACTTTGAATTTTGTAAAAAGGACTCATTTTCCCAAAAGAAATATATTTATGTAATTAAAAAAACAATATCGAAAAGTGAAAATGACTCTTGCTTTTGTTTTGAAGTTTCTGAAAGTTAAGTCAAAAAACAATTTATTTATTTATTTATTTACATTGTGCACTTGGTTTTGCATTTAAACAATTATTTAAATGTTTTCAAGCACTTTTTGTATAAACACTTTTTTTGCGAAACGATCATGATTTTGATTTGGACCATTTTATTATACGGAGACCGGCTACTGAATGGACACGTGCAAAGCATTCAATAGTACAAATAGGTTTAAGCTTGCACAAAACATAAGGCTACATGAAGCAAAAAACCACGGGTCAAAAACATGAAAATATCGGGACTTAGAAGTCTATAAGTACAATGTTGCCTGTAGGCAACATCGGGCATGAAAGGGTTAATGTTATTGTATTTGTTCTTACGAACCATCGATAGCTGTTTTGCGTTAGCATGTTGTTGATTTTGTTCTTTGGCACCATAAATCGCCGCTGTTTTGCACTGTTTTTGGCATTACAGCATGCGTCGTATTCTTTATATTTTTCGTTGTCAGAATACACATTGAGAAAAAGTTATTGAATATTTGCAGGTGGGTTATTTTTTATATTGCATCAGAATAAAGTATTTTTGAAGTGGTTATTACACCCTTGAAAAATGGCAAGAAAAGAATTTGCGGAAAACTGGGAGTTTTACTATTATTTCATAGATAATAAAAAATTAACAAGATTTTAATCTTAATAATATAACTGTTAAGTTTACAATAAAACAGTAAGATAATAAAATATATAAGAAATGAAGTTAAACGCATAATAATGTATAATAATAAAATATTCACAAAAAAAAAAAACATAAAAAAGAAAGTAAAAAAAATAAAAACAAAAAAATTAAAAACTATAATACAAAAAATAAAAAAAGGATATCTAAAGCTGGGTAAATCAGAATGTTATCTGACTAGTAAAAAACTGAAACATTTGAAATTATTTGATTCATTATTTTTACAGTGTACATATACATAAGTTCGCTGTTGCGGACTCTGCCAGCACACGTGTTATTGGTAATTCGTCATTGCATCCAGATTTTAAAATTTTTTGATGTTGTCTTGTTTTGTTGTTGTTTTAGCACTCTTTAAATAATTTTCATGGGCATCGCTGCTCTAGACTATGTGCTATACCTTCGTTCATATTTTGAATTTTTGTCTGAAATTTTACTGTGTACTCTCAATATATTGTACTTTTGAAAAACATTACAGAATCTATTTTTTAAACTCGAACACTAGACTAGACCCTTAAGAAAAAATTATTTCTTGTGCAAATATGATCCGATTTCAACTTTTTCTATTAACTAAATTAAATAACCAATTATCTTAGAGCACTTCACTTAAAAAACTTGTATTCGTTTGCACGTGGGGAACGAATGAATTTGAAAAATGATGATAAAAAGTGCAAAATTTTTGGTTTGGGGAGTGCTGTTGGCTTTAATTTCATATTATTCAAAAATCTAATATAGAAAATGAGTTAAGCGTCTAATTTTACATGCTAATAATATAATGACGTCAATTTGTAAGTAGTTTTAATGTATTAAAAAATTCTATTTAAAACTTCTGAAAAAAATATCCTCCAAAATCACATTTTTACGAGTAGACCATTCAGTTTTTTCAATTTCATATTGCTGTCAGTTTAAGAATCTGCCCTGGCAGGGAGTATCCAAAATACTTTTGCAAAATGTATGTACCGCAAAGGCTCTCTAATATACATATGAAAAAAATTCTTGTTTCTGCATTAAAAAACTGTATCAAGCGAGTTATATCAAGCAGCTTGAATCAGAACTGAGCTTAAATCTTTTTTAAAGCAATTTATATTTAAATAATCGCTGTTTTGCAATTATTTTCGCAGTGTATACAAAACATATCATTAAATCGGGACATAAAAAAACAATACGCAAATATATAAGAAACAAATAAGTATAAAATAATACAAACAAAATACAACCCAAAACAGATCATATCACTACTTAATAAACTTAAAATACCGACAGTTGATTTAGTCGCTGTTTGAAGCTACAGCAAAGTGTAACGAGAACAAGAAATTTGCAAGAGTTGAGTCTCTTACGCGCACTGTTTCACCATCACCACCACCACCACTACTGTCACCCACTTGACCAGAGCACAATCATGATGTTGAACTTAACAGCAGCAAAGGCGATAATTACGCTGTTGTTGCTGTGCACAAGCAAGATAACAGCAGCAGCAACATATCAACAACAACAAGAAAAACGACCACACAATGTCAATGAGAAGCAAGTAGAAGCTATTACCAACTACATGGATATGACCGCAGATCCATGCGATGATTTCTTTGCTTACGCCTGCGGTAACTGGACCAGCTACCACAATTCGACACGTTACGCGGAGACAACCGGTCTAATTGATCATAAAATAAATAAAAAATTTGCTGTACTGCTGGAGAACTACACACTGCACAGCATAAGTACGAGTAAAAAGAAGCAAACTATATCCGATGCTGATGCTGAGGTCTTCCAAAAATTCTGGACATACTATAAATCCTGCAAACGCGAGAAGAACCTGCAGTTGAAACGTTATCTGCAGCTGGTGCGACCGGCAGAACGTCTCAATTGGCCAGCCTTGTTACATGGCAATAAAACTTGGCCCAAAGAGCGTTTCTCCTGGTTTCTGACTTTGGCCAAATTGCGTCGCTTTAGTCTAAAAGGTGTTATTGTTGAGCATTTGGTCTTGCCTAAGGTGAATAATGGCGATACCTACTCGATAGATCTTGACAAAGCCAGTGCAGAGAACAAGCTGCCCTCAAGTGCTGAGGTGGTGGCTATTTTCAAGGCCCTGGGTTTGTCCTCAAGACAGGCTAAACATAAGTTCGGTCAAATCAGCAAGTTGCAGGATGAAATTTTTGCCTTGCTCGAGATTGAGGATGAGTACGGCTTGCTGGAAGTCACTGTGCAGGATCTGCAGGATGATTTACCGCAGTTGCCGTGGCGAAAATATCTGGCAAATGTGCTCGATCGCAACGATATCGAGGATGACTTCAGCTTGCAAATACGTAACTGGGAGTATTTTCTGCAGCTAGTGAAACTGCTGGAGCAAACAGATCCGGAAGTTACGTGCAACTATATCATGATCATGTTTTTATCGCATATGGCCGAGGATGGAACAACAGATTTTGAAAAAATTCATTGCATTGTTGATGCCCGCAGCAAAATGGACATGGCGGCAAATTATATCTACAGGCAGCGTTTCTATCGTCCAGAGGCGGCTAAATATGAAGAGCAAGCACGTATGCTACTCGATCAGCTGCGCAAGCAGTTTCTCAAAATGATCCACGACAACCGATTGAAGTTCTCTTCAGATGAAATTGATTTTCTGGCTCATAAACTGCAAGCTATGCGAATAAACTTCGGCAACCTACCGCCCGAGCAGCTCGATGATACAACCGGACAAACTAAGGCCGGTGCGCAATACATAGCCTCCTACTATCAAGGTCTTCAGCTCGATCCCAAGAATTATTACAAAAATCATTTGGCCCTGCTAGAACTGCGCTTCCGGAAGGAACACCAGCAGCTGCAGCACCCTACCAAAGGCGCCAACTACATCTTCATAACGGACAGCGATACTGCACGCAGCTCAACGCCCTACTATTTGATGCGTCAAAATGTAATCATTGTTCCTTTTGGCATCTTTCAGCCACCGATGTTTCACAGAAACATGCATGATCTGCTCAAGATGAGCTTGTTTGGTTTTCTTCTCGCTCACGAGCTGGTGCATGGCTTCGATGCTTCCGGCATTGCTTTCAACTATCGCGGCAATATTCAGAGTCTGGGCATGAATATGTCTGAGAGTGCACAGTTTTCGCAGAGCGTCCAGTGCTTGCAACGCGAGGAAACAGACAGTATCGATGAGCGCATAGCTGATGTTGTAGGTGTACGATTGGCTTACGATGCTTATTTTGGACGTGCCGGAAGCGATCCTCTTACTAAGCTGCCATTTGCTGATTTCACTTCGCGTCGCTTGTTCTTTTTGAATGTGGCACAGTTCTTTTGTGGCAGCATGGCTGCCGCTTTTATGGATCATGACAGCGATAATGTGCGTCTGCAACAAACTCTGCTACATTTTGAACCCTTTGCCGAGGAGTTCTCTTGTGATCTAGGCGATGTTATGCATCCGGAGGAAAAATGTCGCTTATGGTAGTTTTACCATACTATCATACATCTCCGAAGCAAAAAACCTACTTAATAATCGAATTATGTTAATTTGTTAAAAGTCAAAAAATGTGCTTCATAGTTTTAAGTATAATTTGAAATCTCTCAAATCTTCACAATCTTGAGGAAAATAAACAAAAATTGTGTTTAATATTGAAAGTTCTTATCATATTGTTAGTGGGGGAGCCGGGTGTGCTGGTTGTATCAGAAGTACGTTGTCACCGACCCAGTGTTCGCAACTTAGGGGTTTTCCCCTTAATTTAGGGGGAAATAAAGAGGAATGGGATTTTTTAGGGGTTTTATATTTTTAGGAATTTTTTTTTTAGGGACTTTTTGATATTCTTAAGCAGTGTATAATCTAATTTACTACGAAGTTTTTGAATTTATTCCGATTTTGCTACGCATTTACTCCTCAATTTTTTCCCTTTTTCATTCATTGCTCGTTAATATTGTGTAAAAAAATAAGGTGAACGTGACTGTAACGTTCAGGGGAGATGAATTGGCTGTGGTGAAGTAAATCGAGTCGGGACCCGTCTTAGCCGCTAGCTAACAGTGGTTGGGGAGTTCGTGACTTACCCACTTTCCAGCGCCCGTCCATAATAAATTTATTGCAGAGTCCCTAAATTCAAAAAATAAAATTAATAAAAATAAAGATCGGTTAAACTTGAACCATCATCAGACACCAAAACCCGTATCAAGGTTTCCAGAAGACAAAATACTCCAAATTAAAATAAAAACCGACACAAACCAATGAACTGCAAGATGGTAAGCAGACTCACGCTTCAAAACCCGCCCGAACCATGACCTTTTGTAGCGATAGTGTTTTACAAGATCCCAAAAGCATTATGTTTTGCTTTGTTTTTTTTTTTTTTACCCTACCACATTACCAAGGAAACAGTGATTTAATAAGACATCATTAGATGTAAATTAATTTAATCTTCAATTCAGGTTTTATCTTTAATTAACAAAAAAATATAAGTTTTAGTTATGCTGATAAGATCCTATAATAAGTTAAGTATTTACTATAAGTTTTAATTATAAAATTTAATTTGCAGCATTTCAGATAAAATTTTATATAATTTTCTTCCTACTATTTACATTATTGAAATTAAATAATTTGTTTTAATAAAGCTTATAATCATTAAATTTTCTATAAAACTATTTTCAAAATATGTATTGATATTTATCATAATAGCAAAATCCAAAATTTATGAAATAGTACCGCATCGAAAGTGTAATTAAAATTAATTTAAGTTACATAACAGTTAAGTTATGTTAAGTCTTAAATTGTTTGGTTTAAACAGTTATTTTGTAATCGAGTTTAAAGAAGAAAAAAAAAATACACTTTATAAAAGAATATCAACAATGGGAGAGTGACGAAAATTTATACATAGCAAACAAAAGCATTGCCATCAGTCAGTCTCTCATTAAACTTTAATACCTGTTAAATCATTTCCGCGACCGTGAGAGCAGAAAAAAAAATATATATATAGTCCCGTCATTTAAAAAAATGTTTTAAAATGAGTCGATTTTTTTTTAAGTGAGAGGACTTGCGTTACTTCGGTTAATTAACATTACAGAGGAAAAAAGAGCATATAAAAAAACAGCCAATAGAAATTTTACTCACGTTGATACTGCCAAGATCGATGAAAGGCCTTCCAGGAGCTTGTTGAGAGCTGGATTGAAAAGAGATTAAATAATTTTGGGATATTTTAACATTATTTTTTGTTTTGCTCAGCGTAGCTTCTGCTAAGTCCCATCAACACAATTTTGGACCGTTTTTTTTTGTCACCACGCCATTACACATTTCTTTCTCTTTTATTATGGATAACTATTGTTTTTTTTTTCTTTTCTTTTTTCAACTTGTTTAGAACTGTTTAGTTTAAGTTTGCAAAAAGTAAAAGAAAGTAAATGTAATCAAATATTCTTTTGTAGATTATTGTTGTAACATGTTTTTTTTATGCTTTTATCTACACTTACGAAATCATTTAGATTTTGTAATTTTATGTATTTCTCTTTAAACAAAACTGTGGATTTTACGCTTTCTAGTTTTAAATTTTTTTTAATTTAGTGTAAAGATTAAAATATTGTTGTTTTATTATGCTAAGGAAAATTAGATTTGTGTTATAAACAATTTTAGAGTTTTTTTTTTAGCACTTAAACTTGTGAAAGTTTTCAAGTCCATTTTAAGGCACTTTTCTTAGTTCAAAAATTATTTTTTTTTGAGTTTTTTTTTTTTAGTTATTAAGACATTTTTGAGGACTTTTTAGATCACGCGTGGCACGTTTGGGGTCTGAGCAGAGTTTCGTTGCTTCAACGTTTATGGTTTCGCGTTGCCGAGAGACTGCCACTGGATCAAAAAATGTGTTTCACGCTTCGATGCCATGGTGATTGAACGAGAATTAGTAGTCGGAAGAACAGGTTGAGAAAACTTAGAGAGCCAATACGTTTGCGGTACAAAAAGTTCTTGGTGAGCGGAGTTTTTGAAGCTTGCAAGCTTACTTCACGCTCACCCACGTGTCTAAAATTTGCATGGTATTAATTTTGGTTATAGAGATGAACTTCAAGACTTTACCTTTTTGCTTTTATACTTTGACTTATGGTACGACCTATGATCAAATGAAAAACCTTATTTCTTTCTGAATATCGTTTTCTGGACTACGCTTGTCTTCGCCAGAAGTAATTTTAGCTGATTATTGAAATTCGCTACACTTTTAAACAATGTATTTTTGTACAAATCAATAGAATTTTATGATTTTTGACGATTAGTTGCAGTACAGTCCAATCGCTTAGCTTCTTCGGTCCAAAAGAAAGATTTAAAACGGAAGTTGAACTTTTATATCTCACCATGCTACCAATTTTCATATATGCAGTGGAATAAAAAAATTCGGAGACAATCATGAAAAGCTTGTCTTGCAAACATTTCTTGCAAAAACAAACCACTGTCAATAGTCTTCAAGCAAGTTTGAGAAAAAGTTTGCACAAATTGTTTTAAATAACGATATGAAAAAATTTTAAAATAAAATCAGAATCGTACATTACATGACGTCTAAATAGGTTGCTGTAAAACTTGTGTATGAGTGAAAGAGACAGAAAAGGTGATTTTGTATGGTTTGACAACTCAAGTGTTTGATTTTTATAACAATTTAAAATCGCGTTCATCTTTTTTTGAATAAAAACCGAAGAAACCGAATTTTTTCGTAAATACTTTATCATTTATAACTATAATTAATAATGTTAATTGATCTTTTTTTTTTTTGTTTTGGGGGGCTTTCTATATAATTGTAGCGATTCTAGGGGTTTTTGACTAAAGCTTTAGGGATAAATATTTTTGGGAGGTGGTAGTTTTAAAATCATATCGACCTGTTTGCACGTAACTATCGCATGTGATATTTTTTCGAAACTGACTTCTTGATGCAAATTTGTTCTACACTCCCCAATGCATCACCTAATAAAATATTGTAGCTGTAATCCCAAAAGAAAATTAGTTAATTCTCTAAGAGCATGTAAAATTTGGTTTTGACATTTGAAATTTGCTTTTGCTAGAAAACTAGAAAAAAACTATCCTGTAAAATATGTTTTTGGCACACACGATAAGTTCGCGCAAATAGGTCGATATATTTACCAAAACTTGCAGTTTGCATGTGAGTCCGCGGGGGAAGAAATGGGGAACTTTTCCCCTAATAAGTTATGATACCATATCATTTACCCTTGTTTCACAAACATTTTTCAATACGTATTCTTAAATTAAAAAATTTTTTCTACGAATATTATTCGAAAGAAATGTATATTGTACGAATACATTTACGAATGATCCTCATACCTAGTTACGAAAAAAATACCTTTTGTTCAGCTGGGGTTTGAACCGCGGTTCTTTAGCTTATGGGCCACGTACTCATACAGTAGGCTACGGCCACCTTGCAATCACACATTTCCTTATATTCGGTAATTGTTCGACAAACCAGTCTGAACAATTTCAGTTGTAAATTTCTTAAATTCAACTAAAACTTCCTACCTTCTACGAATAATGAGTACGGTCAACCTACGAATAAATTTTCAAGTAAATACTACGAATGTAATGAAAGAAATTACAAAGTTATTCTTACGAGAAATTGACGTCGAAGATCATTCTTCGTAGCTACAGATATCAAGGGCATTTAATTCAAAAACAGATATAAACTTTGTCGATAACAAAATTTATGTTTTAAAGTCAAACATAAAAAGTAAATAAATTTTATAAAAAAATTAATGTTTTGCAAAAAGTCGGCTCGTTTTGCTATCATAAGGATGATCTAATTTGAATTTTTTTTTATTTATTCCTAAACTTAATAAGATGACAAACAATCTTGTGGCATTTAAATTTAAGAAAGTTGCAGCGATCTAGGCGAGAGCAAAGCTTCTAATTCAAAAGCGAAAAAAAAATTAGAAAATTTAGTACAGTAGGCCAATTTTGGATCAAGACTAATTTTTTAAAAAAATCTTATATCATATTAAGCAAACGATCTTATATTAGAATTTGTTATAGTCAAAAGTTTTTTGTAACATAATCGTAAATAGGAAACTCGATTTGAAGCAACCATTTTATACTTCTTAATATTCACATTATTTAACGGCGACCACCTAGTTTGATATTTTTCTGAACTTTTTTACGCGTCATGTGCGTATATTATACCTGGATTCAGAATCAAGCCTTGTAAGGAGGTTCTGGAATATGTTAAGAAAATATATGAAACCTAAAACAAATCTAATATACATGAAACTCTTTATTTATTAATTCGTACGTTTTGAATTAAAAAAAAATTACATTTTTAATTCATTCAGATAATAGGTATGTTTCCATACTCGATTGTAGGAACTTGCAAGCTGATAGAACTGATTCATGTTGGAAAAAGAAATAAGTAGATTGGTGTCAATGCGGTGTGAGATCCGGTGAAAAATATCTGCCATACGTTTCAAGAATAGTGACAAACTCAAATTTTTAATTTTTGCGAATTATATGGATTTTGACCTCCTAAAGCAAATCTGAAAAATTTCAGCCCGCTCGAAACTTGTTTAGGGGTTAAAGGCTTCCAAAGTTAAAAAGTGGCCTAAAAATTTAGTTTGTTTTTTTCAGTTTTCCAACAAAAAAAATATTAAGGCTTCTCATCTTAAAAATGTTCTCTTTTTAGCTTGTTTTAGATTATAGAACGCTTTTTTCCTAATTTTTTTTATTTTCCAAATTTTTGTTTTGCTTATAAAAAATTAAAAAAATTAAATTTTTTGGCGATTTCTTTTTTTATATTGTTTAAGATTATGGAAAGCTTTTCTCATAATTTTTTTATTTTCATCCAAAAAATTCATCCTTTGGCAATTTCCTTAAGAAATTCGCTATCTGTAGCAATTTTGGACTTACGTAGTTTGTGCTCCGAACATTTGTAAAATTTAGACTTTTTAGCTTGTCTTAGGTTATGGATATCGTTTTCATAATTTTTTTATTTTCCTAATTTTTGTTTTGCATAAGCATTAAAAAAAGAAAAAAATTCATCCTTTCGCGATTTCCTTAAGAAATTCGCTATCTGAAGTAATAGTGGACTTACGTTGTTTGTGCTCCGAACTTTTGTAAAATTTTCTCTTATTAGCTTGTTTTATAGATTATGGAAATCTTTTTTGGTAAATTTTTTAAATTTTATAGATATACATTTTTTTGCAAATATAACTCTTTGAAATTAAATAAAAATTGAAAACATAACATTTGGTTCACCCTGTTCAAATAATGAACATTTTGTAACAAATATCATGTTGTTCAATGCTTTCAAATTTAGTTCTTTTGTTCGATCGTCAGAACTGGCCGCCATTTTTCGCATCATTGCCCCATAGTTCTACAGCAGCAGAAAGAAATTTTTCAAACTCAAAATTACATTGCTTTTACTTAAAAAAAATTGAGGAACAAGTTAGAGAACAGCACACTTAATAATATAAGGCTGGTTAAATAATTTTTCAAAAATAATACTACTGTTCACAACTTTTGGTCAGTAAAAATCGATTTTTTAATTTTTTAATTTTGTACGGAATTATATTTTTTTGTGTGTTCTTAAAATTGTTTTTAACTTAATTAATTTTATTTTTTCTAGTCAAATGAATCCAAAGATTGTGATTTTATTGTACTGGAGCGAACGAGCGAAGCTTTCTTGGACAGCTTGTTTAAATAATGTTTGACTAAGCAAATCTCTGAAATGCGTTGGCCGATTTTAAAATTTTTTTTATCTTAACTGTTCTTCGCTTCCAAAATTATTTACTTACGAAGACAAAATTTGGAAATTATATGCGGTAATTTGAAAATGAATATAAGCAAAAAAGTCTCAAAAGGCGGCCAAGATTAACTTTTTCAAATAAAAATTTGCGACGTCCGATTCTTATTAACGTTAAAAAACAACTCTATAAAGCAAGAGTAATTCAGTATGAGCATAAAAAAGAAATTATAAATAATTCTTAAAATGAAATACTTTCTTATCATGAAAAGTAACATTAAATAATGCTGTTTTTTTAAGACTTTTAATTTTTTATGCTCTTAAAGACTTTATTTAAAAAATTATATAATTTCCAGGCTTTACTTAAAAAATGATTACCGAAAGGTCCTATTAGGAGTAAGGCAGCTTATGCATTTTATTTTGATGTGCAGAAGTTAGAGTGAGTTCTGAAAGTGTGTGTGTGTTTTTTTTTTTTATTTTAAAAGTTGTATGTTTTTTGCCTCATTTTTCGTTATAATTTTTGTTATTATTTAACGGCCAATTAAATCTGTCATTTTATGAATTTCTAGCATTTCGAGTTTAGTTCAATGAATACTGACAACTTTTCCATCAACAACATAAGCAAGGTAAAATAAATTTTTTTTTTTTGTGGTCAAAACATTGCTAATTAATATTAAATCTGATTTTTACATAATTTTAATATATCGCCCATTTCAGTTGCACTGACCATCTCTGATTTGGCTCAAAATTTGTTTTTAGGTTGGTTTTTTGTTAATAAAACCAATTCCTGAGTTTAAAGTTTAAAAAAAAATTTTTTTGCGGAGCCACAGCCATTCGAATGCCAAAATAGGGCCTATTTTAAGACAACGTAGCTCAGTCAATTTAAATCCGATTTGCGTAAATAAGGTATCATTGGAAAGGTTATTTTGTCTATTTTAAGGAAAAAATATAAATTTTTTAGAAAAATTGCAGTAAATTGGCCCATTTTTCGTTTTAAAGTTTAATGCCATGCCAACAACAGACGCTATAATTTTTTTCAATTTTTTAATTTTGGTTTTTTGTAAGTTTCAATACCTTTCCAACGCTATAAAATTAAGGTGTGCTCTTGAAGGGTTCAGAAGTTATGGCGTATAACGTGCAGTGTTAAACAATTTTCAATACAAATTCAACTAGCTATCAAAGCTTCATAGCATACATTTTTTTTCCTTGTGTTGAATTTGAAAAAAAGTTGAATTTGTTCAAAATTAGGCGATTGCTTACAGCAGCTTGTGTTTTTGTGTGTACGTGTTTTAGTTTTTGGAAAACACAAGTTTGCAATAGAAAACAAATTGTATGTCAGGAAAAGCGAGCGAAATAGACTACTTGCTGAGAATGTATGCTGTAAAGCTTTGATAGCTAGTTGAATTTGTATTGAAAATTGTTTCACACTGCACGTTTTACGCTATAACTTCTGAATCATTGAATTCTGAATAATTTTATATCGTTGGAAAGGTATTAAAACGTACAAAAAACCAAAATTAATAAACTAAAAAAAATTATAGCGTCAAAACGAAGAATGGGCCAACTTACTGCAATTTTTATATATTTTTTATATATTTATTTTTATATATATTTTTTCCTTAAAAAAGACAAAATAACCTGTTCAATGGTATCTTATTTACGAAAATCGGATTTAAATTGACTGAGCTACGTCGTTTCAAAACACACCTAATTTTGATCTTGAAAAATGGTTCTAAAAATTTAAAACATCGGATTTAGGTTTCTAAGCAATAAACCAATCTAGGAACAAAATTTGAACCAAATTTTGTCGGCCTTTGTAGTTTAGTGGAGAGTGCGCTAGACTCTCAACCCAAAGGTCCCTGGTTCGAATCCGGGCTCGGGCATGGTTCTTTTCACTTTCTTTTCAAAATATGACATTAATGGACAGGAACAACTAAGAGCTGGAAATGCTTGCCGAGGTTAAGGCATAACACTAGCCTCGGTTAAAAGCAATTCAAATTGTCTTTCACGGTTGTTTTGCTTAATCAATAATTCACGTATGGTTCCAATCAATTCCTCTAAATAATCTATCCTTTCCTTTCAGGTCAAAGACCAAACCTTGTTTGTATAAGGCGCATGCCTTGGTTCTTTGATCATTTAAAAAAAAAAAAAAAAATCGGAGATGGTCAGTGTGACTGATAAGTCACCTAAATCTGAAATGGGCGATATAGTTTTTTCTTAAAGTCTACTTTCATAAGCTTCATTTAAGAATTATTTAATTAAAAATTTTACACAGTTTTAAGTTTTATGAAGTTAGTAGTTCAAAAATAAGTAAAGACACTATTGTAAAAATGAAAAAAGAAACTAATGTGAGTGCATTCAAATTGTTGCAAGCAGAATTAACCTCTAAACGAAAGTTTTTTTTTTCAAATTCCATTATCATATCGTCCCCTGCATGCCAAAACTAAGAATGTGAAAAAAGTCCATTTGGGTTTATTGCTGTTTCTGATGCAGTTTTGTGTAAGGAATATTATATCAACAATGGAATAGGAATGTGGATCAGATCTGCAGCAATAATACAGTTCCAAATCAATAAATTTGATTTTTTAATTCATTTTATCATGACAAAAAACCGTTAGGAGTGAGGTATGCCAACTAAATTTAAATCATAAATTGAGGAACCTAAAGCCCACATATCTGCAAACCAAAGTATACAAATAACATATCTAACATATCTTACACATTACTCGATTCCTTGAAGCATGAATGTTTTATAAATTGGAATTTTTGTGCATGCCAAAACAATGAATGTGTTCTAAAATCCGTTAAGAGTGAAGTAGGCCAACCAAATTTAAATCATAAATCGAGAGACCTAATGTCCACATATCTGCAAACCAAAGTATCAGGAAATAACAGATCCTACACATTCATACATTACTCGATTCCTTGAAGCATGAATGCTTTATAAATTGATATTTTTGGGCATGCCAAAACAATGAATGTGTTTTAGAACCTTTCAGGACTGAAGTAGGCCAAGCAAATTTAAATCATAAATCGAGGGACTTAATGCCCACATATCTGCAAACCAAAATTAAAAAAAATAATATATCTTACATATCTTACACATTACTCGATTAATTGAAGCATGAATGCTTTATAAATTGAAATTTTTGGGCATGCATAACAGATCTTCAACATTCATACTGCGTTACTCGATTCTTTGTAAGACTGAAAATTTTAAAATTGGAATGTTTGTGCATGCCAAAACAATGAATGTGTTCTAAAATCCGTTTGGAGAGAGGTAGGCCAGCCAATTTTAAACTATTGTTAAGTTACTTAATACTTACCATTCGGTAAATGAAAGTTTTAAAAAAATGTTACTTCCCTAATTTTCAGAAGCATTCAAACCTTTAAACTCGTTTTCCCAAAAACTATAAAAAAGCAAATTCATGGTTTTGGCATGCAGGTGACGATATATCACTTTCTGAATAAAGCAAAAACACCTTAGTTTTATGAAAATTATATTTGAACATATAGATCTTTTCATGTATATATTACAACTACCACTCAAGTCTCGAACCATTACCACAAACGACATCGATTTCTGGACTGCATTTTGGCGCGCTTTTCACAACTGAACTCCCGCGAGAACTCTTCAAAATTAGCCAAAGTCTGCAACACACGCAATTCATCCAAAGCGTGCTCCATAAAAGTGGAATGCCTGATCTTTGAATGTTGCTTGCCACAAAAAAATTGGGCAAAACTGATGAAAAACAGCTGTTTACTACTGAACTGCGGCAAAAGCGCTGATCTAACGTTTTCCTGTGTGACACCATTAAAAAAGGTCTCGTAGGCCAAGCGGATGCCCTCATAATCGGCAAGTTTCTCATTTAAACTGCGTGAGCCGGTGGCAAGTTCATTCTGCATGCAACGCAGGCCATGCATAAAACGCTGATTGGCGGCAATCTCCTCGCTGGGACCCATGATGTTGCCTAAGCTGTCGTAATCAATGCCCGATGAATCGAAACCATGCATTAGCTCGTGAGCGAGTACAAAACCGAGTACGGAATACTTAAAAATATTACTGAGTTGACGATGAAAGACGGGCATGTGGAGAAAACCATAAGGAACAATAATTATATTACGTGGCTTCACGTAGAACGGCGACGAAGAGCTGCCCAGCCAGTCGTGTAGAATGTAGGTGTCCGAAGAATTCACGTCCGAAGAGTCGTCAAACATTGTTGGATTCAAACGCTCGTGCGACTTTTCCACAGCCAGACGCAACAGACTCAACTGATTGACATAGAAGTTATTGGGATCGAGCTCAACGTGCTCGTAGTACTCATCATAGTATAAGGGCGAGGCATTTCGAGGTGCATTGCCCACTTGCAGCTGCATGCTTTCAATTTTTCCTAGCAAGGAATCCACTATGGGACGCTCTAGCTGCAGACGATTATCACTGACAATCTCGTAGAATTTGCTTTGCAGCTGTTGAAATATTTGCTGTACCTGGAGATCATTTTGGGTGGCTTCTTTGTAGTAGTGCTCGCCTATAATGTGACTCATAGCTAGCGGCATGATGCGGCGTAAGCTAGCGATGCACTCTACTTTCGAGATCTCGGCGGGACCTTGTTGCTTGAGGAATTGCAGGAACTTTAACATGATATAGTGACAAAGGGTCTCGCGTGGTGTGCGCTGCAACAACTTTACCAGCTCCCGCATGTAGGGCACATTTTGAATGATGACAGTTGTGTCCAGCTCTGTTCCGGGACCCTTGAGTTGTCTGAGGTAGCTAAGCCAGTCTATCTGCTCCATATACTGCTGCAAATAGCCGAGTTGCATTTCCTTGGGGCCCTCCTCGTCCTCCAGCTCCTGCAGACGATGAAGACGTTCTTCGAATATTGTAACTTCACGTGCAATGCGATTTGCCTCGCGTTTCGTCTGACCAATATCCAGCATTAGTTCGATCATAGCGCCTTCACTCATGGGCTGGGTTTCCGCTAAGTTGGGCTTGTCCAGATAGATACTATTGGCAGACGATTCATCCCAGCGCGGTAAGACCTCTTCTTTGAGTAGCACGCCGTTTAGACCATACAACCTTAACTTGGCCACCGTCTCCAGCCAGTCGAATTTAGTAGCATTCCAGTGACGTCCCCCATGAGTGTTCATGCGCTGCAATATAGCCCAATTAGACTCAAAACCCGGATGCACCAGCTGCAGATACTTCTTGAGATTGTATGGCTTGACTTTTTTGCAGGATTTAAAGTAGGTGCGCACCTTGCGGTAGACGCTATTGGGCTGCTCCTTGGTTTCACTTTCGTTGCCTAGTTTCTTGAGTAGATGCTCCAGTTTCTTGTTCAACTCATAGTCGAGCAGACCGAGTGTATCTCCAACGTCCAGTTGACCGTCGATGGCCTGATGTTGCGCCCAGTTGCCGCAGGCATATTGATAGAAGTTCTCACAGGGTCGAGCAGTGGTATCCATAAAATTCTGTATGTTGGTGGCAACAATGTGATTGACACTGACATGTTTGGACTCCGTAACTGGGGGAAATACACAGCAACAACAACAGCAGAGCCAGTAGATGAAGACGATGAGGTTGCTTAGTGTGAGCATGGCGCGGTGGAATGCTTACTGACTGTCATAAGGGTCCAGTCCGGTAAAGCTTCAGCGTATCTCTATCTCTTTCAAAATTCTGCAGTAGAAACTTGAGTATTACTAATAGTTTAGGTTTGTTATTCGTTTGGTCAATTTCTACAAATGCCGCTTCTTTAAGTTTAGTCTTTCGAAATAGTATTCTATATTTTTTGCTGCACATCCACTAATCACAAAAATATTTTTTCTAGTCCGCTGACAAACACCGATTCTAGCTTACTAATTCAAAAATTGGCAAATAGTCCCGCCAATTACTTCTTGCTTCTTGTTATTCTATTAAATCTGTCTGTGTTTTTCAATATCAATTTTTTGCTATTTATAATATTTGATTTTTATACTTCTATACCTATATAATATTATTATTTGTTTGCTTTTTTTTAAATTTTCTATACACTGGCGAATTCTTTATCAGTTCTTAACTATCATCGCACATCTGTCTATGCGTTCGAACTTGTTTACCTTCTTCTACCCCTTACCTTCTCTTAGTTGCGGTTTTGTCTCTGGAGTTCCTCCAGATGTTTGTCTATTTTTCATACACGCTCAGAAGCGTACGCAGGGGGATTTTGGGGGTTAAACTACTTTGGAGGAAAAGGAATACTTTTTTATGCCGCCTAGCGAGAAGAAGAAGATGCATCTAAAAACAAACAAAAAATGTATTTTGGAGTATGGTTTTTTATATTATTTACGTACAAAAATTTTCAAGTTTCTATGTTTTATAATATTTTGCCAAAAAATATCAACGCTACTTAAATTTGTATTGAAAATTCGTCAACACTTCACGTTTTCTGCCATAACTTCTAAGCCCTTGAAGAGCACACTTTCATTTTATATCGTTGCAAAGGCAATGGAACGTAAATAAATAAAAAAAAAAATGAAAATGAAAAAAAATTATGACGCCTGTTGCTGGAATGGCATTTAATTTTGAAATTAAGAATGGGTAAGCTTATTGCATTTGTTTCAAAAGTTTTAAATTTTTCCATGATTTTTATTTGAAGAAATGAACAACGTTGGTTCATTTATTTCATATACACGTTATCAGGCACGTACGCAGGGGGATTTTGGGGGTTAAACCCCCTTTCCCGAAATGGTCGAATTTTAACAAGCACCGAGAGAAACTCTCAGCACAAAATGGTAGCCGTTGTGTGTTAAGGTCACGCCAAAGATCTTGATCCTTAATTCTAATTCGTTGGAAAGGTAATGAAACGTAAAAAGATGAAAATACTAAAACTGAGAAATGTTATAGCACCTGTTACTGGCATAGTATAAAGTTTTGAAATTAAGAATGGGTCAACTTACTGCAATTTTTTAAAAGTTTTCGATTTTTCCTAAAAAACTGTCGAAATAAATTTTCTAATGAGACCCTTTTCACGGAAATTTGAACGTTGTCTCAAAATATACCCAATTTTGGCATTCGCATGGCTGTGGGTCCGCGAAAAAAATCTTAAAATCTCAAACCCTGGATTTGGTTTTCTAAACAATAAACCAATCTATTTTCAACTGATATCACATTTCAATGATACCCAAAATGCCTACATTTATATTAAAGGCATTGTGTCTAGTTTTAAAATGTGATAATTATTTCTAGGGCATCCAATCCCCAAATCCCAAAATTTTCTTAGTCCCGGGATTGATAGGCCTAAAATAAAAGGATTCAATGAATCGCAAGATTGCCTTTATAAAAAAAAGTTCTAAAATATTCCAACAAAAAATTCAATGATACTACCTAAAAAAAAATTTATGTAATTCTAAAAACTTTTAAAATAAAAACCTTTCTAAAACTATTTATATGAAATAACACAGTTTTGGTAAGGCCAATAGTCATTTTAATGTCGACTCTAAATTTAGTGTAAGCTTTTTGACAGCAAATTCTATAGAAATAATGTCCGAAAAGATCACACTTAATTTAGAGTAGGCATTAAATCGACAGGCATTAAATTGGTAATGCCTAATGTGTTAAACACATGATATTTCCTAGGAAGTGTGATTTCAATAATAAAAAAAATTAAAAATGTTTTTTATTGTATGTAACATTGTATATGTATATAACAAGCTGTTCAAAATATGATGTGATACTTAGAAAAACCGAAATGTGACCTTAAAAATTAAAATAAAACGAAACTTCTTAAAAAAAGCTGTACAAAATATTACAAGATTCTCACTAAGAAATTTTAAAATTATTATAATTTTTAATTTTTTTTTAATAATTTTAAGAACATGTACAAAAAATTCCATGATGCAATTTTTCAATGAAAAATCTGAATGTGATTTTAAAAAATTTTATAATAAAATCCTTTTTTAAAGTAGCTGTACAAAATAACACAATGTTTAAAACCAGGGACCGAAAGTAACAGCTATTTCCGAAATTTCTATTCAAAAAGTCAAATGGAAAGAGTAAATCTACTCTATAATTGAATATAGCAATGTCATGTTTTTTAGCTAAGGAATAATAATCTTTAATGATTTTAATTTTTCTGATTTTTTTTAAAAAGTCAATAAATAATCGTTATTTTTTGATCAATTTTGTTTTGGTCAAAAATAAAAGTCAGCTTTTAACTAACTTAAATCATTTTAAAAAATAATGATTATTTATTGACTTTTTTAAAAAAATCAGAAAAACTAAAATAGTTAAAGATAACAAACATCACATTGCTATATTCAAATATCGAATAGAATTACTATTTCCATTTGCCTTTTTGAATAGAAATTTCGGAAATAACTGTTATTTTCGGTCCCTGGTTGTGTTTTTTTGTACAGCTACTTTAAAAAAGTTTTTATTTTAAAATTTTTTAAAATCACATTCAGATTATTTTTTTTTGATTTTTTTTATATCGAAAAAATAGAAGTAATATTTTAACTTTTATTATTGATCGAAAAAAAAAGTAAAATTTTAACTGTTATTTTTGATCGAAAAAGTAAAAGTCAAGTTTTAAATTATATTTGGGATCAAAATTATATAGGTCAAATTTTAACTTTTATTTTTGATCACAAAATAAAAGCCAAATATTAACTTTTATTTTTGACTGAAATAAAATCGGTCAAAACATAACAATTATTTGTTGATTTTTAGGAAAAAAATCATAACCGTTACGATCCCTGTTTAAAACACATCATACATCCTTAGAAATATTGAAATGTGATTTTAATAATACTAAAATAAAAAATTTAGCTCTACAATATATGTCGTGAAAAATATAAAAATTTAAACCTTTCTTAAGCTTACTGTAAAAAATATAACACAATACTAGCTTAGAAAAACTAAAATGTGACCTTAAAAAATTAAAAAAAATGTCCTTATACAAGCTGTACAAAACATCACAAAATTTTTACTTAGAAACACTAAAATTATTTAACTATTTGCATTTTTGAAATAGTTTTATGAATCTGCTGAACGATCTCATTTGATTTTTTAAAGAATGGGTCCTTGTTTTTCAGAAATAAAGAGTTAATACTATCCAAAAACTTAATCGAAATTATGTTTTTTATTTTCTTCAAATCTTCTGCAATGTTTTGTGTTGTAAAACAAGGCTTAACTACTTTGAGACTTCATATTACGTCTTCAAAAAAATTCGTTTTCTAAGGTTTGTCAAACCAGGGACTAGGGTCTTCGGGATCCCGGGATTGGATGCCCTAATTATATCAGTGTATATAGCATATTGATTTTGACCAATATTTTGTACCACATATTTTTAGGCACTGCTTGAATCAGACAAATCAACCTGTAACGTTTATCGAATCTCTTAATATTTGCAATGCAATGATAATGATATGATCAATAAGCCGATTGTTGGAGATTGGTGCAAAGTTTCAGTCGCTTAAAAGACTCAAAATATACATGAGAAGTAAAACAGGAGAATAAACGCTCATTGGGTTAGCTCTTTTAAATTTTCATAGGGATGTTTAAGTGACCACGGAACAAATTTTAAATGCATTAGCGCGAAATAAAAGAAGACAAGACATTATGTTAAAAAGATTATTTTATATAAAAAATTATAAGTCTAAATAAAAAAATTTAAAAGGTACCCCCCCAAAACAATTTTTGACAGTGCCCGGGCTTGTTTACGTTCATAGTTGTTCTTAGACAAACATATTTTTTTGACAAATATATACGAGTTTGTTGCAATTGTTGTCAGTCTTCATCTTCCGATGCTCGCTCTTTTGTATCGCCAGATTTTTTTTTCGTACTGCCGCGCACAGTACTTCGCACAGTGTCTAGCGTGTGGGCAAAAAGCTTTAGCTCTTGCATTTGACCCCTCTTGAAGTCATCAATTTTTTGATATAAACTATAACATAATATATTTTAAGTGAAACTTCTTAGGCTGCGATTTCATATTATATTTTGTTTTGTTTTTTGCGCGATGACACAGCAAAAGTGAAATTATGAAAAGTGTTGCCATTGACAGTACTAACATTAGGGTTACCCTTTCAACTTAATAGAAAAAAATAGGCTGTCTCACAACCGGGGATGGCTCACAACCGGAGAAATTCCCCTACTATTATTATGATTAGTAATGATTAGAATTATTATGATTAGTAGTATGATTAGTAATAAGAAAATCTCGTAGAGGAATTTTTTCTACCAGAAGTTACAAGAGACGAAATCTTGATGTATGTGTAGGAAGAAAAATCATTTTGGTGCAGAAAATATCTCTCCAGTTGGTTGTTTATTTCTTCCTCTTCTTCACATATCCCGGCTTTCAACAGAACTTGAGACATAATGGATGTTGGAACATTGTCATTTATCATTGCTGTTGGAGCATTGTCATGTTGGAACATTGTCAAAAATAATAGCGCTACAGTTTCAGGGACTAAGTACCAGAGATGGCTAGAAAATTTGTTGCTGTAATTTTTCATATTTCTCGATCAATATCCTGATAATTTATAAGCTTCCGCATGAAAAGAAATCATGATAAGGACTTTTTATTGCTTTTGCTAACAGAAACCTAGCTCGAACGTATACTTGAGCTAGAAAATTTCAAGCTACTTGAAGAGGTTAATGCTATTTTACAAATCTGCTATTTTACAATCAAACAACATAAATTTTGTATACATAAGTGCTAGGGAGTCCAATCCCGGAAGCTTTTCTCGATCCCGGTATTATCGGGATTGCAAATTTAAGTCCCGGCATTAGTTCGGGATTGAAAACTTTAAGAAGTAAATAATTCAAAATGTTTTTAATACAATTTTTAATTATTTATTACTTAAAACTAAAAACTGTAAATTAATTCATTTTTATAGCTTAGTATGCTTTAGGGTCGAAAATTTTTAGGCATTTAATAGGCACGCGAAATTTTGGTGCATACTCAACACTAACACATACCCTTTAAACCAAGTTCGGAGCGCTCATAATTCTGACTCTGAAAAGAGCCTTATTGAAGTGGATTTTATGAGTTCCCTCTTATTTTAAAGTGTATGAGTTTTTAAAGTGTATTTTTTGTTGTTTCATAACGTACACTCCTGAAAAAACTTATTTCGGATTATTTTTGGAGTACTTCAGTTTTGAGCTCTGAAAGAGCTCACATTTAGCAGTGTTTTGTGAAAAGCATCCTGAATATGAAATTTTATGTGTATTTTCTGTATTTAAAAAAAAATAAGGTCCTTAAAACATCCCAATTGGGAGCATTTTTGGAGAAGAAATTTAAAGAAAAAAAGCATGCTTTCAAATACTGTTCCTTCACTTTAAATTTAAAATATTGCATTCGGTTCGGTAATCGTAATATGCTTACAACTTAATATTTCAGCACAGGAATAGTGGAAAAATTTTAAGGAGTAATCCGCGTTCTCTGGCACTTTCTTTTCTTCAAAAAAAAAAAAAAAAAAAAAATCACAAAAAGTGACCATATTAAAAAACAACCTCATTTTCGGCATTTTTATGATTATTTTATGAAAAAAAATATATAGAAAAAATAGAAATCATAAAAGAGATTAATATTAATGCCTCATAAGAGCATCCAGTTTCAAAGGAAAACTAGCACTTTTCTGAAACTTTGAAGAGTCTTATATGATTCTTAAAATGCCAATATAAGATTCATAAAAGAGTTTTTTTTGTATTCTTATTTGAGTTCTTTCAACGGAAAAACTGCTCTTTTTTGAAACTTATAAGAGCTCATTATGAGGGCTCAGGCTCCTACAAATGAGTCATAAAAGAGTCTTTAAAAACTCATATGGTTTGCAGGGTACTTACTATAAACTGTTTGTTGAGTGTGGTAGTTGAACATTCTTGTTGAAAGTCAAATTTTCACGCCAATTAAATGTACGGACATGTAAAAGGAAGTGAAATTTTGACATTTTAACTCTCCAATCATGGCTGTGAACTTGGCTGCATTGAACAAGTTTTTCGGTTCAACAGCATACTAGCCAGGGAAAAAAAATTTCGCTGTCAAAAACGCAATGCATTTCTTATGGAAGATTTATTTTCGCTTCTACAGCATACTAAGCTTAAAGCAACAAAACACATTAAGGGTATTCACAATTGCGTTGTTTTCAGTGTAGTTTAAGAACCCCGTTGTAATGATACCACACTTAAACGAGCGGGTTGCATATTTTTTTGTTGTTTTACATGAAATCTCTAAAAACCAAAAGTGTGGTAGCTCAATGATATGTTTAACGAACGTGGTTTTTAAAGCTCCATAAACAACTGATTTGTTGCCAGTTATTTTTTAATTGCAAAAATGGAAGAAGCTCAAAATACAAGTTAAACTTTTTTATGCCATACAAAAACTTAAATAATATTAATGACTAGCAAATTGTATTGATTTAAAGAACAATAAATATATAAAAAAAAATACAAAACAGTTTACGGTATTATTATGTAATTACGGTATTATTACGGTAAAAAAATGTTTAACATCTATTTTTTTGTGTTTAAATCAAATTAAGATTGGAAAAGACTTTTCAAGTTTAAATTTTTTTTTAATTATTTTTAAAGTTATACATTAAGCTGATCAACGCATCTTATTTTTCATTGGAGAGTTTTGTTCGGATATTATTACAAATATAACGCGCTGATAAGAAGAACCGTACTGATTCTATTCTAGTTGGGGAAATAGTTGCACGATAATCGCAAGCAATTTGTAAGTTTCGATCACGATTGCCTTCACCACAAAACAAAATTATTTCGTGAGTCAGAATATCTGACAATTTTGAAATGTATAACTGACTTTTCGATGTTGCAAATTCTTCTTAAACTTTGCAAAGTCTTTGTTCCAGTGGTTCACACTCATCGTCCTAACAGTCTTTTTCAGCCTCAATAAAAGGCTTTTCTAATTCTATATTCATATCAACTTAAATTGAAATGGTTGCATTGACATGATTATTTGTAATAGAAATTTTTTTATTTAAAAATTTATTTGAAAGCGGCGTAAATCGTTCGTTTTTATCGCTTAATCGTCCACGGATCCCGGGACTTACTTCCCTTATCGAGTTTATCGAAATGCCATATAACGGGCTGGTTATCTAACTTGAATTAAAAAAATACTAAGGAGTTTTTTGCCTACTTCATTTTTATGATTTATGACGAATTTTTTTATTAAAATTTTCGGGAAAAATTTTATTATCAGTTTCACAGAACAGAATATTGTAGCTATTGTCGCTGTTGACATTATGCGTTTAAATAAACGGAGAAAAATAATTCAGAATCGAATTAGATTTTTTTCCTGATCAATAATATTCATTTGTACTTTTTATAATCCACGGTGACATTTTCAACTCTCTTTTGGAGAGATATTTGTTGTTGCCTTAGGTTGCGGACAGAGCGAACGCCGATTCAGACAGGCAGGCAGATAGGCGCAGGCAGTAACATGCAAAGAAACGAGATTGCCTGCGCCTGTCTGCCTGCCTGTCCGCTTCGGTATTCACTCTGTTTGCAATCATAGGCCTTTTCCACACTTGGTTAAAGTAATTCCAACGCAACTTCAAAGCAACAGCAAAAATTTTTAAAAGCAATACAACTATAAACCGAATGCTTTAAGAATTGTTTCAAAAGTCATGCAAAATTTATTAATTTGATATTTAACACTTGCTTATTCAACCTGCAAACTATTTCTTCTTCTTTTAGATTCTATTAATGAGAAAAGGAACTAATTAATTAACTTATTCACCTTGATTAATATATAGCGTACTGCACTACAAATAATTGAAGTCACAAAACCAACAAATTGATGCAACTAGTCGCCGATGAAAATTGCGGAAAGCCACGTTGCGTTGAACAGGTTGAGAACGAGTCGAGATATTGTTGCGTGCAAATTGCTTAATCTGAAGGTTCCGGCAAAAATACCCAGGCTAGGAACTTGAGTTAAAGTTGCTTTGACCAAGTGGGGGAAAAGCCTTAGGCCTTTTCCACATGGAGAAATTGAAAACGAATGCAACTGCAACAAAAGTTGTTAACCAATGTATTTATACCGAAACCTTCACATGAAACAACTTGTACTCAACAAGTTTTTAACGCATTCGCAACCAGTTCCATGCAACACGGCGTGCTGCAATTTGAATCGGCGATTAGTTATGTTTCCGATTTGTGTTGTGTGCTATGAAAATAATTAATCAGTTAATAAATATGAAATAAGTGCAGGAAGTGAAAAAATACCATTTTTTATCCTCAATTAATTTTTTATATCTATTTAACAAAGCTTCCATTAAATAAGTGTTTGTTTTGTTGTGAATTTTTCAATGTTGCGTTGCAACGTGACT
Source organism: Dichetophora obliterata (assembly GCA_963920525.1). NCBI lineage: Eukaryota > Metazoa > Arthropoda > Insecta > Diptera > Sciomyzidae > Dichetophora > Dichetophora obliterata. Next base: position 14,845,484 of record OY986436.1, on the reverse strand, counting down.
TGCTCATCTGAAAGCGTAGGTTGCAGTTCAGTTTAAAATTTAAGTGTTTTGAAACTTTTTAAGCTGTTGCGTTGCAGTTGCATTACTTTTCAATTGCTCCATGTGGAAAAGGCCTTAGAGTTGTCTGATTCAGCTAAAATTTTGCAAAGATCATTATTTTTTAAATTGAGACTGAAAATTTGTTGTTTTAAATTATGTATTTCAACATATTTTTATATTCTTTAAAAATATTATATATAGAAATTTAAACCTTATGCTTAAAGAAAGTACGCTGTGAAAACTGTTTGCTAAATTTCTATTGTGATTATTGTGTGTGCAAAACTTGCACTTGATTCTCTGCCACTTAAAAATTATGCTAGATTTCGCAAAAACTAATCAAAATTTGCTATACATTTGGGGTATTCACAAGGTGTGCTATCATGTCATAATGTCATATTGTCCTAAGATTTTACACTAGTTTGAACATTTTATTGTTGCTTTCCATGAAAAAAGTACTAATATATTACAACGCTGAAAGCTATGTTTATTGAAGTGTTGTAATCAAACAGCTGTTTCTTATTTGCATTTATTTCTTTTGTAAATTTTAGTTGAAAAAATTTTAGGACAATATGACATGATAGCACACCTTGTGAATACCCTAATTGAGTCTACGTTAATATAGATGTAGTTTTTAAAATTTTCAAAGTCGATCACATATTTATTGTCAAGCAAAATTGTGTATGAATCGAATGACTCCTTCCATTTATTAGCCACATTTGTATGAGCTCAAAGTACTGTGTGCCGGCTCTATCTTGTCGCTTCAATGGACCCATTTGTATTCTTATTGATTAAAATATTTAGTTACTTAATTTTTGCCGGGGTCTTTGTCGTGTTGTTGTTGTTGTTGTTGTTGTCGTTGTCTCGTTATTGTGAGATTTGCTTATGCCTCAATGATTTGTTAGTCATTGATATGCTCCGCATATTGATTAGATTTTCAATAAGCTCGGGTTAGCTAGGTCGTGTTACGTTCTACATTCTACACCGAAAAATATTATGATAAGTCTTTTATAGGACAATTATGTGTTTTAGAGAAAATCTTAGTCATTGGTTTGAGACTTTTAGCGATACTTTCAGCAGGTATACACAATAAAGTAAGCAGCAGGTATACACGGAGAGAAATAATTTACTTATTTATATTGAGAAATCATTTTGTTTGATTCAAGGCAATTGAATACTTTAATCAAGCATCCAAAACTAATTATTAGTTCACATATCTGTAATAGTAAGTTTTTTATGATTTCTCGAAACGAAAATAAATTGTTTTTTTCTTGTGGCTGAAACAAAACTTATATTGGGACAGTAAATTTTATATGCAAGCGTACTCTGAAATTCATTAAGAAATAAAATTTCCGAATTTAGAAAATGTTTTGTTTGAGTAGAGAACAAGCGCGTCGGAAGCGAATTTCATCTGGGGGGGGCAGTACAAATGGTGGTGCAAAAAAAGTTCGCGAAATTTCCTTCACATGAAACATGAAGAAGAGAGAAAGAAGAGGAAAATATATAATACAAATATATTATAGTTGTAAAAAACTGATATTTTGAATAGCTTTTCCTTTTAAATTGTTTATCTAGCTAAAAAAGTGGGGGGCAACTGCCCTCCTTGTCCCCCGCTTGCTGCGCCAATGGTAGAAAATGGTGATTTAAGCATGATAAACTTAATTTGAGCATTTATTTTTACACCATTTTCGATTGTCATTCAGATAATATTAATTTAAATTCAGAGATTCCATTTTATATTCAGAATAAATGGATGAACTAAAATTTACTAATTTGATTAAAAATTCAGAAAATATTGATTTTATTTTAGAAATTACATTTGAAATGCAGAATTCATCAATTGAAATTTCGAAAATATTAATTGATATTCAGAATAAATTACTTGAAGTTCAGATAAAATTAACTGATATTAAAAAAATTAAACTTACCTTACAATTTTATGATTTTAATCTTATATCATTACCAAGGCTCTGATTTTGATGACCTAAAAAATTACAAAAATGCAGGGACCGAAAATAACTGTTATTTTATAATTTTCAGATGAAAAAGGCATAATGAAAAAGTGCCCGGAGGACTTGTTTAAATATACCATTATTATCGTAATGGCAGCAGCTTCGCGAATATTAAATGCCTTTTATATTTTTGGCTGTTACTACAAAAATTAATATTAACTGTTATTTTTTGCCCTTTATTTTTTCGGGCAAAAATAACTGTTACTTTTGACTTTTATTTTTTAGGTAAAAAATAACAGTTATTTTGTGCCTTTTATTTTTTCGGTCAAAAATATCAGGCAATTTGTACTTTTTCAAAGGCCGAATAAAAAACTTTAAAAACTAAAAAGTTTTATAGCTCAAAATGTGCGCGCTGATGGGACGATAAAAATTGCTTAAAACTTTTTTTGCCGTTTAAGTGGCCTTTAAAAGAATTCAAATTGCCTGATATTTTTGACCGAAAAAAGAAAAGGCACAAAATAACTGTTATTTTTGACAAAAAAAATAAAAGTCACAAGTAACAGTTATTTTTGCCCGAAAAAATAAAAGGCATTAAATAACTAGTATTTTTGTCGGAAAAAATAAAAGTTAAATGATAACTGTTATTATCTGACTTTTTTGATAAAAACCATAACCGGTACGGTCCCTGCAAAAATGACCTAAAAACTGCAGAAAATGACCTCAAAACTGACAAAAATTACCTAAAAAATGCAAACAATTGCATAAAAAGTAAAATAAATTTTTCCTTAAAAATAAAACATTACTAAATTAAAATTTATTTTTTCTTAGCATATCCTGAGTTTTTATATAACACTTTTTTTATTTTTCTACATACCCTTTCGTCAGTTTCAGCACGCGCAGAGCTTTTTTTTCATCGAAGTCTATAAACAAAGCTACTTCTTTGTCGAGAGGTAATGTTTTTGATTGAAGGGTCTCTAGTGTTAAAGGAATATGTTTAAAAATTTGTATTTTGACAGTTTTTAGAACGAAAAAAAATATTTAAAAATTGCACAAAAAAAAAAAAGCCGAAAAATGCTCTAAAAATTAAAAACGTCCAAAAGTGACAATAAAATAACTTGAAAATCTCTAAAAATGACCAAAAACTGCCCTAAAACAATTAAAAATTACCTGAAAACTAAAAACTTCATATATAGAATTTAGGAAACATAAATGGAAGTTTGAAATAAGCAAGAAATGTTTTAGAAGCAGCAGAAAAAAGTTGAGATTTCATCGAAATCCTAGCCCTGATCATTACCATACCATTTCTATACTTTATCCATTAATTTTTGAAGTGAAACTTCTTTACCACCGTTGCACACTGGGGTCGCCCCATATAAGCAGGTGCTCAAAATTCTGAAATCACTTTCTTTCCCTCAAACTCACTTGATCTATGCTTTTGCATAAAATTTTTGATGAATTAACCCATTGATGACCATGTTATAAACCATTGGTGACCAAATTTTTGTTATAAAGTCTTACACAAAACTAATTTGATAACATTATTATTATGCACATTAAAATAGGTCTTACCCATTCGCGACCTTGACTTAACCTATTAGGGACCAAGATTTAACCCTTTAGAAACCATTTTTTATAATAACTAATAGATTTCGATTATATTTCCAAACGAATTTTAAACAATTAACCAGTTGATAGCCTTGTTTCGGACCACTAGCGACGAGGATCACATCAATTAAGCACATAACTTAATGTTTAAGACTCTCGTTCAATGTGAAAGTTTTTAAACTCGATATAAATTGATTTAAATGTTTTTGATTTTATATAAGATTTATTAATGAGAAATAAGTGAGTTTAGTTTAAAATATAGATACCAAATTTTCATATCAATGTACAACATATTAGTTTTTTAGTTATTTAAAGTAAAACAAGAAATGTAATTAATACTAATAACGAAAAGCAAGTAGTGTAGGAAATATTGTTATATATGTATGTACGCATTTATGGGGGGTGGGAAATGTAATAAAAGCTGTAATAAAATATAAAACAGTTAATCCTCACAGTCAGAATCCATGTCCGATCCAAGGCACTTTAAACTCATATTAGTGTCTTTAGGTTTTACTAACTCCATCGCTTCAGGCAAAAAAGATCTTCGGTTTGTGTCTACTGGCAACAAGCGTGAGGAAGTAATCAAAGGATCTGAAGAAACTAATAATTAATTGAAAATGTCTTCTAAGTTGCCAACGCGGCTTGTTTTGCGTATATAATTTTCTCTGAAGTTTTTAAAGTCCATGTTCATTGTAAAAAAATGTGGTCCGTATATTGCAAATAACAATGGAAGTTTACAAATATGGAATTCTTATTGTACTCACCAACTTCATACTGTGTTTTGTTATTGTAACATGATGGTTGGCTTGATGTGTTTTTGTAAAATTAGATGCACTTCAAAGTAATTTTTTTTCAATATACCACATTACCTCAAAAAATTGTTTTAAGAAACTTAATCGAATTCTATTAATTTATATACGCTTTTATACAAGAAAAGTAACGGTAACCGAAATCTGGTTGCGGCAGTCTAAAACACTTGCTCGTCGGGTAGTTTGTTATTATGACATAAATACTCTGTGTATCATACTTATCCTTAATGTGCAGCTCACTAATTTTTTTAAATCACAAATGTATACCGTAATTATATCGATATATTATAAGACAAAGCATTAAGCAAAATTTCTTTAAATATCTTTATTTTAATAATGCTTGAGTGGGTTAGTGCAAGAAACAATGCACTTTTTGCAATTGTTTTAAATACATGCATTCTTTTTTATTCATTATTCATCGTAAATGAATGAACAATTAAAATTCGAAAAGAAACATAATCAAATTTAACAAAACGTAAATCTATGTTTTTGTATTTACTTAAAATCAAAGTGGTATTTTCAAAATATTTTAAAAAAAAACACAACAAAATTTTGGTTTTGAACTCGGATTATCAATAAAAAAACCGTATTTTATTGAAATACTGGCAGAATAAAAATTCCTTTGCGCCTTTAAAAAAAAAAATTACTTTGAAAATAACATTGCATACAAATAGATGTTAGCTTAGTTTTCTGAAAACAATAAATTTTTAAATACATATAATGTCAAAATAAATACTACAGAAAAAAATCAAGTTGAACTAAAGCAAAAAACAAAATTACGAAATCTTTAACCGTTTTCTTATAGTAAAAACTTGATTTGCTCAATTGTAAAAAAAAATTAAAATATGTCATATTTGGACACACATATCTTTCAGCAGAAAAATGATAGAAAGCTAAAAATTACTATAAGATGTATAATTAAATGGAAAATATAACTGCTGTTTTGTTTTGCCAAAAAAAAACAATTTTTTAAAAATTGAATTTTAAGCACACTTGGCCCCAGTGTGCGCGGTGATTTGAAAATCAATGTAACGAAAATTGACATTAAAAATAGACAAACGTATACATACTCATATAGGTTTAAGCATGTACACAAACCAATAAATCAATTGCAAAGTCTTTGGCCGCATTCAGCGCAGACAACTGTTGTGAACTGTAATGGTAGCACTACCTTAGTTCACGATGTTTTTCTCTGAATGTGTTGCTACTCTACACGTCAGAAGTTAGATTCAATTTAATTTTTATGTAAATTTAACTCAATTGCAAAGGTTTCTCACTTAAATTTGCTGCGTTCTTTCTGCGTTTATTAATTTAACAGCGTCAGTAACAGCATCTGACAGCTAAGCAAACAGTTGTGTTCATGTAGCATAGAATTTGTTCGTTCGATTAAAAGGCGTTCGCTACTTTATCAGTTTTAGTTAGCGCTACCAATTTTGTACCATTCAGCGAATTTTTACACAACAGTTGTCAACTGTTGTCTGCGCTGAATGCGGCTTTTTTTAAACGTTGCAGTAGCTGTTAAACTGTCACATGACTTGCAACTCGGACAAATTTATTGCCCACTTTTAGGCAAGCTTGCCACTAGACGGCACTAAGTATGCTACGTTCAGATTTCTACGCTGCTTTGTACATTTTTGAAGTACAGTATGTTTGCAAAAAAAAAAATGTGTAAAAACTCAACTTCAATGCTTATGCCGCTGCAAGGTAGATAGCGAAGGAATTAAACACGATTAATATCACACAATATTAAGGTATAACATATGTGCAAAAATAGAAAAACAGCAGCTTGTTTTCAAATATTTTTTTGAGGTACAAGGAGTTGCTATATTTTTTGAAATTTATACAGGTTATTGTACATAAGAATTACTTTATAAAAATGTTAGCAACTTTCTGGCTTTCTATAGAGGTCGCTAAAATGAAATTGAAAGAAAAAAAAAACATCCAAAACGGTTCGATGGATAGCTCAAAATCTATTGCTTCAATTTCAATGAATCTTATTGCATTTTGTTTCTTATTTTGTCCTTTAAGCATCCCACCTAAATTCAAGTACTTATTTCTTTTTATTTTTTTAGTTGACAAAAAGTGCGCGAAAATCTATTTTTTTTAAAACTTTTTACTCTGTCACCAAAATTTCAAAAAACCCCCCGGTGGTCGTTCGTAGGTGGAAGCTCAATACTTTAAAATGAAATTTGATTTGTTTGTGGCAAATACATGTAAAGGACATATCCATCGAACAGTTTTGGATGTTTTTTTTTTCAATATCCTTTTTAGCGACCTCTATAAAAAGCCAGAAAATTGCAAATTTTTTAAAGTACAAATTTCAAAAAATATAACAACTTGTACCACTGTTTTTTTTAAGATCAAAGAACCAGGGCATGCGCCTTATACAAAGTTTGGTCTTTGACCTGAAATTAAAGGGAAGGATTTATTTAGATGAATTGATTAGAACCATACGTGAATTATTGATTAAGCGAAACAACCGTGAAAGACAATTTGAATTGCCTTTAACTGAAGCTAGTACTATGCCTTAACCTCAGCAAGCATTTCCAGCCCTTAGTTGTTCCTGTCCTTTAATTCCACATTTGCCACAATGTTAGTTGTGGATTTTTCGTTTTCCATAATTCTCAAATGTAGGAAAGAGCAAAGAAAGTGAAAAGAACCATGCCCGAGCCAGGATTCGAACCAGGGACCTTTGGGTTGATAGTCTAGTGCACCTTCCACTAGACTACAATGGCCAACAAGCTACTGTTTTTCTCTTTTTACACGTATATTATACCTTAAAAACTATCTTATATACAAAAATTTGTATTAATATTCTTGATAGTCAATGGTTTAAAAAAAAAAATTGATTTTGAGTCATAACTTTTGATCGGAAAGATATATTGCGTTCGCATATATTATTTTTGAGACCTCACTATTTTTTAAAAATATAAAAAAACATATTGGAAAAAATTAATTTCGCCAAAAAAATCATAGGACCAAAAACTGACAAAAATAGTTTAGAAAATTTTGCGCAAAACTGGAATAATTTTTGCAAATGAATGCTTTGTCATATGAAAGATAGTCAGAAATTCAAATTTTACTTTTATTTATTCTTACAACAAATGAAATTTTTGAGTAATTTTTTGAGTGACATATCGTTTTCCATAGAATTTTCATTAGAAATGAAAAATTTAATTTTTCAGATTTGCAAGTTCACTTTTGTAACGACGATATATACACATACCATCTGTTAAGTCCCTTTGTTGGACTCTTGAACAAAAAACAAACATATATATAAAATATATTTCAAAACAGCGGAGATATTTGCATGGAAAGTCAAAACTTTGATTTTAAAATTGTTTTTTTATGAAAAGTCCTTGTTTTAACAATTTCTACTGTTTTCTGAAGGTTTCACTTCTACGGTGCGAGGCAGCCACACACATACTTTTTATCTTTTTTTTAAAAAAAGGTTAAACCTATTGAATTTTTATTAAAAACATGACTCAAAAGTGTGTTTTGTGCTATAAATATAAAGAATTAAAAATTGCATTTCTAACTACCTTTCATATGACAAAACATTTATTTCCGAAAATTAAATGGTTTTTGTCATAAAAACATCAAGGGACTCTTATGATTTTTTTAGGAAAAACAATTTTTTCCAAAATGTTGTTTTTTTAATTTTTTTATACTTTTTTTTTACAAAAAAGTCCAGTTTCAAAATAACTTATGTGAAAAAAAAATTACCTCAATATTTCTTTCCAATCAAAAGTTTTGGCTTAAAATCTATTTTTTTCATACACGGTTAAAAAGTTTGGAATAAAATTGAAACTTTTCTGTACTTTATATATGACCACACCAGCTTTGGTTTCAAATCTAGTATTTGCATAATACTAAAAAATCATTTTAATCAGGGTTGCGGAGTCGGACCAAAAAATTTCGACTCCGACTCCGACTCTGATTCCGACTCTGACTCTGACTCTGACTCTGACTCTGACTCCGACTACGACTCCTCGAAATATCGAAGCTCCGACTGTGACTCCAACTCCGTCTCCGACAAAATAATTAAAAAAAAATTTATTTCAATTTTTAACAACAATTTTTAATAATTCTTAATAACACTGACACGAGTAATGTTTTCCTTCGGGTGTAGTTGTAAAATAGTTAAAAACCCAGTAAAAAAGTGGATCATCCTATGAGCGATCTGGGAGTGCTCCCTGAGGAGCAGTGGAGTGCTCCTTATTGATCCAACCTAGGTGCATTTTGTGCTCTCTTTTAACACTGCATGTCCTAGGAAGGGTAGCGCTCCTTTTAACATCGCAGAGGAGCGATCAATAACTGATCCAAATGGATCAGCAAAGGAACAATTAAAATATTTTTTTTTAAAGATCAAAGAACCAACATGCGCCTTATACAAGCAAGGTTTGGTCTTTGACGTGAAAGGAAAGGGATAGATTAGCTAGAGGAATTGATTGGAACCATATGTGAATTATTGATTAAACGAAACAGACGTGAAAGACAATGCTTTCAATTGCTAGTGTGTGTTATGCCTTAACCTCGGCAAGCATTTTCAGCCCTTAGTTGTTCCTGTCCTTTAATTCCACATTTTACGTTCTCCATAATTCTTAAATGTAGAAAAGAACAAAGAAAGCGAAAAGAACCATGCCCCGAACCCGGAGTCGAATCAGGGATCTCTGGGTTGTTAGTCTAGCGCACTCTCCACTGGACTACAATGATCGATTTTCACAGAAAATAATGATCGAGTTTCTTACAAAGTACATGCCTTACTTTATGTTCTTTTTTTCATTGATTGCTCTCCTTTTGATTTTATAAAACAGTAAAGGAGCACAAGGGCACAAGTGCTCACTTTTTTATCGAATAAAACAGCAAAAGAACGCTCTCTTGTTGCTCCTCATAGGAGCAATCGCATGTTTTTTTACTGGGAACTGCTGATTTTATCGACATTTTTTTTGCCGTTTTCTTAACTGTTAATACAATACAATGTTTAAATTCCAGTTTCAAGCTATCACTGACATTTTAGTCATGATAGCTTTAGTGTTTAATTTTTAATGCACAGTCGATAATTTCACAGGGTGAACCAAATTAAAAATATTACTGCTTTTATACTGTTTTAAACAAAATTTACAAAATTATGCGAAATATTATTTATCTATTATGATGGTTTTGCCGCAGTCGATGCATTTTTCCCGACTCCGACTCTCTTGGACAAGAATTCCTACAGACTCCGACTCCGCAGCACTGGTTTTAATACAGCTTTGGTTTAGAATTTAATACAAGCTTGGATTGAAATATAAAAATAAATAAATAAAAAACACAAAAAATGAAATAACATACACTGCTTTAACCACTGGGCTATTGCGACATAACCCATTATACATTGGGCAAGACTTGAAAGCAATAATGTAAGTTCGTAGGACAAATCTTGGTGAGTTTACGTGAGTTTTGGAGACGAAGGGGAAAGATTAAACTTGCTCTATACTTAGCATTGCAATATTTCTTTGGTTTAGTTTTTAGTACAAAAAAGTTTAAATTATAGGTTGTATTTGCATTTAGCCCTCCGTTACTAACGCTATTTGGAGTAACATCATTACTAACCTGGGTGTAATCCACCCATAAATTTTAATTCATGATTTTGTAAAAAAGAACGCTAAAACAGTAATACGCTTTTATTAATTTCGTATTTTTTATTATTCTACTAAGCATAAAATTCGTCCAGTTTAAATAATATTTCATTTTAATTTCATTTAACTAAAACACAACAAAATATCATAATGGTTTGAATAATTTCACATTCCGAGGTCAAATTATTTGTCACGTTCTTCGTAAAGGCCAATTTGAAAAGCTGAAAGATGTATGAAAAAAAAAATTATCTAGAAATTTTTTTGCTTGCAATGAAAATTTGTTAAAATAGTGACCTATAATTATCCGTTATAATTGAAACATTCGCCTCTCATGGCACAGCAGCGCAAGCATCGTAGATAAGCAGCTAGCACATAGAATAAATGTTTATTATGCAAAACTTAGTCACATAGTCACAATAAAAATATCTAAGGAATTCTTGGTCAAAGAATTATACAATTTCACATTTGTTTTGCCAAATCGTATCTTTTTGCATTGAAGAATACGCTGAAATCAAAATTAAATATAACTTCTATGTTTATCTATCTAGAGATTCGTTTCTGTTTTTATCTGAGCATTGCCATGCAATGCTATGTTGTGCATAATCAGATACACGTAAGTCCCTCTAAACAGATTTCTATGTTACACTTGTTGAGCCATGTCTAATTGGACCATTACAAAAGTAATTGAATGATGCAATAATTGCATATTATGACAAAAACCCTGTTCAAATTTTTTGTCAAATGGCTAGTCAAATACAATAGACCAATATTGAATGTTCCGTTAAAATTACAACGAAAAGTTAGACCATTTTCACTGGGCTAAATCTAAATTCACAGTGTTGAGAAAGATGAGATGAAATCTTGCAAGCACAAATACGTCCGCATTCTTGAAAATTTTTTTTATTGATTTACATGACGTGATGAAATCGTCGAAGCTGTTTAAGTCGAGCAAAGGTTTAAATCTTTAATTTGAATTTCCTGTGTGGCTCAGGAGAGGTTTTTATTTGAAACCTTTTTTATTTTACTTGAGAAACAAATCACACGTTTATAGTAAATAATATAACATGATTTCTAACGTGGGTGTAAGCCACCCGAAATTCTTGTTCCGCCATTCCTAACGTGGGTGTAAAACACCCAGAAACTTTTTGAAATGAGTAATTTTTATAATTTAGTTTAAAACAGTACTAAATTTTGTTTTAAAATATAGAAAAATATACGAAAAGAGATTACATTTAATATAATGTTCGCACCACTAAACTATCAATAAATATTTTCCATATTTCTTAACTTATGGGTATAATCCACCCTGCGTTAGTAACGGAGGGTTAAGAGTTATTTGTGTTAAAATTTATTCCAAGATTTTTAACAGTGTATCATCGACTATCTTTGTTATCGATATTAATAAAACTCATTTTCTGTTTGTTTGTTTGACCTTAATAAAAATCTAAACGGGTGGTCGGGTTTCACTCAATTTACAATAAACATATTGTGTGCATCCTAGATTAGATTTGTGCATGTTTGGTTTTGACTACACTTCTCTTGCTCCTTTTAAAATAATGTAAATTTTATTATAGAAATTATTATAATCGGAGTTTTTTTCAATTTAATTGTAAAAATTTCCGTTTTTTTTTTACACCAAAAACATTCTCATAACTTCAAAATTTTTAGTTCGACTTTTTCATTAGACATAGTTACCTAAGAATAAGAAAAATAGACTTGCTAATCAATGTTTTACGTTTTGTTTTTTAACTTTCGTTTTGAAATGTATATATTTAATTTTTTTTTGAGAAGCACCTCACAAAGAGGAGACACGCTAAGTCTGTTTGCAGCGCCGTCTATGTATTCAATTGGCTTTTACAAATTTTCATAAAAGTAGACCCTTATTTTGTCCTACAGTTCAAAAGCTACTGAACGTTTAAAATGTCTTTGAAATTGGTTTGTGTACATACTAAGCGGTAGATTTTTTAAATGTTTGTTTTTTTATTGTTATCTTTTGTTTTATAGAGTTTTAAATCACAACGGTGCTTAAGAAGTTTTACTTAAAAAAACATCACAAAAATGTATATTTTTACAAATAGTAAGGCTTCTCATCTAAGCATGTAACTGACCCGTAAACATTGTAAACCTTGTGAACTTACATGCGCGTAAACTATCTGACAAAATTTGTATGGGCGTGAATTTACATCATTTCCGAGCCAATTTTGTAGTGTAAACTAGCATGTAAATCTACGTGTGTGAATGAGGGTTGCCTTTGGCGCTAATTATTACATATTTAAAGTAATTGAAGTAAATTTGAACACGTTTTATTTATTTTTCTATGTTAATGAAGGTTTTTAAAAGGTTTAAAATTTAAAAAAGTCATAATTTTGTCGCAGCCGCCATTTTGTCGACATTTACGCTATTTACACTTTATCGCTCATCAAAAGTTTAAATGCTTTACATGTTTACATGTTTACATGCTTAGATGAGAACCCTTAGTATTTTCTTTCTAAACTTAACGTTTTCGTATCTCGTACATGGTTTTAAATATAGATATTTTGTAAATATCTGTCATTATCTTATAATCTTATTATATATAATTATTAAGGGTTCTCATCTAAGCATGTAAATGACCCGTAAACATTGTAAACCTTGTGAACTCACATGCGCATAAGCTATCTGTCAAAATTTGTATGGGCGTAAGTTTACATCATTTTTGAGCCTATTTCGTAGTGTAAACTAGCAAGTAAATCTACGTGTGTGAATGAAGGTTGCCTTTGGCGCTAATCATTATATATTTAAAGTAGTTGGAGTAAATATAAACACGTTTTATTTATTTTTCTATGTTAATGAAGGTTTTTAAAAGGTTTAAAATTTAAAAAAAGTCATAATGTTGTCGTAGCCGCACACTTTATAGCTCATCAAAAGTTTAAATGTTATACATGTTTACATGCTTACATGAGAACCCTTATTATCTTATGATAATACAGATTATAAAAATATTATTTAATGCTTACAACTAGTTTGCACATCTTTTTTTAATAAATAAAATGACTTAATTATATAAGGTTTTTATACAAACATATCTAAAAATTTGTTCATACATAACCGTTTTCATTGCGCTAGTAATCTTTACACCTTGGCCTTGATTCTATTTAGATCAATTCTTATCACAAAATGTAGGAACATCGACGACACATTTTATAAAACTAAGCTCAAAGGCCGAGCAAAACAGCACAGATATGATGCAGTTTGTAGAGTAAAAATAAATATTCCAAGACAAATACAACAGATAAAAAGCATGACAAATACGAGAGCGAAGATTTGCATAGAATTAAGTGAGTGAGTTTACACATTGAGTGTAAACTTAATAAAGATCTTAGTTTGAGATTGAAATTGAAAAAAATAGGCATGAGTAATGAATTGATTGAGAATAAAACTGCTTAGAATGGTTTTGAAGGAGAAGCATTGGATCACAATAACATGGAAATACAATAAGCTTATTATAGCAGACTATATTTTCGAAGTATTCAGTGATGATCGAGATTTGTATAAAATAATTAAAAAACGTTCAAAAAATATATATTTTTTTTGTAATGTACATCCAGGCTATTTGTTTTTTTTTGTCACTTGTGTTGCCTATAACTCTATACTCTAAAATTTTGCAACTACTATGTTTATTCATAAACATGTGTTTGTTTTTTTTTTATTTTACAGAACCGAAACAATACCCGGCAATCCCACATACAAGGCAACAATGCGTCTAACAATTATAAATGTCCAGAGGAGCGATTATGGCAGTTATAAGTGTGTCGCCAAAAATCCTCGTGGTGAAATGGATGGCACCATTAAGCTTTACAGTAAGTGTGATTATCAAATTTATACTACCAACTATTACACACATAAAAACTGTATACGTTGTGTTAGTTATGCAACACACAACTCTACTAGCAGCATAAAATGCAAGCACCCATAAAACAACATTTATACAGCATTAAAAATTTATATGCACATGTAGTTTCAGATTTCAGAAGCTAAAATATCATATTTTGTACAAATTGTGTAAAAGTGTCATTTTCTATTGGGCAAAACAACTTTTTTGTGTGTTTTTATATCCTTAAATATTGGATATAATTTGTGTCATTTAGATATATGATGAGGATTTATTATTTGGTATATTTATGTACTGAGAATTTTGATATCTCATAAAGTTGATGGGGTTGGTTGAATATGTGCAGTCAATCAATAAAGTTAACACTCATATATATTTCATATTTAAAACCCTTCGTTGATGAGTTGTATTCATAAGTTTGTACAAAGTTTTTTATATTCAATGTTTTTGCCATAATTTTTTGCGAGCCACTGCTTGCATGCATGCAGCGAGATCGATAAAAGGAGAAAGTACATTTTTGACAAAAATTTATGAATTTTTATTTTTAATTAATTTGAGTAATAAAATAAAGGGAACTGTTTTAAGTTATATAAGTTGATAAAAGTGCAATATTTGATATAAAAGTGAATATATATTCATATCTTTTTATGTTTTAACCCTTCGTTGCATGGAACTGCACATATCCAATGTTGGTTCACACCCTGTTAATATTCGCAACGGGATTTAAAAAAAAATAAATTTAGACATTTTTGTATTAGTTGTTGTTTCCTTTTGTCAAATTGGTGATTTAGTTTGTCCGAAATATTTAGTCTAATAAGGTCACAGAATAAGTGAATATTTTTAACCCTAGGATGTTCGACTGCCTGGGAGGCGGAAAGTGACCCGTGAAAGTGAAAGTGAAATCATGGCCAGCTGTCTTTGAGATTTTCTTCCATCTATATGTCCTATCGCAAGCTGCTATTTTGTAGAAGTATTGTTAGACACTACATCTGTGTGTGGGTGGGAGGGGGTTTCTTAAGCGGGTGGGGAGGGTTAAAAAGTTAAATTACTTTTTTTATGGCACAAGTTAACTTTTGACTAATGTATACCTTTTTTAAACACAAATTTACAAATATTGTGACAAAGACAAAAAATAAAAATGAGGTAACGATCGCTGAACTGTTGTGCTGGATGTATTACTATTCAGCAGCATAGCCATGGCACTGTAAAATTTTCTGCGTGGTGTCGCATATAAATTTCTTTGAATTTTTTTTACACGACAAGAATGTTTTGAGCCTCTTTTTGCCGTTTTGAGCAGTGCACGACTCACAGTCATTCCGTATCATATAATTCAGGTTAATGCAATTTTTTATCTATACCATTATATAAAAGGAGACTCACGAAATTTGATCCAGAATAAGCTAGAAAACCGCTGAACCGATTTTGGTAATTCTTTTTTTATTCGATTCCTATGATAATATAGATTGTTATAGCCTACCAAGGATTTCGAAAAATGTATTCTTTAATTATTGCAAAATCACGCATTTTATTTGATGCCTACATTCAACCAGCAGCACAATATAACAGCAAACAAAGCTTTTCTCTCTTTGTCGAGAGAGCTTCTCTCAATATAACACGACAGCCATGTTGTGTAGTTAAGCTGAAATCACTGATAACCTTCTGCATGTTTTTGTGCGATTTAAAACAATGATAATCAAGTTGAGAGCGTGCAGAAATGGTTCTCTCTGAGCGAAAACTTCATATGAAAAAAACTTTCAAAACATGCTGAAGGTAGTCAGTGAATCCAGTTTTACTTTCAGGGAGATTCTTGCATTCATACAGTGTTAATTAATTTTCTTTGTAAATGTTTTGAGGGGAGCTGCCAGAATTTATTTTTCTGCATTAATTATGTTTTGAAGCCTTGCCAGCCAGCTTTTCCCCACTTGAGATTGTGTTAGTCAATCTATACGAATATATAAAAGCGTTGTGACACTGCATGGATGTTTGACAATCACGCAAGAACCACTGAACCGATTAACAGGATATAGGTATCAAACGATTTGTTATTCCAACTTTATAGTAATATGCTATGTTAGATTTGCCACGTCTACTTTTCATGCCCACTTTTTGCAAAAAATACTATATTTCAGACGATTTTGGCCGTATGAGACTAGAATTTGGTAATCTTTTTACTTTCGCTAACTTTACTAAAAATGGGCATGAACCACTAAAGTTAAGTCCACTTTTCGGGGGATAAGGTTAGAGTAAAGCAAAGCGCACTAGGTTTAAGCTCAATTGAGCTGAAATTCTGGCACTCTATT
The DNA here is from genome assembly GCA_963920525.1 of Dichetophora obliterata. NCBI lineage: Eukaryota > Metazoa > Arthropoda > Insecta > Diptera > Sciomyzidae > Dichetophora > Dichetophora obliterata. The sequence continues at coordinate 14,829,290 of OY986436.1, read as the reverse complement.
GTTTCGAGTATGAGATGGTTTAAGTGAACAAATTTTGCCACACCCCCATTACCGCCCAGAATCAATAAAAGTAAATGTTATACTTCGAACGGTTTTGGTTGTATTATTATTAGACTAAAATTTGATAATTTAGTTCATGCGGCTACTTTCGGCAACTGTACTAAAAATGGAAAATATATAAATTTTTTTTCCGAACAGCATGAAAATTCGTATATCGCAGTAAGGTGGTTTGCGGCAGGACAACGTCTGCCGGGCAATACTATACATCAATAAGAATGCTGTATACATCAGAAAATTCTGATCGTCATGCACTGATGTTTTAAACGGAAACGTCTAGCATGTGTTTTGTTTACACTTTTTCAAATTCATAAAACGATCATAAAATATTCATTGAATTGGGTCCGAACAAATTCTACTATAACTATAACGTTAACTATGAATATATAGTTAAGGAAATAGATTAAAACATATATTTATGTATATAACTTTGGAATAGTTTGAAATATTTGAAATATTTTTCACAAAATTATTTTTTAAGTTATTTTGAAAATTTTTTTCACATAAATTAGTTTTGAACTTGTAGCACATTGCAAAAAACCATAACATTTTAAGCAAATTGGTTTTCACAAAAAATCATAGGGGGGTAGGTGGCCCATGATTTTTAATGATAGAGACTGTTTGTGTCAAAATATAACAATTTTTGCAGGAAAATTATTTTATATGAAAGAATAAGGAAAATGAAAATTAAAACAAAAAATTAAAATTAAAGAAATATGTACAACAAAAGCAACTCTTGACCTATTGTTTAGTGCAAGTTGAATATTTTAAAGGTTTTATGAAAAGAATATAAAACATTGCATTGGTGAGGTAACGGTAAACCTTTTCTCATTTTCCCAATTTACTTAATTTCTTAATTAACTTAACTTTCAAACAAAGAAAATTGGATGAAAATCGATTTGAAAATGGCGGAAATGTGTGCTTGCTAAGTCAAAACATGAAATTTCAATCGTTTTTCTCATTCTCAACTCATTCCTAGGCTTATGAGTTATGCTGAGAAAATCTTAGTTTTGAGATATCGCAAGAATTTAATGTCATAATAACAGGTTTTTTAAAACACACCTTACATCCGTACAAAATATTTCCGAAAAGAAAAGAAAATTACCGACTGTCCGTACAAGAATGCATTGTTATGCATTAAGAAAGTCTATAGTTTTAGGATATCGCCAAACGTTTGATGTCATTATAGCGGTTTTTTTTTAAATTTAAGAAGAATTGTTGTTTGGCTGAAGCCCAATAACAACAATTAATAACTGAAGAAGGCCGATTAACTACAATAATTTAAGAAGCATATATTTTTTTTCAGAATATATGTAAAAAATTACATTTTTGATTACAAATTTTAAAACTTTTTTACCCAAATTTTTTTATAATGCTGTTATGCAGTACTTTTTCAAAAGTAAAAAAAAAGAAAGCCAGGTAAATTTATGTGATCGTAACAATTACCGTTAAAATAAGTTGTTCAAATTAAATAAAGTAATTTCTAAATATATATACCATTTTTTCATAATTCTTCATTTTAAATTTTTACTTGGTATTTAATATTTTTATCGCAGGCGAAGCAGCGGGTATTTGCTAGTGTTATAATAAAGGTAGAATTACGAATTAATAAAATATTTTTTTCATAATTATTGACAGAAACATTCATAATTATTGACAGAATTGAAATTTGATAGTCAATTGTCCTATTCATTGTCGTATTTTTCATGTGAGAAGTAACAAACTCGGATATCAAAACCTTTAGAAATTCACGATATTTATCCGTTTATAGGTTTTTGTACCTCTTGAAAGGGGGCGTCCATTAATAACGTGAGGAATTTAGGGGGGTGGGGGTTAAGCAGAATCTCACTAAATCTCACGTGGGGAAGAGGGGGGTTCTCGCAAAAATGACGTAACTTTTTATCAGCAAAAAACAGTGTAGAATTATGAGATAACTGGTTAAATTGAGTAAAACGTGTTTCTCTACTGAAATATGACTAAATTTTACACTAAAATATTTTTCGCGAATATGCGAGTGCAACAAAGTAGCGTAGTAGCTCGTCGATTGTTTCCCACCGGCTAGCTGCTAGTGACAGCGACGCATGGACAAGTCTCTATTTGTGTGTTTAAGTCCGTAAATGTTTAGTTCAGCGGTCGGCACACATGAAGCACATCCCAATTCGTACATTCATGCATACAGCATTGATGACGTAGGCATACGTTTGATGTTTTGTATGCATGCCAGCATAAATGCAAGCTCATTTCCATTTTACATGGCGATGTCAAACAAGAGCATGTGTACTGTGTGCCCGCACAATTACTATTGCTGTATGCATGGGGAATAAGTAGTACTCTATGCATTCATTGTCATTAATACTGCATGCATAGATTATTATCCATACTGTATGCATACATTTGCATTAATATTGTAAGAAAAAAATTGATGTTGTCATAAGTTAATCATCTTATTTATTTCAGTTTTTAAAGTTGTTATATTCTGTTATATTAATTTATATTTTGTTAATAAATTATGTACAACTGCACTCTTCAAAGTTTAAATGCACAATGGTAGTTCATATTTTTAAGCAAGACTATTATGCATGCAAGGTTCATGCCTAAGTACTAATACAGCATGCATATTTTAGTATGCACGCTACTGTGTACAAACAACACGCATACTCAGCGAATTTGGATAATTGTTGGTTTTTTTTAATGACCATACATGCCTTGTCCATGCTTCTGCCTGCATACAGCATGCAGGTTTCCTGTATGCATGCTACTCTGGACATACTGGGTAAGGCGCCTCATGAAAAAAGTTGTTCAGCACAAATACTCAATACAATCCATGGTTTATGTTATAATGATTCCCCAAATATTTCGACTCTAGCGATAGCTATTCGTGAGCTGAAATGATTTGAAATAACCTCTTTTTGTAAGCAAGCTATTTTGTAAACATGTTGGCTTGTGTAATTCTTGTAAAAAATGAATTGTCAGAAATTAAAGCCGGAAAAAAGGTCTTCCAATCTGCATCAAAAAATTAAAATTTTTGCATTCGGATTAAAAATAATGATTTTTTCATGCATTTTTTTCCAATTTATTTTAACTTTAATTAAAACAACTTAATTATTTCTAATGCGATCATACCTTTCAAGATATCTTTGGAAAGGTTTTGAGTGCTTGCATTAATTCCTAGTCAGAATTGCTTAATTTGATGTATATTAAAAGTAAAATATTAATTATAAAATAAACACCTACTGAAAAAATATCGTCAGAAATTAAAAAAAAATTTTAAAAGTAATGAAGTTATTTGAATTTTGAAAGTTTTTGTATGGAAATAAAATAAAAAAATATCAGGGTGCGGAAAAATTCGTTCGCAATTGATTAAATTACGATCTTATCGTTCGTTTTTTGCTGTGTGAGAATTTTTCAAACGAAAAATTTAAAAGCAGACGAATAAATTTGTGAGCTTTGTATTTTTTCACACAACAACAAAAAGCAACAAACGTTCGTTTGGAATTGTTCATTAAAAATGAGCGTTTGAAGAAAAAATTCACGTGTATTTTTGTACACTTGCTGACATGAAAGGATGAAACCAAAATACAGATGTGGACTGCACATATGCATATGAGGAAAAAATAATGATTTAATAAGGTAAATAAACTTGATTTGCCCAATCAAATGAAAAAAGATGGTTTGTTATGATTGTTGTTATATGATTAGACTGTATGATTACTTCTTGATGATCTTGATGATGAAGCATCGTCAAAATTATGTTTGTGCACACTCTCGTAATGCCTTTTGATATTCCCTAGTATGCATCCCATGAGAGGGTTTTCGCATAAGAGACATTTGGGAATGTTACTTATTTTGTCATAGATGACCAGAGATTTTTTGTCTATTTTTGATACTCTTCCCATCACTGAAAATCAGGAAGTGAAGAACGTTTTAATACGTATGTTTTCAATAACACTGGTCTGCGAAAGTATAAAGACACTATTACGATAACTGGGGCGCCGCGATTAGAAAGTGTTGTTCTTTTCATAACAAAAAAAAAAAAAAAAAATTTTGTTCGAACAAAAAATCGATACCACAACTAGTTATCTATATTTAACATTTTGTTGCTTGGTACAAGATCTGTTCAATAAAATATCTATATCGTTACCATTATTGATTGAAAGATTAAATTATAATCAAATTAAAAAAATTGATAACTCAAAAACAAATCGATGCATCGATTTTTCTTTCGGCCATTCCTAATTTGATTAAAAGTACTTCATGAATTCATTGTCAAATCGCGGCGCACCAGTCGTCGTGTTCTCCCCAGCATAACTGATAAATTGGCAGTTTCGCGGTGGGCACTTTCACCATATAAAGGTTTCTTCCTTTGGAGACTTTCTTATTCAGCCCTACTATGAATAATTTTTCGCCCGGAATCAAAAAAGGGTGTTTTCATTTTTAATATAGCAGATAAAGACATTACTTTTTTTTACACTCATGAACATTGACGGTTGATGAACAAATTTGCGTTAAAAATTTCTAAAATGTTCTTGAGATTTATCTTTGTGACTCCCTTTTTTGATTTCGGGTGAAAAATTATTCATGATAAGGCTGAATACAAATGCGTTCGGAGGAATACCTTTATATGATGAAAGTACTGATCGCGAATCTGCCAATTTATCAGTTATACTGGGGAGATTAAGGGCGACAAATTATTCATGATAGGGGCAGTGTCACAAGATGGAATTACCACCAAAATTGTCTTTTCCTCGCATTTAATTCTCAAGATTACCACACTCAAAAAATACCTCAAATTACCACAAAATACCTTAAAATTAACACAAAATCCCACAATACCTCAAAAAAGCAAAAAGAAAATATATACATACAAACCACCACAAACAAGTGCATTCAGTCATTTGAACATTTCAATTAACGCAACGTTCCCTTAATTCGTATTTTTACCATGCAATTTAAGTAATTTGAGAGGTTTTGAGTTATTTTGAGGTATTGTGGTATTTTGTAGTAATTTGAGGTTGCGGTCTCGAGAGTGACTACTGGAACCAGCATGTCCACGTGATTTTCGGTAAAATCATCTGCTCCTTTTAGCCACCGTTATCGTTTGCACACAGAAGCTCATTAGCTTGACGTGTGATAATCCGTAAAGGTCGCACTTTGCGCGCTGAAAATTTAATACCGCATGTATTGCAGCATCTTTTTTCTAGATCACCACGTCATAGGGCAAGTCCATGAAGGCATGTAAATGTTGAATCGGTAAGTAGTGGCGAATCAAAAAGGGAGCAAAGAACTTTCCGTCATGCTCACCAGGATCTGGGATAGTCAGATGCCCATCAATCTGCGTGATAGGGTGTGGAGGTGGCCCCCAGTATAAAGGCGACTAACGCTCCATAGAAAAAAAATGTTGTTCGACACAAATACTCAATATAATCCTTGGTTTATGTCACAATGATTTCCCAAATATTTCGACTCTAGCGATAGCCATCCGTGTGCTGGAAGTGTTTGAAATAACCTCTCAATGCAGTTGAGTAATTTGTAGTAATTTTTTGTTGTTTTGAGGTATTTTGTGGAGTTTTGAGATATTTCTTTTTATTCACGCGAGAGATTTTTCTCACAAAATAACATGAGAATTACCACATCCCACAATCGTTGAAAAATACTATAAGTGCTATTTATCGTACTTTTCTGGTAATCCAAAACTACAAATAATAAACATAATCCAAAATTACAAATTTTTCCGTTCAAAAAGAGGACATAGTCCCAAAAATTGTATTTAGTATTATGACCGCTTAATAAGCAGTTTTTCATATATTCAATTGCCATATAAGTTAAATGGAAGAGTCTTTTGTTATTGTAGATTTTGTGTGCTTATAGTGCTATATGCGTAGAACACTGCTACATCAATAACTTAGATCTGTCGTAAGTCGAATTAAGCTATTATTGCTTATCGACACAGATATAATGACAAAATTATTCGCCCTTATACGGAATGGTGATAACATCTACAAGGTCAAATCAATTTTTTTTTTGCGTTTTTTTATGATATTAATACATAAATGTTAATTCAACAGCAACACAAACAGCGCTCGATGCTACGCATTCGCAACAATTTTTCGCGATAATGCAAAAATAAAAACGTATACAAGAAACAATACATACCAAACTCGATGACGCATACATAACTGAAAAGAATCCTCGCTCGACGATGTGGATGCTGATAGTCGGAACACAACATTTTTTAGGAAACGAACGTTTCTGAATTTTCTTTGAACGATTATTTTTTATGAGAAATTAAAAACGAGCGTTCGTTGCTTATTATTTTTTTGTGAAAAATTCGATCGAATAAGTTTGAAACTGACAAATTTTTCAGAGATAAAAAATACGACGCCAGCAGAGAGTTCCCCATTCGTTCGTGATAATTTGCGAGAACAATTTTATTTGAGAAGAACGATAATTGAGAACAATCGTATTTCAAACGTTCTCCGCACCCTGAAAAATATCAAAAATATGCATGAAAAATAGCGTTATCTTTAATCTGATTGCAAACATTTACAATTTTTGATGCAGATTGGAAGATCTTTTTTAGGCCTGACAATAAAATTTTTTGCAAGCTATTACACTAGCAAATATGGTTACAAAATAACTTGATTTTTAGAGGTTATTTCAAACACTTCCAGCACACGGATGGCTATCGCTAGAGTCGAAATATTTGGGAAATCATTGTGACATAAACCAAGGATTATATTGAGTATTTGTGTCGAACAACATTTTTTTTCTATGGAGCGTTATTCGCCTTTATACTGGGGGCCACCTCCACACCCTATCACGCAGATTGATGGGCATCTGACTATCCCAGATCCTGCTGAGCATGACGGAAATTTCTTTGCTCCCTTTTTGATTCGCCACTACTTACCGATTCAACATTTACATGCCTTCATGGACTTGCCCTATGACGTGGTGATCTAGAAAAAAGATGCTGCAATACATGCGGTATTAAATTTTCAGCGCGCAAAGTGCGACCTTTACGGATTATCACACGTCAAGCTAATGAGCTTCTGTGTGCAAACGATAACGGTGGCTAAAAGGAGCAGATGATTTTACCGAAAATCACGTGGACATGCTGGTTCCAGTAGTCACTCTCGAGACCGCACATGAGTCCGCATGGATTGAATTAGAATGAATATTCCTTCACCAATTTTAGAAGTTCTCATTTGAAATGACTTACTTTTACTTAATAAGTATTTTATTGTTCGATTTTTTCATTCTCATTTTAAACCACTATCTCAATAGTCTAAAATTATAGTCTCAACTGGTCCTAAATAAAAATAATGAAATAAATTATGAGTTTTTTTAATAAATCCAACACAATGAAGCATCAACATATTTACACTGAAAACACGCATTTTGAACAATCTCACGTGAGATTAGAGGGGGGGAGGGGTCGAGCCAAATCTCACGATATCTCACTAGGGGGAGGGGGGCAGTAAAAAAATCGCAAAAATCACCTCACGTAATTAATGGACGCCCCCAAAGTGTAGCAACTGAGCATCTGGTCCATAGTGCTGACACCTGCTTTATTTTCGATGTAATCCGGAAATGTATAAGGCTTGTTTTTCCGAAAGGATAGGATAGTCTTCTTCATTCTCTTGTTTTTTAGTAACAAAAAACCTGGCCTCAGTTTAAAAAAACAGATCAGTTTGTTCTACGAAGGTATGAATCCCGGGATTCTGGACATATTTATTCCCGACAGTCCCAGGATTGCCAGGGCTGAAATCCCGGGATTGCCTTCATGCAAAAAAAAAATCTAAGAAAAACCTGATTGTGATTTAATAAATTTTTAAATAAAAACGTTTCTCAAAATATCTGTACAAAAAACACAATGTGAGAACACATGATACTACCTTAGAAATACTGAAATGTGATTTTAATAATACAAAAATACAAATATTTTTTAACTATCTATGACGTGAAAAATATAAAAATAAAAAACTTTCTTAAACTAAAATTACAAAAATTACAAGAAAACCTAAAATGCGACCTTAAAAAATTAAAAAAACTTATTTAAACAAGCTGTAGTACAAAATATCACAAAATTTGTACTTAGAATTACTAAAATTATTATAATATTTTATAGTTTTTTGAATAATTTCATGAGCCTTCGGAATGATCACATTTAATTATTTTTTTGTTAAAGAATTCATCTTTGTTTTTCAGAAATAAACAGTAAATACTATAGAAGCATTTAATCGAAAATGTGTTTCTTAGTTTTTCAAAATCTTCTGCATTGTTTTGTGTTTTAAAACACAGCATGATTACTTTCGAACTTCATATTACGTCTTTCAAAAAATGCATTTTCTAAGGTTTGTCAATCCCGTGTCTAATCCGGGGATCCCGGGATTGTGTTTTTCCAATCCCGAAATTACGGGACTGTCGTAAAGCCCCAAAATTGGATGCCCTATACGAAAGTAATGCAAATTCTTTTTGGTAAGTTTTGTTACATCTAGAAAACATTAGCGGTAGTGTTGGCATAAAATATTTCGGCGTTCAGAGCCAAGAAAAAAATTACAACTTCTCAAAGCCAAAGTGGGCATCAAAAAGTACAGGCGCACATCCTGGGGTTAATAATTATTCAATAAATTTCATTAAAACTTTTAAATGTAAGTAATATTCTGGAATATAAATTCATTTTCTTTAAGCATAATAATTTTTTTGTGATATGTAACTTGACTTACGTAAAGTAAATGGCTTAATTGCAAATATGCAATATCATGCATTTGAGACATTTTTAACCGGTTTTAAACAAATTAGTTAAAAATGTGTTAGGAGTTAAAATTATTATTGTGGCATTGTTTTTCGGGACTCTTTATAAATATTCCAGAAGATTATTCTGAAAAACGATATTGTATATGCTTCCAAAGAAACAGTAGTAATAAGCAACATCACTTTGTGTAGCTCTGCTAAGTTAAAAAAAAACCTGTTTCGTACCTCATTCAATATGAGAAAAATATATCGATTTTTGAGAAGAAGCTTTTTTAATTTTTGAGAAAGGATTTGTTGTTATTGAAGAAAATATTTCGCATAGTGAATTATTTATCAACAATAGAGAACATTTTTCATTTTCTATAAATTTTTCTCTATAAATTAGATTTTTTCAGTGAGAGAAAAATACTTATCATTATTAGAGACATGAAAAATTTTCATTTCCCACAAGGAAGAATATATTTCTTCAAATATGTGAAAATTTATTATAATTAAAGTAAATTTTGTTTGAAATAAAGTAAATTTCCATTATCGAAAATAGAGAAATTTTTTTCACAAAAAGATAGGTGTTTTTTCTGAACTTAAATAAATAAATAAAGTGCAGGAAATATTTTAATACAGGAGACGATGTCAGTCAAACATATTTAAAAGAAATAAATTATATCTGCATTTGAATGCTAATTTGAATACTAATATGAAAGAGATGATTCAAATTTTGAGCGGCTTTTTAAAACTCGACCGCTAGTTAACCATTTGCAAAAGCAATTCAAGTCGATTTCATATGAAAATTGCCTATCCGTTGACGAACAGTTACGCTCCACGAAATATAAGTTATTATACAACACTAAGATTATACTGCACTACCACTAATGATTAAACTTACCAAAAAGGCAATACATTCATTGGGTACAATCCCTCGGAATATATTTCAAAACTCAAAACTACCGAGTGTTCCAACATTAATGATGTCAAGCTACATATTGTAGTAAAAGTCCTGAGATCATAGCGGAACGACTTGGCAAAAAATTTGGTAAAAACATATCCATTGAGTGTCCGAATATTGTTACGCAATACGACAAATTAATGGGGGAATCGATTTATTACTCATTTATTGGACGCTACAAGATAAAAATACGCTCAAAAAAATTGTGTATGAAATTTTTTCATTTGATAGATTCCACATAATTAAATGCATGGCTATTGTACAAGCATGCGGAACAACAAAGCGGTAATCGTGGAAATAACATTAGCAGATTTCCGTTTGAAGGTAGCAGAAAGTCTTTGCAAAGTAGGAAAGCTATCCACAAAGCGTGTAGGACCTTCCGAATTATGAAAAAACCTTGAGCAAAAGACGAAACATCAGAGAAGTTTCCCACAGCCTTAAACAGAAGTTCGGTTAGACCATTTTAATCACTGCCCACAATGGGACAACAAAATTTTTACACGCCAATTGATATACTCATGTTAGCTGCTCAAAATGTCAGAATAGACTATGTTTTAATAAAACTAGATATTAACGATTTAAACGATTTCAAAATGAATAATATTTTATGTATCTAATAAATTGCAATGAGCTTCAGATTTAGAAACAAAAACCCTAACAGATCAGTGTGATACACGCAGAGAAAAGACATGGTTGAGACATGATTACTGCAGTAATAATTTTTTTACTAAAATTATTGTATTATTTCTGCAAACACAAATTTTTGCCTTAAAAAAGTCATTATTTACCAAAAACAACATTATAGTTGAAATCATAACATCATTGAAATCGTCAACATACTATGATTGCCACAACTATTAGTTGCAACAAAAATGTTGTAGTTTTGTCAATGATGATAAATGTGAATATTATTATAGAGACAAACATATTAGAATTTTGAATGTTTGTCTGAACTATTCTTTGCTTGTTGGCAAACGAAGCAGAACATAACCAAACATCGAAAGAATTTATTGTGTCTGAACAGTTTGCAGGAAAAACTTTCACTTAATTCAGACACAATAAGTTTTATTGATTCCTGACTATGTGCCGTTTCGTTTGTCAACTGTTCAATTATTGAGTTTTGTTTTAAATCGCCTTATCCTAAAAACAGCACGCAGAAAAGTGACATTTTCGACTTAAATTGTAGCAAACATGTTTCTATTTACCGTAAACATATTTCGCAATTCTGACCATATTTTGTTTATCACAAATATTGCTATTTTTTTGACAATGCACTTAATGTACCATGTTTATGAATGGCATTAGTCAGGCGAGCGGTAGTAGCGACTCTGGCGTACTGGTAGTGTGCGTGGCTCGTAAGCGAAAAAGCCGCGGTTCAAACCCCAGCTCGGACAGAAAATTTTATCAAAAATATTTTTTATTGAATTAATATTTCTGTTCAGCCTAGTCAATGTTCAACCTTTGGAGATATCTTAATTAATAGCTGTGGAAATTGGAGTGCGTGAAAATAAATAGTATTCAATAATATTCTGGATCCTAAAAATAAATTCATAATATAGTTGTTGCAATCATTCTATTTTTGACCCAATAAGAGAAAAATGATTGTTTCAATAATATTTTGGTTCCTACAAAAAAGTTCCTTTTCTAAATATGGTTGTTGTAATCATTTTATCATGATCAAAGAAAATGTTATATGTTTAAGAACATGTTAGCAACATCATAGTCCGAATCATACTATGATCCTCATAAAACATGGTTGTTGCAGCTATATTTTTTCTCTGCGTGTACCATCATGCAGTAATTTTTATTGCTTTCCTTAGCATATATGCAATGTTGCGTAACTTTGTTCCTATACATTGCAAAGCATTCAAAGTTCGTTTGGCTATATGTTAGTTATTGTAACAGGTAAAGGTAGTTTTTTTAGCTGCATGAGAAGTTTCAATGATTGTTGTCTATAGTTTGACAGTTGAAAATATCAAACTGTGTTGACATTTCTGTTAAGTAAGTTTTGGCAATTTATCTCAAGTTGTTTAGCTCTAAAACAGGTCTTGCCAATTGATGAAATTTACATTGAAAAAAATAAATCTGTTCGCAAAGTTCATAGAGCACTTCGTCCATTTTACGGTCAACATAATCGGCCTAGTGAGCAAGCAATTCGTGCAGTTATTGATCGTTTTCGCACCACTTTTACTTTTCTCGATTTAAAACCATCAACAAGACAAAGAAATCCATTAAAATCATCAAACAATTCTCGTCCTATGTGATAAGAGCACTGTACTTCTTTACTAAAAATTATAAATTTGAAAATGTTAAATTTAGATAATCTCTTTGGCAAAAAAAATCGATTTTGTAATTTATAAATGAAAATATCATCCATAATAAGTTTTTTAAATATTCATACATAGTTTTAAATGTATCGATGTAAAGCCATTTTTTCCAAAATTTTTTTTTATAAATTTTAAGATCAAAATAAATTTAAACAAATTGTTACCTTTACTTTTGAATGAAAAAATACAATCTTGATAAAAAATAAAATTCGATTAGGAATCGTTATTTAATCAATCAACATAACAATCAATCATTAATCGATATCTTTTAGATCAGTTTTAAAAATTTTAACTGCACCCAGTGGCATATAGTGATGTTTCGTTACAGAAATCGCAGTTTTTCTTCGACCTGTAAGCAATAAAACGAATCACTTTTCCACATGAAAAAGAAAAGAAAAAAGACGACGACAGCTTTGAAACATCGAACAGCAAATGAATGAATGTGCTAAAGTGTGAAATGCAATTTTTCTATTGCATTTCGACACACTTGTGCTAGCCCACTTGCACACCTGCTCACTAGCTCATTTACACACACACAGTCACGTACAGTACACTCGAATGCTATTCAGGCTGAATAGGTTATAAAATGAATGTATTTCGCTTTTTAACATAAAGAGCATAAATAAGGTGGAAATAAGTGGTAGTGATGTGGTTAGGTTCGATGTTGAAAATGTGAGAGAAATGATGCTAGCAATAGAAAGCGAAGGTTGGTTAGGATGAAAGGAAGCACAGGAATTGCACTCATTGATTTGTATCTGGAGGTCGTTGAAATTGACTAAATTTTGTAAATCTCTGCGCTAGAAGCTTTTTAAATATTGACTCAACTTTTAAGAATATGTATGTATATCGCTGAAATTGCTGTTTTTGTCCTCTTCTGTTTTGGCTACATTTTCGTGCCTTGCTTTTTCCGTTTGTTGCATTTGCTTGCCAAATTTCAGTGGTTTTGTTTAATCAAATCGAAAAATCGATTGTTTTATTTTATAAACTAGTACATATGCATAATAAAATTATACTTATTAATAGCTGTTACATTTATGTTATAAACATATGTACATACGTTAAATGCTTTTTGTTGAATAAAAGTATTTGTGTTATTTATTTGTATAAAGTTATAATTAATAGCGATATTAAATTATGTGCCAAGCCACATTAAACAAGTTTTGCAGTAATTAGTTTGAGCCAAATTGGCCAATAAATAGCGTAACTTTGATGCATTTGAATTACACCGGTTTCAGCTTTAAAACCACTGCTACGGCGCCATTGAACTTATGTGGTTGTGGTGTTGAAAACGTTATGAGTTATTTTTAATGAATGGTGCTTTTGTGTTCACATTTTTATGCATTTTAATGCGGCTTTTGATACTATTTTCAATAAATAATAATCGTTTAATGATATGAATATACTCTAAATAATAATGAAAAATTTTTTCAGGTGCAAAGATATTTTCGAACGAGAAAAAATGTTGTGTTTTTTTGGCTTGTAGAAGTCAAATTTTTGTTGGAAAAAGTAGAGAATTCCAGAGAAATTTTTATTTCATGTTGAAAAATCTCTGGCTTAAGACTTAAAAAAAATCTTCAGAGTCCCAGCAAAATTTTTGATACAAATGTGACATGCATTCTTAGGAACACTGCTTCCAGAAGACATCCTATAGATTCAATTGTAATTTTTCTTAGCCTTATCAATAAGCGCTTTCAAGAGACATTCTCATAAACTACTTCTGGAAGACATTCAAATAGCATTTAAATTCAATCAAAGTAAAAAATTACATATAATTGTAATTAATAATTAAGATATTTTCCGTGGGATTTTTTTAATCCCAACGAAGCCTAACCACTTCCTACTTCCAAAACCAAAATGCCGTGAAAATCGAGAAAAGGAATATTTTACGTGGGATTTTTTTTGCAGCCCAACAAATGCCTAACCCAATGCCATTCTCATTCCCAATACCAAAATTGCGAGAAAATTGGGAAAATGGATATATTCCGTGGGATTTTTAAACCCTCCCCCTTAACCACAAAAACCATTCCATTCCATGGAATGCCTTTTTAAATTTCTCCTGGAAAACATCTTCTAGAATTCTTTCAATGAAGGGCTCAAAGAAATCTTCCATTGAACAAATTCTTCTAGAGAAGACTAAAGTGCTTTTCTAGAGAACACTAAGGAAAGCATTCCTTTCAATCATGCATATGTTAATGCAAATGTTAAAATAATGCCTTCTGGGTATGAAAGTGGAAGGGATGGAATTCAAGACTTTCCCTTCCACTTTAGCTTCTTTTGAAATTACTTTTTTTGCTGGGGTTTGGATCTAATTGGTAAAAAAACTCATACTCTCCAATTTGCTTTAATATAACTCGTGCTTTCCTTTTGAGATCCTGGAACTAAAATACATAATTACAAAAATTTATGAAAATATTTAGAAAATGCAAATTTTTGTATTTAATCGAAAAAGATACTACTTCATCTTACATATTTAAAATAGTTCTTAAGATAGCGACTGTAATAACTGTGCACATAACTAATTTTCGGCAAATTTTATTGAGGTTATTATTTGCTTCTACAACCAAAATTTTTAACTATTGTTCTAGCAATAATGCAAAATTTTCATGGCCAATTTGCTTATAACCAAATTGTCGCGTTATAAAAGCTATCGTGATTCTTTTAAAAACCGTTAAGAATAACAATTTCCCACCATTTTTTCGCCATGCTGGCTGCTGTAATTCTTAACTGCTTTATAGGCATGGGTAAAATTATTAAGCGTTGCGTTACGCTATTGAGTTGAAAGACTAAAAAGCTTTATTGCGCTGATATACTTGTTTTACGAAAATTAACGCAGTATTGCAGTAATATACATAGTTTCTTGCAGGTTCTTTTTTCTTGACTTTTTTTAACGTGTTTAATTTAAAATGTGCAAGTTAACTTAAATCTAACGTCGTACTTAGACTATAAGCGAACGTGTACTATACATGGGCCAAAAATCTTCGGCATAACACAGAGATGGTGCCAAAAACTAAGAATCCATTTTCTTTCCATAGAGTAATCAACTTCACAAGATTAATGTCAATACTTCATGGCATTTTATTAGCTCGTTCTTAAGTTATCGCCTTCGAAGTGCTGCACCCTCTGTTTTTTGGCTTACTATGGAAAAAAGGAACATTGTGTTTTGATAGAACATTATGTGCTGATCGAAAAAAAAACTGTTGAAGCCAAGACATTGCTTGACAATTGATATGCCACATCTGCTTCATTAAATTCAAAGTTAAAATATTGGCCGTATTGTCAATTGACTGAATAGACAAACGTGTTCGCCTTTAAAAACAAAATTTGGAACAAAAAATCCGTAACAAAACGATTTTTTTTATGCGAATTGTGACGATGGATAAAACATAGATCCCTCACTATACACCTGGTTTCAATCGGCAGTTGGCAGAGTGAATATTATCTTGTGAAAGCCATCCAAAGCGCCCAAAAATACAACAATCGACTGGTGAAGTCTTATACTACGTTTACATTGGACCAAATGACTCATTTGAAATGAGTCATTCAAAAGTGTTTACTGTTGTGGTATCGTGTAAACGCCCTAACCATTACAATCACTACAAGAAAGGCATCAAAATGTTAGAGGACAGTTGAGGACAGTTACAAAAAGTGCATGGTTTAAGATGGAGATCGAGATAGAAAAACTGCTTTAACCTTTTATACAGGCCTTAAAAATTTGAAATTTCCAAAGTTTGGGAAAAAAGGATATTTTCGATTTTCATAAATATTTAAATATTTTTTTTTAAAAAGTTTTTCAGTTTCCGGAAATTTATCTGCGCCTTTTTATAAAAAAAAAAAAAAAATAATAAAATGGTTGGTTTTTGTAAAATTAGATCAATTTTGTATGAAAATATTGCACTAAAATTTACAGAAGTACTTTAACATTATTACTTTTTCTGACAAATTCTATGGAAAATCGAAATTAAGAGCTTTTAAAAAAAGAACAAGACCTAGCGAAGTATCTTTTTGCCAATGTATAAGTTAGTTTTGTTAATAAATTGTTTTTACATATATATATAATTAGTTTTGTTGACGAATTTTTGCTTAAAAAGATTAAGAAAACAAAGAACGTTCCACTCTAGTTCACATCTATTAATTTCTTTATCTAACCTTCTAACAGAGTTTTGTTAAGATCGGTCAAGTTTTGCCTGACCCACCCATACAATATCATGTAAAAAATAATAAGATCCAATAAAGTTTTCTCCTGGGTCTAATCGATTTGAATCATTATCAACACACATCTTCTAATTTATTGGACTAGCCTTCTAACCGACTTTTGTTAAGATCGGCCAACTTTTGTGTGTACATGTCTTGTATGTAACAGCTCAGAACAATTTTCTCAACTGATTTTGATAATTTCTTTGAAATGATTTTTATATAAACTCACCTGCTTTAAACAAGTGAAATGATGTATAATGTATTGTATCCAAATTATGGATTCATAAGCACGTAGAAGATCCACACTAAAAGAAGAGAAAAAACGTTCGGCATTGTTGTGTTAATTTATTTTTTACACTGTTGTATGAGTTACGTTCGCAAATGGCTACATTTCTATTTTCGTTTGCTGCTCACATTTAAAAAAAATACTTTGTTGACATTAATTTTGTATCGAAAAAACAGAGAATGTATGCAAAAAGTTCGAATTTTTAACATTGGCGAACTCTAGTATATCGTCGGTCTAGTTCTAATACGACGTAAGTCAAAATTATCTTTTGTTCAGGAGGCAAAGAAAACTGTTTATTATTTGTATAAAGTTCATACGATAATGTATTATTTCAAGCGTTCTACCTCCCTTTTTTTCACACAAACATTAAAAACTAAAAAAGGACATAGATGTAGTTTGGACCAATCTACCTAAACCACTGATAAACGTTACTTCGCCCAATTTTGACTTACGTCCTATTGGAACTAGGGCGACGATATATAATTTTTTAATAATATAAACATGAAATTCACGAGAATTAACTACAATAATTGCTGGCAGCTGATTGCCTACATTTAAGCTGGAAGTTCATCAACTGCGTTTGCATATGCGTTCGTCTACTCGCTGGCGCATTTTACGCAAGAAAATTATGGCATAGTACAATAATTGCGTTTTGCGTTCAGAGTAAGCATGGCTACAAAATTATTCAATATTTTCTATGTTGTTCGAATGTAATTTTTAATGTATTAAGGGTGAAATATATTAAATTTTTTTATTTATAATAACAAAAACTATATTGTTTACATTTTATTATCACGTTTAAACATTTCATTTTGAATTGGTATCCCTGATTTCTGCTCGCTATTCGTTATAAGTCATAAGTAACGAGCTGTCAAAAAACAAAATTTACGCAAGGAAAGTTAACATTTTGCAACTTTGCTTGTGTAAATTGCGTTTTTCCAACGTCACAAACGCAAGCATAAAACTCTCTCTCATAAGTTTACACACATTCTACACCATGTTACAAAACTCTACATACGGCGCCAATTATTGCCATTTATTTCAATAATAGGTAAACAATGCTACTTTTTTTTTAAATTTTCCATTAATAAAATGAACAAGACTAATGCTAAAAAAAAATGCATTGTATTAGTCGTTACTTTTTCAAAACCCTAAAAAAACTGCACAACATTAGTTTGAAAGTTTAGCGAAAGTCTACATACGATCAATTTCTAGAAAAAGTTCCGTTACGACACGTGATCGCTCATCACCGCATATTCTTAAGAAGTTCAGTCGCATTAAGAGGATCAAAATAAAAGTTAGATTACGTGCTTTTTTATATAAAACTTAGAAAAAATTGCTTAAAAGTGTCAAAAAGAAAAGAAATTTCTTCTGATTTGTGCGAAGTGATTGTAAAACTTAAAAATGAAGGAAATTCTTATTCAAAAGTTGGTGAAACATTAGGTTTGAGTAAGGCAACGGTGCAAACAATAATTAAAAATTATAATAATAGTGGATCTTACGAGAGCAAGCCAAGAAGTGGTTGTCCCAGCAAACTTGATGAGAGAATGCAAAGGAAAATAGTTCGAAGCGTGGCTGAAAACCCGAGAAGTAGTGTTGTTAAACTGGCCAAAAACTTCCGACAGTTTGACAGAATTGATGTCAATGCTCAATGCATTCGACGTTGCTTACAAAAGACAGGTTTAGCTTCCCGAGTGGCACGAAAGAAACCCCTTATAATCGAAGTGAATAGGAAGAAGCGACTAAATTATGCCAAACAGCATGAAAAAAAGCATATTGAGGATCCAAACTTTTGGACACGAGTGATTTTCACTGACGAGTGCAAGTTCAATGTTTTTGGAAGAGATGTACCAGCAAGAGTATGGCGAAAAGTAAATACGGCACTTCAGCCAAAGAATATTTGCCCCATAGTCAAATATGAAGAGGGTTCTGTTATGGTGTGGGGCTGCATGGCAGCAAATGGAGTTGGCGAACTGCGATTTATAGAAGGGACAATGGATCGGCATATGTACGATGATATTTTGAAAACAAATTTTTTTCCAAGTATTCAAAAACTTCAACTATCCGGAAAATATATATTCATGCACGACAACGATCCCAAGTATAGTTCTGGCTTGATCAAAGAATGGCTCCTGTATAATGTCAGATCGAAGGTGGATCATCCTCCGCAATCACCGGACCCCAACGTTATTGACCATTTGTGGGCACATTTGAAAGAGAAGATTAAAGGAAGAGAAGTAACTTCCGTCCGCACCCTTAAAACGGTTTTAGTTGAGGAGTGGGAAAAATTGCTCCGGAAGTCACGAACAAATTGGCCCTATCAATGCCTTCAAAGAAGTTATTAAAGCCAATGGTGGCCCTACACGTTACTAATATATTATTTTTTATCTAAAAATCATACCGTATGTAGACTTATGAAAAAAATGTGAACATTAAATTTTTAGTTTTTTAAGTTTTAAACTAATATTTAATGTTGAATCTTTGTTTTTTGTTTCTTTAGTAACTTTTAATACTAAATAAAAAGATTTAATCGATCAAAGTATTTTTCTTGTCTATTTCTTTTTTTATTTTTAGAAGATATAACAATCGTATGTAGACTTTCGTAACATGGTGTATTTCATTGTGAGACGGACGCTATGCAAACGTAGTTAATGAACTTTCAGCTTTATTGTCGTTGAATTCCATAGATCAAAATTATAAATATTTCCCGCTAGAAATGCATAAATCCTCTCATCTTTCGCTCTCTTGTAAAAACTCTCTTGTAAAAATTATCTCTTTCAATCTTGTATAAAAAAAAACGCTAGAAAAGCGTGAAATCTCTCAAGTAAGTTTTAAACAAGGCAACAACAACAACACCAACAACAACAACTCTGTATAGCAGTGCTTCCATGGTGTAAGAAATCAAGGTGTAAGCGACGTCGACGTCGTTTGCTAAAGCTCTCAAACTTTACATACAGAATCAACTTTTCTGTCTCTCTCATTCATTCACAAGTTTCTTTAGCAAACGACGTTGACGTCGCTTACACCTTGATTTCTTACACCAAGAGTGGTCCCCATTTCATAGTTAGAGAACTCGAGTTCGAATTCGAACATTGCACCGACACGATCACACGCAGTGTTGCCATATTTTTTGAGTAAGAAACGTCATTGGTCGATTAAAAATACGTCAAAATACGTAAATTTTAAATAATTTTGTCGACCTTTGTAGTTTGGTGGAGATTGCGCTAGACTATCAACCCAGAGGTCCCTGGTTCAAATCTGGGTTCGGGCTTGGTTCTTTTCACTTTCTTTGTTTTTCCCTACATTTAAGAATTATGGAAAACTAAAAATCCACAGCTAAATTGTGGAAACAGGAACAACTAAGGGTTGGAAATGCTTGCCGAGGTGAAGGCACAACACTAGCCTCGATTAAAAGCAATTAAAATTGTCTTTCACGGTTGTTTCGTCTAATCAATGATTTACGTATAGCTCTATTCAATTCCTCTCAATACAAATAATTATCCCTTTCCTTTTAGGTCAAAGAACAAACCTTGTTTGTATAAGGCGCTTGCCTTGGTTCTGTGATCTTTTTTTATAAAAAAAGAAAAAAATTTGAAAAAGCATAAAAAAGGAATGCATATTTTTATAAACATTTGTTATTGCATAGTAATAAAAAACCATGTATTTAGTAGTACTAGTAAGCTCGTCACGTTAAAACGCCAAAATCAAACATACGTAGATTTTATTTTAAGCTGCTGAATAGATTTTCAACTAATTAAAATTGAAATCAAATTAATATTAGCCTTTTTGCAATATACGCGATATTTCTTATTAAATTTTTGTGTACGTTTTTAAAAATTAAAAAATTTTCAGATCAACAGCTTAGAAATTTTTTTTCAACTGTAAGAAATCATTCCAGTATCACTTTAATATTGAATATATCAATTCATAGTCTTAGCCAGTGCTGCCAACTACACGAAAATTACGGAATTCTACGGATATTTAAGCCTTGCATAGGTAAGCGGACAACAGTTGCAAAATAATTTAAATCTACTCATTTTTATGAATATCACACAGAATTATCGTAGATTTCGCTTTTATCACGAAATTGTATGTCAAAAATTTTGGAATGTTAAAAAAATGTGCTTTTCACTAAAAAATTTATAATTTGTTAAAATTTTGCGCTTAGCAACACTTGCAAATAAAAAACTGTTTTAAGGAATTTCGAAGTGAGCCAGTGGGCAGCCTCACTTTAGGCGATACACTCGCACAGCTTAACCCATTAATGCTCACCAACAGAACATTTTTTCGTTTTAGAAATTTTCGGCATTAATTTGTACTAATGTTGGACGGAATTAAAATCATTTAGGTGTGGCGAAGTGTGTAAACTTATAAGATCATAAACGTTTATCTTAACATAAGTTAAGAAATAAAAAAAAAAACTGAAAAAATTAGTAAGAATTAGAAATTGGAAAATTTTTGTATTAGTTCCATATAATTTGTTTATAGTTGTTAACTATTTTTTTTTTAAGTTATGTCTTACGTTGTTTGTAACTTCTATAAGTTTAATGAGAATTTAATAAAAAAAAAAAAAATCAAATATACAAAAAGTTTGTAAGAAACTATTAATGACTTCAATTGAGTAATTTTATTAGCTGTTAGTTTTAAATTGAAAAACAAAAAATATATAAATTTGCTAACACGGACTTACACGGATTTTTTATGTCGCATATGTGGATTTGTACTTTCCTCGGGTTGGCATCACTGGTTTGAGTTGTGAAATTATAAAAGGTTATTCGTCAGTATAACAATTTCATAGCGGTGGCGCTAAATACCTCACATAGTTTTAAGCATATGCTGAAGTTAAGAAGAGAACAAGCAACATAACAACAACAAAATATACAAACTTTAACTCGCTATAACTTAAGAAATATAAATTTTTTAAGAAATAAAAAGTCAAGTTTGCACATCTACAAATCTAAACCTACCAAACCATAGTAAATTTATTAAAAATGGACTTGCACTTAAAAAGCCTTAAGGCTTGATTACCCAAGCGTAACGTGAGGTGTCGCAGCGGGATGTAGCGTAGTGCGACGTTGCCTCGAGGATAAGCGATTACCGAAATCGTAATCCAACGTAGTGCAGGCGCCGTAGTGCAGGGCACTCATTTTATTCTAGTTGGCTTATTTGCTTCTCCTCGTCAACAAAAAATTGCATCCTTTCTTATATAGTATTAAAATTTACAAAAATGTGAAGTTAAACAAATTTTTTCGCTTGTAACACAGCTATCGAACTGTCAAAAATCGTAACGTTGCGTAGAAATCTATTCTCTATAGTCTTCTTCGCTGCGTCACGCCACGTTACGATTTCGGTAACGACTTGTACACAGTTATCATTAAACAGATTTTAGCTTGACAATTGGCAACGTCACGCTACGTTACCTTACGCTTGGGTAATCAAGCTTTTACGCCGTACAAAATTTGCGTTTGCGTAATATAAATAAGATTTCATGTGAAACAAAACAACAATAAGTTCAACTTCTTAGTAACTTGCACTTAATACTCTTCTTTAGAGTTGTGCTTAACAGTTCCAGAGACGGAACGGACATGGAACGATTCTTTTGAAGAAAGGAACTAGTTCACGGAAACAAGTCCGCGGAACTATCTAGTTCTTTTGCTTATTTGAACTGTATAGACTATTTGAACTGTTTGCTTGTTGAACTGTAGAGGGAATTTGAAGCATGTCCGCAGAACTATTTAGTTAATTTGTTTATTTGAACTGCAGGGACTATTAGATACGTTTATTAGAACTGCTTGCTTCTTGTCTTGCAGATAAAAATTATTAAGGTCCATGTCAGTGATCTGCAAGCGATGGCATTTTCGCTACTTGCAATCTACCCTCAACAAATACAGTGACAGTCTGACCGCACTACGCAAGCGCTGCGATTGTTGTGTCGAACATACTTGCAACATTGAAGCCAACTGTGTATGAGCGTGTCGTAAGACCACAATAATGCATGTTCGAGTTGTTGGTTTGATAACCAGCGCAGGGTCTTTTCAACTTCTGGTATGCAATGGTAAGTATGGTCATTTACAAGCAACAAAACAAAGACATAAAGCGTAACTCCTGCATTAAAACCAGCGCTTATTTTGTTCTCCGAATACAAAGTATTTGCAGTAACATTGCAGTAACATTGCAGTTACTTTGCGTGACTTTTGAGAGCTTGTAGCTCATAAGCTAATGGTTCAATTGAGCTGATTTCTTTTTTAAAATAAATTCTAAAGTTTAATTGAGTGAGCAATAAAATTTGTTTAGTAAATTTTTAAAGATATTAATTAAATTAAGTTTTTTAAGAAATTATATCAGACGCCATTTTACTATAAAACACCTTTAATCACTGATTTTGATAAGATTTTGTATGCATGCAGATATTTAATAAAGCTACAACTTTTGTTCAATTGTTCAAAATTTTGAAATAATAGGGTCGCCTCCTAATATTATGTCTTTTCAAGAGTTTAACACTGATAAATGACGTTTAAAACTCTTTAAAATACATATTATTAGGTGGCAATAGTGTGGTAAAAATTTAGGTTGCAACCCTAACCTCCATCTTAAATTTTAAAACTGTGACATTATATTCGAAATCAAATCCGTTGTCAGAATTTCAAAATTACAAGAATTCGCATAAATGAAAAAAAATCTAGGTGGCAACTCTATCCGCCATCTTAAATTTTAAAGTTTGACATCATCTTCGAAATAAGTTACCCCTAAAACTTCCTAAAACTATTTACTCTATTCATACTGAAGTAATCTACAAACACTTGAGTAAAAATGCAGTGTACGCGCTGATTTCATCGTTCGTAAGCTTACTTTTGTATCACTGCTTAGCCGAAGTTGAAATCAACCAGCAATGGTACACGAGGCAGTAGCTCAAAATAATGCATAATTATAACAATTGCCGTTCGTGCGCTGTGGTTTATACACATAATTATTTTATGCAAACATCTATACTTTCCACTGAAGTCGAAGCACACATCACACAGTGTTTGACTTTGGTACAATTGGCTAATGCAACATGCCTGATGTTGTAAGTGAGCTCGATGGCGTAGAATATGTTGCATGGTATTAATGATATTGAAGTCATACAAAAACCAAGTATGTACTGAGTGTAAAAGCAGTTGCAGTTCATCGCTGCAGGTCTCTGGTCCATGTAGAATTTCAACAAAACGATCTGACTAATCGTAAAAAAAATTTAACAAAATTTTTAGATTTATTACTTATTTTAAATTAAAGAAAATATTTAATTTAAAACGGAAAATTTATAATACGGCAAATAATTTCATTTTATTCAAATATAAAGTATAAGTAACAAAATTGTATATAAGTATTTATAAGTAACCATAATAAAACAAATTATAAAAATTATCTTTGTTACAAAATAAATATTTGAATTAAAAGTATGCAGTAAATTTATAATGTTGCTAAAAAGGTAGTAAAAGGAGCATTCAAGCCATTCCTCATGCATGTCCTATGTACCAGATTTTAATATGTCCGAGGAACTATCTAATTCTGCTAGTTGCATGAATGAAAGCATGTTCAAAACGAAATGGACAGAGCAATGTGCACAACAAGAACAACGAAATGTCATCTTACCATTTCATATATCAGTTCTTTCGTTCGCTCACAAACATCATCTTTGCATTTCTAGTCGATCACATAAATTCGTGTAAGCCGTAGTAAGTGCGAAAGAGATGTCGGTTAATATTGCTTAATTGAGAAAAAAAATCATTGCAACCGGAACTGTTTGGACATGCTAAAAATAAATCGAAGGAATGATTGGAACTATGTCCGACTGTGAACATAGTTCCGCGAACTATACAGGTTCGGAACGACCTATCTCTACTCTTCTTTCAAATTTAATAGTAAGGGGTTTTAATTGGGTTAGTTAGACTTATATAGGACCTGAATACGTTAAATTATTATTTTTTGACGTAGAGTTACGTCTTACAGCGCCGTTGTATGGCGGTTATTTTAATAAATTTTTTCAAGCACATGTTACGTTTTTAGTAGACACTTTGGGGTATACCTACATTCTTTAATATTCCTCGTCCAAAAATAAATATATGCCAAAATATCAGTTATAAGGCGAATAAAACGAATAATTATCTTAAGATGTTATAATTTCTTCAATAAAGTCACAAAATCGCAAAATATAAAAAGAAAAACTCAAATTTTTGTTTGAGAAAAATCAAGCATTAAGCTGCTTATTTTGTTGTTTGTTTGGTCCGTGCCGAAACCACGAACGCCAATCGTGCTGATATGAATATTAGGGCGTATTAAAAAATTTAGATCGTATTCTAAGAGGTCTCAAAAGTTGCATAGGGTGGTCAAGATCTATCAAATAAAATTTTAGGGAAAAATAAGGATGTCTTCCTCTCCCGCAAAGACAAAGTTGTTTTTTGAGAAAAACAGTAAAAAATCACGATCTCAAAATGCTTTGATTTTTGTCAAAAAAACTACATATGTCTTAAAGTAAAAATAAATAAACATTTAAACTAACAATATCCCACCAAACACGATGCTTTTCTCAATTTTTACCCAGATGGTCTTGTGTGAAGGATATTCGAATCTAAATGTACATTCGAGGCATCACAGAACTTTTGATTCCTGTCTGATTGTCTAAATTTTGGCGATTTTGATTATTGTGTTGACGTTTTCCTTAAATTTGGCGAATTAATAATTTGCATATTATTTGCATATGCATTTTCTTGTTTTTGAGAAATGTAAACTTGCATGAAATTTTTTAACTTTTTCAAAAAACTTAATATAAGGTTTTATATCTCGGGCACTAGAAGTGGTACCGAAGATAATTTCCTAAATTTAGATTCTTCATATATTTCTGAACAAAAACCCATACAAAAGAATCAATTTGTAGCATGAGGTTAAGACCACGATTTTTTTTCCTATTTCGATTTTTTTTAAAATTTTCCGTCCTAGCATAAATTTTATTATTTCCTTAAAACACCTCAATTCAGCATTCACAAAAATTTTCTACTAAAATGTTGAGTTTCTGAGCTCGCCATTCGATGGTATCAATTGACTAAACAATTGTTGTTTAGAAGTGTTTTAATGAAATAATAACCATAAAGGAGATATAAACAAAATTGTTAAATTTCATGCTTGAAGTAACTTTTTTTAAATATCAAAATAGGAAAAAAAAAATCGTGGCCTTTTCCTGCTGTTTTAAAAAAGATATTTTTAGACAGTGTTTCATTCAAAACTATTTGCAGAATCCGAATTGAGAAAATGATCTTCGGTACCAATTCTGGTGCCTGAGATATAAAACCTTATATTAATTTTTTGAAAAAGTTAAAAAATTGCATTCAAGTATACATTTCTTCAAAACAAGAAAATACATATGTGAAAAATATGCAAATTATTAGTTCACCATTTTTAAGGAAAGCTTTAACACTGTAATCAATATCCCCAAAAATTAGACAGTCAGAAAACAATTAAAACTTCTGTGCTATCTTGAGTGTACCTTTTGATTCCAATATCTTTAACACAAGACCGTTTGCCAAAATATTGTTAGTTAAAGTTCATATTTACTTTTGCTTAAACACATATGTAGTTTTTCTTACAAAAAACAAAGCATTTTGAGATCGTACTTTTCTACTGTTTTCCTCAAAAACAACTTTGTCCTTGCGGGAGAGGAAGATATTCTTAATTTTTGAAAAATTTTTTTTGGGAGATCCTGATCACCCAATGCAATTTTTGAGACCTCTTAGAATATGAAATTCGAAAAAATTGTAATTCGATACGCCTTAATGAATATAATAGTTTCCATACGGAAATGCAACACAAAAAGTATTTTTTTTCATATTTTTTTCAACGATTACTTTTAGTGGAGAAGTAAAAAATATTTATAATAATTTTATTTAATTGTGAAGGACTTTTTATTTTAAAAACCCTAAGTTAACACAAAACTAAAATCCTGGCTACGTTCAGTCTTGAGTTTTTCTATGTTATTACTTTTTACTGTTTTTAACAGGGACCGAAAATAACAGTTATTTCCGAGATTTCTATTCAAAAAGTCAAATTGAAAGAGTCAGTCAGATATTTGAATGTAGCAATGTGATACTTGTTAGCAAAGGAATAATAATCTTTAATGATTTTAATATTTCTGATTTTTTCAAAAAAGTCAATAAATAATGGTTATTTTTTATCACTTTTATTTCGATCAAAAATAAAAGTTAAAATTTGACTTTGATTTTTTTTGATTAAATATAAAATTTAAAATTTTACTTATAATTTTTCGATCAAAAGTAAAAGTCATACTTAAATTCGTACATCATCTGCTTAAAACCACTGCCTCAGTCGTTTGCGAAATGAACGAAAACACAATGTGCAATGATAAGCCAATAAGTGATGTCATTTAAATAACGATGTGCAACGATATGAAGATCGATAGTAATTTTTTTTTCTCTTTGCAAAAATGTTACGAATATGTGTAAAAGAATAATAATTGTTGTTGATTATGACTTGCTGTTATTGTGTGGTGACTTTAATGTGAATATCCTTTCAGGTGACTCAGTAAAACAAACTTTATATGAAAATATTACTTCTTTAGGGTTGTCAGTTGTTAAGAAAGACTTACCCACAAGGTTTTCTAACAACACAAATCCAAGTCTTCTTGATTTTTTTATAGTATCAGATTTTTCAGCTGTTTCACTATTTGACCAGTTATATTTCCTCTCTGGTCATGATTTAATTTTTTGTTCGTTATATATTAATTTTTCTCGTAGTATAATGTCTCATAACTTTACATACAGGGATTTTAAACACATCAGTTATCAGTCTCTGTTTCGTGATATATCATTGACCCCCTTCAATGATTGCTGGCTTCACCATAACATTAACGACAAACTTAGTTCCCTTGTTGAACCCATAAAATATTTATTTGAGAAACATGTCCCTGAACGCACGATTTGTATTAGGAATTCAGCTTGCCCTTGGTTTTCTGTCAATGTTGTAAATTTTATTAAAAGAAAAAACAAATTTTGATCGATATGGAAGAGAAACAACCGAACCCAACTGGGAAACATACAGACTGTCGAGGAATAAATCTGTTTCATTAATAAGACAGGCTAAATCACGCTATTTTGCGGCTAAGCTTCAACCCTCCCTTCCAACCAAAACGCTTTGGAGCAATATAAGAAAACTTGGGGTCTGCAATAAAAACAACACTGACTGCAATATTAATCCAGAAATTATAAATAACTTTTTTGTTTCTACTCCTAATTATAATATTTCTTCTCCTACTGGTCTCTCCATGCTTCAGTCTTTTGAATTTGCTCCAGTAAATGAGCTTGATGTTGGCAAATGTGTTATGCAGATTAAGTCAAACGCAATAGGTGAAGATGGCATTCCCATAAAGTTTATTAAAATCATTTTGCCCCACATTATCAGCCCCCAACACATATCATCAATTTTTGTTTCACGACCTCATCATTTCCGGACATGTGGAAAGTGGCCACTGTATTACCGATAGCAAAAAAGCAAAACCCATCTGGTCCCAGCGATTTCAGGCCTATAAGTATTTTACCGCCTCTTTCAAAAGTTTGTGAGAAACTCATGGCTCAGCAAATCAATAATTTTATACTCGGCAGAAACCTGTTATCCCCCTTTCAATCTGGCTTTCGAGCTGGACATAGTTGCTCCTTAGCTGTTGCTAAAGTTATTGACGATATAAGACCTGAATACGATGCGGGTTCTATAACTATACTCTGTCTGCTAGACTTCTCTAAAGCTTTTGATAGAGTCAGTCATTAGTATTTGTGTCATAAGCTTAAGACGTTATTTTGTTTCTGTAATAGTGCTGTCAATCTAATTTCCAGTTATTTGTGTAATAGGTCTCAAAAAGTTAAAGTTGTTCAATTGTCCTCTCAGTATAAGTTAGTATTAAATGGTGTTCCACAAGGCTCCATACTTGGTCCTCTGTTATTTTCAATATTTATAAATGATATTTTTAATGTTTGCAAACATGCACCTATTCATGCATATGCTGATGATGTTCAGCTTTATCTTTCACGACGAACAGGGTATCTTGACGAACTCTGTTGTAGATTGAATGAAGATCTCAACAGCATCAATGAGTGGGCCAGTAACAATGGTCTGCAATTAAATGCATCAAAGTCATATGTCCTGCCTATTTGTAAGCACAAAACCTGTATAAATGATATCCCTGATTTGTTTATTGGAATAAATAAGCTTACTGTTGTGTCAAAAATTGTAAATCTTGGCTTTTATATAAATTCTTCCTTGTCCTGTGTTGATCATGTTAACAATGTAGTGAAAAAAGTTTATTATGTCCTACGTAATTTGAGAATGTCTGCTAGCGTAACTCCTGTAAATATAAAACGAAAGTTGGTGGTGATACAATTAATTTTACCATTGATAACATACTCTGAAACAATGAACAGTAAGCTCAACTCATCTTCCCAATTAAAATTGCAAATAGCTTTTAATTATGCCACACGTTATGTTTATGGTTTACGAAGATATGAACACCTATCTAGCTTTAGAAATTCAATACTTGGTTGCGACATAACATCATACATCAAAGCAAGAAACTGTATATACCTGCACAAACTTATTCATGAAAAATCGCCTCGTTACCTTTATGAAAAATTACGGTTTTGTATGTCTAGAAGAAGTCATATTCTTATTATACCCAGGCATAATTCTTTAAACAACTCTTACTTGTTTTTCATTAACGCCATTAGACTCTGGAATGAACTACCTAGATGGTTAAAAGAAATAACTAGGAGAGGTAATTTTAGGCAATCTATCTTAACTTTCTTCTCTACTCCATAGTATCTGCAATTTGCTTAAACTATTTCAAAGGTTATTTTTTATTTCTTTTCTCTCTTTTTTCTCCTTTTCTTTTCCTCTTTATTAATGTTTTTACTCTAGTTTAATCAAAAGTATTGTAAAATGTCTGTTATTAAATATTAAATCTTAAGCCCGGTTGTTATAATAATAATCTAATTTAATCTAATTTAATCTAATTAAATTCTTATTTAACTAAACTAAATGATTTTTGTACTATAAAAGAACATAGTTCTAAGTGTACTGATGTTAGCTTTTTAATTTTATAAAATAAATAAATAAAATAAATAAATAAAAAATATTAAATTATATGATAAATTTAATTATATACATAGTTATAATTAATTAATAATTAATAAACAACTAATTGTTCTAACGAATCTTTCCAAAGAAACCACAACAACGTTTTTTCAATATGAAAAGGAAAAAATCACTAGCTTGTTTTATTGCAATTTCGGCCCTGCTAAAGGCTACATCAGAAATCTTTGTGATATGCCGTGCAAGCGCGCATTAGCGCAATACACCATTATTTAATGAATTTAAAGAATTAGAAATTGGAAAATTTTTGTATTAGTTCCATATAATTTGTTTATAGTTGTTAACTATTTTTTTTTTAAGTTATGTCTTACGTTGTTTGTAACTTCTATAAGTTTAATGAGAATTTAATAAAAAAAAAAAAAATCAAATATACAAAAAGTTTGTAAGAAACTATTAATGACTTCAATTGAGTAATTTTATTAGCTGTTAGTTTTAAATTGAAAAACAAAAAATATATAAATTTGCTAACACGGACTTACACGGATTTTTTATGTCGCATATGTGGATTTGTACTTTCCTCGGGTTGGCATCACTGGTTTGAGTTGTGAAATTATAAAAGGTTATTCGTCAGTATAACAATTTCATAGCGGTGGCGCTAAATACCTCACATAGTTTTAAGCATATGCTGAAGTTAAGAAGAGAACAAGCAACATAACAACAACAAAATATACAAACTTTAACTCGCTATAACTTAAGAAATATAAATTTTTTAAGAAATAAAAAGTCAAGTTTGCACATCTACAAATCTAAACCTACCAAACCATAGTAAATTTATTAAAAATGGACTTGCACTTAAAAAGCCTTAAGGCTTGATTACCCAAGCGTAACGTGAGGTGTCGCAGCGGGATGTAGCGTAGTGCGACGTTGCCTCGAGGATAAGCGATTACCGAAATCGTAATCCAACGTAGTGCAGGCGCCGTAGTGCAGGGCACTCATTTTATTCTAGTTGGCTTATTTGCTTCTCCTCGTCAACAAAAAATTGCATCCTTTCTTATATAGTATTAAAATTTACAAAAATGTGAAGTTAAACAAATTTTTTCGCTTGTAACACAGCTATCGAACTGTCAAAAATCGTAACGTTGCGTAGAAATCTATTCTCTATAGTCTTCTTCGCTGCGTCACGCCACGTTACGATTTCGGTAACGACTTGTACACAGTTATCATTAAACAGATTTTAGCTTGACAATTGGCAACGTCACGCTACGTTACCTTACGCTTGGGTAATCAAGCTTTTACGCCGTACAAAATTTGCGTTTGCGTAATATAAATAAGATTTCATGTGAAACAAAACAACAATAAGTTCAACTTCTTAGTAACTTGCACTTAATACTCTTCTTTAGAGTTGTGCTTAACAGTTCCAGAGACGGAACGGACATGGAACGATTCTTTTGAAGAAAGGAACTAGTTCACGGAAACAAGTCCGCGGAACTATCTAGTTCTTTTGCTTATTTGAACTGTATAGACTATTTGAACTGTTTGCTTGTTGAACTGTAGAGGGAATTTGAAGCATGTCCGCAGAACTATTTAGTTAATTTGTTTATTTGAACTGCAGGGACTATTAGATACGTTTATTAGAACTGCTTGCTTCTTGTCTTGCAGATAAAAATTATTAAGGTCCATGTCAGTGATCTGCAAGCGATGGCATTTTCGCTACTTGCAATCTACCCTCAACAAATACAGTGACAGTCTGACCGCACTACGCAAGCGCTGCGATTGTTGTGTCGAACATACTTGCAACATTGAAGCCAACTGTGTATGAGCGTGTCGTAAGACCACAATAATGCATGTTCGAGTTGTTGGTTTGATAACCAGCGCAGGGTCTTTTCAACTTCTGGTATGCAATGGTAAGTATGGTCATTTACAAGCAACAAAACAAAGACATAAAGCGTAACTCCTGCATTAAAACCAGCGCTTATTTTGTTCTCCGAATACAAAGTATTTGCAGTAACATTGCAGTAACATTGCAGTTACTTTGCGTGACTTTTGAGAGCTTGTAGCTCATAAGCTAATGGTTCAATTGAGCTGATTTCTTTTTTAAAATAAATTCTAAAGTTTAATTGAGTGAGCAATAAAATTTGTTTAGTAAATTTTTAAAGATATTAATTAAATTAAGTTTTTTAAGAAATTATATCAGACGCCATTTTACTATAAAACACCTTTAATCACTGATTTTGATAAGATTTTGTATGCATGCAGATATTTAATAAAGCTACAACTTTTGTTCAATTGTTCAAAATTTTGAAATAATAGGGTCGCCTCCTAATATTATGTCTTTTCAAGAGTTTAACACTGATAAATGACGTTTAAAACTCTTTAAAATACATATTATTAGGTGGCAATAGTGTGGTAAAAATTTAGGTTGCAACCCTAACCTCCATCTTAAATTTTAAAACTGTGACATTATATTCGAAATCAAATCCGTTGTCAGAATTTCAAAATTACAAGAATTCGCATAAATGAAAAAAAATCTAGGTGGCAACTCTATCCGCCATCTTAAATTTTAAAGTTTGACATCATCTTCGAAATAAGTTACCCCTAAAACTTCCTAAAACTATTTACTCTATTCATACTGAAGTAATCTACAAACACTTGAGTAAAAATGCAGTGTACGCGCTGATTTCATCGTTCGTAAGCTTACTTTTGTATCACTGCTTAGCCGAAGTTGAAATCAACCAGCAATGGTACACGAGGCAGTAGCTCAAAATAATGCATAATTATAACAATTGCCGTTCGTGCGCTGTGGTTTATACACATAATTATTTTATGCAAACATCTATACTTTCCACTGAAGTCGAAGCACACATCACACAGTGTTTGACTTTGGTACAATTGGCTAATGCAACATGCCTGATGTTGTAAGTGAGCTCGATGGCGTAGAATATGTTGCATGGTATTAATGATATTGAAGTCATACAAAAACCAAGTATGTACTGAGTGTAAAAGCAGTTGCAGTTCATCGCTGCAGGTCTCTGGTCCATGTAGAATTTCAACAAAACGATCTGACTAATCGTAAAAAAAATTTAACAAAATTTTTAGATTTATTACTTATTTTAAATTAAAGAAAATATTTAATTTAAAACGGAAAATTTATAATACGGCAAATAATTTCATTTTATTCAAATATAAAGTATAAGTAACAAAATTGTATATAAGTATTTATAAGTAACCATAATAAAACAAATTATAAAAATTATCTTTGTTACAAAATAAATATTTGAATTAAAAGTATGCAGTAAATTTATAATGTTGCTAAAAAGGTAGTAAAAGGAGCATTCAAGCCATTCCTCATGCATGTCCTATGTACCAGATTTTAATATGTCCGAGGAACTATCTAATTCTGCTAGTTGCATGAATGAAAGCATGTTCAAAACGAAATGGACAGAGCAATGTGCACAACAAGAACAACGAAATGTCATCTTACCATTTCATATATCAGTTCTTTCGTTCGCTCACAAACATCATCTTTGCATTTCTAGTCGATCACATAAATTCGTGTAAGCCGTAGTAAGTGCGAAAGAGATGTCGGTTAATATTGCTTAATTGAGAAAAAAAATCATTGCAACCGGAACTGTTTGGACATGCTAAAAATAAATCGAAGGAATGATTGGAACTATGTCCGACTGTGAACATAGTTCCGCGAACTATACAGGTTCGGAACGACCTATCTCTACTCTTCTTTCAAATTTAATAGTAAGGGGTTTTAATTGGGTTAGTTAGACTTATATAGGACCTGAATACGTTAAATTATTATTTTTTGACGTAGAGTTACGTCTTACAGCGCCGTTGTATGGCGGTTATTTTAATAAATTTTTTCAAGCACATGTTACGTTTTTAGTAGACACTTTGGGGTATACCTACATTCTTTAATATTCCTCGTCCAAAAATAAATATATGCCAAAATATCAGTTATAAGGCGAATAAAACGAATAATTATCTTAAGATGTTATAATTTCTTCAATAAAGTCACAAAATCGCAAAATATAAAAAGAAAAACTCAAATTTTTGTTTGAGAAAAATCAAGCATTAAGCTGCTTATTTTGTTGTTTGTTTGGTCCGTGCCGAAACCACGAACGCCAATCGTGCTGATATGAATATTAGGGCGTATTAAAAAATTTAGATCGTATTCTAAGAGGTCTCAAAAGTTGCATAGGGTGGTCAAGATCTATCAAATAAAATTTTAGGGAAAAATAAGGATGTCTTCCTCTCCCGCAAAGACAAAGTTGTTTTTTGAGAAAAACAGTAAAAAATCACGATCTCAAAATGCTTTGATTTTTGTCAAAAAAACTACATATGTCTTAAAGTAAAAATAAATAAACATTTAAACTAACAATATCCCACCAAACACGATGCTTTTCTCAATTTTTACCCAGATGGTCTTGTGTGAAGGATATTCGAATCTAAATGTACATTCGAGGCATCACAGAACTTTTGATTCCTGTCTGATTGTCTAAATTTTGGCGATTTTGATTATTGTGTTGACGTTTTCCTTAAATTTGGCGAATTAATAATTTGCATATTATTTGCATATGCATTTTCTTGTTTTTGAGAAATGTAAACTTGCATGAAATTTTTTAACTTTTTCAAAAAACTTAATATAAGGTTTTATATCTCGGGCACTAGAAGTGGTACCGAAGATAATTTCCTAAATTTAGATTCTTCATATATTTCTGAACAAAAACCCATACAAAAGAATCAATTTGTAGCATGAGGTTAAGACCACGATTTTTTTTCCTATTTCGATTTTTTTTAAAATTTTCCGTCCTAGCATAAATTTTATTATTTCCTTAAAACACCTCAATTCAGCATTCACAAAAATTTTCTACTAAAATGTTGAGTTTCTGAGCTCGCCATTCGATGGTATCAATTGACTAAACAATTGTTGTTTAGAAGTGTTTTAATGAAATAATAACCATAAAGGAGATATAAACAAAATTGTTAAATTTCATGCTTGAAGTAACTTTTTTTAAATATCAAAATAGGAAAAAAAAAATCGTGGCCTTTTCCTGCTGTTTTAAAAAAGATATTTTTAGACAGTGTTTCATTCAAAACTATTTGCAGAATCCGAATTGAGAAAATGATCTTCGGTACCAATTCTGGTGCCTGAGATATAAAACCTTATATTAATTTTTTGAAAAAGTTAAAAAATTGCATTCAAGTATACATTTCTTCAAAACAAGAAAATACATATGTGAAAAATATGCAAATTATTAGTTCACCATTTTTAAGGAAAGCTTTAACACTGTAATCAATATCCCCAAAAATTAGACAGTCAGAAAACAATTAAAACTTCTGTGCTATCTTGAGTGTACCTTTTGATTCCAATATCTTTAACACAAGACCGT
Organism: Dichetophora obliterata; assembly: GCA_963920525.1. NCBI lineage: Eukaryota > Metazoa > Arthropoda > Insecta > Diptera > Sciomyzidae > Dichetophora > Dichetophora obliterata. The sequence continues at coordinate 14,794,199 of OY986436.1, read as the reverse complement.
TTGCCAAAATATTGTTAGTTAAAGTTCATATTTACTTTTGCTTAAACACATATGTAGTTTTTCTTACAAAAAACAAAGCATTTTGAGATCGTACTTTTCTACTGTTTTCCTCAAAAACAACTTTGTCCTTGCGGGAGAGGAAGATATTCTTAATTTTTGAAAAATTTTTTTTGGGAGATCCTGATCACCCAATGCAATTTTTGAGACCTCTTAGAATATGAAATTCGAAAAAATTGTAATTCGATACGCCTTAATGAATATAATAGTTTCCATACGGAAATGCAACACAAAAAGTATTTTTTTTCATATTTTTTTCAACGATTACTTTTAGTGGAGAAGTAAAAAATATTTATAATAATTTTATTTAATTGTGAAGGACTTTTTATTTTAAAAACCCTAAGTTAACACAAAACTAAAATCCTGGCTACGTTCAGTCTTGAGTTTTTCTATGTTATTACTTTTTACTGTTTTTAACAGGGACCGAAAATAACAGTTATTTCCGAGATTTCTATTCAAAAAGTCAAATTGAAAGAGTCAGTCAGATATTTGAATGTAGCAATGTGATACTTGTTAGCAAAGGAATAATAATCTTTAATGATTTTAATATTTCTGATTTTTTCAAAAAAGTCAATAAATAATGGTTATTTTTTATCACTTTTATTTCGATCAAAAATAAAAGTTAAAATTTGACTTTGATTTTTTTTGATTAAATATAAAATTTAAAATTTTACTTATAATTTTTCGATCAAAAGTAAAAGTCATACTTAAATTCGTACATCATCTGCTTAAAACCACTGCCTCAGTCGTTTGCGAAATGAACGAAAACACAATGTGCAATGATAAGCCAATAAGTGATGTCATTTAAATAACGATGTGCAACGATATGAAGATCGATAGTAATTTTTTTTTCTCTTTGCAAAAATGTTACGAATATGTGTAAAAGAATAATAATTGTTGTTGATTATGACTTGCTGTTATTGTGTGGTGACTTTAATGTGAATATCCTTTCAGGTGACTCAGTAAAACAAACTTTATATGAAAATATTACTTCTTTAGGGTTGTCAGTTGTTAAGAAAGACTTACCCACAAGGTTTTCTAACAACACAAATCCAAGTCTTCTTGATTTTTTTATAGTATCAGATTTTTCAGCTGTTTCACTATTTGACCAGTTATATTTCCTCTCTGGTCATGATTTAATTTTTTGTTCGTTATATATTAATTTTTCTCGTAGTATAATGTCTCATAACTTTACATACAGGGATTTTAAACACATCAGTTATCAGTCTCTGTTTCGTGATATATCATTGACCCCCTTCAATGATTGCTGGCTTCACCATAACATTAACGACAAACTTAGTTCCCTTGTTGAACCCATAAAATATTTATTTGAGAAACATGTCCCTGAACGCACGATTTGTATTAGGAATTCAGCTTGCCCTTGGTTTTCTGTCAATGTTGTAAATTTTATTAAAAGAAAAAACAAATTTTGATCGATATGGAAGAGAAACAACCGAACCCAACTGGGAAACATACAGACTGTCGAGGAATAAATCTGTTTCATTAATAAGACAGGCTAAATCACGCTATTTTGCGGCTAAGCTTCAACCCTCCCTTCCAACCAAAACGCTTTGGAGCAATATAAGAAAACTTGGGGTCTGCAATAAAAACAACACTGACTGCAATATTAATCCAGAAATTATAAATAACTTTTTTGTTTCTACTCCTAATTATAATATTTCTTCTCCTACTGGTCTCTCCATGCTTCAGTCTTTTGAATTTGCTCCAGTAAATGAGCTTGATGTTGGCAAATGTGTTATGCAGATTAAGTCAAACGCAATAGGTGAAGATGGCATTCCCATAAAGTTTATTAAAATCATTTTGCCCCACATTATCAGCCCCCAACACATATCATCAATTTTTGTTTCACGACCTCATCATTTCCGGACATGTGGAAAGTGGCCACTGTATTACCGATAGCAAAAAAGCAAAACCCATCTGGTCCCAGCGATTTCAGGCCTATAAGTATTTTACCGCCTCTTTCAAAAGTTTGTGAGAAACTCATGGCTCAGCAAATCAATAATTTTATACTCGGCAGAAACCTGTTATCCCCCTTTCAATCTGGCTTTCGAGCTGGACATAGTTGCTCCTTAGCTGTTGCTAAAGTTATTGACGATATAAGACCTGAATACGATGCGGGTTCTATAACTATACTCTGTCTGCTAGACTTCTCTAAAGCTTTTGATAGAGTCAGTCATTAGTATTTGTGTCATAAGCTTAAGACGTTATTTTGTTTCTGTAATAGTGCTGTCAATCTAATTTCCAGTTATTTGTGTAATAGGTCTCAAAAAGTTAAAGTTGTTCAATTGTCCTCTCAGTATAAGTTAGTATTAAATGGTGTTCCACAAGGCTCCATACTTGGTCCTCTGTTATTTTCAATATTTATAAATGATATTTTTAATGTTTGCAAACATGCACCTATTCATGCATATGCTGATGATGTTCAGCTTTATCTTTCACGACGAACAGGGTATCTTGACGAACTCTGTTGTAGATTGAATGAAGATCTCAACAGCATCAATGAGTGGGCCAGTAACAATGGTCTGCAATTAAATGCATCAAAGTCATATGTCCTGCCTATTTGTAAGCACAAAACCTGTATAAATGATATCCCTGATTTGTTTATTGGAATAAATAAGCTTACTGTTGTGTCAAAAATTGTAAATCTTGGCTTTTATATAAATTCTTCCTTGTCCTGTGTTGATCATGTTAACAATGTAGTGAAAAAAGTTTATTATGTCCTACGTAATTTGAGAATGTCTGCTAGCGTAACTCCTGTAAATATAAAACGAAAGTTGGTGGTGATACAATTAATTTTACCATTGATAACATACTCTGAAACAATGAACAGTAAGCTCAACTCATCTTCCCAATTAAAATTGCAAATAGCTTTTAATTATGCCACACGTTATGTTTATGGTTTACGAAGATATGAACACCTATCTAGCTTTAGAAATTCAATACTTGGTTGCGACATAACATCATACATCAAAGCAAGAAACTGTATATACCTGCACAAACTTATTCATGAAAAATCGCCTCGTTACCTTTATGAAAAATTACGGTTTTGTATGTCTAGAAGAAGTCATATTCTTATTATACCCAGGCATAATTCTTTAAACAACTCTTACTTGTTTTTCATTAACGCCATTAGACTCTGGAATGAACTACCTAGATGGTTAAAAGAAATAACTAGGAGAGGTAATTTTAGGCAATCTATCTTAACTTTCTTCTCTACTCCATAGTATCTGCAATTTGCTTAAACTATTTCAAAGGTTATTTTTTATTTCTTTTCTCTCTTTTTTCTCCTTTTCTTTTCCTCTTTATTAATGTTTTTACTCTAGTTTAATCAAAAGTATTGTAAAATGTCTGTTATTAAATATTAAATCTTAAGCCCGGTTGTTATAATAATAATCTAATTTAATCTAATTTAATCTAATTAAATTCTTATTTAACTAAACTAAATGATTTTTGTACTATAAAAGAACATAGTTCTAAGTGTACTGATGTTAGCTTTTTAATTTTATAAAATAAATAAATAAAATAAATAAATAAAAAATATTAAATTATATGATAAATTTAATTATATACATAGTTATAATTAATTAATAATTAATAAACAACTAATTGTTCTAACGAATCTTTCCAAAGAAACCACAACAACGTTTTTTCAATATGAAAAGGAAAAAATCACTAGCTTGTTTTATTGCAATTTCGGCCCTGCTAAAGGCTACATCAGAAATCTTTGTGATATGCCGTGCAAGCGCGCATTAGCGCAATACACCACAGAGGCGATGAGATTTTAAGTGTCAATTTCTCAGTTTTTCTCCCATTTCATATTTTCACATTTGTTGTTGTTTTTTTTTCTTTACTTTAGTCTTTATGCTTATGTTATTATTATGGACATTTAGAATTTGTATTTCAATCATATAAAATCAACATAATAAAAAACAAGGTCATTTAGAAAAAACTTTAATCTTATTTTTATTTTTTGAAAATGTCAAATCTTTATATGTTCTCCACTCCTTGTAACAAAAAAATTTATATCGGTATCATTTTGAAAGTAAAACATCCACTAACATAAATCAAAAACAATTTTCGAAAAAAAAAATTATATATAAAAAAAATTTATGTGATTATTTTTATTTGCTTCGCCAACAAACTTTTTACCATAGGTTCAAGGGAGATACTCCAAATATCTAACTGATTGCAACCATTTTCAGTACACATCTATTTATTTATTTAGCTAGCCTTCTGACCGAGTTATTCGGCCAACCTTTGTATGACCCACCCATACGAAATCATAAAAAATTAATAAAGGCTCAATGAAAGTACTTCTAAGGTCTAACCTATTTGAATCATTATCAACACATATGTTCTTTTTTATTGGACTAGTCTTCTGACCGAGTTTTGTTAAGATCGGCCAACTTTTGTAAGAAGGTATCTCCCATACAAAATCTTGTGAAAAATTAGTATAGGTCTGTGTTTGTATGTACCAAAAATTAGTAGGTACCAAACGAGGTACATATACCTCAAGGGTCTAACCGATTTGAACCATTTTAAGTACACATCAATTAATTTATTTGGCCAGCTTTCTGACCGAGTTTATCTCAATATCGGCTTACTTTTATATGAACCTCTCATACAAAATATTGTAAAAAATGATTATTGGTTCAAGAGAGCTAACCCTGGGGACTAACCGATTTAAACAAATTTTTAATATATTTTCCTAAGTAGCTAAAACTAATTAAACACAAAAAACTTTATTATCATTGGAGGACTCCTGTTTTTGTCCAACTTTTGTATGGAATCAGCGTAGGTTTGGTGGCGCAATTGCGTTAGCGCATTTCGCTGTTACAGTCAACTGCGATTGAGTTTGTGATCAGGGTAGATTTTTTTTGCTCCATTGCACATGTCTACTGCTTTAACAGCCAGCAAGCTACTTAACCTCAACAATGAGCCATGTTATTTGCTTCCAGGCATTGCCTTTTACCCCATCGATGTTCGTTGATACACACGAAAGGTGATTCATTGGCAATTCATTGCTTATTTATCACATTGACATCACCTACGTTGGTGCTGGCGTCACTTAACTTTATCCATTCATTTTATGTTGTAAGTGGAAACATGGGTTTTTTTCCTTTGCAATTGTTTTTCCTTACTATTCCTCCTGATCTTGGCCACAACAATGTCAATAGAATATTATTTCGCTGCAGCAGCAACACGAACTCACAACGAAGACTGTGTATATAAGTGGAAAGTGTTTCGTTATATTTATTACCATTTCGTTGCATATAAAATATTACATGAACTGTCTTGGGCTAGTTTGTTTTTATTTTGTGTTCACAGACAGAAGTCTATTTTTGACGGTGTTGGCTTTTGAGAACGTGGTGGTCTTCATTGCCATTGAGAATACAAAGTGCTGATTTTTCGATGCTGTTAGACTTTTGCATTTTTTATGCTTTTCCTACTTCTATTAGTTCTATTTTGTTTTTTGGAGGAATTTTTTGGTTTGAAAGGGCAAAAACTGTTGTTGGTATCGGGTGCAGTTAAATAAAATTTGTGATTTCTTGTTGTTAACTAAGATGAGTTGGTTTTTTCTTTTATGTTACTATCCTATTTCGAGAAGTTCAACTTTTGCCTTCACAGACAACTTAGACTACTGCATGGCGGCCATATAAAGCGGAAGTCGCTCACTTTGTGACTTCATTGTTGTTGCATCGGTTCTTTTATCACTTTGCGTGCTTTTTTTTGTCCTTTGGTAGCACAAAAAATTCTTCTTTTTATGATGAAGCCATTATAAGCCATTGTATTACATTATTACCACTCGCGCCAGACAAGAAACTTTTTGCCGCGTTATCTTGCGAGAGAAAGAACAGAGCGCGCGTGTTGAATCTAAGCTTGGCTGGTTAATAGTTGAGTATCCAGCATCAAAGTGTTTGGGCAGTAGTGGAACTGGGGCTAGCTGTGGCGAACTATGATATGATTAAATACTGCTTTGTTGAGAATTCAATTCGTGTATAACGGTTTTTGTCTACACTGGCTGTGGTATCAGCGCATGAATGAAATTTTCGTTTGTAGTGGATTATGTATGGTTGTGGTAGCGCTTGTGTGTATGCTTTAATAGGGCCGTTGTCCTTGTCTTCTTTGTTGCTTTTGTATTGCCAACAAATAGATACTTGGTAGTGGTTTAGCAAATTGTCCTTCGATGTTCATTGTTATGGCTTAATTTATTGAGTGTAACGAAGAGAATTTCGAGAGCGATTTGAAGCGTTGTTTAGCGCAAATGTGCGGATGAATATTATTGAGTTAATAAAGATGTTATTGCTTAATTTGAAGCATATTTTTAGAAGTAATTCTTCTTAATATGAACAAAATCACATAAATTTGTAAAATGAAATAATACTTCTACACTCAAAAAAATGTGTGTGTAAATATTTCTAACAACTGCGTCCATTCCATGAAATTTAAACGTAGTTTTCAGCTACAAATATGATTCGTAAAATGGACATAGGATTTAAGTTGTCACCGAAATAAATTACCCTGGTCCAATCGGGATCAAATTTTGTACGAATTTTTTTAGGCCCAACCGAAAATAGTCTCGTTCTCCCATACAAATTAGGTACAGTCTACTCTAAATTCAAAAACACCAAAATGCTCCCAAATGTTTGGAAAACGCACACGTATTCTTTAGCTAATTTTAAGATTTTTTTGATTTGTAACAATAAAATTTTTATATTTTCTTAGAACGTTGATACCTTTCGAGCTAAAAATCATTCAAAAAAGATTGTTTTTAATAAAAATGTAGGTCGGAGATTCTGACAACCCTATTTTTGAAAATTTTGAAACTCTCTAGATTGATAGTTCTCCTGAAAAGTATTATATCTGCGTCCTTTTTTGTTGGATTTAAAATTTTGTTCTAAAGATATACACTGTGAAAAAAAATCAAAAAATCTTAAAAACACTATTAGTGCATGTATTCAAACATATGTAGTTTGAAACATATGTATATTGAATTTGTCTTTTTAGTGAAATGTTTTTTTGCAGCATTTATATGAAAAATTCCTTTTTTTTAACCTGAAATTTTCAGTCACATTTTTCGTAGTCTTCGCAACAAATTTTTTATATTTTTACTTCAGTATTGAGTTAAGACATTTATTTTAAAGGCTAAAACAAAATTTAAGGTAGGGATTCCAACGATTGCTGTTTTTAAAGAATTTTTCAAAAAATGCCTACAAAGGATTTCCTATTTTTATACCGAAAATTCCATTTTTTTATTGTTAATACCAATGAACATCCAAAATAATATATGGAGCATTCCAAGATAATCGTTACCAAAGCAAAAATTTTAAATATTCAGATATCGGACTAAATCCTATTATTTATGGCAAAGATTTAGTCCTAGTTTAGTGTCATATTTTTAAAAATTAAAAATAAATGATAAAATAATATATTTTTCAATATAAAGTTAAGTCTACTACGAAAAATATTTCTCACTTTTTAAATAGAGAAACACTGTAAGCACCGTTTTATGCGTCAAGTAGTTGTCAGAACAATATTAAAGTGGAATATGAAAAAAATATATATTAATGTATCAGCTAGTTGTTGTAATTCAAATTAGGTAAATAAGTGGAAGCAATATTTTAGATTCTTTTAGCTTGCTACGTTATTCGTAACACCCGTCACAAAAAACAACAAATAGTTATGTAAGTACAAAAATTGTAATCCAATATTAGTGTAACTATACAAAAGTAAGGTAATGCTTGCAGCTTATTAATTTTCGATATAATTTATTCTCATCGTTTTTGTAGATCGCCAATTTAGTTCGACAAAATTGTGTAACACCCGTCACAAATTCTTTTTTCTTAACTATTACATATCGATAGTTAGGTAAGGTTTGTGTATATTTGAATAATTCTGTTTTTCTTTCATGCCCTACAAGTAATAAAATTTTGTGCAAATTTTCGGCACCCTCAAAAGGATAGGAAAGAATAAATATGTAAGAAAAAAAAATGTTGATATTACACGTTTTAAAATCGAACAAAAAAGTATAAAATAATTTCTCCTTGAGTGGGGCTAGTTTAGTTTAGTTCAACTAAAAACGTGGGGCGCTAGTAAGAGAATAGTGAGAAGTGTTATTAACAATTGTAATACGTTAGTGAACGAATGGTTTCTTAACCCAAGTCCCTTGAGTGTCAAGAGTGTCTTTGAATGGATACTAGATTCAAGTTCGCAGACATCTATTGTGTTCAGTACAGTAAGTTATTCATGGAATGTATTGCATTTGAAATTTTGCATAAAAACAGTGACTGGATGGATTCCACTCAGGGTTAATATTCTCTATAACATGCGCCCCACGTTTTTAGTTGATCTAAAAGCCCCATTCTAGGAGAAATTATTTTATACTTTTTAGTTAATTTGTAAAACGTGTATATTAATTTTTTTTAAGTTTTTTTTTTCTTAAATATTTATTTTTTACTTTTTAGTCTTATATTACTCATTTTGTTTGTTTACAAAATTTCATTTATATTTTAAATTACATTTGTCTCTTTGACCATTGCAATATTTTCTATATCACTTTCTTAAACTTTTGCATTTGTTTTTCTTTTTTTCAGGCTTTTCTAACACGCTCAACTTCTTTCTTCTTTCAACAAATTTTCTTGAAAATTTATAAATCAAAATTTTTAAAAAATTGTTAATTCCATAAAAAATTTAAAAAAAAATTCTAATTTTCAAAAATTCACCACTTAAGGTGAAAATTAAAATTGTCAATGAACTTTTCTGTATTAATATTAGAGGTTATGATATTGTTTTTTTACGTGTCCAGTAATATATTTCATTCTGTGATATTTTCCTAAACCACCTCTTACTCGAAATAAATGTATTGATACAATTTTAGCTCAATCGGGCCAGTAGTGTTGGAAATATAGGATTTTAATTGATTTGTTGGCGGTAAAAGGGGGAATGGCAAAATTTTTTCCTAAATTATATGTGTTGTCATCCAGTTCTGAGCTATATTTTAAATTTCAAAACCCTAGTTTATCGGAAAGTTGCTTAAAAATGGATTACAAGATTTATTCGGGACATACATACATACATACATGAAGTGAAAATAAAAAAACAACGTGTTAATAAGGAGAAATTGAGATTTTTTTTTTTTTTTGGAAAAAGAGAGAGCAAGAGACAACCAGAGCACTATGGGCAAAATAGCGATATTTTTGGCATTAATTGTAGTTTTAAAGCTAGACCTTTAAAATTTTGCACGAATTTAACTAACATCAAAATGGAATTTTGGTTTTTTTTTTATTTGGACCACGCCTTCTTCCGCCTACCCATTAAAACATTAGGTCAGGTTTTGGCATAAATTCTGCATGGTGGCACCTCGGCTTTTTTTATTTTCGTTATTTGAAATATATATCACTAGAAAGCTGTTTCAAGAATCTGTAAGTTTGCATCTAAAAATATTTTATTATATTAACCCATTAGGGGCCAGTACTTAAAAAAACAATTTCTTAACCCCACTTTTTGGAAAAACCACTTAAATTTAATGTGTTTATTTTTTGGTAGAGTCAGATGATAGACAAGGCTTCAGCCTTTTTGTTAAGGTATAAAACTGCTCATTAACCCTTCAAAGACCGGGGATATTTAAATTAGGCGTACATTTTATTTTCGAGAAACTTTGTTAAAGCTTAAATTATTGAATAAGATAGTTGAATAAAGGTAAGTTGAATTAAATTAAGGTTGGCTCAACCGGATCACTGAAAAAAAAATCATATGAGACAAATTCTAATATGCCTTTGTCATTTTACAAACCATAAATGAATATAGATTTTCTAGTTAATCGTCTTCATTTTCTTCTTCCAACTCAATATTTTCCAGTCCAAAACTGTCAATTTCGTCGGCCTCATTGTCTTTTGCTTCATTTTCATTTTCATCACCTTCTAATGTGTCTGAAAAGTCAATACCAGGTGTTTTGAAAAGGGCAATGACTTCTCTGGGCAGGCTCTTCTTTTTGTTGGTATTTTTTCGTTTTGTTAAACTTAGGGTGGACATTAATGGGTCTGAAGAATCCAATGCTCTATTAAAAACGTCTGTCATATTATCCAATCGGCTACATTTTCTTGCATGCGATCTCCTGTCGCTTTTATACAGCTTGTTTCTCGCTTCTGATGCATTTTCTCCTAGAACTCCAACAGGAAGTATGCAAATATCCATTATTTGGTGCCCATGTACCAAAATTTTGTGCACAGTTGGAGACATTGGACACCAAGAATACTTTTCAAAATACATATTGAATGTTTGGCCACAAAAGTTTTTGAATTTTTCTGTATCAATCTTATATTCACAAGAGATGGCAATCAATATAATGTAAAAGTGTTTGAGAATATTTAAATCGAAATTTAAAATGGAAGATAAAAGCTCAACATTTCTAAATGCTCTTCTTGCAGTATTTCCGTCGTTGCTATTTCCACTACCATTTTGTTTGGGTTTGTCTACATTGAGACCCATTTCCGTCCACAACCTTTCTTGAAGGTACTGTTTTCGCAAAGAGACTTTGACTTTGTCATCATTTCTAATACGCCATATCTTTAATTCCATTCTATACGAGATTTTTAATACAAATTCAAAAAATATTATCCATGCATGTAAAGGGCTTACGCCATATTTAAGATTATTTGGTTTAACGCCAAAGATTTTCGAGTTGAAGTCATCGGTTTTTAACAGTTGATTCGGCTTAGCACCACATAGTGGGCAGGATTGACATGAGTTGGTACCAGTTAAAATATTCAGAACTTTATCATCTATAAGAGTCATATGTGCTTCATATTTAACAAGAATGTTTTTGCCCTTGTGTACATAGATGTGTTCTTGGATGTTTTTAATTTGAATATCTAACTTACTATTTTCACTTAAAATAAGTTCAGTAGTTTCTTTTATAAATTCCATTTTTAGAGGCCGATAGAATCTGACAGACTGTGGAGAGTTATTTAGCCAAATAACTCTATTTAGCTCATCTATTAATTTCAATGGAACTATGGTTGTCACAAAGAGTGAATGGTCTAGTCCAATATGTTCATCCAATTCAAAACGTTGTTTATATGAACTCTGTCCTGTCGAATCATCGAACCCATAACTTACAATTAATTTGCAATGTGTTGGTGCAGCAACATCAAGGACGTCCTTCTGCATTTCAAGTATGCGATCAGCTGTATGGTCCAGTAAATTTTGCATTGTTACTATTGTTTTAGTATCACAATAGCTGATTTCCTTAGGTCTGCATTTCAATTTTGACTTTACAATCTCAGAGTAAGGGGGATAAATGTCACATCCGTGCTGCTTATTTAATGCTTTCATGTTAATGTATTGCTGCTTTGTAAAGCCATTTTCAATTAAAAGAGCTAATGCTTCATCAGCACTTATTGGCAACGGATCACTCCTTTCCAGTTTCCTTATAATTCCTGTTATGTTCTCGTTTGTAACAGCTTTTTTCAACACAAATGCAGTTTGTTTTTTGTTTGATTATTTAGCTGAAATGGAAGCAGCGTGCAATAAAAGAGGTGTTGAATGTTTTTGTTCTGCGGCAAGCTCAGATGCTAACTTTCTCTTCAAACGGGGCCCTGCATCAGTTTAGTCTAAATGCCTCCGACCTCGTTTATTGCCGGGCAAGCCACAATCACTTATTTCAATAGTTATATTGGTTGCAAGCCAACGCGAGTGTTTTTTTTTTTAAATCGGTCAAGTATTCGATTGCATTTTGGCAAATTTAATTTTATGAAAGCAATAAATTGCTTGACTTTTTCTGTAATTAACTGATGTTGCTCATCTGATAAGTTTTGCTGTTTAATGTTCTCCAAAATAAATTCTTTTACACTATCTGCTTGTCGATTTTTGCTGCTCCAAACATCAAGCAGTGTTGAATGGCAAAACTCGTATGAAACTACAAAATGAAGTTTTTTCCCAAATGGAACAAAAAGGAACATCAAGTGTTAATGATGTTTGATTATATACAGTTTGATTAATAACTTTTAAAAGAAATATTGCAAATACCTTTCTATACACAGAAGTTATATTCCACACAACACACGTATTTTTGTTAGTTTCGACCTATAATAACACACCAACAAAACACTGAATTACTAGACAATAACACACAACTATTTTTTAAACTATATCACAAATTGTTTTACATACCTTGTCTAACTTCTTCCATATTTAAACTTTTTCACAATATTTACAATTAATGTTTTACTCACGATCAAAGTTAGTAAAAATTTCGCGCGCATTTTCTGTTCACAATGCAACCTTGAAACAGCTGACTTTTTCCTTTCATAAAATAACAGGGTGTAACATAAAAATTATAAAAAAAACGTTTATATAACCGTTAGAGTATACGAATTCAAAAAAACGAAAGCAGATTTTAAATTTTAAACAAAAAAAAATTGAATTTATGCCAAAAATAGCCACGTTTTACCCATAGTGCAGAGGAGAAAAAAATTTAAAGCTTTATGCACTTGTCTGAAAATAACATTGGATACGGAGTAACAGCATATTTCAAACAACAGAATATTGCAATATTGGAAGATACCATATCCTATGGCTGTCTCCTTTAATTTAAACAGTTTTAAATGTTTCTTTTATTTCTCCTGTAACACCCGTCACACATTAAAATATTTAATAAAAATTTCATAAAACGTATTTTCAATTTTTTGTTGGTGCAGGGTTAACATTAAAAGTGAAATTAGATTTTACAATGAGTACTTGTTACACCCGTCACAGCTACATTTTTAAAAATTACACAAATATTAACCATGATTTTGAAAGATTTTTTCCACGTATGAATAGACAAGCATAAAAGCAATTTTTTATGACTGCAAAAAATTTAAATACTTTGATGTATTTAAATCATTCACTAAATTGTAATATATTGATATTTAAAGGCTTGCAAATGTAACACCCGTCACTGTGGAATTCTCCATATGTTATCATTCAAATAAATCCATAAGTATTCAAATGAAGACAACAATTTGCAAAATCAAACATTTTTATTTTATTTTATATTTATAAAACTGTTACGATATTTGAAAATATGGAATTTTCGGTGTAAAAAAAAATATTTTGTAGACATTTTTGTTAAAAATACCAATCGTTAGAATCCCAACCTAAAATTGTGTGCTGGTCTTTAAAATTGATGCCTTAACTGAACACTACACTAAAAATATTAAATAATTGTTGCGAAGACTATGAAAAATGTGACTGAAAATTTCAGGTAAAAATAAAAGGAATTTTTCATAAAAATGCTGCAAAAAAAGTATACCACCAAAGATACAAATTCAAGATCTTTAAAATATACATACACTTTTTTCTGTATAGCTTACGGTTTCAAAACTACATCTATTTGAATACATGCACTAATTGTATTTTTTTATGTTTTTTAATATTTTCACAGTGTATAACAGTTAAAGTTTGTTATAGGCACTACTAAACTACAAAGTTTCAAAAAAATCGGAAACACAAAGGTCAGATTTTGCTCAAAATTAGTCGAATTGATATGGAATTATTGAGGTACGTTTTATAATAGAAAATTTTAGAATCGAAAATCCAGCTTAGCTTGTTGATAGATGTCAACAACAAACCTTTAGTAAAAGGAATTTTTAATATTTATTTTGTTTTCAGCCCTCTTATTTTATTTACAAAAACCTTAGGTTTCAGTAAAAATATTTACACTGAAAGCACGCATTTTGAACAATCTCACGCGTGATTAGGGGGGGGGGGAGGGGGGTAAAAAATACGCAAAAAATCACCTCACGTAATTAGGGGACGCCTCCAAATAGGATGTGTAAATAAAAAATCCATTCAGACAATATGATTAAAAGATCCTTTTCGGGTTAAAAGGCGGACATGTGGTAAATGAACTTTTATTATCTATAATTTTTTCCACATTTGATTTTATTTTAAAAAATTTAGGTTTTAGTAAAAATTTACTTTTTTTATCACTTTTTTTATTGTCTTAAAAAATTTTAAAAATTGTAATGTTTCCTAATTGCTTTTGAATCATAAAACACAACCTCTTAGAGATTATTTAGAATTAGCTACAAAAAGGATTTTTTAAGGTTGATGCTTATAATATAGGGCCGCTTTCATATCTTTTTAACTACTTTAACAAAATTGTTATAATAACACGGTGTAACAAAATGAGAATAAATCAAAAAACTTAGCATATGACATAGTGGAGTTTTTAGTTTTGGCAAAACTTAAGATAACTTCATACTTGGTCTTATGAGTCCACCCTTAAATTTGGATAAATGTATATTAGTGTTGTCATTCCTGGTTCGGGTTATTCGAGAAACCGGATTTTTATTGATGTTCGATTTTTTCGGTTTCGGTTTATTTTCAATTAACAATTTCGGATTATTCTACTTTTTCGAATACCTAAAATTTTTAATTTTTTTCAATTTTTGTAGTTAACTTTTAGCTTATGAAAATATTTACAAAATAAACGATTACATGTGTGCTTTTTTATACCTTTTTTCTGTGTATTTGATAATTCTAACGTTTTTCACTTAATTTTGGTATGAGGAATCTAGTGGTGACATTTGTTTTACCACTTTACTGAACATTTTAGAACAAAATTTTTTTTTTCGAGATATACAGCTCAGAATCAAAAATTACTCAAGATATGCACTCATTTTCATATTGATAGCGCTTCCACCATTAGGATTTTCATTTCGATTTCTTTAGCAAAGTTTTTCCTATTATTTTGGCCAACATTTTTGCTGAACAAATAAATATGAAAAAACCGCTTCCAGTGGGTCTTATCGAGTGAGTCTTAGAAGAAGTCTAGCTTAAAGTCAGCATAGTTTGCAACGAAAAAAAATTATATCAACATAGAGTATGAGTAGCATTAATTCATTTGGAGTGTTGAAAGCAAGACATACATATATGTTTTGTGAAAGGTTTAAAGGCAATTTTAAACGATTTTTTCATGTATATTTGTTCAGCTATATTTGTTATCCAGAATAATTGTAATAACTTTGCTTAGTAAACAAAACTTAAATTCTTAATCGTTCACGAGTTATAAACATGATAATAAATGTAAATCTTAAGTAATTTAAAAAATTTTTTGCTCTAAAGTCTTCAGTAAAGTTCAGTAAAAATAAAAATTAAGTGAAAAATGTTGAAGTTATTAAGTAGTGTTTTAAAAAAAAATTCTTA
Source organism: Dichetophora obliterata (assembly GCA_963920525.1). NCBI lineage: Eukaryota > Metazoa > Arthropoda > Insecta > Diptera > Sciomyzidae > Dichetophora > Dichetophora obliterata. Next base: position 14,778,929 of record OY986436.1, on the reverse strand, counting down.
AACTTTTTAAGGAAATAAAACCAATTAATGGTCGTTTTTCTATCATTGTCGACGAATGGACGGACTTGTCTAGCAAAAATACGTAAATGTAATCATTTGTCGGCCTCGATAGTTTAGTATTAGCGCGCTTGACAGTCGCTCAGGAGTTCCGGGTTCAAATCCTGGCCGGACCATAGTCCTACACTATAACCTTTCTTTCCTTATTTCTAATCAAAGGACTTTTAAAACACAGCAATTTACGAAAAAAAGTGGTGGTAGGAAACGTTTGTGGAGAGGAACGCTTATGCCTCATTTACACGGGGTACATATTTGTCATTTTTTACATCATTAAGGGCCAATTTTTCAGTGCGAGTTTAAACTCTAGTCAAATTAAATCGAGCTTAACTCACTAAAATTTGACGTTTAAACTCGGTGTAGATGAAAAAGAAACATATTCTTGATCATTTAAGTCAATTTAACTTCAACGAATGCTAAAATATCTAGTTAAACCGAGTTTAAACGTCTAATTTTGGTGATTTAACCTCAGTTTAATCTGACTAGAGTTTCAACTCGCACTGTCAAATTGGCCCTAAGCAAAGATTATATAGTATAAAGATGTGCCACGTAGTACATTAAAAAGTAACAAATATTTTTCAGATCAATACGTAAGCTTTTGTGAGCGTGATGAAAAAGCTTTCTTGGGAGAAAAGTTTCCAATCCTTGCATGCACATTCCCTCTGCAATGCTCTTTCACTCTTCACTCCACAATGCTTCACAGCATAGATCACCACTGCATGGTTTATATTGCTAGCGAGAGTCATGAAATTTAATGTAATTGTTTTTTCCGTTGTTGTTGTTGGAACCAAGCAGTAGTGATCTCTGCTTGACAGCAAGAAATGTTTTTGTTTGTTTGCATTATTTTCATGATGATTTCCTTATTTTGTGCGAAGCAGATTTTTCGTATACACTGCTTGCTATTAATATTGACTATTTTTGATTGACTCAGCCAGAGCAGTAAAATCTGCATATATATTCAGAATCTTAAGGAAAACTGAATAACGACATATAAATCCATCCAATGAATTCAAAATTATTTATAAATAACATTTTTAATTCACATTAAATATTAAAAAATTGATTAGTAATTAATTTCAATTATTTTTTTCGGTATTCAGAATAATTAATTATTTTTTTATTCATATAAATGCTATTTACAAAGAATGAAATTCAAAAAGAATTTAAAATTTTTTCAAAAATTAAATTTTTGTACATTATTATATTTTGATTCATGAATATGCATGTGTTATTATTATTAATTTTATAGTTATTATTAATTTTTTTTTATTATTAATTTGGTTCATTATTCAAAAGTGAATAACAAGATTTTTTTTCATTTTATTTATTATACGAAAGTGAATGAAAAATAAGAAATGATAGCTTAAATGAAAGATATAAAATTCTTATTTGCACACACGTATAAATTTTGTAATATGAAAAAATACTTTTGAAGTTATAGGATCATAACTGGGGACATATTTTTCAAAACTTAAAAAAATCGAAAAATATTTGAAAATTCTTCAATTCTTTTCGACTTGAATTTCGTTATATACAATTTAACGCATACAATTTAACACAAAGTCTTTATTAATAAAACTTGTTTCTGGTTTGTTTGTTTAATTGACATTTACATATATCTAAATGGCTTAACGGACTTCGCTCAATTTAAGAACACATATTGTGTGCATCCTAGATTAGATTGTAACATACTTAGTTTTGATTACGCTCATTCAACCCATTTTCACTAACGTAAATTTTGCTATTGAAAGTCTTTCTTGAAAAAAATTTTTCGCAAATTAAATTTAAAAAATTTCAGTAATTTTAATACCAAAAACATTCACATTTTTCATAAATAATCGTTCCCCAAGAATGAGAAAAAACGACATGAAAATTAATACTTTGACTTTCGATGCAAATATATCCGCTATTTTTAAATATATTTAATTAAAATTTTTTTGATCAAAGTTTAAATAAAAGCACAAAATAGTTTCAACTGAAGTTTTAGGTCAGTGAATATATTCTTTAATTTTTTTTTCAAAAACGGTCCAAAATATTGAATTTTTACTCAAAACATGATTAAAAAAATGTTTTTGTTGTATAAATAAGAACAATTAAAAATTGCATTTCTGAGTACTTTTCATATAGTAAAGCATGTATTTGCAATAAATATGAAAATATATAAATGTAGTTAAATAAAAAATTTTTCCGCAAAAAAACCACTTAAAAAATATTGCTTACAACATTATTCGCGGCTAAGCTCCAACTGATGGAATCGCCCTTACAATAATATAACACTAAAAATACCATGTGGCAAAACAGCAAAAACAAAACCAAGTCAACACACAAAATATACTTAGATTATGTCATCTTTATGATATTGTATTCTTGAAATTATATAACAAAAAGATAAGAGATAATGCAAAAAAATATATTAACTTTAAATTATATAATGTTCGTAGGGTAGTTTAGTAAAAAAATTGCCTTCATTTTTTAAGTAAAACCTAATGAAATTCTGCTACATTTTGTTGGCAGCTACATCGTTTATTCAGATGTTTCGTGCATCAAATCTTTCCATATCATTTCTATTGCTTTTCAATATTATGCTCACATGTGCTCACATTTGCTCACATTGTCGCTTACTTATTCTCTCGCTCTCAAAAGCTTTAAATCGTTCGCTCGCTGACTCTCATAAAGCCTTTATGTGGATTTTTAATAAATCCACATTCAAATTTTACTGTGCCACTTGCTTGTATGGCGGTGGCACATCTTTCTATTATATTATCTGTGCCCTAAGTGCCATTATCGTGTAAATGATGTTATTTTGTTTCATTATTTTAGTCATAAAATAATGATTAAAATTAGATGTCATTAGTTTTGTCACTTAAATGACATTGTGTAAAGCCCGTCTAATCTCATAGTGACCAACTTAAAGAAAAAAATGAAAAAGTTCATTCTTTACTGACAGAGTGCTTTAACTGTTTCTAGAAATTTAACTGTTTGCTTAAAAATGGACTGGTTAGTATAAATTTAAAGAGTTTAAAGAATATAATAATCATAATCAATATTTAATCTCATTTCTTTTTTTAAATAAACCCAGCCAGTATTTTTCAGAAGATGGAACGTTCTTTTCCAGCGTTCTTCTTCCTCCTCGTCCTCTTCAATTAATAAATATGCTAAATAGCAACAGCTTTTATTTGGTTGTCTTCCATTTGTAAAATAATTTCTAACTTCTTTGCTTTGTCAGTATTTAAGAATTATAAATTTTGTCATTCATGTAAACGCCTACTTTGCTGGTCAAATCATTATGAATTTGAAAGTTGCCAAAATATAATGAAACGTAGTGACAAAGCTCTGGGCAAGTCAATTTTTTGTGCAGCGTCATTATGATATGTCATCAAGTCATTATTAATGTCAGTAAATGTCGCTCGTGTAAATGAGGCATTAGTAACTTGATGTGACTGAGGTCAAGGCATAACACTTGCTTCAGATTTAATATCACATGTTTCTACAGCTTCTGCCACACTAAGATCATCCTTCACAAAAGTTTCACTTGATTACTCCCTTCTTCCATTCTGTAGTGACACAACAGAGCAAAAACTTGGTCCAAAAAAGCTCGTCTAAAGACCTGCCGCCACCTTAACCTAATCTTTAATTAAACTTTTATCTGTCGTAACCAGGAAGTAGAAAAGCGTTTTATTTTTGTCATTTATGAATTACTCACGAAGAGTGCCAGCAGTAAATGGAAAAGGGAACATAAATGTTTTATGCAACAAATACAAAGGCTGAGTATGGACCAGACGTTGCCTAAATATAGCACCAAACATAAAGCAAATAGATCTCCATTAGCCATTTTTTACAACATGATCGACGTGGCTGCGTTGGTTGCATTTTTATGTCTAGTTATTCTAGCATTCATCCAAATGCGAAAAAATACGAGTCTATCGTTGAGGCTTTTTGGCATCATTTGGCTTTGAGTTGGCGACGTAAAACATGAAACCCATATGAAAGGGCCACTCATAATCGAACAACCCGATACACCAACGTCCTGGCTGCTTTTGAGCTTATGATCCGCTGCAATTCCATCCGGTTCAACTGAGAGAAAACTGGTAGGTTGCCATCGAAGGGTCGACAGTAACCAAACGAACAAAATGTCCAAATTTTTGTCTAATACGACCCAATTTGTCTAAAACATAGCATATTTATTGATTTGTGGGCGGTAAAAGGTGGGTAGTGCAAAATTTCTTAAACCATCTAGTACTTGAAACAAATAGACTGCCAAAATTTCAGCTCGATCGGCCCAGTAGTTTTCGAGTCTATAGACATCACTCAGACAGACGAACAGGATGACAGAGAGTGTTTTGCTTTTTATATATCCAGATTATACAGTGGTCGACATTCGTTTGAGCGCAATACAATTATCTCTGTTTAGTATGTTTTTCCTTGGAACTATAACAAAATAGGTTTTGGTGGCAACTCTGTCTATTACAACACTAAGTAGGCAATGTGAATCAAGAACAGTTACTTGAGTTATTGTTTTATTTTTCATAAAATACACGTGTTTCTAAAAAGAAAAGGAGGTTAGATCTGACATTCGTTTGAACGCAAGTGCCTAAAACAACATTTCGCTCGGGAAAGTTAATAAAAATAAATAAAAAAAACATCAGATAAGACAAAAAGTAAGGCAAGAAATACAAAAAAATAAATAAATAAAAAAAACCATAAATCATCGCTTATTTTTTTCAGGAATGGGTTCGGGTAAGCGTTAAAATGCCACTGAGATGAATGTCATCGATTCCTTGAAAGCGGATGGACAATCAAACAGAAAAATCGGAAAATTATGAAACCGTTCAGAGTGTGTGATAAGAAATTATCTAAAAAAAGGAAAAAATATGGTGTAAAGCCCCCAACTAAAGGCAATTCAAAACTTACCTTAAAGGATAAAGGACGAATTCGGCACGAAGCTACCAAAAATCGCCTTTCCAGCAGCAAAATAAAAGAAGTGTTGCAGTTGCCTGTAACGACTCGAACAATTTCTCGGTGTTTGAAGAACACCCCATCAATAAGATGGACAAAACTAAAGTCCAAACCACGTTTAACTAAAGTTCACAATGAAAAGAGGCTAGAATTCGCAAAAATGCATATGACTTGGACAAAGGAATGGCAAAATGTTATATTTTCTGACGAGAAAAAATTCAATTTGGATGGTCCAGATTGTTACAGCTGCTACTGGCATGATTTAAGTAAATCCGAAGTGGTTAGATCAAAGCGGAATTTTGGTGGTGGAAGTCTTATGGTATGGGGTGCTTTTTCATACGAATGTAAGCTTCCAATTTGTTTTATTTCAACCAAAATGAATTCAGAAATGTATATTGAATTATTAGAAGACGTATTAATAACACATTTAGATGAAAAATAAGATGAAAACATAATTTTTCAGCAAGATAACGCATCTATCCATGCTTCAAAGCAAACAAAGGCGTGGTTTTCTGATAAAAATATACAGTTATTACCATGGCCAGCTTGTAGTCCAGATTGCAATCCCATCGAAAATTTATGGGGCATTCTCGCAGCAAAAGTTTATGAACGTGGACGACAGTTTTCTACAATAAACAAACTAAAATATACAATAAAGGAATGTTGGTCAGAAATCAGAATAAAAACTATCCAAAATTTGGTAGACTCTATGCCAAATCGAATTTTTTCTGTCATTCAAAATAACGGAGGACATACTAAATATTAATTTAATAAGAAAAACAACCTAAAGCCATTTTCTTATTTATTTTTATTCTTTTAAACGAGCTGCGCTCAAACGAATTTCCCACTGTACATTAACTTTTCTTAAATTTTGTCGAAAAAAGTATGAAAAATATTTTTGATTTGTCTGTGATTTGTAATGCCTTAAATAAATAAACCTTTCTGTATAAAAAATTAATTTAACCAGAGTGTTTTCATACTTAAAATTTAAAAAATATGGTATGCGCTCAAACGAATGTCGACCACTGTACAACAAAGTTTGTATTAAAACATTTTCAATGCATTAATAATCAATAATAAATTAAAAAAAACAGGCTTAAAAGAAACCCTTATACAAAATGCGTTAAGAAATTTACGGGTACCCGGCTACCCTTATCAGGAGGGTAAAGAATATTCGACTTTGGATCGGCTCTACAACCAACCAAAAAATTCTAGAATACTAAAAATGCGAAAAAACGATAGAAAACGACTATTTATAAGAAGTCATGGAACCTCAAGTTAGTATATTTTTTGGCTTGATAGATATTTGACTTCAAAGTCATTTCGGGTACCCAAATACCCGTGTCAGAAGGGTTAGGGTTAAAGTTCTCTAAAAAAATCCGCCCTAAAAAATAAATTTAATCTACTTTAAATAAACTTAAGTCAATCCAATGAGTAGTTCTTGAGATATCGTGGAGACCAGTTTGTAAACATGATTTTTCAGAAAACGCGTTTTAAGATTTGGTTAACGAGTGTTTCAAGTGCGTTAATGAAAATATGGGTTTCTTTCGTAAGCGATAAATGTTTTATACAAATGTTATCGACCAAATCGCTTTAGGAACGTATTTTTCAAATCATAAGCTATCGAAAAATAAAAAAAATATTTAGAAAATAAATTGATTTTTTTGGTCGAGCAACATGAGAACCTGCCCTTAAGTACTAGGTCTCAGTACATGGCTCTGGAATTTTTGGTGAATACTTACAATTTTTTTAGGTTTTCATATCTTTGGTAGGAGAATTTCATAAAGAATTTTATCGCTGCAATAAGTGAAAAGTTATATATGTATATCACAACACATTGTAAGAAAAAAATAGAATAAAACGGAATCCTAAATAACTTCTTTTGAATTCTATGCAACGTATTTAAAAACCTTAAAAAATTGTATTTTTATTTTCTATTTATTCTAGTGTCAAATCCACCAACAACGGTACCACCACCAACAACAACAACATTACGACGCACCACAACAACAATAAAAAGCGGTTTAAATACAGCAATTTATGGCGAAGTGCCAACAAATGCGGTGATTGTTATCGATAAATGTAAGTTGATTAAAAGTGCGATGAAAACTTTATATGTTTGTTGAAGAGAAAAAAAAAATTGAACACTATGCATATTAGCATAAAAACAAGTTTATAATTTTATAACGTAGATATCGAAATTAACTGAGAAAACTATTGTTATTATATTGATTTTTAATTGGGCACTTCGAAATCCTTTTTGTTATTTTCTTTGAGAAATTTGTTATTTTCCTAAAATTTAAAATATTTTTATACGTTTATTTTTAGCTGGTTCAAAATATCAATCGAATTTAAATGAAATCGATAAATCTGAGCAAAAATTAACTGGAGATAGTCCCAAAGGCTACGACTGGTCAAAGGATAAAAATACGGCTGTTCCCAACTCTTCCAATGTAACCCTGACACTCATCACGTTGAGCCTTTTGTGGAGTTTTAAAGCAGCAATAAGTTTTTGCCGCTGTAACACAGCATACTTTAAGGCGTAAAACTGTGTAAACTGCAGCTAAATGAAACATGAATTTAATCATTAACTAAATAATTTAAATAAGCTTTGGTACAACAATCATGAAAAAAGATGATGAAAAAAGCGATCAAATTAAAAATGCCAAAAATTGCTCATACAATTGTGTTTTTTTTATTTACATGTTGAATATATTGAGATGATAAAAAAATGGCCTGTAATAGTAAAATGAAATGCCAAACTTAAGCACATATACACACAAACTCACACATGAAAAATTTAATAAAAATATATTAAATAAATAGAAACATACATATAGTTAAAATAAGATTAAATATATAAAAAAAAAAATTATATATTAAATGATGTCACTAAAAAAATAAAGTAAAGAACAAAAAAACACAAAATTATTTTATACAAAATCTGTATTGAATCACAAAAGTTGCAATTGTTATGAATTACTATAATATTGTAAATAAAATAAACAACTATGTGCATTATCGCTATTTAATAAAGCTGTAAAATACTAACTCACTAATTAATAATAATGCAAATAAACAAATATGTAGAGTGTAAATTACTAATAAAAGCAGCACTTCTGTTGACACATTGTTATGAAAAAAAACTAAACAAAATATAAAACTATATAACAAAAAAAAAAAAAAAAAAAAATAATAGAAGAAAAAAATGAAGTACTTAAACTTAAGTACAAGCTTAAATTTAATAGTAAAACAATGATTATTTTAGAAGCTTAAAACTGCATTTAAAACTAAAATCAAAAATTTAACGAACCTCATTATAGTTAAAAACAACAGTATCGAAACTATTTTTTGTAAGAAAAAAATCAGAGTATTTTTATATAGTTTATTGCTTATAAGATAATTTTAAATTTTGCATTTATAGGTTTGCTTTATTGCAGAGTTTTTTATATAAGTATACATAACCGTTTTTTTGTCATTAAAACATATTTATCACTAGTTATCGTTAATTTATATCTTGTTGGCTTTAAGATTTTGTACGGGTTACGCTTTGTACGTTTTAATTGAATGAATTTTTATATTATTAAAAATTTAAATTAAAAGCTAACACACTTTCATCAAATTTTCATCATATTGTTCTTTAAATGAACTAACTTTTACTGAATTGCTAAAACATCAAATAATATAATTTTTTCCAATATAAGTTGATCTAAGGATGGATCAATTAAAGAAATTTTTATATAATTTTTGACTTTGACTTTTTAAATTAATATAATTTAAGTACTTTATGTTTTAGTTTAAGTTTATTTTAATAACATAATTTTTCTTTAAATTGACATTGTACACTAAAAACAAATATAAGAGCTTAAAACTGTTAATTTTGTGCAAATATTGTTTTATGTTTTAAAAATTATTTTTAACATAAACTGTATGAATTAAACGAAAACACATAAAGGAATCAGAGTGACTAAAAAATTAGTTCTAAGCTTAAAAGGGCGTGGCAAGAAAAGAAAAAATATGCTAAAGTTGAAAGTAAAGCTTTTTTAACCCACAAAAAAATTACAAAAAAAAAAAAAGTGTAAAAATATATAAAGAAAAAAACCAAAAATGTTATACTACTAACATTAAGCGTTAATATATGAGTATAAATAAATGGTACATTAATATATGCATAATATTAAAAAAAGAAGAAGCTAAAACACAGGAAATACTAATAAAAAAAAAACTACATAATTAAATAAAATGCAAAAGTTACCAAAAAAAAAGATTGTTTTATTACAGTTTCTTATATTTATTTAGAAAATGAATGGTAAATTTTTAGATTCTAAAGAAATAGAGAGAGAGAACTTCATGAAGAAATAGGATTTCAAAATTAATATAGAAGATGAAATGATGAGAGGCTCAGCTAAAAATTTAACCATATATCTCTCTTCCTGGTTTTAAACCTGACTCATTTGACAAAATTACTTATTTTAATTTCAAAAATAAGTTAGAAAATATAAATAATAAATAAAATACATACCTAGCTGAAACCCGGAGAGTTGCTGACACGCTTCCTTGTCCAAAGTCCATAAAATGAAATAAACAAAACTGCATGTGTAAAGTGAGGGCGAACTCCAACGCTGTCCGACCAATAACTCCAAAGCTATACGATAGCAAAAATTTGGGCTGAACGGGAGGTGCAACTCCCCCTTGATAAAAGCCATAACATGTATCAGTGAAACTGCATGTGTAAATTGAGGTCGAATACTGAATTCTGACGCGGTGCGACCTATATCTCCAAGGCTATTCGATATCGCTAATATGGGTTAAATGGGAGGTGCCACGCCCCCTTGACAAACGCCATAAAATGTTATCAGTAAAACTACATATGTAAATTGCAGTCGCACATTGAATTCTGACGCTGTGCGACATTTAACTCCAAAGCTATACCTCATCAAATGGACTGCAATGGTTTTGCTCGAAGTGCCGCAAAATAACCACAAGTCATCTGCTGCAAGTTCTTGCTGACGTCAAAAAGTCGGCTTTCAACATTGTGGACGAGGTGAAGCTCCTGCAAAGTGTCGTTGTCACTCACTCCGAATGCTGCATTAACCTAGAAAACATCACTTCTACTTTGAATGATAGCAAAGCCACCGATCACAGTCAACAAAATACTGGTGGAACCAAAATCAACCTTTCTCAAAAGAGAAAAAGAATGGATAAGGTAATTGATTCTAATTCAAAAAAAAAGCATTAACATAGCCACCACGCCTGTATCCGAAAACTGCTCAACAAGTGACAAAAATACGTTTCTTACGACAGACTGCCAGAACACTGACCTCAGTCACCTCAGTCACCCCAGTCCAAAGGACACAAATATCCTTTCACCTGGGCCCTCACACCATCAACAAATTATTCCTAATCAGCCTTTTGCGTCCATGCAATGTAAACCACTGGTTGATGTGGCAGTAGTCGCTCCATCAAATGTTAACACCGTATTATCATTGAACAATGCTCCAGATTCGAACTTAGTTGTCCACGACCTATGCAGTCCTGTAAAACAAACTAATCAATTGCCTATAGTTTCGCCTAATCAAACTAAAACGCCAAGACAGCCTCTCGAGGCCACTGAATGTGGCCCATTGGTTGATTTGGTGGCAGTAATCCGGCCACCTCGCAAATCCATCTTTGTCTCGAGGCTAGCTCCCGCCACAAGTATTGAAAATATTCTAGCATATGTTCAAAATAAGATTCCTCATTCAGGTTCAACCATCACTTGCTTAAAGTTCACACAAAAACCTCAACAGGATATTGCTTCGTTCAAAATCTATGCTCATGAGTCAGACTATGCTCAAATAATATGCAAAGACTTTTGGCCTTTTGGGGTCCTAGTTCGTGACTTCATTCCACGTTCTAGGCCATCTCACCATTTAAACAACCAGACTCTAAATGACTCCCCCTCAACCTCTTCAAAAAACTAACGAACTGTGTTTTTACAACTGAGTGTGCCTCAAATGCAAATCCAAATTTACCATCAAACGGCAACACTGTCAAAAAATTTGTCTGGGATGCGCTCTAAACTTAATACAACGCACTCTTTTTGCACCGAAAATGATTTTGATGTATTGATACTAGTTGAAAACTGGCTGACCAATGATTTTTTGATGAGGAGATTGCTGACCCATCTATCTTCCAAGTTTATCGCAAGGATCGTTCTGCTGTTCAAACTGGTTGCTCTAGAGGTGGGGGAGTTGTTATTATCGTCCGTAAAAATTTATGTTCATCGCTATGCAATATTGACACGTTGAATGGATTAATTGACCTGGTTTGCATCTCCATCATTCTTCCTAAAGGAAAGATTTTTGTTTGTGCCTCAAACATCCCGCCAACCAGTTCTAATGAAATCTATAGTGCACACGTCAACAATATATTAACACTATCCGCAGATGATGAATCTGAACATTTTTGCGTCGTTGGAGATTTTAACCTTAGCAAATTAAATTGGGCCTTTTCAACCGATGACAACGTATACTTACCAACAAATGTTAACCATGCTTATGAAATTCATCTCATCGATAGTTTGGATCTTATACAAATTAATACCATTTTCAATAAGTTATGTAAATTATTCGATTTAATTTTTATAAATAAGTCACTTAGTTTTGATTTATATGAGTGTCCTTTCCCTATTTCTGAACATAGTATTCATCACTCAGCCATTGCCTTTAATATTAAATTTTATGAATTTCTCAGTGTTACTAGTTCTGCAAACCATCATTATGGTTTTAAAAATTGCAATCTTGGAACTATTAATCGGGTCATTACTGATATGAATTGGGAATCGTTGATGGATAAATTGGATGCTTCTGGTTGCTATGATATCTTTCTTAAGCACCTATCTAATATCTTTGCAAATAACATTCCTTTTAAGACCAAATTACATAAGCTTCCTTGGTATACTTGTGGGTTGAAAACACTGAAAAATTTAAGGAATAAATCTTTCGATTGCAAAGCAAAGTATTTACATTTCGCTCGTGAATTAAATTTTTTGAACAAATTTCTTTATAAGCAGTACATTCTTAGCATTGAAAATCGTATACAAACGGATGCCAAGTCCTTCTGGAGCTTTATTAAATCTAAAAATATTTCATCAGATATCCCCTCTTCTATGTTTTATATGGATAAAATATCAAACTCTGCTGCTAAAACAGCTATTTTAAGTCTAATTTTGACCAAAATTTGGCTTCTGTTAACCCTCAGGTTGTTGATAATATTGACTCCTGTGTAAACTTTGGCTATTTATCGGTCTCCCTGTCTGACGTTAAAACAGCTATTGCCTCCCTGAAAAATTCAGTTAAGTGCGATCTAGATGGTCTTAGTGCTTATTTACTTAAACAATGTGTTCATTCTTTATCCTTACCAATTTATATAATTTTCAATAAATCATTAAAATCTGGTGAATTCGTTGATAAATGGAATGTTTCGCTTATCACACCCATTTGCAAGGTTGGCAACAAGCACGATGTTCTAATTTATAGACCGTTCTCAAAGTTGACTAACGTTTCAAAGCTTTTTGAAAAAATTGTTAAAGATAAAATGTACTTTGCTATACAAAACTCAATTTGTCCAAACCAACATGGATTCGTATCTGCCAGGTCAACTACAACTAACCTGAGTGTCTTCACAAATTACTGCATCTCTTCTTTTGAAGATCGGCACCAACTTGATGTCGTTTACTCTGACATCTCTAAGGCTTTTGACAGGTTGTCACACGATATTTTATTGCTCAAGCTTGCCAAGATTGGTTTTCACACCATTTTTCTATCTTGGATGAGTTCATACCTCTCAAATAGGGTTTCTTATGTTGTCATTGACAATGCATAATCTCCGCAGTGTCTGGGGTTCCACAAGGTAGCATCCTTGGACCATTACTTTTTGTTACCTTCATTAATGATGTTTCTAAATGCTTTCTTAATGTTCAATTTTTACTTTACGCTGATGATCTTAAGGTTTTCCTTAAAGTTAAAAGTGATTGCGACGCTTCTAGTCTCCAGTCTGATTTTGATAATATCTTTTCCTGGTTTAAACAAAACAAATTATCTCTTAACCTCGGAAAATGTTGTGTTGTCTCTTATTACAAGCTCCACTCACCAACTATTTTTGATTATAGTTTTGATAACACTAAGTTAGCCAGATTATCAGAAATTCGTGACCTTGGTGTAATTTTTGATTCTAACTTAACTTTTAGCTCTCACTTAAATAGAATTATCCCCAAAGCATATTCACTTTTAGCGTTTCTTAGGCGAAACAGTGTTGGGTTTGTTGACCCTTACACACTAAAAACATTATATACTTCCCTTGTTAGATCTAGCCTTGAATACGCTTCATTTATTTGGAGTCCTTTTTACTCGATACATATTGCTAGAATGGAAAAAGTTCAAAAAAGATTCTTAAAATTTGCTTTGCGCTCTTTTATTTTTCCTGAACCTCTTCCCTCATATAGGACACGTCGGTTGCTTATTGGTCTATTATCTCTCGAAGATAGAAGACTACTGCATAGTATCATGTTTATTTATGATCTGATTAATGGAAATGTTATTTGTGAAAACTTACTTAAATTAATATTGTTTAATATTCCGAAAAAGTCGTTACGGAGCTCGAATTATTTTTACATTAGCTGTCATAGAACTAATTAAGCCCATAATGAGCCAATTAATAGAGCTCTTATAGCTTTAAACAGTATCTATAATAATAACTTACTCGATTTTTCTATGCTCAAAGTTGCTTTTAAAACCACTATTACACTGTTGTTAAATAGAAACTAGTTTTAATCTTTATTTTTATTACTTATTAAATTATGTTTGCTTAGTCTGTAAGGATATTATCCATAGACGTTAACAAATAAATAAACTGTATCTATTAAGCCTAAAGATGCTTTTTAAAACCACTATTACACTATTGTTAAATATAAACTAGTTTGTTATACTTTATATTTGTTATTTATTAAATTACTATTGCTTATTCTGTAAGGATTATTATCCATAGACGTTAACAAATAAATAAATAAATATAAATATCGCAAATTTGAGTTGTATCGGAGGTGCGACGCCTACTTGTCCAACGCTCATAAAATGTTTCCAATTAAACTGCATCTATAAATGTAGGTCGAATACTGAATTCCGACGCTATGGGATCTATAGCTCCAAGGCTATTCGATATCGCAAATTCAGTTTTATGGGAGGTTCCACCATCAATAAAACTGCATTTGTAAATTTAGGTCGAATACTGAATTCTGATGCTGTGCAACCTATAACTCCAAAGCTATTCAATATTGTAAACTTGTTTTATATGGGAGGTGCCACTCCCCTTGTCCAACTCTCATAAAATGTCATCAGTGAAACGGCACGGGTAAATTGTGGTCGAATACCGAATTCCAAAGTTGTGCGACCCATAACTCCAAAGCTATTTAATATCGCAAATTTTTTGCATAATTGTGAGCGGTAAAAAGGCTGTGTCAATTTTTTTCTGAAACTATCACGTACTCGAAACAAATCTAGTAGTTCCAGGACCAGTAGTTTCGAAGTCTTTTGATCTTTTCTTAAAAGTAGGCGTAGCTATTGTGTGACCGCGCCCATTTTAGTATAGCTACCAACAAAAATCATAGAATCTTAATTACTAAATTTTAGTTTAATACGACCAACACCATCTTAAATATAGCATTTTTATTGATTTGTGGGCGGTTAAAGGACGTGTGGAAACATTTTATTTTTTCCTAAACCTTCGCGTAGCAATTACAAACAAACCCGTAGTAGGTAGTATCCAATTTGGTCCATTCGTTTCCAAGTTGTAAGCATCCGAACAAATCACGATCCATTTTTATATATATAAAAAATATGAGCATAAATTTTATACTATTTTGTATACATATAAATCCAAACAGAAAATGTTTTAAAAGTTATACCATCAAATCTTATCAATTTTTCTAGACCATTTTTCTCGTCAGACCAATCGAAACCACTATATTTTTAAATTTCCCGGTTTCGGTGAATTTTTTTCTTTCGAACCAGAATATATTTTGATTAACACATGATGTCCATATGAAATTTTTAAATTATATTTGTTTTATTTTTTTTATAATATTGAGTGGTATAAAATTTAAAAATTATTTGGAATAAAAAAAGTTTATACCACACAAATGTCATAAAAAAGATAAAATTTACCCTCAAATTTTTTACTGTGTAGGTTATATTTTTTCATTCATTTGATCGTTTTGGAGTAAGTCGGTTCCCAAAAAAAGGGTGTCAAATAACTCTTAAAAATTTTTTTAGTGAAAAAGTAAATAGTCCCAATTCGATAATGCTCATAAAAATGTATTTTTTACAGTTCTTATGGTTCGAAAATCACACTGAATTCTAAATTTAATGGGCTCGGTATAATAAATAGAGCACGATTGGTTAAAACTTTTAATAACAGAAGTTTATTTTTTAGAGTGTTTCCAAAAAAATGGAGAAGGTCCGTAATACTGGTGAATTGTAAGTGAATATTTACCCTGGAAATGCCAATATGAATTTCTATACTTGTTATGCCTGTTAGTAAAGAATTCAATTTGTACTAATACCGTGCATAAAAATTTCTTTCGGGCTTGAAGATTTTAGTATAGGAATAAAGGATTTATTTATGAATAAATAAAAATAAAAACTTATCTTGCAAAAAAAGGTTCCCAGGTGTCATTCTCCGATTTAAATGATTTTCGAATATGTTATAGCGAATAGGAATCTAAAATTGACAAATTTTTTTTATATGTCCTTTTCGATAAACCATGCCTCAAAATGGAGTACCAAAAACTGCGGAAATGTATTATTTTCCATTGACATATACACAAGTTTAATATTAAACCAAAGAGCCTCTTCATGATGCCATAAAATTTGTAGCGATAAATTTTATTGTAACTTCGTTTTTATGGTATGGTAATGGTATTAAGCTATTATAACATATAGAATTGTATTTCTTTCGATGGACGATCAATCAATATAACCTTAAGTTCAGATGCAGTCTTCCATCAAATGAAGAGAAGACCTGATCTATCGTTAGCTGCAAACCTTTGTTTTAGAATTAGGGTTCTATGTAGGAGACATAGTAATCCTTGACATAATATAGTGTCATGATATACTTCGGCACGCTTCCAAGTTTTCCAAAAAAAGATTTTAAGAATCTTTAAGTAAGCTAACAGAGTTGCGTAATTATGATTGCGGTTCTTTTTCGGTATTAGATTATCGGGAAACCAATGGTTACTTTAACCTAGACATGTACAATTCTAGTGACTGAGGGTGTCACAATCAAATATAAATGTTGTAAAAACTTTTGGTCTTTTGTCGGGATGTTGAAGGGCCTTGTCTGATAGAACCTTTGCCAATGTCATGGGCTGGTTCTTCGGAGTTAATCCGTACTGCCTGTGGTTGGTGACAAGAAAGGTCGGTAAGAGTTACACATTGCTTAACTCGGGTTGATAACTCCCGTAAATTACTAAGAGAGTGATAGTAGATAAAATCCTAGATAATTTCAAACAGTAAATGTTAGGAAGGTAAAAGGTAAACCTTTGTAGTCTAGTGGAGAGTGCGCTAGATTATCAACCCAGAGGCCCCTGGTTCGAATCCGGGCTCGGGCATGGTTCTTTCCTCTTTCTTTGTTCTTTCCTACATTTAAGAATTATGGAAAACTAAAAATCCACACCTAAATTGTGGAAAATGTGGAATGAAAGGACAGGAAAAACTTAGGGCTGGAAATGTTTGCTGACGTTAAGGCATAACACTAGCCTCGGTTAAAATCAATTCAAATTGTCTCTCACGGTTGTTTCGCCTAATCAATAGTTCACGTATGGTTTTAATCAATTCCTCTAAATAAATCTATACCTTTCCTTTCAGGTCAAAGACCAAACCTTCTGACCTGAGTGACAAAAAAAAATACCTTCATTAGAGTGACGAGGTACCCGGGTACCTTCTCATAATTTATATAGAAAAATACCGTGTAAATGCTTCAATATTCAGCTAAGTCGATGTTTCGTGAATTTTACTCTATAAAACATTTCAAAAATATACTTGCAAAAATATTTTTTATATTTTTTGGCAATAATTGTCTTAGGGCGCGTTTATAGTGCCGACTTACGACCAAACCGAGCCGAGCTGAAACTCAAAAATTCATTGGGGCAAAAGAGATGCATGACTTGCGTTCTCTTTTGCTCTCTTGCGATTTTGAGTTTCAGCTCGAATCGGCAAAGCAACAAGTCGCCACAAACGCGCCCTTAGGCTCCCTGCAGAGTAAACGCCGAGGCAGACAGACAGGCAGACAGGCGCAGGAAAACTATGTGAACAAGAGAGGAGAAAGTTATTTCTATCTCGTTTCTTCGCAGGGTACTGCCTGTGCCTGCCTGCCTGCTTCAGTGTTTACTCTGCGGGCAGTCTTAGTGTTGTTATTTGCAGACATTTTTACGCAGCTTCTGCGTATTTTCTCGCTTTTGTCGTTATTGTCCATGCATCAGAATATTTTTGCAGGCTATCGCAGCTCTAGTACGTTATATGATCGTAATAATGCATGTAGATTCTTGCACATGTAACATTCAGTTGAAATCAATTTCTAAAACAATTGACGTCGAATAAGGATTAGCGGCTACTGATACCGAAGTAGATTATATTCCACTAATAGACCAGACTTCTTCTGAAGTATCGGATATTGAACAAGATGGTGTAATCGAAATCCATATGAATCGGTTGATAGTGTTGCAGTAAAATCAGGAACTTTTGCTCTTTCAAAAGATGAAACACAGTAGATACTTGCTCCAATTACACAAACAAAACCGATTGGCCAAACTATATATAGCTAAATAAATTTTCAAAAGGATTTTATCATCTGAAATGTGCGATATAATGTTGCGAGAATAAAAAAGTAAATAAGGAAAGTTACTGAAAACTACAGCAATAAAAGAAAATTATCCAGATGCTAAAAAATGACCATATGATAAAACTTATACTACTTACGCCATTCACGGACTCTAAATTAGATGCATATTTTGGTATACTCAATTGCTGAATTGGAAGCATCTGACTGAATTGTGGAAACCAATATCATTTGCCTTTTATTCGTGCTAAATTGTCTCAGGACAGATTTAAGCACTTGCTACGCTCCATACGGTTTTACAACAATTCTACTCGGCCCATCTTTATCTTAGTAAACAGAGAATTTATTATATTAATTTTTATTGTAATACAATAAAGCAATTTTTTTAGTTTCAAACAAAAAAAAATTTAATATAAAAAAAATAGTTTCTAAGAAATTTCATACAAAACACAAAAAGGTACCCGTGTACCTCGTCACACCAATAAAGGTGTAAAAATATTATTGGCACCCCCCACCCACCACAATTTGTTAATTTTGCTGTTATTGTAAAAAAGGTGAAGTTAATAGAAAATTAGGAGCTCTCAGGAAGTTTCAATATTTTATTTTTTTTTTTAATTTATTTATCTTGGTCATTAATGAAAAATTCTTTGTTTAAAAAGCATAAGGTACCCGGGTACCTCGTCACTCTCAGAAGGGTTAAAAAAATAAATAAATGAAATAAAAAACTACCGGATCAATAAACTGTTACCTTTGGAATTTGAGAACAGGTGACGGGAAAACCTAAATAATCTTAGTGGTGTCCATCAATATCGTAAAAACCTGATTATCATTTGTACCAAAGTTTTGTATGGTATCGCCTTCTTGTTTTCATAACAAAGATCTCATCCAATCTTTAAACATGAAAACGAAGTTTCGTGCCAATAATGGGCTAAATTATCGGTATTCTACTCGATCTGGCCCATGGTTATTGTTTATATAGTCTAGTCATGTACTATTTTAGTGGCTGAAGCTGTCACGGTCATGTATATAATTCAAAATAACTTTTAAAGTTGGTCTGTTCCTGTGAATATTGGGGGACTCTGTAAGGTGGATCCTTTGAATTTCAAAAGGGCGTTGTCCAACACTTCATATAGGTCACATGCGATGGAGCATTGTAGAGCATTAACCCTTCACAGCAGGGTTCTACATTAAACACAAAGATAATTTCTGTAATTTCTTTGTTGTAATTTTTAACATTACTCGTTATCTTTATTAGATTTCATAAAGATAACGCAGCCAAAATTTTTTCATACTAGCTGAAACCCGTTACAGTTCTGCTACGCCCCCTTGTTCAACGCCCAGTAAATGTTATCAGCGAAACGGCAATTTGAATACCTAATTCCGAAACTATTCAATATTGTTTATTTAGGTTGTATGGTAGGTGCCGCTCCCCTTTTTTAATGCAAAATCCATCGTTGAAATAAAATTAATAACTTCCTAAAGTGTCATGAAACCAAATTTCGGGGCTGTGCAATCTATAATTCCAAAATTATTTGAACCTCAAGACTTTGGTACCGTTTCTCGGCTCCGCGAAATAACTCCTAACGAAATAACGCCAAACAAAAAAAAAATCAAATAACTCGTAATGAAAGAACTCCTAGCAGTGAATGAAGTAAGTCCTAACGTTGAAAGATGAAATAACTCCTAAACCCTGGTGAAATAAGACCTAAAGAAAAGTTGAAATAAAACAAAACATTAAAAAGTAATTGCGATTTTTCTGGAATATTAGTCCATTAAATTACTATAGTTGAAGATATTAAACTAACAATATTGAATTATGTATTCCAAACGTCTCTATGAAATGTGCCCATAAAACGAAAAAAGGGCATGTCCGTAAAGAAATCAAATGGATAACTCCTAACATTGATGAAATTACTCCTAACAATACTAAATGAAATAACTCCTAATTAGGACTCCTAATTAGGACTTATTACATCAGCAACTTTTTGGGAGTTATTACATTATGAACAAACACCTAACTGTCAAATATGAAATAATTCCTAACATTGGCGAAAGAACACCTAACACTTAGGAGTTATTTCGTGTGAAACAACGCCTTGCTTTGTATGGGAAATTTTAGGAGTTATTTAATTTTTTGTCAGGTGTTATTTTGTTAGGAGTTATTTCGCGGAGCCCCGTTTCTCAGAAAATTTCACAAAAATTTTTTAGTGGTTTCGGAGTCTATATACAAACAACAATTTTTTATATGAATATATACGGGCGGGAAAAGTAGGCGTGGCAACATTTGTATATTTATTGACTGCCACTTGGTCCGATTGCACCTACATACCAACTTCCACTATCAGAACATGTGCAACTCAGGAATTATAATGATTTCTGAAAAGTGAGCGTAGATAGAGTGGAACACTCCCACTTTTGTACAGTTTTTGACTGGACCCATCTGAAAAAACTACTAAATTTAAGTTTTTTTCGATCAATCTGTGTGCTATATAGCATTTTTACTGATTTGTGGTCGTTAAAAGTGGGCGTGGCAACATTTATGTGTTTACTGACTTCCACTTGTACCCATAGCATCTGCATACCAAGTTTCACAATCAAAACGTGTACAGCTCAGGAAGTAGCCTGATTTCGAAAAAAGGGGCGTAGATATAGTGCCACCCCTTCCATTTCTTGTACGCCCACAAAATTACTAAATTTTTTTTCCTACGATCAAAACCATCAGATATACCTATAACATTTTTTTTGGTTTGTGAACAATTATGCTTCCACTGTTCAATCCATTGTCAAGACGTTGCTTCAGTTTTCCTGAAAATTTTATAAAGATCGGTTCTGTGATTTTAAAGTTATCATGTGATAACAGAAAATGTAAAAATATATTTAACGTAGAGACTGTTGGTTTGACTTTAAAACTGTTGGGGAAATTTTTGAAGAGTACTACTGAAGATCTACAATTTTGTTGCAAGCATATTTTATGTCAAACATAGAGGAGCAGAGATATTGGCGAATGACCGATTTCGGTGACTTTTGAGCCCAAATATCTTCTAGCGCGTACATGGTACCATCGGGAATTCATGACAGTTTGTAAATTACGACTTAATTAAGAGGTGTGCATCAAAAAAATTGAGACGTAACTATTTCGAATTCAGATTAAAAATAAAAAATTTCACTAAAAAAATATGGCAACGAAATTCAGAAATCCTCGGGCAAAGTTAAAAGTTATGTCACAGGAAAAAACCAAGGATGCAAAAAAATTTCTTTTGACGAGGGGTTTTAAGAAATATATGAAGCCGATAAAGATATTTTGCTTTCATAAATTTCGTTCTGCTCTAACATACAATCATATGAAATAAGCTCAAAGTGCGTATAGTGCCAGCCGAGCAAGCAGCTTAAAGCGACTTGTGCGCTGAAATTCAGAGTGCCGATTGTTGCTTTTTCGCTCGCTCGACTGATTTACATGTGTTTTGCTTAATTTTACACGATGCCTACTTATTTGTTTTCATTAAATAACATAAAAGAGAAACAACAAAAAGGAAAACTCAAATCAAATTCATACATTGTATGTTGTACATACCTGATGAGCATTAACTTAGGAGATGGGCTTGTGATCCAGTTTGTTTCTTCAATATACAGTGCTGGATCTTCACTTGACCTTCACTTGAGATCCAAACCAATCTCCAGGGAAATGGACCTTCGATTTCCAATTTGGGTAGGAATAAATTTCTACTTGAGCTAAAAACGATCTCCAGCTCAAATTCAAATGAGCTTTTGGACCAAACCTCCACTATGTCATATGCTAAGTTTTTCGACATTTTCTTACTGTGTTGCACAGTGTTATTTATTTATTGATAAAAGTTCTTAACTTTTAACTAAGGGAAAACACAAAAATGCTTTCCTAAACGTAACCTTTCCAATTTTAATAAAGTAAACCTTCCTCATATGGCTTAGTCATGCTAACATGTGTGCCGTCTATGAATCTAATAATGCCCGCAATACAAAAATGACCATGATCTCAGTTTATCATCAGCAGACATGTTAAGCTTTATTAATTACGAATCAAACTTCAGAACAGTTCTGAACATCTTTATTATCTTATTTAAATTACCATATCTAGATTTATTTTGTTTCTAGATTATAACCTTTTTCTAATTGGATCCTTTAGATGTTTAAATCCGTTATTCAACTTTTAAACTACAAATAAATAGTTAGCTTTTCTTTAAATTACTTCATTTACAAGCCCCGAAGGTAGCATTAAACACTCCAAAGTTCATAACAAATTCTCGTATGTACGTTCTCAAAGCGTCATTCTCCTGGCAGCTACCACACTTTTGAGGTCGCAACACAGCCCGAAGCTAATAAATACTTACAGTCGCTGGAGCGAAATGTCAAGCTGAAAAATATAACAAAAGTAAAAAAAAATTCTTCGAATGCACACGACAAAGTTTAGAACATGTAACAAAAAAAAAAAAAAAAAAAAAAATCTGTTTTATTGCAGTGATGCATGATAATGAGTGTGTCAAGGATATCTCCAACAGAGGTAATTTAATGAAAGTTTCTGAAATAAAACTTTTTATTTTTTTCCATACAATTTCATATGACATTTTTTTGAAGCAGAACAGGTGAAAATTGTTGGTTTATATGGAGTTCAAAGGGAAGAACTAATGTTAGGATTACATATAAATGAAAAGTGTTAAAAATTTAGGCTGGATGGAAGAAGATATGTGTGTTTAAAGACAATTCGAAATCTTAACTTAACAATACTCGTACTACCTTAACACTTGATCAAATGAATATAGAAACCTTTAATATGAAAAAAACAGAAAATGTAGGACAACATTATTCATAAAGTGTAAAGAAAATCATTTGTTGCCCAATAAGCACAAGCAATGTCCTACATAAGCTCAGCATTATTACTTCACTTACCTCCAATAACCGGTATCTACAGCTGTTAGGCGAAGACTGGTTTTAAAAATGTTCCAACTAGCCAGCGGTCTGTAATAGCTTTCTTCATATTTATTTTTCCATTAGGAAGTTCTTGTAATGACTATTTTTTCCTTGTAGTCCTCACTGTTCAAATTTTTAGCCAGACTGTTTTCAAGCTATAGAAAAAAAAACTGTAGACACAGTGAGAATGCAGAAATTCCTCAAACATAACGGAAATAACAGCAGTATTGCATGGTATAGCTATGCTGGCAGACAGACAAGTAAACCAGCATGCAGACATACCTATATAAGGCTACAAACATGCATGGCATGCATACATCACAAGCACATGCAAACAAGCTGTTCTACTCATAAGCTTGCCTCTGTCAGGATCAAGGAAAGAACACTTCCTGCACTCAGATGCCCACAAAATTTTCTCTGTTTATTTACAATATCTTCGAATGCTGTTGTGTGGTTATATAAGTGCCTGCATGGTATCTAACCAAACATTCAACAAAGCACCAACTAGAAGTCATGGTTCTGCAAAACAATTTGACCACAAAATAAAGACGGTAGACAATGGCGCGGCAACAAGGAAGCTAGAGTGTTGAGAAAGTACAAAATTACGGGTAAAAACATGATGGATGCATAAATATGCATGCTGCTGGATCAATAACAACGTTACGTACTTGAGTGATGAAGAATTATTATGGAATGATAGTCTAGTTAACCTAGAAGTAGTTGTAGATGGCAAATAAAGACATCAGTGGTTCATGATAACGAGCTATGAGCTATTCTAGATTCGTCGTTATGAGTTATATAGTCAAAAGCCATTGTAAATGAGCAACGTATGCTAGATGTTTTTTTATGAACCTATGAAGAGTTGTTGAAGCTGATGAAAGCACATCAAACTTTAGTCCAATATCTGTGCATATTGTTGTTTACCATCGATGACCAATACAAATGTTGACTAATGAAAATTTGTTGATTTGCTAATATAACGAAAAATAATAGAGACAACTAATTGCCTCTTAGTTGTATGACTAGGGAAAAAGTCTACAAATGTAGCATAGTTGGTTTTGACTTATGAAATTATAAATTTTTCGTTTTTCTATTTGGGCAAATCTTAATTCAATGGGATTTTGTTCTGTCAGTGTAAAAATCTATAGTACACTAAAATAACATCTAAAACTGACAAAATATATTATTAATTTGACAAATTTTGTGTTCAAAATAAACCTAACAATAGATTTCGTCAAAGCAACAACAAATATTTTTTACTTAATATAAACACTTGAGTGTTCCTTAGCTGAATGGTAAAATATTTTTTTGTAAGATTTCGACTGTAACTCATGTTTGAACTATTGTATAAAGAACATTGTAGGAGCACGTCTGCGAAAAAATTCGATTAAGAAAAAGTTAGCAAACAATAATATTTTAAAAATATATGTGAAAGTATGTTTTGTATATGACCTAATAACAATAAGAGTGTTTAATAAGTCCATACTGGTGCGTATGTTGGGGGTCGGATCCCGCCCCCACTCCGCCTTGAGGTCAAAAAGTAGTAATAATTGTTAATTCTCAGAAAATGTTTAGAATATTTGCTTTAGATCCATAATGAAAAAAATACTTCGGGCCTTCCTGAGACCGTAGATGTGAGCTAGAGAATTCAAGCCCCTCGTCCCCCTTTGATTCACGGTTAAAAATTTTGGACTACTTTGATTTGGGTCTCGAACCCACTTTTTTGCTTGCTTACTTACTGCAAACTTACTTGCTTTCGCCATGATGCAAAATGAGCGAAACCTTTCCAACAACTGAGATAGACTAGTGAAATAAGGTGTTGGACCATCACATCAGAGTACGTGTGTTGAAATAATGAACTGGGAGAAAAGTTTTTATATTAAGTTGATATTCTTATATTGCTTTTTTTAAACTTTTTGCGGACTAAAAACTAATCTTTTTTGTACAAGAAATTTTTAAACTTTTCATTGGATTAACAAGAAATCTTTTTGATTTCACATGATTAAAATACAAATTCTAAATGTTTGATACTTTAAATCATTCTTGATTTTAAGTACAAATTCTGGTTGTTTGATAGTTTGAAATCGTTTATTTTAACATTTAGAATTTGTATTTAAATCATATAAAATCAACATAATAAATAAGAAGGTCATATAGAAAACTTTAAAAAGTAATCTTTTTTTGGTGTTGTTCTATATGTAATCCAAAAAAGTTTAAAATTTAGTGCAAGATCTTTAACCGTGAAACAGAAACTGCAATTATATTTAAATAAATAGATTATTCACTTTCCCAGTAAAAAAAAAAATCCTTCCAAAAAAAGGTAAAGTGGAAGGGAAAGTCTTGAATTCCATTCCTTCCACTTTCATGCCCAGAAGGCATTCTTTTAACTTATGCATGTCATTGAGCTTTCCTTAGTCTTCTCTAGAAGTGCTTCCACAATTTTTTTTAAATGGAAGATTTCTTTGAGCACTTCAATGAAAGGATTCTAGTAGGTGTTTTCTAGGAGGACTTTAAGGCATTCCATGGAATGGTTAGGGAGGTTTAAGAAATTTCACGAAAAATATCTCTTTTTCCCGATTTTCTCGCGATTTTGGTATTGGAAATGAGAAGTTTTGGGATTTGTTCGGGATTCTCCTTTCCCCTTTTCCAATTTTTACGACATTTTGGTGTTAAAGTGGCTGGGCTTTTTATGTTTAAAAAATTCCACGGAAAATATCTAAAATATATGTTATTATTATATGCACCTTTTACGTTTATTCAATTTATACACTAATTGAATACCTTCCAGAAGTAGTTTTTGAGAATGCCTCTTGAAAGCGCTTCTCGATAAGGCTAAGAAAAAGCACAATTGGATCTATAGAATGTCTTCTGGAAGCAGTGTCCCCAAGAATGCATCTCACATTTTCTCAAATATTTTGCTGGGTATGTGTGTTTATCATAGTTTTGTATTTTTTTTTAAGAGATATAGTTTGAAAGCGTTAACGAAAATATGATACGATTTGCCTTATCAATTTAGCTTACTTACTATATCGAGTCCTAAATTGTAGGAAACATATTTTTTTCCACTCTGCTGATCTATTTCCAAAACATCTGAATTTCAAAAACATCTTCTAATAAAATATTTTAATTTTTGCGAAATAAAATGGCCTATATTTTTATCAATTCATTGACCAATATTAATAAGAAAGAATAGTTGACTTCTTGGCGTCAGTACTACAATCGACTTTTCTTTGGTCTGCTTGGACCTGCTTTTTCTTCGGATATTCAGGTTATTTCCTCATCCTCATCAGTCGCTAGTGACGAAGCCTCCACCAACTCTTCTACTAAAGTTGTTAAGAATACACACTGTTGAAGACAATAGAAAAAGTTTATTCTTTGTATACTCTCTTTTTATTTCAAACATCTACGGTTAACACAGGGAAAAAAGTCACAACGGGCCGGAATGTCAGCAGCTTCCTCTACCCAAACAAATTCCCAAGGATTTCGAAGAGAGGCCTTTTCAAGTAATTTAAAGTAAGGTAAATTAAAGTGCTCTTTCCTATGACATATAAAGCTAAAATTACAATGGTGAGCACAATGGTCAGCACTTTCACGTTTTCAGCTGACTTGTAAGCACTCAAAAAGGCCCTTCGGAGTACTTTTTTCCGCTGGGGTACTACAAAATTTTTCTTTGCATATTAATACATAGATGTAAGGAAAACAGAAAAGGAACATTTTTTAAGAAACTTACATAATAAACAGTTCTTAGAAATCTATAAAATTATTCTTTAACCCTTTTAGTGGATTTGCCCAATACATTGGACACGTCAGAATGTAATTATTTTTTTATTTTACAATGCTTTTTTTAAAATTAAATCTATGAAAACAAATTAAAAAACATGATTAAAACAAATTTAAAGAGAAATTTTATATAAAAGTCAGTTGGATTTTCGATTTTACGCCGAAGAAAATCAAACAACTTTTTTTTGCATATTTTTTAAGAAAAAAATCAACCGGACAAAAATCAAATTTATGTTTTTTTATCTTTTTATGGCTTTAATGATAAAATTTTAAAATATATATAAAATATAAAGGCATGATTTTTTCATCTTTTTTAGACCTAAATAATGAAATATTGCCTCAAAAAATTATTTTGTTCTTAGTTTAGCCTAGCCATTGAAAGGGTTACAAATTGTTCAAAACCTTATTTTTCCGCATATTTTTAGTGTAAATAAATAACTACTTTTTTGGAATTTTTTTAAAAACAAATTATCTCAAACAAAATTAAAGTAACAATAAATTTTTTTTGTTAACAAAATATCAGCAGAGATCTGCAACGAATACTTTTAAATTAGTAGTATTCGAGTACTATTCGTTCACAACTCAGTGATTTAAATCCAAGATTTGCTATGAATCACATTTTTGAATCATGAGCCACTTATTCAAAAAGGAGTATGAATAAGTATAGGTAGTTTCCAAAGTAGTACTTATATGTGATTGATTTGAAAAAAAGTGAATCAGATTTTTGAATCATGAGCCACTTGCTCAAAAATGAGTATGAATAAGTAAAAGTAGTTTCCAAAGTATTACTCATATCTGTGGTCAAAAGCACTAAGCGCTTAAGTCAAAAATTGCTGTTTCGAGTAATCTCGTGTTAAAGTTTTCAATCGCCATATGAATTGTATGAAAGAGTCTTTTGTTTTTGTGTCATAACTTTGGCTAAGGTCATGCTAGAAGCTCCAGATTTTGTGTGCTTATAAATCTATATGCTTGAAACACATCTACATCAATAACTCAGTTTTGTCTTAAGTCGACTTAAGCGCTTAGTGCTTTTGACCACAGATATGTTATTTATTCGAAAAAAGTGAGTCACATTTTTCAAACATGACCAACTTACACAAAAATTAGTATGAATGAGTATAAGCAGTTTCTAAAGTAGTACTCATATGTGATTGATTCAAGACATAGTGAATCAAATAAATATAGAATGAATAAAATATTAAGAGTTGCCACCTAATAATATGTATTTTTTTAAGAATACTCTTTGATGTGATCCACTTTTTTCGAATCAATAACATATGAGTACTACTTTGGAAACTACTTTTACTTATTCATTCTCATTTTTGAGTAAGTGGCATGATTCAAAAACGTGAGTCACTTTTTTTCGAATCTATAACATATGAGTACTACTTTGGAAACTACTTATACTTATTCATAAGACCGACCCAAAAAAAAAAAAACGAAGTGTGATTTTTTTGTGAAAACAGGGATAAATGTTCGATTATGTATCGAAAACAAGCCCTTAAAATATTGTACGAAAATATTGATGTTTAGTATTCGACCAAAGACGTTAAGTGGCGCTGCACTCGTTAGTAAAACTCAGTAAACTAAAAACACGATAATCATACATGACACAAGTAATAATGAGATTTTTTAAGGTCCAATCTTACGTTGTTAGAGTCGCTGAAGATGGTGAAATACGTTTTGATTTGATCCGTTTGCTAGATGTAGAGATATTTTAGAAAAAGCTGCAACAATAAGAAAAAAAAATTTTAAATTTCATGTTCAAGGCTTAATACTTCTTGTAAAAAATTAAAATTTTTTTTTAATATCCACGTTTGTAGCCAACATTTTTACAGAAAAAATGAGTGGTCGCACACAATCGTACACCTATTAGTAAAAGAGACAGTTATATTTCTATCCACTTGCTAGATTTCAAGTTACATATTCAAAAAAGGTTGCATGAGGTTGTTTAAGGGGTTACCTTACTATTATTTATAAAACACTATTTTATTTAATATTACAGAAAGTAGCTATTTGATATTATTGGTAATAATATAATAATCATATTTTTTAGAGAAACTATGCGTTGGAAGCAAATTTTAATCGTAAAGATTGTTCGATTGTGATCTACACTGTGCAATAAGTGCTGATACTGCCCTTCATTTCTTGTCATTTTTCCATTATACGCTTCAGCTTAAGATACTGCTCTTTCGGCGATGTTGAAAACATGCTAGTTGAAGACATGCTAGTGTCGAAAAATGCCAACCCAACTAATATTTCATTGAGATGCCACGAATGTTCTGTACGCAATCCTGGAAATTTCGGTGTTCTCATATCCGCGGATTTGTTTCAATAGTTTTTGGTCATTCATGGAGGCATGGGTTGGTAGCTCACAAGTGAACCAATATTCTAAGTATATACAAATTACAAAAATCTTAAGTGCACACAATTCATTGTCCGTCAAGGCAAAATGATGTCGGAATATATAAATCTTTCGCAGTGAACTGCTCCCGGTTGACGAATTTTATTATAATTATAATTTTTCATTATTTTATCCTCCCTCCGTCTCACCGGACAAACACGCAGGACGAAATCATCGTATAACTTGTCAATAAAAGTGTTCCTATTTTTAACAGTTCCCTCACACTGACGATAACGATGTCTCTTTATAGACAAATATTCTTCATAGAGATTTCTCAGTATCCGGACAATGCTCCGTTTTCCCATTGGCTGGCCCAAAGGAACATCCCTCGAAGGCACTAATTCTCCGATTAACATATTCACGCTTTTCGAAACGGTCTCCTTTAGAGTGAGATGCCGATATGCGACAGCTTGTAGCACTGCTTTATTAGTGAGCTCACCGGAATTATGAATGTTGAAGACATCAAATTGAAGCAGCCAGTGATTGAAGCTTCGCGTTATATTTTTCAGAGACTCCATCATCGTCGAGTGATAATATCACAAACAGTTTTTTCGGAAACTAATTCACACAATATATTTTCACTGAAAAATTTTTCTTAAAAAATTACCGATGAAGTACAAAACATATAGGTCATGGATTTTTGCGAGAAACTCAACAAGTAAGTCCTTAAAAACCTCATGCAACCTTTTTTGAGTATGTAACTTGTAATCTAGCAAGTGGATAAAAATAAATATATAACTGTCTCTTTTACTAATAGGTGTAGTATTGTGTGCGAACACTCATTTTTTCCTTAAAAAGGTTTAAAAATTTTTAATTTTTTACAAGAAGTATTTATTAAGCCTTGAACATGAAATTTCAAATTTTTTTCTTATTGTTGCAGCTTTTTCTAAAATATCTCGACATTTAGAAAGCGGATCAAATGAAAACGTATTTCACCATCTTCAGCGACTCTAACAATGTAAGATTAGAACTTAAAAAATCTCATTGTTACTTGCGTCATGTATGATTATCGTGTTTTTAGTTCACTGAATTTTATAACGAGTGCAGCGCCATCTAACGTCTTTGGTCTAATACTAAACATCAATATTTTCGTACAAAATTTTAAGTGCCTGTTTTCGATACATAATCGAACATTTTTATCCCTGTGCTCACAAAAAATTCATACTTCATTTATCGGTCTATTATTCATACTCATTTTTGAGTAAGTGGCTCATGATTTAAAAATGTGATTCACTTTTTTTCGAATCAATAACATATGAGTACTACTTTGGAAACTGCTTACACTTTCACAATTAATTAATTAATTAATACTCATTTTTGAGTAAGTGTCTTGATTCAAAAATGTGATTCGTTGCAGATTTCTGATAGCTACCGCAAACATTCAAGACTAGAAAAGCAGCAATAAAATAAACAAGTAATAAAATAAAATATATTACAGCAGTAAGGCTCTTACAAAACAAGTTGAATTAATTTAAAGAATACGCATAAGCTCAAATATTAAATCAGACATAAATAAAAATAGAAAGAAATGAAAAATGCATGCTTAAATATAAAAAAACAACTACCAATCACATGTTATACAATTGTGTCTCCCAAGTTTTAAGCTTGCTGACCACAAAAAAAAAACACACACACACAAACTACACAAATAAATACGATATTGATGATTTCAATGCTGACACTATTCCCCAAAGTCTTCTATCAGCTGTAGTTAACAATTTTTTTTATCTAACCCATACCGCTGTACAACAGTAACTAGATAAAGGAAATCCACAAAATTGATGGAATTTCCGATTTTATTGAAGTCCCTCAGGTTGAGCACCTGCTTTGATTGCATTTTGTAAAATTCAGTTAAACTTTTGTTATAGACGACTCCGGGCTCAAACTATGAAAGTAAAACCAGACACACTTTTCTGCATTACACAATCACACACACACACAAAATGATTATGTCTTTTACTTGCAGCAGCATAATTTGGGTATCTTGTTTATGCCGTATGTATGTCAAATGATATTTTAAGTTTTTCTCCACAAACCAACGAAATTGTTATTAAAATGAGCAAAACTTGCTCAACACATCGACTAA
The DNA here is from genome assembly GCA_963920525.1 of Dichetophora obliterata. Classification (NCBI taxonomy): domain Eukaryota; kingdom Metazoa; phylum Arthropoda; class Insecta; order Diptera; family Sciomyzidae; genus Dichetophora; species Dichetophora obliterata. The sequence goes on along the minus strand of OY986436.1, from coordinate 14,747,835 downwards.
ATAAAGTGAAAACTAAGTAAAGAAAAGGTGGCTTAAGAATGGTGGGTGATGAAGGGAGCGAGAGTGGCAGGCCGACCCACTGTCAAAAGATTGTCGAAAATTGGATTATATTGTAGGCCACGTGGGTCTTGTTAGCAGTTTGTTGCCTGATTTTCACTGCAGTTCGGCTTTGTTGGCAAGCAACCACATTCAATATCCTCTCGTGGCTTAGCTTTGCATACATTTCTAACACAATTTATTGAAGTTTATTATTCTATGGTTATTGAGAGATTTACTAAAATTTAAATAAAACAACTAGGTTTTCAGTAGATGCATCATCGGCTTAGTTTTGGTGTTACAAAATCGGCTAACTGGAATTGGCATCAGTGCTGCCAGAAATTGTTTGGGGCTGCAGCTAAAAAGTTAAAAAAAATAGCTTCAAAAGAGTTGAACATTTTGTTTTTTAACTTAAAAAAGTTGCTTGTAAAAAAATTATATACTGTGTATTGGCCATTCTCAGCCTAATGCAAGTATAGGTTGACCTCTTGCATTTTGATTTGCCTTTGATTTAATCATAAGAACTTAAGTTGCTTAATTTTTTGTTAAAGCCATTCGTCGCTAAATTATTATTATAAAAATTTTACAATTTTGTCCAAAAGCAAAAATCTTGAAAATGGGATAATTTTTTAATAAAACGTATCGTCGTTGAAAAGGTATTTTAGAGAAATTGCTGCAATATTGTTGTTATTTTGGGTTTTCTACTACAAACCTTACATTTGCTTATATTTTGTAAAAGCGAAATTTTTTAAAAAAATTTTCTGTTTTTCTTATATGAAGCATGATTTTGCCTTAAAAAATAAACATTTCGATGGAGAAAAAATATGTTTTTTGTTATTTTTATTTGTTGTAAAATACATTATACCTTGTCGTTCATAACTTTCATACCGTTGGATATACCTATTAAGTCAATATGTTCAAAAAAGTCTAATTAATTACCTAGGAAGGTCACGTCCACTAATTTTATTAAACCGATTTTTTAATTTTTTAATTTTCTCCACATTTATTTGTATCAGAGTGTAAGAACCTTCTAATGCCAACTTTGAGGTCGTAGAATTTTAACTAATTTTGTTAAAAAATAATTTTTATATTGGCTTAAAACAAAAAAATTTAACGATTTGTCTTAAAAGATTTCTTATTGCGCAATCAGACGCAGGCACAAGCTGATGCGTCTTCAGGCCTAACTAAGCTTGATTGATTATGTTATGTATAAGCAATGGATCTATCAAAGTGTTAAGTATTGATTCAAATTTACTTAAAATATGTTTTTTAAATAGAAAATATTATTAAAATACGTTCATTATTTCTATAACACCAAACATGCATTGTAGGTGGTATAATAACTTTGTAACAACGTTTGTCCGTCTGTTTATCCGTGCGTATGTCCGTATGAGGATAAGATAACAGCCGTAGTTTTTGAGCTACCATCTAGAATTTTGATACATCTTGAATTTTTTTTTTCTTTAAAAAAAGTCATGTTCGAAATTGAACATAAACCAATTCAAGGAAGAACCTACCTGACGTTATCGAAATGGCAAAATATCTCAGAACTTCACAAAACAAGAGCAATTGACATGGGGCCAAATTACAGCATCCGTGATCGAGCAAAATCGTCAAAATTTGGCGGCACTTGTCTTGTCGTGCCGTTCGTAATTTTGCTCGATCACGGATGCTGTAATTCGGCCCCTGGTACAGTGGCTCACAACGAAAGTCGGGCAGGCATTTCTTAGCACTTTCGCATTGATTTCAGAAATGAATATGAATGAAGAATATTGCAATATATATTTTTTCCAAAACATTATTTTTTTGGTGAACAAAATTAAACAGAAACATAATTAAAAAATTAGAACATAACGGTGAAACAAATTTAAATTGAAACAAACCTATAAAAACGAGCTCACATTGAAAGTCGGGCAAGTAAAGAAAAAATGCAAATTGTGGTCCTTAAACCGTTATTCCTGCTTACAACTTTTTACTACTGTTGGAATATCTTCAGTCAAACGCAAAACTTAAAAAATAAACATTTCTCGAAAAGTGAATCAATCAACACTGGCAGAAAGGCAGATCGTGATAGATTATTATTTAAAAGGAAATTCGAGCGACAAATTTCACAAATCGCCTTAAAAAGTAAATCAACAGTGCACGACATAATCAAGCATTATATACAAGGTAAGAAAATATGCAATAAAGAACGTACAGTAGCTAAAAATAAACTTAACTCCAAGGATGAAAGTTATTTTTTAAGAGAAATAATAAAAGAACCATTTTTATTTGCTCTAAAAATAGAGGTCATGTTAAAACTCAATTTGAAAAAGAGTGTACACTCAGAAATAATATGAAGAGTTTTGAGAAAAAAATGTTTAAATTGAGAAGTAGCACGAAAAAAGCACTGTATTAGAAAGAAAAATGTAATAGAACGCCCCAATTTCGTGCATGAGCAGATGACCAAAGACTTTCTATTCTGGAGCAAGGTTAATATAACAGAAAACATAAGGATCTTTAGCACTTTTAAACAATAAACTTTTAGTACAGGTTTTGTTTACCGATGAGAGTTTATTTAATTTATATGGTTCAGATGGAAAGCGAAAACCGAATAAAGAATTTTGCAATAAAAATTTTAAACATACGATCAAGCATGGTAGAGGATTAGTCATTGTTTGGGTCTGCGTCTTTTGTTAGAAAGATTCATTTTATTGAGTACAATAGATAAAAATATGTTCCTTGACATTCTCATGCCGCAAGTAAAAGAAAGTGCGGGTAAATAAGGAATTGCAGATAATTTTTAGTCTTACAATGACCTGAAACATACGACGCTCTTGGTAAAGAATTGTGAACTTAATATTTGTCCAAATGTCATAAAAGCAACCTCACAAAGCCCAGATTAAAATGTTATAGACCATCTATGAGATGAACTTGAACCCTGAGTGCAGTATCCGAGATGGTTAACTAAAGATCCAATCCTAAAAAAAGTATCCTTAGTGAAGAGTGGAATCAAATTGGAGCAGAAGTTTTTAAAAATTTGGTTGCACCCATTTCAAAAAGGCTGTAGGCAGTCATATAAGAAAAGGGATTGGCAAAAAAATATTAAATTCTTAGTTTTAGCATTGAATTCCTTATCTGCCCGACTTTCAATGTGAGCTCGTTTTTAAAGCTTTACTGCATTATTCTGTATCACGAAGAAGCACACCAACGATGAGAAAGACACGAGAAGCAATACTTTCTTCCATACAAAATTGTATTGCTTCTCGTGTCGTTCTCATCGTTGGTGTGCTTGTTCGTGATACAGAATAATGTACTTAGTTTGATTAAATTTTGTTTAACTGTTATGTTCTAATTTTTTAACTATGTTTCTGTTTAATTTTGCTCACCAATAAAGAACATTTTGAAAAAAATATTTACTCCAAGTTTCTTCTTTCATTTTCATTTCTGAAACCGATGCGAAAGTGCTAAGAAATGCCTGCCCGACTTTCGTTGTGAGCCGCTGTATATTGCACACAGGCTTTGCTCTTCAATTCGCTTCAGTTTTAAATTGGGCGTAGTCTTATAAAAACTACTCTCTTATAAAGTGAATAAAAAATTCTTCATAATTTTCTTCAACATTGGCTCATAGAATGGGTGTGTGAGGTATTTTAACTTCAGCATTGCTAAAGATAGTTTTTTTCTAGTTATTTTTTTTTTAGGAAGAATCAACTAAGACAACATCAGAAAGTCTGCCAATGTTTTTATAGGTGAATTCAGTAAACAAGTCGATGTTTTGATTTTCGTCCAATTTTTTAAGATTTATTGCCTATATTTATTAATATCCAAAAAGTATTTTCAATACATACGTATAACAAGGTAACAGCAGTAAAAAAATTTAATATACTGCGTATGTCAGAAGTAATTTACTATCAAATTGAACATAAATATTTAATTTAAACCCTTTAGCTCCTAAAACTGGTCCAATTTTAAAAAAACCTTGAGATTGATTAGTAGTAATTTTTATTAACACTAAAATGAATTGAATTATAATATCATCAGGTTTGTTAGAGATAAAAACGACTGGAGTGACTCCATGCTTTTTAATTGCGCCTCAAGCCTTGCTTTTTCAGCATTTAAAAATAAATATTTTCTCAAATTTAATTTTTTTTTCTGAAAGCTCAATTACACTGAGAATAAAAATATATTTTTAAATTAAATAAAAAAATTTAAATAGAAATTTAATGCATTTGCGTTTCTACAAAACAAGATTTAAAACAAGAATTTTTATACAACCATTTCTTAATTTTATAATTTTCTAATTATATCTTTGCAATAAAAAAAAAGACGTACCTATCTCAGATAGATTTAAAAAATAATGTGCAGTAGAACCAGATAATTGAGACCAAGCTGAGAAAAAAACCCGATACTACATTTAATTATCTTAAAATATGTTTGAATTTGTTTTACAAATATTGAACATTGAATGAAATAAAAACCAATATATTATTTTAATATTTAAAACATTTCATTATTCTAAGCCGCAATAAAACGCAATCTTCATTGAAAGGAGTTAAAATTTGGTATTCAAGGGGTCTCAGGGGTCGGTGATCTTGAATCTGAAGTCGAAAACTCGAAAAAAATAAAAAATGGCATCGATTTGGTATCATTATTAAACTTCTGGTTTTAACTTTTTTTTAATAAATGTTTTTAAACTGTAAATAATTACTCTGAAAGTATATTTAAAACATTGTTTTGGAAACAAAAACTTTCGTTTTAAATTTAACTTCGAAAACATTTGTGCTTAACTTAAATAAAATTGTTACAAGCTCTATTTCAGAAACAAATTAATTTAATATGATCACAATTTAATTTAATTTTAACACATATTTCCCTAAGTGTAGCTTTGTTTGGTCTTTTTTTTTAACGGAAACATTAGGCAACACTCCATTTACCAGGAAAAAAACAACAAAACACTAATACTAAAACTTTTGTAAGGGTAACACACAACACTTTTGCTTCAGTCAAAGATTCTACAGCCCCTTTGGCTACATGACATGCGTTTTTGAAAATCATACTCACCACACGATGTCAAAATATCTCTTTCCGTACTGTTAAAAATTCATCACCCGAGTGAAAAGTTTCCGAATGGTACACAGCCTAAGTGATAGGAAAAAATATAACACTAATTTTATATGGAATTAAATTAGCAAATGTTATGTTATGTTATGTTACGGTATGTTAAAAATTCATCACCAGAGTGAAAAGTTTTCGAAGGGTACACAGCCTAAGTGACAGGGGAAAAAAAGGACACCAATTTCATTTGGAATTAAATTATCAAACATTATTATTAAATTATCGAACATGTTATGTTATGTTATGTTATGTTATGTTATGTTATGTTATGTTATGTTATGTTATGTTATGTTATGTTATGTTATGTTATGTTATGTTATGTTATGTTATGTTATGTTATGTTATGTTATGTTATGTTATGTTATGTTATGTTATGTTATGTTATGTTATGTTATGTTATGTTATGTTATGTTATGTTATGTTATGTTATGTTATGTTATGTTATGTTATGTTATGTTATGTTATGTTATGTTATGTTATGTTATGTTATGTTATGTTATGTTATGTTATGTTATGTTATGTTATGTTATGTTATGTAATGTTATGTTATGTTATGTTATGTTATGTTATGTTATGTTATGTTATGTTATGTTATGTTATGTTATGTTATGTTATGTTATGTTATGTTATGTTATGTTATGTTATGTATTGTTTCGTTATTTTATTATAAAACTATTATTTCCGGCCGTTTGTTTTTAAACTTGTACCATTGTATCATTGAGCCGGCCTTACAACTAAAGAATTTTATTTTAAAACTAGTATAAAAGCCTTTTTTACGACAGGTCCTCCGCACACTTCCTTGTTGAAGTCTTTTCTGAAAGCACTTTTCCTCTTTTTAAAGCTTGATTTCTTATACACTTGATTTTTGCAAAATACAAATGCACCACTTTAAATATCACTTTACGTATAGAAGCAGTGTTGAAAAATTAGTTCAAGTGTAAAAGTGCAAAAAGTCGAGTTTGGTAGCAATCATATCCATACTCAACTTTACAAACTGGCCTTGCAACCTTCATATACGTGGAAACTCAAGTGTCGTTTTGCGGCTGATAAAATTATATTTTTTTGGTACAATCGACTCAAAAGAATTTCATTAAATTCGTCATAACTATAAATAAATAAATAAAAGTGGATAAAAAGATTAAAAACGAACTATTGCAAAATCGCAATATTGTCACTGATAAGCAGAGGTGAAGACTTTTAAAACTTTTTCCAAAAAGTCTGAAATAAGAGTTTTAACAAACTTTTATTATATAAAATTTATTATTGAGTCGAAAATTAGAGTTATCAGATAAGAGTTATTTATAACTTTTGTTTTTAACTCTCTTTTAATAATTCTTATTTTTAACAGTTATTTTAAACTTTAATAAAATAAAATAAAACTTAAGAGTCTTTGAAGACTTTTAAAGTATGAAAATAATTTTAAAAGTCTTTGAAGACTTTTTTATTGTAAGACTTTTATTACAATAAGACATTTAAAAATAAAAGTCTTGAAAGAGTCTTAAAAATAACTTTTAAAAATAAAAGTCTTAAGAGACTTATAAAATTTTTTTTGGAAGATAAAAGTTTTCGAAGACTCTTCAATTTTACTTTTAAATTTAAGGGTTAAAAGTGAAGGAAAACTTTCATTTTTTAAAGTTAAAGTCAACTCCTTACTTATTTTTTTATTAATAAAAGTTTAAAGTATTTTTTAATTGCTTAATTAAATGCCGCAGGGCATTTCCTTATGGAGTGTCGGGTATGACGAACCCGCGGATCCTGAGTCATTGCTCTTTTTTTTTAACTTTATGAAAAATGTAATTCTTATGAATAAGTATGAATAATAAATAAAAATAATTATAATAAATCCATTAATAAAATTTATTGACTATGTTATAATGTCATAATCAATGAATCTGAATATAATATTATTGTTAGTTTACTACCTTTGTATTTTAAAAGAACATGTTTTTATAATACTAATATTGAATATCAAATAAATAAATAAATAAATAAATAAAAAAGTTACCAGTCGGACATAACTTAAAATATTAATTTTTTTTTAAGTTATTTTCAGGCTCTGCTGATAAGTATCAAATATATTTTCTGTGCATACTTTTAGGCTGATCATTTTTGAGAAGTGTGTCTTGGAAAATTATTTTACTTTAAAAAAATAATTACAATTTGAGAAATACTGTGTGCGGAGCAGCATGCTTGCCTTTTATGTATTAAGATGGGCATACTTTCAGGCTAACAGTTTGAGAGGTATTGGACACGGAGCAGCGTGTTTGCCTTTTATATTTTAAGATGAACATCATTATCTACCAGATGGGGAGAATTAAAATAAAAACTGATTAAAAACAATCCTCGATATTCGCGTTTATTTGCTCCTGGTGACTGCAAACTTAACTTGATGTCAAATCTGAGTAAGAAATTTTACATGGGGCTATAATTTTGTTGTAATTTTTGAGTAACTTTAATGCTAATGTGATATTTAATAAATTCACATAATCTCAGATGGCCCGAAAAACACGTTTTTAACTGGAACTGGAAATGATTTATGAAAAGTGTGTTATTTTTTTGGCATTTTACTAGTTGTATGCAAATACCTTTCATATGAGTGGGGGGCACGGAGAATCAGCACCAAAGTCGTATTTGACTGTATCTTATGTATATGGGCAAATCAAGCGTGTCGAACGTTTCATTCGGACGCTTCTTTTAAGCCATTTCCAGCTAATAGTGCATTTTTGCACCAGTAGCTTTAGAATTTTCTCCATGTGAGCGTGAAAGTGATATTACCTGGCACTGAAGGGATTATGTTAGTATGGACTTTTGGAAATATACTTTATTTTTGGTTTGAGTCGATTCGGTCGTTTACTTGGATTTTACTCCCACGGCGAGTCGCAATATTTGTTTTTTTTTGATTTTTGAAAATTCCGGAAAAATTTCAAATCACAATATCGAAAATTGCTTTCCAATAGTAACAATTATAAGTTTTAAATCTTATGCTAAAGTAAATTTAGAGCCCGTTTGCTATTTTAAAATGGGCAGGTACGGCTGTGAAGGTATGTGATGCAGTTCGTGGTTAAAAAATGGATCAGTCCGCCCAGTCCTTACCTGTGGAGGCAAAAATTTTAAATTTTGCCAATAAAGCTTATGGCCATAAATAGACTCTGAACGAAGATTCATCGATTTTGACCGGGTAGTTAAGGAGCCGCCGGAAATGGGTTAAACATTTTTCATACGATCCGGAGATATATTTGGGAAAGGTGTATGTTATTGAAAAGCTATCAATTGGTATAATAAAAAAATAATATATAACAATTTTTATTCAACTTAAATTGGGAACAAAATTTTTATTCTAAATATATGTTCGGCATTTCACAAAACGGAAGTGATTGTGGGACAAAGTTCATACTATGCCTAGATATGCGAATTTATCAGCCGAACAAAAAAGGTCGGAAGACCATATTTTTTATAAATTTAACAAGCTTAAAGGAAAGTCATATGTAGTCTTTATTACGGGCATAGTGATGTCACAGTAAATTATTTCATTTATTCGGAAGTTTCGTGTCGGACATTTCGGATTTTTTCATTGTAGTTCAAATGTTTAATTAGGTAGTTAAGTTATTATGTAATTTGGTAAATTAAAAACAAATTTAAAATATTTTTCTCTCCTTGCCTCAACCATTTTTTATTAAATTAAGCCAATGCCTTCCATTTTTATTAAAACAAAAAAATGTGTGAAACATTTACTAAACACTTACGAAAAAGAAAAACTACGAGGGCAATTTGAGAAGTTAGTGAATGTTTTAATTTTCCCCTTAGTAACTTAAAATGCAACACTAATCCTGTCAACTACCATCTGTTAACAGACTACTGTCAAACTAACAGCTCGCTGCGACGCTCAGTTTGTGTTTGGCAGCCATTGACAGCAGACGATCTCGTGAATTTTGGTGAAAATGGAAAAAAGTAAATTTCGTGTGCTCATCAAGCATTATTTTTTGCGCAAAAAAAACCATGAGCCACACCAAGAAAAGGCTTGTTAAATACTATGGGTACTCTGCACTATCGATCGGAATGATTCACAAGGTTTTTACTGAATTCCGAATAGAAGCACAAGTGCTGCCGAAACGTTCTGGACGCTCAATTGAGATCACCACTCCACAAATGGTCACTAAATACACGATATTGTGTTGGCCGATCGCAGAGTTCAAGTGAGCGAGATTTTTGGGGCCGCAGCCATCTCAAACGAATGGATGTGGAACATTTTGCGAAATCAATTGGATATGAAAAAATTATCAGCAAGATGGGTGCCACGTTTGCTCACTCTCACCCATAAGCGCGATCGTGTGACTTATTCAAAGGCGTTTTTGGTGATGTTGAACAAAAATAAGATGGATTTTTTCCGTTGATTAGTAATCGTGGACGAAACATGGTTCCATCACTACACACTAGAGACAAAGGAACAGTCTTAACGTGCTCCGAAGAAGGCAAAGGCAGTGCTATCGGCCGGAAAGGTTATGGCGACAGTATTTTGGAATAAACGGGGTATAATCTTTAGCGATTACCTTCCACCGAATACAAAGATCAATGGCGAATACTATGCAGTCGAATTGGACCGTTTCAACAACGCTTTGAAAGAGAAATGTCCCTATTTGGCGAGGAAAAAATTGCTCTTCCATTAAGACAATGCGCGCGCTACAACATGCCCAGCTCCCATGGCAAAATGAAATTAATTTAAATACGAATTGTTTCTTCATGCTGCATATTTTCCAGATTTTGCCCCTGTGATTATTTTCTGTTTCCAAACCTGAAAAAATGACTCGGCGCAAAGAAATTCACCACTAGAGAGGAGGTCACCACCGAAACGGCCTATTTTGAGGATCTTCCGAAAACGTATTTTTCGGATGGGATAAAAAAATTGGAGGAATGTTGGACGAGGTGTATCGAGCTCAAAGGAGACTTTATTGAAAAATAAAACGGTTTTTTGCCCTAAAAATCATTCCTTGTTTCATTTTTCACGGAATTGTCAAAAGGCCTTCGTACATTTGTGAAACAGTGCATACGATTTGGTCATCATGGTAAAAGAATTTATGTCTAAATTGCTTAAACTAATAAAATTAAAATGTTTCTCTTAGATAATATACGTTTTTAATTTTTTGGTCACGGTTGACTTTTCTGGGGATTTGCTCATATTTCTTTTTACTTTGCTCTCAATATTAATAAATAAATTACACTAGTTTACAAAATGCAGAAAAATCTCTATGACCAAGACTTCTTTATAAAATTCATTCGGTTTAGTCCCTAGATCTGAAATAAAAAGTAAAAAAATTATCTATGGATAAATTTCTGAGATATCGACCAAAGAATTTGTTTGCTTTCTTCGAAAAAGGTGACTTTTCATTATTCGTAATAAATTCTTTTTGGACTGACGAATTTGACCAAAATTACATTTTTATAAAAGAAAATTAAAAATAATACCTCATTTGAAGAATAATTATGGAGATATGAATTAATATTTAAAAACTTTTTTTGTGGAAATCTGTGGTCAAAAACTCATTTAAGCACCTGTAAAGTACAAAATTTGGCAGCTGACCACAACATTTTCATTTTTTTTTTGTACAGAATAGACTTTTGCAAAACTTTTAAGTTTAAAATAAACAAAATCCATAGACCAGTAAAAAAGTTACAGACATTAAAGTGAAATCACCCATTTCTAATTTTTTTTTTAATTTTATCTGCCTAAAATGAAAATTTTGCAACCCATTAATAAAAACTTTGTTTTAAATCTCTTAACATTGCAAAACAGTTTTTTATTGTCTTTATTTTTAAAAATGGCTTAGAGTTTTACTATTTTTCTTGTTGTCATCCTTCTGAATTCTCTAATAAGAAACCAGTTGCAGTCTCCCATCATTACTTCATCCCAATATCCTTGACATGTAAGTGATGAACATGGTAAAAGATTTAATCAACAAATAAAAAATATTGAAAAAGATGCCAAGGATATTGGTTTGAAGCAATGATGGAAGACTACAACTGGTTTCTTATAAGAGAATTTCAGAAGGATGACAACAAGGAATATAGTAAAACTCTAAGCCATTTTTAAAAATAAAGATTATAAAATGCAGTTTTGCAGTGTTTGAAGGTTTAAAACAAATGTTTTATTAATGGGTTGCAAAAATTTTCATTAGAAGCAGATAAAATGATAAATTTGAAAGAAAATTAAAAATGGGTGATCTCACTTTAACATCTGTAACTTTTTTACTAGTCTATGGATTTTGTTTATTTGAGGCTTAAAAGTTTTGCAAAAGCGTATGCTGTACAAAAAAAAAAAAATAAAAATGTTGTGGTCAGTTGCCAAATTCTTTACTTTTCAGGTGATTAAATGAGTTTTCGACCACAGATTTTTACGAAAAAAAAAAATAAATTTTTTAAATAATAATTTATAGCTCCATAATTCTTCTTCAGATGAGGTCAATATGTATAAAAAAGTCTTTTATAAAAATGTAGTTTTGGTGAAATCCGTTAATCCAAACAGAATTTATTACGAATAATGACTGGTCACCTTTTTCGAAAAAAGCAAAAAATTCTTTGGTCGATATCTCAGAAACCTATCCATTAATCTGTGGCCACAAGGAATAATGACTAAACTCAAAATATCGTAAAAAAGCGATATGGAATTTACTTTATTGCCAAGTTTTGGAAGTTTGCAGATATCCATTTTTTGCCCATAACTGATCATCACTTATGTCTGCACATATTTTGTTTGTAACGGTTCATATATTTAAAAAAATGGGTCGTAGTTCGTGCAATTAAAATATCGTTTTTTACGATACTTTGAGTTTAGTCGTTATTCCTTGCGACCACAGATATAATATTTTTAATTTTTTTTTTTAGCTTAGGTAAGCATAAGGAATAGGAATTTCACAAAGAAGTCCTGGTCATTTTCGGACTGTAAACCAGTGTTATTTTTAATGCTTTGCTGCAATGTCTAAAATTTCCTCTCACACTTTTTTTTTCTAAATCTAATAACTTAGATTTTATTTAAGAAATATTCTTTAAACGCTCATATCACAAGTCAAAGGTCAAAAAATCTTCGATGCACTTCTTTTTCATCTTATTTCATCTTTACTCTTATTCATTAAATAATAAGTTATAAAAATAGGTTGAGCAACACGGGAGAATATAGTTCTTAACTGTTTCGCCTACACCTATTTAAATATAGACTTACCACACAAAAACATTGCTAAAATTAAAGAAGTCAACCATTCACACAGCTATAAATTTGTAGAAATGTACAAATATAGTATATGTGACCGATATCCTTGCACAAAAGCATTCATAGTCATGCATTGTGTTGTATTATGTTAAATGGGACAACAAATGCTTCAGTGGAGCGTAAAAAAATGTTATGGTTTGTTGAATTCACGGTGTAGCTAAAACCATTTTTAATACACTAAATTGGCTCTGAACTAGTTTAACGCTATAAACTTGACCTAATAAATACATATGTTAAAAGAATGTTAAATCAGAACATTTTAAATAGCATTAACTTAAAGGGAGTTGCATAGAGTGATTGCAGAGCAGTGTCTTAAAAAAGAAATGACAACGATTTCAAACTATTAGCAAGAAACCCTGTAACTATTTGTAAATATATAGATTATCCCGTTTAAAACTATAATATTTAGCATTTTCATTTGATTCGGTATATTCAATTACCAATATCAATCATAAAAAACTTTGACTTCAAAGAAGATTCCATACAATTTCCAGCCATCCAGTAAATTCGCACTGAAAAGAAAATTATGATAAAAACTTTTATTAACTCAAATTCTACTTCTCTAATCATGTCATTAGCACTATAAATAATTAAAGCTGTATATTGTTAGTTTATTAGTTAACTAGTATTTAAATTACACTATTTAAACCTTCGACCTGGTGTCTTTTCACCACATGTGACAACGTTCCGCCGGATGCATTGGACTCCCCACTGGACAGTCGTAGATCTGCGCAAACTCTGGTGTCTGCGCCAGCACATAGTTCAGCCGAAAGTTGTCCATGTCATGGAAGGGATCCTCTGCACGAAAGGTAGCCAAATCTGTTGAGCCACAAAAAAACTGAGCAAATTGCATAAAAAAGAGCCGCCATTCGTGATGCTCAATCGTGGCATTCTGCAAGAAAGCGCGTATCGTCAGTTTAATGCCGCTTAGATCGGCAATACGCTCAGCCAAGAATTCCGTATTCACTTCAAGGCAAGCGCGATTTTTCTTAAAATTTGAATTCTGCAAAATTGGTTTGAGCACCTTGCTATAGGCGGTATTCGCATCATAAAATATAAAGTTCTGCTCAAAACCATGCATAAGCTCGTGGCTCAAGGTATTTCCGAAATCGCCATAAAGCAGCATATCCCAAAATTGCACACTATAGAAAGGCAAATCCAGGTAGGCAAACGGTAAAACAATCATGTTGCATGTGTAAATAGGTGAAATATCGATTATATCTGGAAAATTAGGATCATTGAGGCTGAACGTGTACATGGGTGAGCTAAGCTCATGATCCCGCCCGTCGAGCATGAGATACTTGTGGCCATAATAGTGTTGCAATGCATGCAGATGATTGTGGTAGAAGTTGTGGGCATCGACATTTAGGTTGCTCACATAATCACTATAAAATGCGGGCGTAACATTTATAGGCAAATTTCCTATATTAAGACGCATGGACGCTACTTTCAGCAACAGTTGTTCCAGCTGAGGCGAACTGAAATTCATAGCATTCGCCGCTATAATTTGTTTGAATTCCATCTTTAAACTATTAAAAACTTTAGAAATAATAGCATCGCTTGACGAACGCTCCTTGCTGTAGTACTCCAGCTCATAGATGTAGTTCATGGCCAAGAAATGAGTCTTGCGCATGTGCCTGAGGCAATTGTAGTTGCTGGCGTTCGTCTCGTCATCCAAAAAGTTTGGCTTTAGCTCCTGCAGATAGTTCAGAAAGCGCGCCATGGTGTACAGCATTAATGTTTCCGGCTCCTGCTGCTGCAGAAATGTTGCAACTTTCTTTATTTGTTCCAAATGATCGACATATATCTTATGTGCAAGCTTCAGTTTGCGTCCAAGTAGTTGGCTTACTGGGTGCTGCCAATCTATGATCAGATCGGCTGTCTCTGCATTTAACTCAGCTAGAGTCAATTCTGTGTCTGAATAAACGTCATCATCAGCACTATCGTCATTAATATTTTCCTCGTCCCCCAGCTGACTCAAAAGATTGCGCTCAAATTCCTGCAACAATGTACGTAATGCTTCACCGCGATCTTTGCTAGCGTAGTCATCGAGTGCCGCACAGATCTCTGTACTCCACGACATGTTGCTTCTGCTGTCATGTGGTTCCAGCTGTAGCTGCATAAAGGTTGCATTATGACTAGTTATTGTAAATTTCACAAAATGTGAACTATACCCAAAACGTCCCAGCTCTGCGATTGTTTTGAGCCAGTCAAAGTCCTGCAGTCGCCAGAGTTGTGACTGTTCGGTCATTTGGCGAAGGTACCCTTTAAGTGAGAGCTTACCGCTGCTATCCAGTGATCGGCACACCTTGTAATACTTGAGCATTTTTTTCTGCACTTCATTTAGTTTTTTGTCTTGGCCCATGATCACTTCATTCTCTTCATCTTGCTGCCAACGTTCAAATAAAGCTATATATTTCTTTATCAGATTATTCTCTGCCGCTTTCAACGATGTTGTCCCGTTTGTATGTAATTTACGCCAATTGCCGCAGGCATATTCATGGAAATCTAGACAAGGATCTGCCGATGGCTTCATGTTACTCAGTATTGTGTGCAAATGTTGCCGATTTAGCTGTTCGTCACACTTACGTTCTGTACAGATTGGTGTAAGATTATGAAGGAGATGATATTGTTGTTGTGGGGTTTCATTATCTGTAGGCCGATTTGTTGCTGTTTCCGCTGCTCTTATCACTATTGCAGCTAGCATCAGCGTTTGAAGCGTGCCTATGTTGCGAAATAAAGTTATCATTCTATAGATTGGAGCACACCTCGTTCGTTCTGTGTTGTATCGTCAGCCACAGTTTTTGTACTTGCTCCACGCTCCAATGTCCAATCGAAACTATTTTGTAAAACATAAGCTTTCAGTTTTTGAGTCTTTTTTGATAATTTTTGCATATCGCACAGTGGAATGGATGCGAAAAATGACAGATTTAATTATTCCTACTAATATGATATTAAAAATGATTCTTTGTCTGTTTATTTGTCTGTCTCTCAAGCAACGCCGTAGATAGGTGTTTCATAAGGAGGGGATTTAGGTTAGGTTAAAGTGGCTGTCACTTTTCAGAGACTCAATTAAGCCAATGAGGTCCATTGTGATACCATGGGGTTAATTTCCCTACTCAATTTCTATTTGAACTAATGTGAGCTGTTAACTAAGCTGTGTATTCTGATGGGCGATGGGGGGAGGTTGCTGAAGCAAAAAATATACAAAATCGATTCAATCGCTTCATTCGGAGCAGGACGACAAGTATTTATTTAAGTAATATAACGAAAACAGAAATTTTAAAAAGAAAAACACATAGATATATTAAGGTGCCTCACGACAAAAAGTTGTTCGGGGCAGTTCCTTAAAATAACCCTTGGCTTATGTTGTGATGATTCCCCATATATTTCGGCTCTAGCGATAGCCATCCTTGAGCAGCAATGGTTTGAAATAACCTCTAAAAATCGAGTTTTTTGTAAAAATATTGGCTGATGTTTTAGTTAGAAAAAGTGAAATGATCTGAAATATTATTTTTGAAAAAGTTCTCCCTCAATGATAGCCTCACTTGTCAGAATCGCTAGCCAGAATTGCTTAAACTTAAACAAATTAAAACAAAAATATTAATTATAAAATAAACACCTACTGAAAAGATATTGTAAGAAATTAAATAAAAGTTATGAAGTTATTTAAATTTTTAAAGTTTTTGCATGGAAATAAAATAAAAAATATCAACACTTTTTGATGCAGATTGGAAGAAATTTTTCCGGTACCTATAATTTCTGATAGTTTGTTTTTTTTTAACTATTACGCCAGCCAATATTTTTACACAAAAATCGATTTTTAGAGGTTATTTCAAACCATTCCAGCTCACGGATCTCTATCGCTTGAATCGAAATATTTGGGGAATCAACATTTAAAGGAAAGACTCGATCAACTTTTTTCTTTTCTATGGAGCATTAGGCGCCTTAATATAGTACATAGTTGTAGATACTTACATAGTTAGTACATTGATTTTTTTGGAGCTCAAAGCCAATTTATCGATAACAGTTTCCTTGTTCATAGAATATCCTTATGAGTATTTAATAGCGCTATACCGCTATTACCAAAACATCATTAGTCAAAGCAGACGTAAATTATTATATTTTATGTATTAAATAAATTGCAACGAAATTTTGGACTCGTAACTGCATACATTAACTGGTGTGCTTGAGACAAAGTATCACCTCTAGAATTTGAGTAGAACATTTTTTTAAAACCACTTGGCGATAGTCACACACAGCTTAAGAAATCGTGAAACTTACAAATGTACCAATGAAATTCACTTTTACGTTCATTTAATAACACTGTAGGGACGTCAAAAAGACACACGAAAATGACGAGACACATAAACTTATTTTTTAGTCGTATATTTTAGTGGCATACTCAGTTTTTCCCAATCGGATCCAAATATCGAGATATTTGCGATTGAAATTTAGTCACTTTTGGACCCATTTTTAGTTATATTTTCCTTATTTTTGGAGAACAAAAATTTTGACCACCTCCGATTTTGCTTAAACTTTCAGAATTTGATCTACTTATAAAAATACTAGTTTGAGTAAAAAATTTTAAGACTTTTTTAAAGATTTTACGCTTAACATTCAAATATGGTCAAAATGGAGAGAAATGCAATATTGCTTAACCTTTGAAAAATCATAGATTACAGAAGGCTGACTTGATTTTACCATTGGAGGTATTTTGGAAAATATGATAAAAAGTAATAGTTAAAATACTATAAAAAATTTTTTAAATGAAGGTCAAATGATGGTCAAATAACAAAAATCTGAATATCTCGAGAACTTGATCTGATTTGGAAAAACTGAATATGCGACTAAATTCTACGATCGAAAATTAAGTTTACGTATTTAAGCGTTTTTTTGTGTCTTTTCAAAAGTTGAAAATTTACCTACAGTGTAATTTAATGAACAATGAAGCATTGCTTATAATCATTTGAATTTCACAGGCTGGCTTAGAATAACTTTGTTCAATTAGATAAACGCAAATAGATAAATGGACCTAAGCGTAAAATGGAAAATTTTGGTGTATAAACATCTAAATAATCTGAATGGACCTAAACCTGGAATCTTCAATTGCATCATATCTTCATGATGATTGTGACTACATTTGTCGACGGTACCGTGGTGTCTTGATGTCTTTTTACCTCTTGAAACACTACGTTAGATCGATTTGTAATATATTAATATGAGTGGCCGAGTCGTACAACGCCGAAATTCAGTATTCGACCTCAATATGCACATGCAGTTTCATTGATTCAATGTATGTTCATTGGTAAGAGGGGCGTGGCACCTCCCATTTAACGTAAATTTGCGATATTGAATATCAGCGTCAGAATTCAGTATTCGGCCCCAATTTATACATGCAGTTTCATTAATTACATTTTATGGGCGTACGACAAGGGGGCGTGAAACCTCCTATTTAACCCAAATTAGAGATATCAAATAGCATTGGGGTTATAGGTCTCACAACTTTGGAATTCAGTATTGGACCTCAATGTACACATGCAGTTTCATTGATTACATTTTATGAGCGTTGATCAAGGGGGAGTGGCACCTCCCATACAACGAAAATTTGTGATATCGAATAGCTTTGGAGTTCAAGGTCGCACAGCGTCGGAACTCAGTATTCGACCAAAATTTACGCTTGCAGATTTACTGATAAAATTTTTTAGAGTTTGTCGGGGGGGCGTGACACCTCCAATTTAACCCAAATTTGCGATATCGAATAGATTTGGAGTTATAGGTAACTCAGCTTCAAAATTTAGTATTCGACCTCAATGTACTCATGCAGTTTCATTGCTAAAATTTTATGGGCGTAGGGAAAAGGAGAGTGGCACCTCCCATACAATCAAAATTTGTGCTATCGAATAGTTTTGGAGTTATATATCGCACAGTTTTGGAATTCGGTATTCGACCGCCATGTAGACATCCAGTTTAATTGATTACATTCTATTAGCGGTGATGAAGAGGGAGTGGCACTTCCTATACAACCCAAATTTGTTATATCGAATAGCTTTGTGGATATAGGTCGCACAGTCTCAGAATTCAGTATTTGACCTCAATTTAGACATGCTGTTTAACTGATAACATTTTATGGGCGTTTGAATAGGGAGAGTGGCAGCAACGCGCCGGGTTTCAGCTAGTCTAATATATAAAATTCTTCTGTCACGGGGTGCGTAATCGAACTCCTCCGAAACGGCTCGACCGATTTTCATGAAATTTTGTATGTATATTTTGTAGGTATGAGAATAGGTCGTAAAGTATATTTAAACCTCCTACTAACAGTGGGCGTGGCACCTCCCATACAACCCAAATTTGCGATATCGAATATCTTTGGAGTTATAAGGCGCTTAGCCTCGGAATTCGGTATTCGACAATTTACACGTGCCGCTTCGCAGATAAAATTTTGTGAGAGTTGGACAAGGGGGCGTGGCACCTCCCATACAACCCAAATTTGCGATATCGAATAGCTTTGGAGTTATAGGCCGCACATCCTTGGAATTCGAAATTCGACCATAATTTACACGTGGCGTTTTACTGATAAAATTTTATGGGAGTTGGACAAAGGGGCGTGGCACCTCTTATACAACCCAAATTTGCGATATCGAATAGCTTTTGAGTCAATCAAACAAAGCAAACTAAGCCTCGGAATTCAGCATTCGAACTCAATTTACACATGCAGTTTTACTGATAACTTTGTATGGCGTTGGACAAGGGGGCGTGTCACCTCCCATGCAACCAAAATTTGAGAAATTCTACAGCTTTTGAGTTATAGGTCGCACAGCCATGGAATTGAGTATTCGACCACAATTTACATATACAGTTTCACTGATAACATTTTATTTGCGTTTGGCAACGGGGCCGCGGCAGCAACGCGCCGGGTTTAAGCTATCTATATATATAAAATAAAATGGAATGTGTGTTTGTTTATTTGTTTGTTTGTACCTTATAGGAGACCAAACCTCTGGACCGATCTTCCTGAAAATTTCACAGCATTTAACTGGGACTCTGGCATGATTAATAGGGTACTTTTTCGACCGCGCCCACTTTTACGCCCACGTTTTTAAAATTATGTAATGGCTCCCATATAGTTTTTAACAGATTTACTTCAAATTGTATACACATTATACTCCAGGCGAGGTAGAAATGAACATTTCTTACGCCACGCCCCCTTTTACGCCCCTTTTCACGCCAAATTTAAGTTTTAAACTTTTTGTTCTCTGTACAAATTTGTTCCTTCCAACGTATTATTTTTTATTTGGTAGTATATTGCTCTTAATACTGTTAACGTCGCCATATTACTATGAACCACGCCCAATTCACCGCCCCCTTTTTTAATTCAGATACTTACTTATACCACTAACAATGTTTGCTAAACAAAATACTTTTTTTGTAATATGTATTTACCTAAAGTTTTATATAGTTTTTATCTACAGGTAAGGTAGCCATAGATTTTTTATTACCAAATCCCCCTTTTTCGCCCCATTTTACTTTAATTATAATAAATCTGCTTTCAATCTATATATATAAAAATGAATGTCTGTCTGTTTGTTTGTTTGTTTGTGCTTTATAGGAGGCCAAACCCTTGGACCGATCTTCCTGAAACTTTCACAGCATTTTACTATGAATCTGGAAAGAATAAAAGGCTATATGAAGTTTTTATTTGACAAAGGGGCGTGGCACTGCCCATATAACCTAAAAATTTAAATCGCCATATTATGGGCATTTTTTGACCTACGTTGATGCTATTTGGTACATATGGTATTGGCATAGTTAGGAATACGTACCAGGAGAAAAGTGGGTGGGACCACGCCCCTTTTTAGGAAAATTAAAAATCGCAATATAGTCTTAACTACTGGACCGATCATCATTAAATTTTCACAATAGGATATTCTTACGAAATAATAAATTCTTGACTATATAAAGTTGTGAGTGGACGAAGGGGCGTGGCCTCGCCCATATAACCCAAATTTTAAAATCGTCATATCTTGGGCATTTTTTGACCAACGGCGGCAGTATTTGCTATATATGATATTAGCATGAATAGAAATACGTACCAAAAGAAACGTGGGCGGAGCACGCCCCTTTGTTTGCGATATATTGGAGGCTGGACCTGATAACCGATCTTAAATTTTCACAGCGTTCAGCTTTGACTCAGGAATACTTATTACATGATAATATTTTTCGACCATGCACACTTCTGCACCTACTTTTTTACTACGTTTATTAACGGCTATACCACAAATCATGTCATTAAAATCATTAAAATACATATTAATTAAAATAGTGGGGTAGCTCAATTCTCTTTCTTCTACCACTGTCTTCAAAACAGCTGATTTTATAATACGTGTTAATTAAAATAGAGAGTGGGGTAACCCCATTCTCATTCTCCCACAACAGACTGCGAAACAGCTGATTGTGTAATTGCTGCTTTTTGATTGGTCTAAAAATAAAAAGGGGGAGCATGAAGCAAATTATATGCGATTCAGCACTGAATTCTAATTGGTTTACAACAAAAAAAGAGGCGAAGCATTGCAATAATTAAATTAAATAAATAAATTTTTGTAAATATATTTTTGTAAAAGTATAATAAATACTTTTAATTTTATTTTAAACGAGGGGGTAGCGAAGCACACCGGGTTCAGCTAGTATTATATATATACCTATTGGAGTGGTGTTTTATTGGGTATGAGACCTTGTTTGTCACACGACTCCGCCGTATACAAAAATTGTTGCTAACTCGACCTTGTTTGTCTTGAAAACGCAACCCTGCTTTGCTGTCTGATATTATCGATTTTGACTTAACATTTCTTTTGTTATTTTTTATACTTTAATAAAATTATATACTTTAAGCAATTTATTAAAACTTTTTAGTTTGTTAATAATACATGATTTCAATCAAAATCATACTTTATATTTTTGAATTGTGTTAAATATCTTATTTTATAATTTTTAATTTGCTATAAAACCTGTTAAGGTTTAGCAATCAAGTAAATAAATAAATAAAAAAATAAAAATAAATAAAATGACACCCACACACAGATGTAGTGTCTAACAATAAAAAAAATTTTAATTGCTTAGGGGGGTTGAACCCCCTGAACCCCCCCATATCTACGACGTTGCTCTCAAGCGTTATAAAGGCCTGCATCAGGTCTGGCTTCTAGCTTCTGGAGGCCTGGTCAGGTACATCCATCCTGACAGAAGTTTTCCTTGTTTAAGGAATAGCTTATTGAGCTATAAAAACATATAGTTTTTAAAATACTATAACGTATTCAAACTCACTTTAGGCACTCTTTTCAGTATTTAAACCAAGGTAATTTGATGGAAATGTTGAAATTGCAACAGTTTTAATGAGGGTCTTATGCCTTTTATGAAGTTGTAGCAACTTTAATAAAAGGTTATGTAGCATTAACCGTGTTAGAATAACCATATTAGGGTTAAAATAATAAAAATAGAGCATTGTCATTTATGTTAAAGCAGAACATATAAAATGTCATCTCATTTGAAAATATGCTGATATATTCGAGGGATGTTACATATATTTGGGGAATATGGGTTGTATCGTTATAAGCTACATAAATGCCAGAATCTGCATATTTCTGCACAAGCTAATATCAACCAAGACTCCGTCGTACCTTTTTGAAAAACTGCGCTGCAGTGTCTCAAATAGAACCCTTAATTTAATTATGCCGAAATATTCTTGTTTAAACTCAAAACAATTCTTTTTCATTAACGCCATCAGACTATGGAATTCACTTCCTCTAAATATTAAATCTATTATTAATACGAACAAATTTAAGCTTTCTGTTATGTCATTCTTTTCAAACTCCTAACTATCTTCCCTGTTCTCTTACATGTATTTGTTATTTTACCTTCACCTTTTATTTTATTTTTTTCTTTTTTTTCTCTCTCTTATTTCCCCCTAGTTAAACAAAAATGTTAAGTTAAGTTAAAATGTAATTCGATTTAATTATTACTTAATTTTGAGTTTTAATATGTAAATTTCTTAGTTTTTTATAGTATTATTTTTAAGCCCTAAGCAATTTGTTTTTATTTAAATATTTTTAATGTTTCCTGTTGATGATAAATATCTCTCTGTTGTACGCTAAAAGATCTATTATAATCTTACTGTTCTAATTTAAAATTATAATTAAATAAATCTAAATCTAAAAAAAAACAGCTTTATTGCTTTTCGAAATATTCTCCTTTAGATTCCATGTAGTTTGTCCTTAATGTGCGTAAACTAAATAAAGCTGTTGGTTGCCAAATCAGGCCTGCACCATTAATTCGATGTTTTGAGTGCTCAAAAACGATTTTTTTTGCAATGATGTGTGGGAGCTTGCAATGTCTTGATGAAGAATGATTCCTCGGAGCTCGTTTGTTTTCCTTAATTCACGAAACAGTTTTGAAACAAATTTTTGTGTAACATTCCGAATTGATTGTTCTACGTTTCTCAAGTGGTACCGTGGCAACATGATCAGCTTTTTGTAAGAAACAGGCGACCATGTGGCTCGCAGTGCTTCGAGCTTGAACAACGAGCTTGAAAGTTGGATTTAGTTAATTTAAAAAGATCCATGCAGGCATGATCTTATAAACGTTTTTTGATGCACCACGATTGAATTTTTTGAGCGTTTGCTTACATCAGTCGACACGAGCCTTTTTTGGAGCGATTGTGAAATCATGTTCTTGTAAAATGGTAATGTCCAGGGATGCTTTAAACTCAAAGTGTGTGACATGAGGATTAAGCATTATCAGTTCGTGCACAGCATCAACATTTTGTGTCACAACTGCAGATTTTGGAGGCCTTTCACGAAATTTGTCAGTGAGCATAGTACGGCCCCGGTTGAGTTCCGTTTTTCACGAATATACTAGGGCAATTTAATAATTCCGTGAAAAAAGAAACAAGGAATAATTTTTACGGCAAAAAAGTTTTAATTTTCAATAAAGTCTCCTTTTAGCTTGATACACTTCGTTCAACGTTTCTCCAATTTTTTATCCCATCCGAAAAATACGGTTTCGGAAGGTCCTCAAAATAAGTCTCTGTCTTGGTGATGAGCTTCTCTCTGGTGGTGAATCTCTTTCCGCCGAGGCATTTCTTCAGGTTTGGAATCAGTAAATAGTCGGAGGGGGCCAAATCTGGAGAATATGCTGGATGAGAAAGCAATTCGTACTTGAATTCATGGAATTTTGCCATGTGAATTTTGGTTTGGAATCAGAAAATAGTCGAAGGGGGTCCAATCTGGAGAATATGCTGGATGAGGAAGTAATTCGTACTTTAATTCATTGAGTTTTGCCATGTGAGCCGGGCAAGTATGAACTCGCGCATTGTCTTAATGAAAGAGCACTTTTTCCTCTCCAAATAGTGACGTTTCTCTACTAAAGCGTCGTTGAAATGGCCTAATTCGGCTGCATAGTATTCGCCATTAGTCGTTCTTCTCGGTGGAAGCTAACCGATGTAGATTATACCGCGCTTATCCCAAAATACTGTCGAAATAACCTTTCCGGCCGATAGCACCCTATTCGCCTTCTTCGGACTACGTTCGGTCAGTGAAGTCCACTGTTTCGACAGTTCCTTTGTCTCTGGAGTGTAGTGATGGATCCATGTTTCGTCGCACACATATCCTGTGGATAATTTTTTCATAACCAAATAATTTCGCAAAATGTTCCACACCCATTCGTTTGAGATGCCTACGTAGTCAGCAATCTAGCGCACTTTAACTCTGCGATGGGCTCACACGATGTCAAGAATTTTAGTGAACATTTCTGGTGTGGTGACCTCATTTGTACCTTCAGAACCTTCGGTGTTACTTGAGCTTGTACGACCGCATCGGAATTCAGTAAACCTTTTGTGCATCATCGCAATCGAAGCACTATGAACTAGCTGACTCGAAAAACTGGCCATAACTCAATATATTTCCCTTTGTGTATGAAACTTAGTGCAAAGGGTTTGTTGGGGTCGCTGATGCCGAACTTTATGTCAAAAATAAAAAACACGAAATGGCAGATCTAATATGGTGGCCAAAAATTGAAAATATGACCCGATTTGTATATAATTTGGTACGAGAGGGTTTTTGGGATTGCTGACGTCGAATTTGATGTCAAAAATAAAAAAATACAAAATTGCGGATCCAATATGGCGGCGAAAAATTAAAAATATTTCCTGATTTGTACAAGGTTTGGGGTCGCTGGTATCAAATTTAATGTCAAAAATTCAATTCAATTATATCAAATTGCTGGTAAAAAGTGTCACTTTTTTTAATGTGGATATAATTAACTTACAAACGGCATTTAAAACTTCACGATGGGTCGTGGAATTCTTTGGAATCTTGAATCGGTAGCAGGCAGATCTAAAAATATTTAATAAAACACCCAACATTCATCCCCACATACTGATATATTTAGAAATATTGAGCTTGAGTTTTTAATTTATTGCCTATTTCAGTATTGCCTCTATAGACTCCTTTAAAGTAAATAGAAAGATTAATACGAAATTAACATAAGTATCTTTACAATAGTAGTAGTAGTAGTTAATTGGCCATTTTAGCCTTAGAAAGGACTTTGACCGAGCTTCTATTGATCAATTGTGTTGTGCTTGTTATTAAATATTTGAACATAAATGATCAAGAACTAGACCTACGAGTTTAATGCTAACTCCGAACGGCTTATGTTCTCAAGAAGCTTTACATGGCAAGTTTTAC
This sequence comes from Dichetophora obliterata, assembly GCA_963920525.1. Classification (NCBI taxonomy): domain Eukaryota; kingdom Metazoa; phylum Arthropoda; class Insecta; order Diptera; family Sciomyzidae; genus Dichetophora; species Dichetophora obliterata. The sequence continues at coordinate 14,722,713 of OY986436.1, read as the reverse complement.
TCTCTGAGGTTTGCCACTTTCTGCAGAAAGGTGACTACCGAACAAAAAAATATTTCTATTTAAAAAACATTCTGTCTTAGCTGGAATGAAACCCATGCTTCCGCGGTTTTTTAGCATAGGGGCCACGCACTCTACCCACTAGACTACATCCGCCACTTTCCCTTTACAATAAGGGAGATTCAATTAATTGGAATATACTTGTAGCGCTAAAACATTACTGAGTGTTACCACATGCTATTCAAAACATAATATCTCAAAACACTTACAAATTTGTACACGTGTACATCAATATGTCTACATCATAATGGCACCAATTTTTGTTTCATTTGGAACACTTGACTTTTGGCCAGTTTCCCGATGCGGCTGGCCCACTGTGCGATGCTGCAAAGTCCCCATAGTATTTATCAAGCCATGCCTTGGTTTGGCTGATGGTTTTTTTGCTCAAAAAATAATGCTTGATGAGCACACGAAATTCACTTTTTTCCATTTTCAAAAAATTCACAAGATCGTCTGCTGTCAATGACTGCCAAACACAAACTAAGCCTCGCAGCGAACTGAAATTTGACAGTAGTCTATTAACGAATTAACAGAGCAGGTTGACAGGATCAGTGTTGCATTTAAAATTACTACGTGGAAGATAAAAAAATACACTAACTTCTCAAATTGCCCTCGTACAGAGGATGAATTGAGTTCAGTCTTGTTGAGGTAATGCACGTCGATAGTTTAAAAAAAAAACGCACAAAAATGTTCACGTCTTAATTTAATTTTTTCTTGAAATACAATTTTAAAATCACTGTAAACAACAAAACAACCTAACTCTTAAATGGAAACATCAATTTGATTTTATGACATTAATATTTTATCCCGAAATATTTATATGTAGCAGCCTACGTATTTTCTACAGTTAACGCAGCCTTAATGTTTGTAGTGAAAGCTTTTAAAACGGACTCGCAGCTTCCTTTTGTTTGTAATTTGAACTTCACTTTTGCAGATACAGAATTAAATTTTCTATTGCTTAATACCTCAGCGCATAATATATTATTTTCTGAGTATATTTTAATGCTAAAAATTGCATTTTACTGCACAAGTTGGTTAAGAATAGAAGCCTACTTTTTCTTTTTCATAAGTTACACTTCAGCTATTCCTCCAGATCCTGTAACTTAATAATACAAAATTATACACGCTTGCACTGTAAAAGACTCTTCGTTATCTATGCCAATAAATGGAATTTATTTCCTAATAACGTAGGGTAAAAGGCTGAGTTGTGAACTGGGTTTTTTTCTTAGCTCTAACTTTTCACAAAATAAAGATATCGAATAATCTAAGATATCGATGCAAAGCTCAACACAAAGCGCAACTTTTATGTTCAGACACTTTAGCGTTTTGATTAAAAGTTAATTATTTTATGATCTATTAAATTATTACATGAATGAAATTGCGCGTTTTAGATCAAGTTTTTAGGAAGGCAACAACAACAACAACAACTCCGTATGCTAGTAACAACAGTCTGTTTTGGAAATCGCTACACGCAGAGAAAAGACATGGTTGAGACATGATTACTGCAATGATTGAGACATGATTACTACGATTGCCTCAACTATTAGTTGTAACAAAAATGTTGTAGTTCTGTCAATCATGATAAATGTGAATATTATTATAGAGTCAAACATATTAGAATTTTAAATGTTTGTCGGAACTATTCTTTGCTTGTTGGCAAACGAAGCAGAACATAACCAAAAATCAAAAGAATTTATTGTGTCTGAACAGTTTGCAGAAAAAACTTTCACTTCATTCAGACACAATAAGTTTTATCGATTCCTGGCTATGTGGCGTTTTGTTTGTCAATTATTGTGTTTTGTTTTAAATCGCCTTATCCTAAAAACAGCACGCAGAAAAGTGACATTTTCGACTGTAATTGTAGCAAACATATTTCTATTTACCGTAAATATATTTCGCAATTCTGACCATATTTTGTTTATCACAAATATTGCTATTTGTGTGACAATGCACTTTATGTACCATGTTTATGAATGGCATTAGTCAGGCGAGCGGTAGTAGCGGCTGTGGCTTACTGGTAGTGTGCGTGGCTCGTAAGCGAAAAACCGCGGTTCAAACCCCAGCTCGGACAGAAAATTTTATCAAAAAGATTTTTCAATTGAATTAATATTTCTGTTCAGCCCAGACAATGGCAAACCTCTGGAGATATCTTAATTAATAACTGTGGAAGTTGTAGTGCATTAAAATAATAAAAAATAAAAATAAAATTATTGTTTCAATAATATTCTGGATCCTAAAAATAAATTCAGAATATAGTTGTTGCAATCATTTTATTTTCGACCCAATAATAGAATAATGATTGTTTCAATAATATTTCGGTTCCTACAAAAAAGTTCCTTTTCTAAATATGGTTGTTGTAATCATTTTACCATGATCAATGAAAATATTATATGTTTAAGAACATGTTAGCAACAATCATTATCCGAATCATACTATGATATTCTTAAAACATGGTGGTTGCAACTATGTTTCTTCTTTGGGTGCATATTTCCTCTTCTGAATTCTTAAGCTGTGATCAACTCACTGTTAAAAGTCGCATATGATTGCACACATTTGGAATTCATTCATTTGAATTATATAGAACAAATTTAACGTTCAAATGGGCTAATAAATAATATGACACTTTAAAGCATTAGGCTATTTATAGATCGTCGCCATCAACTCTACTAAGGTTGCCATCTGTTTTAGCTGCTTCTTATTTATTTCAATATTCATTGGTATTCGACAGTTTGTTGAAATGCACCACGAGTTTTTTTGCTTCGGTGGCTATTTGTATACAGAGTTGTTGTTGTTGCCTTCTTAAAAAATTACTTGATCTAAATCTTGCAATTTCATTCATGTTTTGATTAAAATTTAACTACGGCCAATTTTCTAAGGACGCAATTTTTGGCCTTTCCAAAAATGAGTGATTGTGAATTGTAATCAAAACAGAATTATTCAAAACCTTTCGTTGTGATGTAGAATAACGTTTTAGAGAGCGGTTTGAAAGGAGGTCGTTTTCATAAATTTTTTCAGGCACATTTAACATTTTTAGTGTACACTTTGGGGTATACGTGCAGTCTTTAATATTTATCGTATATTTAAAAAATATATGCCAACATATCAGTAATGGGGCAAATGAAACGAGTATCTAACTAAGGATTTTGTCACTTCTTTAATAAAGTCACAAACTAGGAAATTCTAAGAAAAAAATATCACGTTTTTTTATGAGAAAAATCAAGTATAAAATGCTTCAATAGTTGCTTATGTCGTTGTTATGGCTGTTGGTTTGTTCAAATCACGAATGCGACCTCGTTACGATTGTAAAAGCAAATCGTTTTAAATATATATTTATCAGTAACTGATTGTGTTGTTGTTGTTATTTTTATATACTGTTGTTACTATATACTGTTGTTACTTTTATATATAACATAAAAGTTACATACTTAAGTTCAATTCAGTAGCTTTAATTTTTGTCATTTATAAATGTTTTTGTTAATCTTCAGCAAGATTAATACAATCAATTTTACTACTTTTGACAAGTTTTGAGCGTTGTTGACACAAGCTCAAGCAATGAAAGTTCGTATTAAAATAGAATAATAAAACTGTTCATACTTCACATATAATAATAATAATAATGTAAATATAATGGAAACGGTGTCTTGCGATTATTTCTTTTCGAAGTGTAACACTTGTGGCAAAGAGTAGGATTAAAACAAAATGGAGTTTTAGAAATAATTTTTAACTGGGATTTTTTTTTAAAAAGTGCCTTAAGCACCAAAAATAAATTGCTTTTGCTTGTGTGGAAAATGGTACCGATTTTAATTAACTATTAAATTTAATTTATTTAATTTATTTAGTTTTTAATTAACTATTAAAAAATTCTTTTGAGGTAGAAATGTTTTTTTGATTATCTAACACAACATTGAGAGTTTTTTGTATTGATATTGTTTTTACACGATACATACCCAATATCTTGTTTGAAAATTATATATTATATTCTTCGTACTACAAGTCAATACAAACAATTTTAAAAGGTCAAGTTCTCCAAAATAACCTTAAAAATAAATGCTTTTACATTATTTTTGTTTATGTATATTACATTAAAATTTTGAATACTATCTACTTTGGCATTAATTTTTTAATGTACTAGTATAAAAACTCGTCCTACGACGGGTCTTCATAACACTTTCTTTTTTGAGCTATTTGCCGAAAGCACTTTTTCTCTTTTTGAAGCTTGATTTTTTATTCACTTGATTTTTTATTCACTTAATTTTTACAAAATACAATACACCACTTTAAGTATTAAAGCAGTGTTGAAAAATTAGTTCAAGTGTAAAAGTGCAAAAAGTCGAGTTTGGTAATAATCATTATCGTTTCGTGTCATTTCGCGGCTGATAAAATTCTATTTTTTGGTGCAATTCATCAAAAGAATTTTATTAAATTCGTCATAACTTATTTATAAAAGGACGACAAAAAAGTAGTTAGATCAAAAACGTACTATTGTAGCAACCCTAACTTCTAACTTATAAGTATCAAATAAATTTTCCGCACATACTTTTAGGGTGAAGCTTTTTGAGGACAGTATATGTTGAAAAAGCACTGTAATTATTTCTCTTTGTGCATAAGAACATGACGACCAGACATCAACAACAATAAAAAATCAGTTACAAATCAACATCACCATTATGTTCAATATCAATGGCTGCATTCTATCCCAAAAAGCGCTCAAGTAGCGAAGTAGCATACAATATTTTCGCTTTATAAGATTGGGACCGCTCAGGGAACATGTTCTGTGAGCGCATATTATTCAGCCTCTAAGTTGTGCAACAGTTTCTTCCGCTGAATGCGGCCAATAGGTCTATTTCCGTACTAACTTCAAGTAAAGTTCGAGTAAAGTTCTGTGAGAGTAACTCAATTATCTGTCAAAATGTGAGAATATGCAAAGAAGTAGGGAAACGACTCACAGCAAGTTTCGAGCAGAACAGTAGCTGTTGGCAAATAAATTGCAGCAATTGGAAGAAGATTCGTGTTTTGGGTAATTGTAATAGAATAGAGAGTGACATTTAGCTTGTTCTTCTTCTCTCTCGAGCTTGAAAAATGTGTAAAGAAACGCTTTCAAGCAACTCCAAGTTACTTCAATCGAGTACGGGAACATACCTTATATCAATGTTAATATTAACATAAACATCAATTTAATCCATTTTGTTACACTTTCAGATCTCATAATTTTATTTTAAGCGCACTTTTCTGATTCTAAATAATAAAACAAAGTATCACCAACTGCGTCGTAAAATTTAATGATGCAATTTTAACCTATTTTACGATCTTATTTTATTTTAATACCTCAATTTATTTAGAAAAAGAATTAAAAATAATCAAAGTGATTAAAAGTAGCGACATCAATCATAGTGACTCCAAACATTTTCTTATCAATCAAATATTCTGCGTCATCTTTTCTGATTAAAATAGCTTTCACTGCAAAGAATTTTACACGTCTATAATTGCTCTTATAAGTAATATAATTTCTGCTTAAAAATTGATTTTCAAAATTAATTTTAAAAAAATGTACAACTATAATCTTTTGCTAACATGAGCTTGAACACAAACAAGCAAACACAGACAGTAATTCTTTAATTTTACCTTAACATCATAAATTGATACGCCATTAAGCTTCCGCGTTTAAGTGATTTGCTGTTAAATACTTAATTTGTAAGAGCAACAACAATAACAACAAACTTGCAGTCTTTTATGCACTTATATTCAACGATTGTACTTTTTGTTTATGTTGGTATTCTTTTATTCTCGATTTTAATATTTTTCAATTAAATTCCTTCGTATTACACGTTAAGCTTAACGCAGCCAGAAAAGCCATCATTTAAATCCCAATCGCACGTCTGTCTGTCCACCAGTGCAAATGAATTCAGCTGCCCTTAGTGCCGTTACCTCACCACATCCTTGGTCCTTGACATCGCCTGTCTATACAATGTTCATGCACAACATGTAAAGGGATTAATTTTCATGTTTTTTCTGTTAATGAATTAATAAATTGAATTTTTATTTTGCCCCCGCCAACGGCGGCATGCACTATGTTGCAAGCGTCGCTTGCCTGCACTTTAAAGTGGCTAGCTAGCAGCACCACACAAAGCTCAGTACATCACTCTGTAAAATTTCCTCTTTATGGCAGAGCGGGAATTTTAAGCCTTTTTTCGTTTGGCTTTCACGTGGAATGTGACAAATTTAATAACAATTTTTTAATATTTCAATGGAAAAAATAAGCAACATCGAAAAAGGCATGCTTTAACTTATTGACAAGTTGTGAATAAGATCGAAAAAAAACCGAAACGGAAAGGTGGCAACATTTTAATCACTAGTGCTTTAATGTTAATTCAATTTTTAAATGCATCGTTGAAAGGGAGTTGGTAAGTTTTTATTTTTCGGGCAGAGTATTTTTTTTCTTAGATTTGAAATGTTAGGTACATTTACTTTAGGAACTTATTGTTAAGGTACGTTCTTATTGGAACAGAATAGCCATATTTGGCTTGGACAAAATTAAAATATTCCCAACCTGCGTCGCGCAGTATTCAAAGTAATAAGGGTCTGATAGTTTTAGGGCAGTTTTACTCACTTTTTCTTACTATACTATTTTTTCTTTCTTACTATTTTTGTATAAATTCTGATGTTATAGATTTTAACTTCTCAAGTTAAAATTTTTATTTCATTCAGTTGAAGTTAAAGTGTTCTACATTGTAGCTGAGTCAAGTTACAAATACTCAAGTAACGAAAAAATTCTCGAAAATTTATTATGGTGGAACCATCAGTGAATTCATCCTGAATTTTTAAAGAACAAGGAAATCCGTCAGTCTTCTTCTTAACATTAATAAATCTCCAACATTTTGTTGGATTAGACAATATAGTTTAATATTATCAGCTTAATGTTATCCTAATACTCATAAAATAATGCAGCTAAGCAATTTTCAAATTCCAGAAACTAACGCTTGTATGTTTCTAGTTCGTTTGAGTCAAAACTACAAATATATTTCTTCCATGCCCTATTTCTAATGTTGCGAAGAGTTTTCAAATCCTTTGTGTTCCAAGAGAATGCAGAATTTTTCTCAAATTTGAGATTATATGGTACAGACTGCGAAAACATGGCAAAGATCTCTATTCTATAATTCTATGGCGTATTCTATAACTATATTTAATTTACTATGAAGTAAATGATGCAACCTCAAAAAGTCAACAGGAATTTACCATATTCTTCCTATCCGATTTATATCAAATACTTAAAGGTGGCTGATAATTATCAACAGTAGTCAGTGCTTGAAGTGCTTTCTTAACAACGACATTGTAACTACCTGAACTTAAAACAAGGTCAAGTAGTCTTTCGATAATACTAAAAATACAACTATCTTGTTGTAAGTCAGAACATAGTATTGTGGTATTAAATTTAAATGGTTTAAACAATTTTGTAAAATTTATTTATACTCAATTTTCCAAATTCAGTTTTTAAAAAATAAAAACTAAAATCAAAGATAACTAAAATTCTAAACATCAAGGTAAATTATTTAAAGTCACTCCCACACTCAGCCATCCTACTCTACATCCGACCCGGATGTCTCCAAAAATACCGCAACTGCACACCAAGGTTTCAGATGGTCCGCACTCGTAGATGTTTTTCTAGGGCCTTCATGGTCACCAACTTTTTTGACATTGTATCTGTCGTTTCCTCGGTACTCAGTGACTTCATAGGGTCCATGAAATTTTGGTCTTAGCTTTTTTCCGCCTTCTAGCTGTGTGCGAGCTATACAAACTAAATCGCCAACTTGATATTGCCTTGCAGTTTTTCGGTTTTTGTCAAAATTTTGTTTGTTTTCTTTTTGAACGGCTTGTATTTGTTGTTTTGCTTTGGATCTCTAATCTTCTCGTTCCTGATTGTATTCCAGAATAATCTCGGCTTCAATCAAATCTGCGATGCGCATGTCATCCTTAGTGTTCATTGGAACTCCGATCATTAGTTGAAAAGGCGATGTATTGATTGATCGATTCGTCGTTTTGTTAATATACTGCTGTACTGCACTAACATACTGATACCATTTTTCTGGATTATCTACTGAAAGCTTTGACAAAACAGCTACAATAGTCCTGTGCATACGCTCTACTTGTCCATTGCTTCTTGGTACACCAGTTGTTGTGAAAATTAACTCAATGCCTTGCTCCTTGCAATGCTCTTGAAAAACATCTGCCGTGAATGCTGTGCCTCTATCTGAGGTAATCCTTCTTGGGTTTCCGAAAATATCTGTTAAAACTTTTAATTTACCAATTGTTTCTAATGCAGTAGTAGATTTGGTTGGAAAAATCCAAACAAACTTAGTAAATGCGTCTACAACTGTCAATAGATGTTTGTAGTTTTTGTTTGTTGATGGCATGTGGACCACGTTGGTCCAATGCCATGTGTCAAGTGGTACACTTCTTTAAGGAATAGGATGCAAGAAACCTTCTTGCTTGCCAGATTTCTTTTCGGCCAATATGCACGGTACACAGTTTTGTATAACAGTATTGGTAGTTTCCTTAAGTTTAGATATATAAAATTCCTTCTTGAGAATGTCTTCCATTTTCTTCTGCTTAAAATGTCCTTGATCATGTACTCGTCTAACAATGCCATACCGCATTGCATCTGGAACTACAATTGCATAGTTGCCGTCGAAGTTTTTGCACAATATCCTGTTATGCATCACGTAGTTTTCGTAGCTTCGTTCTTTATGAAGATCGATTATCAGCTTAAGGTGCTCATATTTTTCTTGAGCGGACTTTATGCTACTAATAACATTTACATCTTAAATTATGTACATTCGACTAAGAGCATCTGCATGCTTCATCTTTTCTCCAGATCGGTGAATAACCTCGCAGTCATACTCTTGAAGCAATAGCGCCCATCGTGATATCTTCGGCACATCTTTCTTTTTCATGGTTGTTTCGAACGCCTTGCAGTCAGTAATAATTTTAAAGTGATGTCCAAGAAGATAAACGCGAAACTTACGCACTGCTTTGATCACAGCAAGAACCTCCAACTCGTAGCTGTGGCATTTTTGTTCTGCTTCTGATGTTCTTATGCTGAGATAGCGAACTGGATGCATCTTGTTGTCGTCGTAGTCACGCTGCATGAGAATTGCTGCAAATGCCCATTTTGATGCATCTGTGTGAAGTTCAGTTTCAGCTTCTTGTCGGAAAAGTGTAAGCACTCGTCGTTCTGTGATGATCTCCTTTAGTCGTTGAAATGAAATCCTCTGCTCGTCTTCAAATTTGAGTTTTACGTTTTTCCGCAATAAATCGCTTAGAGGTCTTGCGATTAGTGCAAAATCTTTGATGAATTTTTGGAAATAACCAGCCAATCCAAGGAATCGTTGCACTTGCTTTTCTGTCTTCGGTTCTGGAAAATTACGTACGTCCTTTGTTTTTAGCGGCGATGGCTTGATTTTTCCACCTTCGATCTCGTACCCCAAAAAATCAATATTCTTCTTCAAGAGTTGACACTTCTTCCACTTTATGGTCAGGTTGTACTCTGCTGCAACATTCAAACTAGCTTCAGCCTTTGAACTCCTTCCTCTTCGTTCTCAAATGATGATCAAATCGTCCATGTAAATGAGTAATATGCCTTCAAGTAGCAATGGATTGAAAATCATATTGATGAAGCGTTGGAAGACTGCCGGACTTGTGCATAGTCCAAACGGTACTCTCAAAAACTCGTACTGACCTCCTGGTATCACGAAAGAAGTATACTAGCGGCTTCTTTTATCTACTGCCACATGGAAGAATCCATTTGCAAGATCTAGGGTGCTGCATACTTTGCTATTCTGCAACATATCGATTTGATCCTCTATCACCGGCATCGGATATTTGTCCTTCACAATCTTCTTATTTAGCAGCCGATAATCCACGCATAACCGCTTTGTTCCGTCTTTTTTGCTTACGAGAACAATAGGGCTTGAATACTCGGAAGAGCTCGGTTGAATGATTCCATCTTCCAGCCACGCACCGATTTGCTTCTTTACCTCAAGCTTTTCAAAATGAGGCAATCGACGTGCACGCTGCGCAACTGGTATATCGTCCGAGAGCACAATTTTCAAACTCACCGGTGATGTTTTTATTCGTTCTGGCTTGTACTCTCTTATCATTTTCTCGACTTCTTCCTTAGTTGTCTTACTTTGAATATGAGTGAGATCAGGAAGATACTTCTCTGCATCAGAAATATGCAAACAATTTAACTATTCCTCTAGTACGGTTGATATTTCATTTTGGCATGTTGAATTCGTCGTCATCGAAACTCCATCTTTTGAAAAAATTACAACTGCTTGGCTTGTCATATTAACTGCAATAATTAAATCGATTGTCAGACTTTCATTGGGCATTATGTGGCACTGTCCAATCAGCTCACACTGATCTGCTATCACCTTCGCATTGAACACTCCAATCGCTTTCGCAAATGATGGTCCCACTCCAGAAACGGTCATGTCAGTTTTGGAATAGCTCCCAAATCTATCCGCTAAAAATGCTTCTTCTCGAATGACAGTGATTTGGCTACCAGTATCAATTAAAGCTTCCATTTGTACTCCGTTTATAGTTACAGTTTTATAGGAGCCTCTATGACCAAGCATATGAACGGATGATTTTGAGTTGCTTGCATTTTTGAGCGAGCAGCTTTTTGAATTGTGCCCATATTCATTGCATTTAAAACATTTAGATCTCTTGCTTTTGTTGGGACATGTGTCTGAAGAATACGATTTTTCTCCGCAGTTATAACAATATTTCAACTTAATTTTGTCATTGTTGTTAAAGTTTTTGGTAGTCTTCTGAACTGGTACTCTTGGATATTTTTCTTTTGGTTTCATCTTTGACTGCATTAACTCGCATGTCAGCAATTTGTCCTTGAGCTCAGCTATAGTCTTTGCTTCGTAGAGAAACGCTTTCATCTGCGGGTTTCCTAATATGCCATCGCCAATATAAACAATGATTGCGCTCATCTCAACGTTAGCTTGAGCAGCAATATCGAGCATTGTGTAAATATATTGCCGGTACGTTTCATTGGAGCTTTTTTACGCTCGCTTAGCATTCGATGGACAGTAGCGCTGTTGATGGTTAACTTAAATTCTTCTTTTAGTGCGGCAGAAAGTACAGCATACGACTTTGCTTTGCACTCGTGGTCCATGAAAAGTTTCGCAGTGCCCTTCACCAATTTTTTGGCATAGATTAATCGTTGAAGGTCACTCCACCGCAAGAATTCAGTATTTTGATCAAATTCGCGCAGCCATTCGCTCACACTGTGACCATCATCACCGGAAAAGTTTCTTAAGGACTCCTCTAAGTCACGGAATGAGAACTCGCAACGGCTTCTAAAATTAAGTGGCTCATTCCTCTCATGTTCTTCAAAAATATCGCTTGGCTGCTGCGCAGCTTGTAATTCTCATGCCGTCTCTATTTCTATGTTGCGCAAACGCTGCAGCTCAATTTGCACTCTTTCTTCAAAACGTCAATCTTCTTCAGCTTTCCTTCTGAGTGCCTCCTGTATGACACGTGAATGATCTTCGTGTCTTTCTTGCTCTCGCACAGCTTGTTGTCTCAAAAATTCGTCATTATTCCTTTTTTCTTGTTCTTTTCCTGCCTCCCGTCTTAAAAATTCTTTGTGCTTCTTTCGCCCTTCTTTTCTCTTCCTTTTTTCAGCTTCCGCTTTCTTTCGATCGTCTTCTTTCATCTTTCTCTTTTCAACTTCCGCCTTCATTCTTTCGTCTTTTTCCTTCTTCCGGTTTTCTTCTTTCTCCTTTTCGTAAAGCTTGATTCGTCTTATCAAGGTAGTTTTATCGCCTTCGTCGGATAGTTGGTAGTGGTGGCATGCCTGTAGCAACTCATCTTCGGTTGCGGTATTCCAGTCCATCTTCACGAGGTAGTTCAACGGCTGCTGCTTTATACTGTTCTTACTTCTTGAATTTTACGCAGGCGTCAACTTCTTCAACTTAAGCGCAAACGAGCTTCTTTCGAATTTACGCGCGGCACGGTTGAGCCCCCAAATGTGATATTAAATTTAAATGGTTTAAACAATTTTGTAAAATTTATTAAAGTCAAATTAAAATTATAACTGATTTCTTCAACTTATTTGATAAAACTCAATTTTCCAAATTCAGTTTTTAAAAAATTAAAAATTTAAATCAAAGATAACTAAATTTCTAAATATCAAGGTAAATTATTTAAAGTCACTCCCACAGTATATTGTCAACAAATATATCTGTGAGCATTTGACAAAACAGTTTTTCTCTAAATCATAAAATTTTCAGGAGAGCGAAAAAACTGTTAAAATGCCTAACAAAATTTTTTGTGTAGTAATTGAAAGGAATCTTATACTTACAAATTATACAGGAATAGAAAAGAAACATTTTGCGATATTTTTTTTTCCTCTAAAAGCTATAGTTTTTTTTGAAACTGAAAATGAAAATGATAAGATAATTTATCAAATGGATTCTTAACACAAAAAATAACTTTTACCACACAAGTCGTTTTGTCAAAACTATTTTTATTAAAAAAGAAAATGATCTAGGTGACTTATATGAGGATAATGTAGAAAAATGTTCGAAAGAAGTTAGTTTGGCAAAAAACATTTAAGTTTTATAAAAAACTTGTATTTCATTTAATTATAATATAACATTATAATTGCTACCTTCGTTTACTTTATTTTTTTTTAATGCTTAGTTACGGTTTTAGAACTTAGAAAAAACAAAAAAAAAAAAAAAATAAATTTAAATATGTCTTATTTGCTCTTTGTCTGTCTTGATGTGTAATGTATTCCTTCTTTTCACTGTCTTTGGAGGACTATGTATCAACCAAAAATACAGCAACACGGTGTTTCTCCTATATTCCCTTTTAAATCTAAAAGTGATTAAAACAAGAGATGTTGCTTGAGTTAAGAATTTCGGAGGGTGTGCACATCTAGCGATACTCTAGCTAGCTCGTCGAAATGGTCGGGGTTCTTCCTACTTCTTAGCTCAACAAAGCATTACAGCAATAAAATTATGTGCACTTTAAAACAAATAAACAAAAGATAAACTAAAACAACCAGAAACTATCCAAACAAAACCCGACAGAACCTATCGTTTAACCGTTTACTACTTACTTAATAATGAGGAACCCAAGATGTAACTGTCCCTCTTTCGCTACCCACCCTACCTTGGCAATAACTTGCATTGAGTTTATATTTAAAGTATTGCCCCTATAGCAAGCTAACTAAATTAAGTTAGACTTCAGCTATATTCATGACTGATGATGACAGACTTGGACGAATTAAATCAAAAAGACCATATTTTTATAATTTCAGGAAACCATTTATATTCATATCTTCATTACTATTATTCTGCAGAAATGTATTCTAAACCAAAATGTGCTAACTTTTTTTTCACTTTCATTGAATCAATAGTTAAGATTATCTAAGTTTATATTAATAAGAAAATTTTAAACATTACGTTACATGGTAAGAGTAAAAAATAATTAGCAGTAGTTATAAACATTTCGTTTTTAATACATTCGTATTAAATGGTCTTAATTTTACATTATTTATAGAGATTTTGTTCAATTATACATTTATTAATTCATATTTTACGCAACGAAAGTTAAATAAATAAAATTCCAATAAGTATAAGGATTTATTCAATTTAAGTAGCAGATTAAGTAGATTCCATTAAGTTTAAGTAGTAGGTAATTTAAATTAATTTTAATGGCAACATTGTTTATTTATTAAGAGAGAGAAAAAAAAAACTCATCTAACATAGGGAATAATAAGAAATCAAAACAGATTAATGCAAATTAAATGAGAATACGCAAACTAAACGTAAATTTTACTTGAGCGCGGAACAAAATGAGAAATGGAACAACTTATTAAGAGAAAGCATATTGAGCAATGCATTCTTTTACTATTGTTGTGGTTGTAAATTATTATCAATAGAATATTCACATATGTTTTTGGGTTTTCGAGAAAAAAAAAACAACCACATAATAGTTACAACTTTTATGTTTATCTTGAAGAGAATTTGACATTTTCAATTTCAATATTATGAAAACCTTAAAACCAGTTGAGTTGTTTTAGTTTTCATATATGTATTCCTTTTTCACAATTTAATAAATAATTCGAGCTTACAATTTGTTAATAAGCCTACATCTTGCCTTAAAAAAAACAATAATAACATATTTTTTGTTATTAAAAAAGGGCCGGATCGAAAAATAATTAAAATTAAATTAAAGAAGAAAACCAAATTGTTATGAACATATTTTACCCAGAGAATCGGATTACATTCTAATATTTTTCTTAACATCACATAACGTATTAACGGAAAGTTTTTAAAATCTATTTAAAACAATTAAAGGAGAATTTTATAAAAAATTAGTTTGACATAATTTTAGTTAATTAATATGTAATCAATAATTCCATTTAAAAGTTCGTTTATAAGCCTAGATTTTGCATTAAAAAAAACAAAATTTATAGTCTTTTCTATGAACAATAAAATTTAAAGGTATGAGTGGATTTAATCCTGTGCAGTAGATTTTTGAAAAATTTCATTTTAACGTCATTTTAAGGATTAATCAATTTTCTAAAATGTTGTCCTTTGGAGCATTTGAATCCGATTAGAAACAAAAAAGATATGGCGATTTATCTAAACCACCTTTGCTTCAGATAGATAAATAGATACTTTTTTAACAAATTAGTCGAATAACAATTTAGTTACAAAGAAATACAAACAAGAAAACAAAATTGACGGCATTTTCTTTAAAAAATACAATTTAAAGTTATGAGTGGATTTAACTCTGTGCAGCAGATTAGAGTTTTTGTTTTAAATCTGTTTAAAATAGGTAATAAATAATTGAATTAATTTTTAATTAATTTAATTTTAATGTCATTTGAAAGATAAATCAATTTTCTAAAATTTTGTCCTTAAGAGCATTTCAATCCGTTTAGAAATAAGAAAGATACAGCGATTTATCTAAAACGCCTTTGCTTCAGTTAGACAAAATTGCAAAAAAATGATTTATATCTGACGATCAACGAAATGCTTCCAAAACTTGAACAAAATCCTAGCGTAACAAAAAAGTCCAATGCAGCAACAACAAATCAAGCAAAACAAATGTAAACAAAGTCAGGCTGCTTTAAGCAACATATACATATTGTGCTAGCAACACAAATTGCTGCAAGCGATTACTCGTTAGGTTTGTTACTCGTCGGGTCTCTTGTCTTGTACGGGCAAATTTTTCATTTCGTGCCGTTCCTTTCAGTTGCAATGTCTATAAGTATTTATAGTCTCTGTATTTTTTCTAGGTAATTATTTTAAACGTAGACAAGATGCGAGAGAAAAAAAAACATTCGTTTCTTTACCAATAGATACACTAGGGTTCCACTAGTTTTGTTTAAATAAACGTTTTAATATTAAGATTTTTAAATTAAATTAGAAATTGATTCAGTTGATTTTATTTTTTTTTTCTTTTTCTTTTTCTCATGAAGTAAAGCCTATTAAATAAATTTAATAGGCAAGGAAAATAATAGTTTTGGCTGAGACCAAAATTATATGTTAACGTTTGCATTAATCTTTACATTCCGAGTTTTAAAATATTTAAGATCTACTATATTAAGGAATATTACTTTTGAATTTTATTTAACACTTAGTTCTGTAACTTTTCAAAGTGAAAGAAAAAACTCTTAAATTGATTTTACAACAAAAAAATAACGTTCGAGATATTTAGCTAATCTCTACACAAATCCATTTGCTAAGACATTAAATATTATGATATTATGGGATGCCATTTGTCACTTTTTTTTTTTTTTTTTTTTGTTTATAGTTATATTAAATTTATTTATGGCACACTATAACCGAGTTTATTGCTTTGATATTTTATATATACACTTTGTATATCAATCAAATTATTTACGCTCGGCGCAGGGGTTTCGCTGGCACGAGCTTAAGGTGCTCCGCTGCCACGAGGTTTCTGGAGCTTTATAAAGTGTAGCAGCTTTTCCGTGTGGCGTGGGTACCTATCCGAGATGCTCCGCTGCCATGAGGTCTTGGTGCTCCTCTGGCCAATAGCTGGGTGTAATCCCTTGTGCACTGTTCTGCAATTCACAGAAATGATGCACTTTTTCCCTATTTTCCAATTTAAATGCAAACAGTTTAAATGGAAGATTTTTCACTAAAACAGAGGTTTATTAATTTTAAATCTACTTTAAATTGATTAAACTAATTTACTTTAAACTGTTTGCTGCAATACACTTTTTAGTTTACTTTATATTTTCGGCCGGTACAAGAGACGTTTTTGGTGTTCAATGCGCGTTTGTTAAGCAAGAAAAGACTGAAGTATGTGCAGTTAGGCTTTTTTACTTCGAATTAAGCTTAGTTCGAACAGTTACTTAAACGCGTGATTAGCAAACGGTAACTCTCTTTCGGCGTAAAGAAGTTCTATGTTGGCTTGATTTGGGTCGGTCAGCATGATCTATGCTGGACCTTATGATTTTATTTATATTTTTATTTACAGTCGTAACTATATATTAGAAAAATATTATAAAACTGTGTAGATTATTAAAATTATTATAACTTTATTATGTTATTGGTATACTATCGTAGTTGCGTATTTAATATTATTTATCTTAAGTATGCAATAGAAAAAAAAACTAAACATTTGCATATATTTTTAAGGTACATTTTTTTTTTTTTTTTATAATATTTAATAAGGTTACTATTGTTGTTTATGTTATAGGTATTTCATACACATTTAAATGAAACTTATTGTAGTTATTTTACTCAGATAGTGATTTAGGTTACGCAGAACAACAAAAGATTTTAGAAGTTTAGAGTTCTCGCTACAAATCTTTCACTTTTGTAGGGTACTTATACCGGTTGAGGCAAAGAGACATAGACAAAAGTGCGTAAGGAATAGTGATGGTAACCGGCCAGGTGAAATGTTGAGTTGCTAAGGTGGGCATTATAACGTGTGCGTGCCAATTAAATATAAAAATTATACTTAGATTAACATTTAAATTTGGCATAATAATAAATATTTTCTAAGCAAAGCAAAAAAAAAATTATGGCCATTACAGATGTCCGCATATCTATCACAGACTGTCTGTCTCAAAAGACTCAAAAAGCCAAAAGACTAAAAAGGAGACTAAAAATAGCCAAATAATAATGAAAAATATTATTAATATTTTATAACAAGAAACATTAAGCTAAGTTAAACTGAAACATGAAAATTTACTTTACAATATAAAAGTAATATAGCGAACAATAAAAAATTACATTTTGCAGTTTTAGTACAAAGAAACTTAATAAGGATATTCACAAGGTATGCTATCATGTCATAATGTCATATTGTCCTAAGATTTTACACTAGTTTAAAATATTTATTGTTACCTTCCATATAAAAAAGTACTAATATATTACAACTCTAAAAGCTATGTTCATTGAAGTGTCGTGAACAAACAGCTGTTTCTTATTTGCATTTATTTATCTTGTAAATTTTTGTTGTAAAATTTTAGGACAATATGACATGATAGCACACCTTGTGAATACTCTTATTGTTATTATATATCTTCTTCGTTAATATCCGGATCAGTTTCAACTGGAAGTTCTCCTTCGGTCTTAATGTTTTGAAAATTGTTCTTAGAACTCGAGTGATTGACTCTATACAGAGTTGTTGTTGTTGTTGTTGTTGTCCCAGTATGTACAGAGTAGCATGCATACACGAAACATGCATGCTGTATGCAAGCAGAAGTATGGACAAGGCATGCATTGTCATAAAAAACCATAAGTTATCCACAATCGCTGAAATGCTTGATTTGCCATTATTTTTTGCTAGTACTATGCGTGTTGTTTATACACGGCATTAGCCGTGGCATTAACGCTGCATGCATAATAGTTTTGCTTAAAAAGTATGAGCTCCCGTTGTTCGTTAAAACTTTAATGAGAGCAGTTGTATATACTTAATAACAAAATATAAATTAATATAACAGCAAAATGCAATTAAAAACAAAAATAAATAAGATGATTAACCAATGACAACAGACATTTTTTTCATTACAATATTAATAATAATGTATGCATACAGTATTGATGGCAATGTATGCATGCAGCATTAATGGCAATGCATGCATAGAGTACTACTAATTCCCCATGCATACAGCATTAGTGATTATGCGAGTACACAGCACACATGCTCTTTTATGACATCGCCATGTAAAATTGAAATGAGCTTGCATTTATGCTGGCATGCATACCAAACATCAAACGTATGCGTACATCATCAATGCTGTATGCATGAATGTATTTACTGGGTTCTTAAAAACTTACTTGACCTAAGGCCCGCAATTAAAATTCATGTTATAATTTAAATAAGAGTTCACAATCTATTTTTTGATAAATTAATTCTAAAAATTATTTAATAGTTAAAGTGCAAATAACTAAGTGTGTTTATGTGTGAAGCTGAAAGTGTGATTAAGGATATGAATGAGAATACAAATGGGTGTAAATGCGAGTATGTATGAAATCATGTATGAGAACACTACAGTCTCGATACTTATTTTGCTTTGATGCTGTTGCAATAGTGTAATATATCATCACTAACACCGACATCAAGAGATATGATTATTTCTTATGGAGCGTTTCCACTGCCTTAATGAACGAAGAATTCACCGCACGTAAAACACATCACGGTTTATTCACTGATTTAAAACTCATCTTTTCTCAGACACGTGGTGAATTTTTCAAATGTTGCTTTTGACAAAACGACTTCTGTTAAGAGAAACTGTTTTGTCAAAAGGGAATTGTTGAAAACGTGCTTGCACTAAATGGAGACAGGTGGTTTTGTCAAATGGTCGATTCAAAATTTTTTGAATTGTCTGATACAAGTTGTTTTGTCATTTTGCAACTGAGAATAAATTTGAAAAAGGTTGTTTTGCCACTTGCGTATTTTATCTTCTAAAACTCGTAGAAATGCAGCGATTAGACCAAAAGAAGCGCTTTAAATTTTTATATATACTACAAAAAAATTCAAAAATTGTCTCATCTCGAGAGAAGTCGTTTTGTCAAATGTCCACTGATATGTACTTGGAGTGTCATCGAATAAGACGCACAAAAATGTGTTTCATCGTCAGAAGAATGCAATTTTAAGTCAGACATATTAAAATAGCGCAATAATAAAATGTCGTCATTAACGTCAAGTAAACTTAAGATATATTCTATACAATCCGCAAGGCTTGCATTTACCTCAACATTGCTCAAAGGAGGTAAATATAGAAACACTTAACACTTCTGTTTTTTTAAGAGTAAGTCACACTTGTGATCTAAAAGTCACAAAATTACCAAGCCTGTTTTTGTATCCATATAATGTAAGAGCCAAACTTTCATTATTAATTTCTGCAATTTTAATGAGAAATTTTAATTGTTCTACCTAAACCCGACCTAAAAGCTCAAAAAACGATTTTAAATTATCAAACAACTAGAATTTGTATTTAAAATCAAGAATAATTTAAACTATCAAACAATTAGATTTTGTTTTTAAATCATAGAAAATAAAGATAATAATAAAGAATAAGGTCATATGAAAAAGGTTTTGATTAATTTAAAGCTTTTATTGAAAACTCAAAATAAAACAAAAGCAGCATTGAGATTTAAAAAAAAAAACTGAAATCTTTAAAAAAAAACTTAAGCCCGTATGATACTTCATTGCTTTGTCCAATATTTATTCATTAACAATGAAACTAGGGTAGTTGAAATAGTGCTAAAGCTAAAATTCAAGAAGTGTGAGTGTGCGAAAAAATGTGCGATGGACAGCATTTTTAATGCACTGTTTTTGACGTTTCTCTCAATTCGTTTGTCGTTAAGTTTCGACTAAATCTTAAGTGTCAAAAACAAGCTTGAGCTCTTTCTTTCGCAGCCAAGAAGAACAGAGAGATAAAATAGTTACGTTGCGGAGATGTAAAAAATTGGCACGATGCCTGTTTTCATCCTTTTCCAACAATATATATCTGTCTAGCCCACGTGCCACTTGTTTTCGTATTTTGAAATTGGACAAATCAATGAAGTAACATACGGGCTTTACTGAATTTAAATTTCAGTAAACAAGTTAAATGCATGTAACGACATTATTTGCAAGTAAAAATGCGATCTTTTTTATTGCTTTTATTTTTTGGAAGCACAAAAACACGGAAATTTGTTAAAAGTCATACCCCTGCTGTGTGTTAAAAGTAATTTTTCGCTTTAATATGATTTCTACTTAGTTCTGCCAAAACTAAACTCTTATAACTTTATATTTCACTAACTTTCAGATGCTAATTATCACACAATAAAAAGTTAGATTTTATCTGTCTAGGCTACTATCTAACCATACTTTGCCTTGTCCTTCAATGTCTGTCGGTAACATTTTTCAATTTTAATTCCAAATCAATTTAGACCACAAGCCGCGCACAGCCAAAACACACCAATTACGCCGCCAAAATGGTTTCTATTTCGTTGCTGAACCACTCTCTCCACCCCGATTGGGCCACAATGTACCCACATTGTGCTCACTTAAATCTGCCCCCGTTGCCAAATCTCAGCGTCTGCCAGTGTGCAGACCTTAACTTTTAGAGTTTGGCTTATTTATTTTGCCATTTTTTGCGCCTTGTTTGAATTTGAATTTCGCGGCTTTTTGCGCGCGTCATTTTGGCTGCCGGCTATGATTTCAACCCATCACCCAAAACCAAGGCAAACAATTGAAACTTTTTAGCTCTATCAGTCTTATTTGCTTTTGTGGCTTTTGTGTTGCGGCTTGAGTAAGTAGCAAGCTGCGGAAAAAGTGACATTTTTGTCTAAAAAGATAGATGAAGACGAGTTAAGGTAATTTAATATTGCAACAATAAATCGTAGTTATTTATTTAATTTTTCTATTTTCAAAAATTAAGTGTAACTTTTCGCTAAGAGCTGAAATCTTAAGTGAAAGTCAAATAGGAAATGAAGAAAAAAAAACAACAGTTATTTGAATTTCTGAGTTTTATTGTCAACGACTACAAATAAAAAAAAACACTTCATAAATAAAAATTTCATTAGAGCAAAAGATGCAATTCTTATTTTTTTTTTGTATGCGCACCAAAGAAGCTGATGAGGAAAATGTTGAAAAAGTCTAATGAACAAACAGTATGCTTAAATTGCGCGCAAACTTTTTCCGTTTTAAAATTTCTGTGTGTGTCTGTTAACGTAAAAAAACACATATACATATATATATATAAAAAATATGTACCTATATAAATTGCAAAACACTCAAAAACTCTTGCGTCATTCAGGAATTCCACGTAGACTCAATTGAAAAGTTTTCTCTGCAAAAATATGAAATATTAATCCTTGACATGTACAACACTCATCAGGATTTTCTTCATCATGCGGAAATCTGCAAATCTGTAGCTTTGCATAAAAAAAATTAAAATGAAATAAAAAATAAGTTTAAATTTACTTTATTTTTCTGTACGATGCAGCAGCTTTATTTTATCCTTTTGAGCTTATTGCCAATTCTTGGCTATCTTATTTACATGCAAGCTTCACATAAACTCTTAATTTTCAGGTCTTATGTCAAATTGTATCGAGTCGTTGCACAGTGTGCATAATTTTTGCATTTTTCAAAAAATTTAATACTGAATTTTCTCTAATAATGAATCCTTATCTTCATTCTGCTTTATTAGTAATTAAACTTTGTTCTCATGAATCCGTTACAGTTGAAATTAGCACTAAAAATAGGTGCTTACATTTGATTGGACTTTTTTTAACTTCAATTAAATAAAATTTTAATTATAATAAATCCAAAAGTAATTTACTTAAACTAACTTAAAAAACTTTTTTCAATACATTAAAATTTTTGGTATTTAATACTTTAAAATCAGAATTAAGCCATTTTAAACAAATGAGGGTCACAGAAGTGTGTAAAAAGTTTTGATCCTGTACGAAGCTTAGTTTCCGAATTACAAGCTTTTTCGCATGAACATAAACATAAACATAAACATACACATACACATAAACATAAAAATTAACATAAATATAAACATAGACACATATATAAAAACAAACATAAGCATAAACATAATTATATATATAAACATAAACATATATATATATATAAACATTAACTTTAACAAAAACAAAAACACTAACATTAACATTAACATTAACATTAACATTAACATTAACATTAACATAAACATAAACATAAACATAAACATAAACATAAACATAAACATAAACATAAACATAAACATAAACATAAACATAAACATAAACATAAACATAAACATAAACATAAACATAAACATAAACATAAACATAAACATAAACATAAACATAAACATAAACATAAACATAAACATAAACATAAACATAAACATAAACATAAACATAAACATAAACATAAACATAAACATAAACATAAACATAAACATAAACATAAACATAAACATAAACATAAACATAAACATAAACATAAACATAAGCATAAGCATAAACATAAACATAAACATAAATATAAACATAAACATAAACATAAACATAAACATAAACATAAACATAAACATAAACATAAACATAAACATAAACATAAACATAAACATAAACATAAACATAAACATAAACATAAACATAAACATAAACATAAACATAAACATAAACATAAACATAAACATAAACATACACATAAACATAAACATAAACATAAACATAAACATAAACATAAACATAAACATAAACATAAACATAAACATAAACATAAACATAAACATAAACATAAACATAAACATAAACATAAACATAAACATAAACATAAACATAAACATAAACATAAACATAAACATAAGCATACACATAAACATAAACATAAAAATTAACATATATATAAACATAGACATATATATAAACATAAACATAAGCATAAACATAATTATATATATAAACATAAACATATATATAAACATTAACTTTAACAAAAACAAAAACACTAACATTAACATTAACATTACAATAAACATAAACATAAACATAAACATAAACATAAACATAAATATAAACATAGACATATATATAAAAATAAACATGAGCATAAACAAAAGTATATATATAAACATAAACATATACATATATATATAAACATAAACTTTAACAAAAACAAAAACACTAACATTAACATTAACATAAACATAAACATAAACATTAACATAAACATAAACTTAAACTTAAACATAAACATAAAAATAAACATAAACATAAACATAAACATAAACGTAAACGTAAACGTAAACATAAACATAAACATAAACATAAACATAAACATAGACAAAAACATAAACATAAACATAAACTTAAACATAAACATAAACATAAACATAAACATAAACATAAACATAAACATAAACATAAACATAAACATAAACATAAACATAAACATAAACATAAACATAAACATAAACATAAACATAAACATAAACATAAACATAAACATAAACATAAACATAAACATAAACATAAACATAAACATAAACATAAACATAAACATAAACATAAACATAAACATAAACATAAACATAGACATAAACTTAAACATAAACATAAACTTAAACATAAACATAAACATAAACACAAACATAAGTGCGCGCTTTATGCTTGTGGCTGACTGATGCTTTGTTTTCATTTGTATCTTTGGGAAATAATGCCCTCAATTGCGTTTTGCAAAGTAAATGAAAGGTTTTACGTTTTATGAGTATGGAGAAGAGTGAAGAGAAAGCGAAAAAAGAACTGCATTGATTTTTAATGACAAAAAAGAGACATTAAGTTGTTGACCACGAAGTGGTTCAAAGTTTTGTATCTCTGATTTGTATCAAAGTAAACAACAATTTTGGATCCCGATAGGAAAATAGAGAAATAAGGTAAGAAAGAAAAGATCTTGCATGAGATTTTGTTTGTAGCTTTGTTGGTAGATATATCTCTTGCTCTAATTAATAGTCAAACTCAAGTCAAAGCTTTACTCTCTCTATATTCTAGCTCTAAATTCATAGGTGAATTTTTTTTGTATAATCGTTTAAAAGTTTTAAAAAATCTTATTAAAAAAAAATTATGTTGCCAAAATTATCCTTTTTTTTAACTTTTTGAACTCATTTCTATATTGCTTTTTTAGCTTTACCCTTATCAAATGCCTTTGATATTTGATTTTCCAAATATTTCATTAAACTTAATTTTTTGATTAGATTTTATTTTTATTTATTTTAATTGTCCAGTAAAAAAAATGTCCGCTCTTTAGTAATTATTTTTTTGGCAAATTATTATCTTAGATTGGCCGCATTCAGCGCAGACAACTGTTGTGAACTGTAATGGTAGCGCTATCTTAGTAAACGATGTTTTTATCTGAAAGTGTTGCTTTTCTACACGTCAGAAATTAGATTTAATTCAATTATATATAATTTTAATGTCAATTTAATTCAATTGCAAAGGTTTCTCACTTCAATTTGCTTCGTTTTTTCTATGTTTTTTACTTTAACAGCGTCAGGTTAATTCAACAGTTGTGTTCATGTAGCATAGAATTTTTTCGCTCGATTAAATAGCGTATGCTACCTGATCAGTTTTAGTGAGCGTTACCAAAATTTTACCATTCAGCGAATTATTACACAACAGTTGCCAACTGTTGTCTGCACTGAATGCAACCATTGACATTCACGCTCAACTTAAAAATGAAATTATTTTAAATGCGTTAGTCTTTCCATAACCGGTACCTGTAATTATAAAAGGATAATTATTTTCAAATATACCTTAGTAAAATAATTATGTGTGCAACACTTCAATTGCAATTCTAAGCAAACATGACTTCATTTGTTCTTATATTATTTCTTAATTGAAATAGTATTAAGGACTTATATGTAAAACAAGATATAGCTTACTTAAAAAACTTGTTGTTATTAAAATAATTATAATGAGAATATGTCCTCCTTTCTTATATGTGACTTGGTTAAGCTTGAAAGTCATGAAGTACATCAACGATTTGAGGATGGAGACATCGATTTTCTGCCATTCATCTTAAAGAACTGTTTTTAGATACTTCATCGACTCGAACAGGCACCTGTTTTTATAAACTTGGCCTAAAAGAATGCCCCACAGGTTTTCGATAGGATTCAAGTCATGACTAACAGCAGGTCACTACAGTACGGGTATATTTCAGATTTATTGAAAGTCATTTGGGGCTCGGGAAGAATTTGTTGGAGCGCTGTCCTGCTTAAAAGTCCAGTAATAAACACATCATCTTATAACTCAAAATACATTTGTGCATTTTATTTTTCACAAAATAAAATACAGGGGAGACTTTCAAAGTATCTGAAACCGGCTGAAATCATCAATGATCGCCCATGGTTACGCGAATACCTAATTTGTAGTGGCTATCGCAAATTGTGCCGGTATTCTGGCAATCGTCGTGCTCGTCAAGGTTGAACTTTTTCTCATCACTTAATATGATATTGCCAAATTCTTTCTCTTAAAATTTGTATTTTTCGGCATATGCTAGACTGACCGCAATGTGTCATGTTAGAAGCCTGGGTTGAGAGAAGGGCGATTCATAACTGATGTACTGAACACATTGACGACGACTGCAACAGTGCGAAACAACATGAAGAAGAAACAACAATCTGGAAGCACAGATAACCAGATAGGAAACTTCGATTTTGCAGTCAAAAATCAGCTGATCTGAGATTGGTTTTGCAATTTGTGAAACTCACGTATTGTGTACGTGAGTTCACCTTTTTTCACCTCATAGCTGTCAATGTTGTTTAATGTCGGATGCTAAAAATCGAAGTTTCCTAAATTGTAAACTTTTGTGTTTATCAGTTAAATCGTTTCATTATTAAAGAAACTTGTGTGAAAAATAACAGAAAATCTAATAATTAATCATTAATAAAGAAATGGCAAACAGAAAATTGATGTGTGTGCTGTTGTTGGCTTTGGCAACTTTGCCAGCGCAGATCCTTTGTGATGCTGGTAAAAAGGAGGAAGACTGCAGTGGATCTACACTTTCTGATGAATATCTATGAGCGCCTAACAAATTATATCCTAGATGCATCGCACAATCAAACAAATGTTTTGGCGACCATCTATCAACGTAGCACTGAGATCTGTAAGAAGCGCTATGTTAAACCTACTATTGGGCCGGATACTTATTTGGAGCTGTTTCGTAAGTCAAAGCGTGTATTTGATAATCGTCAAATGTTAGCGCTGCGCCAGATTTTTGCGTTCCGCGATAATGTTGCTCGTCTGGAAAATAAAAGTTACGGCTACGTGCCAATCATATGATGCAGATCTAAGAGTTTTCCAAGTGAAATGCAAGGTATTTAGTCATGATGCAGTGCGATACCTCCATTGGTGCGTCAGAATCTGCATACGTTGCATCAGACTGTGCTGCGTGCTCGAGAGCAGCCCTTGGTGAAGGTAGGATAGTAAAAAGACAATTTAAATATAAGTTGGTTTAACTTTGATATATTTCTTAGCCAATTCTTGCAACAGCCGAAGTCGTCAAGGGAAATTTTAAAAAGATAGAGCAAATTCAATTCATCAGTCCGTATGAACGCTACTTGGCTATGTTGCTGCCCATTGCGGACAAGGAAAAACGAGAAGAGGCTGCACGCATAGAGGCGGAGAATAAGAAACGACAGTTGTGTCCAAATGAACCTACGCTGATGATCAAACAAGAGGTATTTTTATGAAACATTTTTATTAGTTTAAATATAATTGTGTGCTATGTACTTTACAGCTGCCCGAATCTATGAACACAGACGAAACTGATGAGCTATATAGCTTGCCTATTAAGGAGATGCTTAGGCGAAAATATGAAGATATTTGTGGCAAAGAACGGTTTATCAACAAATCAGCATTAAAAATTTTAAAATGTTTTTGAGCTTTTATTAGAAAATTATTCATAATAATGGTGATTATCTAACTATCTTATTTTTGTATAATTTTACATAAAACACAAAAGAATCATGTCTAAGTTTTTTTAACGAGGATTTTTATCAGGTATATCAGTGCATTGCTAGAGTTTGTGTACAAGACATCAAAAAATAAGATATGTTGTGAGAGTTACTTGCTCTCACCAACAAAAAAAAACAATTCAACGCAAGTTACTTTTACAGTGAATGAATGAACCGAAAAGCCCTTAAAAAATTACTAAGTGAGAAACATATCGCACACCCACTTCAAAAGTGCACAACTCAAAATTTATACATATTCAGGAGGAGCAAAAAACAATTTTTTCTTCAAGTGACTTCATACAAAACAAAAAGAGACAAAACGATTTTTTTTAATTAAAGACTTACTGCATTATTCTGTATCACGAACAAGCACACCAACGATGAGAAAGACACAAGAAGTAATACAATTTTGTATGGAAGAGAATATTGCTTCTCGTGTCTTTCTCCTCGTTGGTGAGCATCTTCGTGATACAGAATAATGCAGTAAGAATATGTGTACAAAATTAAGACTGCCAATGTAGATGATCACTACAAACAGTTTTACACGAAAAGGTCGAAATTTCGAAATTTTGAGCTGTGCACTTCTGAAGTGGGTGTGCGATATGTTTGTCACTTATTAATTTTTTAAGGGTTTTTCGGTTCATTCATTTACTGAAAAAGTAACTTCCGTCGTATTGTTTTTTTTTGTTGGTGAGAGCAAGTAACTCTCACAACATATCTTAATTTTGACGTCTTGTACAGAAACTCCAGCAATGCATTGGTATACACAAAAATCCTCGTTAAAATAACTTAGATATGATTCTTTTATATTTTATGTAAAATGATACAAAAAGAAAATAATTAAATACTTTCACTTTTGAAGTGGGTGTGCGATTTATGTATATAGAAGAAATATTTTTAATCTTAGTATTTAGTATTATTGATCTAGATTCTGGACTACT
The DNA here is from genome assembly GCA_963920525.1 of Dichetophora obliterata. Lineage (NCBI taxonomy): Eukaryota > Metazoa > Arthropoda > Insecta > Diptera > Sciomyzidae > Dichetophora > Dichetophora obliterata. The sequence continues at coordinate 14,694,702 of OY986436.1, read as the reverse complement.
CAGCATAAAATAAAAAATATTATTTTGTATTTTAAAAAATATAAGTTTTTCAATCAATATATTAACAACTATCGAGTCATGTGCTGTAGCAGAGCTAAAATTTTCAGTTTATCCAACGAAATATTAACAATTTTTGTATCTTTTGTTTTAGCAGAGCTGTAATCGTCCAAAGTTAGAATTTAGAAAACAACTGTTGATTAAGTGTATTTTTACATGAAAAACACATTTTAAATTTGGACGAATTTAATATTCTTATTATTAAAATTTTGAAAGAAAAATAACTCTCAATAAATCTGTAGCACAACTATATTTTAATAAACTTTTAATAAAAATCGGACCAGTAGCTTTGCAGTAAAGTCGTAACTTTTAATTTTCACTTCAATTTTATATAATAGTATAGATAAACATTAAAGACCACTCCCACGAATTAAGCCTCAGCTTCGGTCTTAAGCTTGGTGATGTAGGCGGCCTTGTGCTCTGCTTAGACTTCCTTTCAGGGTTGGTAAGTTTCTTAGGGCTAATTTTTCAGTACGAGTTTAAACTCTAGTCAAATTAAACCTAGCTTAACTCACCAAAAATGGACGTTTAAACTCGGTTTATCTAGACATTTTAGCATTCGTTAATGTTAAATTGACTTAAAATATCATAGGTATAATGTGTTTCTTTTTTGCCTAAACGGAGTTCAAACGTCCAATTTTGGTGAGTTAAGCTAGGTTTAATTTGACTAGAGTTTAAACTCGTACTGACAAATTGGCCCTTAGCATTTCACCGTTTCTTGGAAACTCCTGTCCGTCTACTCCTGCTGCCTTTTGAGTAGGATCGGCACGAATTTGTTGATGAGCCTTTTTGTAAATTTCTTCAATCATTATCATCAGCGCGGATTCCCAACTTGATGTAACGGCTGAATTGGCGTTTGAAGGCTTCTTCCTCAAGAGTGCGCATATAATCGGCAACATGTTGACCAAAGATATGTGAACGATGAACATCGGCATTGAAGCTTTTGGTCTCTGCAGAGTAGCCAGGGAAACGCTTGACGGAGTGTGGAATATTGAAACCACCATCGACAGCACCTTTCATGGCACCGAATACACGGCACCAGTAGTGGTACGTGCTAAACCGACATCCAAGTAACAACGGAATGCACCTGGTCCATCATCGACAGGTTCAACATTCAAGCCAGTGCAGTAGGCGGCAGCGTAGTTGGCAAGACCGACCTTAATGCCGTATTTAGAAAGCTCATGCGAGTAGGATATGCAGACAAAACGATCTCCTTCAATTCTGGCATAATTCTGTTGAGAGACAAATGAATTAAACAATTAATAATACAATTCTTCGCATACATTATTTACAACTTACATGAAATTCATTTATTTATTTTCTTTGTTTGACACAAAACATTTTTAGTGGTGAATTTTATAAACAGTGAAGTCGAACAGTGTTGCCGCTACGAAGTTAAAAAAGTACCCTTGAAAAAGTCCCAAATGTATCCACTTAAGAAATAAGAGCACCCACGTATCAAATTCGAAAAATCAATAATATATTAATTTTTTTAACATAAAAATAAAATTTAAAATTTTTCAAACTATGAAACCCAATTTTTGACACTTAAATAAAAATTTTACAAGAAAAAATCATGTACACATAAAAAATAATAAAAACTTCTAACACTGGAAAATTTGATGTATTTTTAGGATTTTTTTAATGTTAAACGAATTTTTTAATGTTTAAAAAACGATATTAAAACTTTTAAGGTATATTGCATGATACAAAAATGTATCAGGTAGCCTTGACAACAACCTATTTTCTCACGAACTGCGACCATCGAATGTTAAACAAAAGAAAACAAAACAAACCGCGTGCATCACACACATTGGACGCATTCAGCGGAGCCAACAATTGCACTTAAACTTTTCATATAGTTGCATAATATTAATAATTAACTTAAATAATTTACACTTTTTCTGACGTTTAGAGCAAAACACATTCAGAAAAAAACATCGTTCACTAAGGTATCGCTACCATAACAGTTCACAACAGTTTTGAACGACACACGTTCTCATGACACCTAATAGCTATTGTATCATGATTGCTTGGTTGAATTAAATTTTGACTGCAACGCTAATGTCCTCTACGAGTCGTTTTTCTTGCCGTTCCTTTGAGAAAATTTGTTATCGCGATTATATTAAGGCGAAAGGAACGCAGCTATTATTTAATAATGATAACAGAATGACGTGCTTTTGAAATGTAAGTTTAAAAAACAGGTTTTTTAACCGGTTTTAAGTACGTACTATGCGATTTTTTTTTTAAATAAAACTTTGATGGCGATAGCCACTGATGTTGTGAATTACATATTTCAGATATTTCGGCTGAATAGATTTTGTTTTTCTACAACACATCGCCGAAAAAAGTAGTTTTGAGATAAATAAGTGTTAAAACAGTGAGTATGGATGTTTGTACTGTGCGCTCGATACCTTCCAAAACGGCTGTGGAAGCGGAAATAACCTCAGTATTCTTAAAAAATTTAAAAGTATTTTCTCGAAAGCCTATACTTTTGAAATATTAGAAAAACTAGACCACCAAATGCCTTAAAAAGGATCATACATTTCAGTCTTTTATATAAATAATGTGTTGCTTTTGCCTTTTATTTACATTCATTTTATAAGAATAATATTTATATAAAAAGCAATATACAAGATAATATATAATTACATAAAAAAGGAACAAAAAATGGAATAGCTTATTAAGTTTCATGTAACGTAAACAATATGGGTAGCTATTGCCTTTTATTCATTTAAAATTTAAAAGTTCAAAATTTTTCGTTTCTTAGTATATTGAAAAAAATATATTTTCACTTATTTTAAAATCTATTAGTCTTATCGTTTACTGTAAGTTTTAAATAAGAAAAATTAAATTACATAAAAAAAAAACAGCTGAGAAAACCTTAAAATGTTTATCACAAAATTTGAAAGTTATTTGTAAAGAGGTGGCTTTAATACATTTTTTAATAAGAAAATATTACCCAAAATGTCTCTATGTTATAATTTACTTTATAGTTTTTGTCGAATTTAAGGAACTACCATTTTTTTCATATATTTGCAGACAAGAATATATATTCATATTAAAAAGTATCCTTACTTACACAAAGACTTAAATAAAATATTCATTCATTTTTAAAGGAGAAAAGTATCCAAATTGATTTATTTGCAGCCAAACGGCAACACTGAAGTCGAAGTTTTTCAACATGGTCCTCATAAATTCAGGGAAGTTTGCCTGTGCTATTATGACTTCTTTTTTTTCATACCTTACATTACATTTTTGTATGAAATAATACAGCATGTTACTGCACCGCATTATTTCAGATTTTCTTATTCACCTCAAGAAACCAGGGAGGTTTTCCGGTGCAATTACTAACTTTGTCCTCTACGTTAACATTTTGTATGAAATAATACAGCATTTCACTGCACCGCATTATTCTTATTCACCATAGGAAATTACGACCACATATAAACATTTTGAGATAGTATTGGGGCAATTTGACGTAAAATCATACATCGTGCCATCCCTTTCTACAACTCGCCCATCGAAGTTTCCTATCTGGTTATCTGTGTCTGGAAGTATCATTAGATTGTTTCATTCACGTATACACAAACACTTATATTGCTCTGTTGTCGCACGTCAAATAAGGAAAAATTCTAAACCGACGACAGCGACTTTGTTGCAATCACTCATTGTCGTTTACAACATTTTCACCACTTTCAGCTCCATAAGAAAAGCATGTAAAAATAATTTGACATTTGCCGCACTGTTGATGTCGTCATCAATGTGTTCAAGGTATGACGTTGTTGGCACTACTCATCCCTTTTTCCACAGCAAGACGTCGAATTCGTTTTTTGTGCGTTTGGTCAGTCACGGATTTTCTTTCACTACGCTTGATTATAGCATAGTTGCCAGGGTCTTTTAAAAAATTTGTTATGGTGTTTCAGTGACGATTTGTTCTAGCAGCTATAGTACCTACTTTTATACCGACTTCAATTAAGCTTTTTATATTTCAACGATCTTCTTCAGATAAAGTGTTGCCTGTGTGCTCAATTTTTTGTTAGAAAAATGGATTTTCGTTATGTTAATGGTTTTTCTTACCAATGTTATCAACAAAATTTCGTAATTTTTACGTTATAGCAGTTAAAACACAAAAAAAAACAATTGTGCACATATAAATATTTTCTATTGCACACGCGAGATTTTACACTATTTTCGATTAACGGTACTATGAATAGGAGGAAGAGAAGAATTTTCTGTTCGACTAATAAACTCCATGCTTTAAAATTGTATTGTTATAAGCCAGGGAGAAAAAATAAAAAATATTTGTGCACATATCAATATTTTACTGAGGTATATTTTTAACTTAAAAATAAAGCAGACCTAACAAATGCGTTTAAACAATGATTTTTTCGCCGAAAATGCAATAAAAATTCCCTCAATTAATTAAACTTTTCCTTTGATTGTGTCAGCTGTTATCTGTCATCTGATTCCAGCGATGAATAACACTTCATTCTCGTCAGGCTTAGCTCAGCGATGCGGCATCTGTATCAATTTCGCTTTTATGCTGAGTATCATAAGAAATTTCAATTAAGTCTTCTAGCGACTGTCAACATTTTGGTGTGATTCAGTCAAACCTATTCGTACAGGCAGCTCACGTGCGCGCCTTAGTACACCGTTAATGGTCTATTAATGCAGCTACCGTGAAACGCTGAGATGCGAGACATATTTCCTTAATAGGACTCGAGCTGTAGACTGTTTATATTTGAAGCGCCTAAACCAGACACGCAGAGAGAGGATTCGTCAAGGAGCTGAAAATAAAATCAAGTAAAACGAGATGAGCTGAATTAAAGAAAACTCCGTGTGAATTGCAAAGCAACAACATAAATTGGCTTATTTACATGAACAGAATGCGGTGTTGGTAATTGAAAATTAACATGTAAATGTCGATGTGTATTCCTACAAGACATAAAGTAAATAAGTAAAAGATGTGAATCTAAGCAAGTCAGAATATGTCTGAGTTATTGCAGCCAAGGACAAAAGCTAAGTAGGCGATGATTATTTACACACACAATGCGATGCATGGTGAATAGAAAAATACTTCAAGTGCTCTTGTGAATTTTCTTTATGAGTTTTTAAATTTAAATAATGACATTTATATAATTAATGCTTTCTTTGTATGATTACAAAAAAAAAAAAAAATGTGCATATAAAGAAAGGAATAATTTACAAAGGTTTACGCACCATAATATTAACAAATTTTTTTTTGAGGAATTTGGCAGCATTGTATTTTACTAAGCGTTACAAAGTTCATAGTTCTTGCATAACGATTATAAAAGCAGCAAGTGTTTTTGTGTTCGGGAGTGCGTAACAGGAATTGTCCTGCATTTAAGTCTAAGGAGATTGTAGGAATGTCTGTTTTACAAAAGGTAAGAATAGGTCTTTATTTATTTGAAAAAAAAAACTAAATTAAAAGCAAAAATATAAAGAAAAAAAGTTGCCGAGAGCTTATGGGGTTAGGTTAGGTTAGGTTAGGTTAGGTCAAATTAGCTGCCTCAATTGAGACACACTTAGGCCAATGAGGCCCATTGTGGTACCACATGGTTGATTCCCATTCTCTATTTAAACCAGCTTGAGCTGTTCACAAAGCTTAGGATTCGGTATACCGATATTTCCGAGAGTTCTTCGAGGTCTTTGAAAAACCAGTTGTTTAAGTGAAGAAAACGTTTTTTAGCCAGGGCTGTGCAAGTGCTGAGAAAGTGTTCTGAAGATTCCTCCTCCTCCTCATCTCTACACGGTTAGAAATCTTGGTTACAAACTTTTTTGGATTACATATAGTACAACACCAAAAAAAGATTACTTTTGAATCCAAAGAAAGATTTAAAGTGTTCCAATCCAAAAAAGATTAGTTTTCAATCCGAAAATAGTTTAAAAAAAGCAATATAAATAAATATTAATATAAAAATTGTCTGACCAGTTCACGATCTTAGCACACGCTGGTCTGTGCTGGATCTGTGCTGGTCCAACACCTTACCCACTCGTCCATCTCAGTTGTTAAGAAAGTTACGCTTATTTTGCATTATAACGAATGCAAGTAGGGTTGCAGTAAGTAAGCAAGCGAGCAGAAACGTGGGTTCGAGACCCAGCTAAATTAAAGTAAAATAAAAAAATTTTCTGACCAGTGCGTGATTTGAACACACGTCCTCTGATGTGCTTGTCCAATACCTTATCCACTCATCCAACTCAGTTGTTAATATTATTCCGCTTATTATGCATCATTACGAATGCAAGTAAGTTCTTTTCTCAGAGACTCAGAGACTCAGCTAAATTAAACTAATGTTTGGATTAAAAAATAGTACTTTTGGATTAAAAATTCCTTTAAAACAAATGTTGAATTAAAAAGTAGTCCAAATTTTTAACCGTTAACAGCTTCTGCAAAAGTCGTTGTGGGGTATGTTTAATCTTTGAGCCAATGAGGTAGTAACCTGTCAGGATCCCTGTCCTTATGGGGTACATTTGACGATTTTAAAAGAGGCACTTTTGACATATGTCAATTGTACCCCATAATTACCAATTCATTAAAAATGAAAATTTGTTAACCCTGGATAACCAATCATATTACTAATACGTTATAACCAATGTTAGTCGATGTTAGGAGATGTTAGTACATAAAATAATTAAAAGCTGTTGAAAATGGAAAACCTATGTATGTTCCAATGTATTCTACTAGAAATAAAAAAAAACATTAATATTGGCCTTTGTTTTTTTTTATTTATTTTTTACATTTTTTTTAGTAGCTTATAAAAAAATGTGGATTTTATATGATTGAAATACAAATTGTAAATGTTTGATAGTTTAAATCATACTTGATTTTAAATACAAATTCTAATTGTTTGATAGTTTAAAATCGTTTATTGAGCTTAAGGTCAAAGTTAGAACAATTAATTGTGCTAACGAATCTTTCCAAAGAAACAACAAGAACAACGTTTTTTCGATATGAAAAGGAAAAAATCACTAGCTAATTTTATTGCAATTCCGAATCTTTCCAAAGAAAAATTTTTGTTCTTTACCAATTTGTCGAAGTCAACCTTGGAAAACGACCTTTGGGGCAATGTCGTGCATTTGATGTGGGGCAATGTCGTGCACTATACAGAAAAGAAAAGGGAAGGAAACACGGTCGCCCTAGTGTACCAAGGGAGTCGTGAAGCCATAACAAAACGCTACAATCAAAATAAAATTTTCCAAAATTTTTTCTCAATGTCAAGCACTTTTTGAAAAAATATTGTTTTTCTTTCCGTGTTTCATATAGCAAATCGCCTATTTTCACATTTCTTTTCATAAAGTTGTATTTTTTGATCATATTTCGGACTTGCGTATATTGCCTTATAATTAACAATAATAAATAAATAAACAATAATGCTATATCTTCTTGAATCGAACCACTACCTATCGTTTTTCACCTTTACAATACAATGCACGACATTACCCCACAAATGTTGAGGGGGGTAATGTCGTGCACATTTTTTTTTTTTTAATTTCTACTAACACGATTTCATGCTACACGAATATTGTTACACATAAATGTTACCAACCAAATTATCTTTCGATCGGATGCTTACTCGTTGTATTCGCTTGTCATATACGGCTTTACGAGCACTTTAAAGTTGAGTGCACGACATTACCGCCCCTCTACTCTATTAACCCTGCTGTTAGATTAGGACTATTTAGTCCATTTTTTGGCTTGTTTCTTTTATAACTTTTGAATGGAGGCATATATTGCCAATAAATTTAGGCTCACGTGACTTTTTTATAAAACAGTGTTGCTTCCATAAATTCAGCTGTCTGTCATAAAACAAGACTGAGAAAAATTAAAACTTACTTATCTTGGATTAGGAACCATTTGGTCCAATGTATTTTTCATTGGTTGAAATCAAGTACATGCTGATCAAATTATATTTCGGTTTTTTACAAGTAAAGTTCGCGCAAATAGAGCATTTAATGTCAGTCTTAGACTTGCAACAACTACAAATTCCTCGCTTTCTAGCCCCCGAATCAGAAGAAGTATTACTTGAAGAGGCCACTGAAAATGAGGATAGTGTTCGTATTTCTGTCAATAACTGTGCTGAGAACTGTTGCTGAGGTAATCTGCTCCGTTTCATCATATACGCCTTAGCCAAAGAAAGTGCTAGTTGTCGCAAAAACTCCGTTCTACTGCGGTTTCGATCAGCTGGTGCTCATGAAGCATCGATTTCAGAGAAAACTATATACCAGAGAACAGCTTGAATGCATTCAAATTGCGTTTCGATTGTCTCGTCAATAAACGAGCACCGAATGTGCTTCCTGCATTTAAATTAATGCGCAAATGCATGTACCAATCGCTGTTGATACGAATGCTTAGAGTGTGAGCGCTAGCGATTACGAACATCTGCGACACAAGAATGTCAAACAAGGCAAGACATGAGGAACAATCGCCAAAAGCAAGGAAAATCCATGCTTTTATGCTCATTCGCACAAAAATATAAGTTGCTGTGATGCATTTTTTTTTATTCTGCGAATGTTGTTACCAGACACAAAAAAATTGCAATATTATAAAATAAGATTTTAATTAGAGTTATTATTGCACAAGTTGGCGAAAAAATATGTCAACAATGAACTTCTGTGCTAATTCGACTGCGAGGTGGATGGCAGGAATCGAATACGATTAATATGAAAATTTCTTTTATTAATATAGCCAATGGTATAAAAAAATTGTTTGAAGCCATAACATTTGATTGGAAAGAGATATTGGGGTTATTTTTTCATGTAAATTATTTTTGAGACATTAAATATAAAAACAACATTTTAGTATAAATAAATTTTGCCCAAAAAAATCATAGGGCAAAAAAAAAGACAAAAACAGTTTAAAATTTTTGACAAAACTGGACGATTTTTTGCAAAAGAATGCTATGTCATATAAAAGGTAGTCAGGAATTTTATATAATAGTACAGATGATTCTCCAAATATTTCGGCGGTAGCGATAGCCATCCGTGAGCTGGAATGGTTTAAAATCACCTCTAAAAATCAAGTTTTTTGTAATAATATTGGCTGGTGTGGTAGTTTAAAAAAAACGGTCAGAAATAATAGTTATGAAAAAGTTCTTCCAATCAGCATCAACAAACATTCTATTTTTGCATTCAGAATAATGAAAATGTTGTTTTCCGTGCATTTATTAATTATTTTATTACTTATTAATTATTTTTAATTACATACAAAAAAACATAATTATTTCAAATGCTATTTTTACTTTCAAGATATCGTTGGGAAGGTTTTGAGTAGCTGCAATTGATTGATTGATTCCTGGTCAGAATTCCGTGTTATTATATATATTAAAACTAAAATATTAATTATAAAATAAGATCATACTGAAAAATATTGTAAGAAATTAAAAAGCAAAATACAACTTATGAAGATATATTAATTTTAAAAGTTTTGTATAATTCACATGAATTAAATTGCGAGCTTTAGATCAAGTAAGTTTGTATTAATATTGTCGTGGTTACGTTAAAGATGCGTTTAAAAGTCAATAGTTTATTGAAATTTATTGCTGGAATATAAATTCACACAATTCAATGGAATAAGTTTATAACGAACAATACAACATCACTTACCGCAGTTTCTCCTACTCGTAACTTACGACTGAATGAAAATTCTTATAATTTTTTAGAATAAGTTCGAGCAGAAAAATTCTGGGTAAAACAAAAAATATTGAACAAGTAAATAATTGGTAAATACAGCAAGTAGTAGAATTATTTAAAATCATAACACTCCCCGCCCCGTGAAACGCTCACGTTTCACAACATTCAACATCTAGCTTAGCAAGCTTCGAAACGGCCCGTTGAAGTAGGCCTTTGGCCGTACGAACATCTGCACGTCGAATGATTCCATCACATCCTGGATATACTCTTTCAATACGTCCTCGAGTCCACTCTCTTCTTGGAACGTTAACATCGCATATATAAACGAGATCACCTTCATTTAGCGGCTTTGTATTTTGGCACCATTTAGTACGTCCATTCACACGAAGAGTTCGTTCATTGTCAATGTAGGGTGACAATTTGTAGAGATTATTGTCCTGTTTTAGCTGCTGACCACTTTTTAACAGCTTAAGTTCATCGGCAAATGATTCCCTTTGAGCAATTCTTGATAAGGTCATTTCAGATAAATTCATTTCTTCCGCTGTATGCCCATGTTCTCGATTTTGTAATCGTTCTTTCTTACAACGTTGGACGAAACGAAGTACTCAGGCAATAGTTCTTTTTAATCGCGTATATGATGAGAAGTGACTGAAGTTCAATAAACTTGAACTGATGACTGCTAGAGTAAATTTTCTGCAAATTTCTTCATTATCCTCGATACTACTTAAATCATTTGAATTCTTAGCGATTGCCGGCTACCGTTTTTCTTCTTCTCGCAAAAACTCAGGACCTGTACACCATCGCGACGTTGGGCTGAAGTCGACATGAGTTTTTATTCGTGTAGCTTCATCAGCGTCATTTTCGCTGGTTGGGACCCACCTCCAGTCGGCTGGCTTGGATGCATCCAAAATTTCCACAATCCTGTGTGCCACGAACGGCTTGTAATGACGATGCTCACTCTGGATCCATTTGACTACGGTTTTTGAATCAGTCCATAGAACGTAGCGAGAAATGTTTAGGGTATGCCATTCCAGAATAGTCTTGAGTATCCTTGTTCCCAACACAGCTGCTTGTAGTTCGAGCCGCGGTATTGTTAATAGCTTTAATGGCGAACTTTTTGACTTAGCGCAAACAAAGGATACATCAAATCCCGATTCTGCATTGGGTGACCTCCAGTATGCTACGGCGGCGAATGCGTCTTCACTTGCATCTACAAAGATATGTAGTTCAAGATTTTGAGGCGCCACTGAACTATGTTGAAAATAGTGTCTAGGTATACGGAATGAAGTGGCATACTCCAGCTGCTTACGAAACTGCTCCCACAGAGATGTTACCTCGTTTGGAACAGGTTCATCCCAATGCACGATTTGTTTCCACACTTCACGAATCAGCACCTTTCCGACGATCGTAAAATGGCTTAAAAATCCAAGGGGATCAAATATGGACATAACGACGCTCATAACTTCTCTCTTTGTTGGTGTGCAGCTGCCGTTGATAACGTTCTTATCAACGTAATTGAATTTTATCTTGAATACAAAGCTGTCGCTTGGTGGTTGCCAAAACATACCAAGAATCTTTTCTGATGACAGGCTATCCTTTGTGTGGATCATGATATCTTCTCCGCAACCATCAAGAGCTTCGAAAACTGCAAACGAGTTGGATGAAAACTTTCGAAGCTCAAATCCCGCATTCTTATGGATATTTCGCACTTGAGTCGATATCGTGATTGCTTCTGGAACAGACGAAAAACTGTCAACAAAGTCGTCCACATAGTGGTACTCTGTTATCGACTGAACTGCTCGTGGATATTGCTTCTTATATTCCAGGGCGTTGGTAGTTTTCACATAATGAGCTGCGCAAGGAGAAAATGCAGCACCGAATGTCATTGCGATCATTTCGTACACACCCGGTGGCCTTGTATCGTCACCGTTACGCCACATAAAACGCTGTGCACATCTATCTTCTTGCTGAATTAACACCTGGTGAAACACCTCTTTGATGTCACCACACACAGCTACGGCACCTTCTCGAAAGTGAAACAAGATTGCTGGCAGTGCTCTGTAGTCTTGAGGTCCTTTCAGTAACTGCGAGTTGAGAGATATTCCTCCAACCTCCGCGGCTGCATCGAAGACTAGCCGCACTTTGCCTGTCTTGTTAGGATTGGTGACGGGAAAGTGAGGCAGGTACCACGTTCTTGGTCCTACATTAGCTACTTCTATTGGGCTGAGCTTACGTGCATAGCTTTTCTCGACGTAGCTATTGATGTTAGCTTTATATGCTTCTCCGAATTCTTTGTCACGCTTCATCTTCCTCTCAACTCCAATAAGACGTCGCATTGCCATGTTGTAACTATCTGGAAGCTTGACGAAGTCGTTTTTCCATAACAACCCAGTTTGGAATCTATCATTGACTCTGATAGTTGTTGCCTTTAGAATATCCTTTGCGCGACGATCTACTTCACTTTGAATTGGTGGTGATGCTCTCACACCAAATCCTTCTGTGCTGAAGAAATCAGCCACTAGCTGGTGCAGTTTCGTATCTTCCGGAGAGCTTGTGAACAGACAAGAGTTTCCTGATGGCTGTATACCTTTGGTGGGGCCAAATACCACCCATCCCAATTCGGTATTGGCTGCATATGGTCCACTGTGATCCAAACGCCGGGTTTCTGATGGAAGACCCAAATGACAATGGTCGAGCCCGATTAAAAGTTTTGGAACAGCGTTCGTGTAGGTCTGTGATGCAGAAATCTCTTTATAAATGGTGTTAAGATGAATGTCATTTAAATGTAGACTTTGCGTTGGTAAATCTAAATTTGAAACAGCAAAGACGTTACGCAGTGCATGTTGTTTTTTCATTCCTAAGCCGCTGATCTTGAAATCCACGACGAGTGCTGGTTCATTAGCAGATCGGCCACCGAACCACTGTATATCAAGTTTCTTCCGTTTTCCTTGCAGACCAAGTTCTTCTACTAAGGATTTTTCAATCATCGTAATAGAAGAACCCTCATCGAGCAGAGCATACGTATCTACCTTTTTGGAGTGACCATAAAGAGTGACGGGAAGTACGCGAAACAATAGTTTGTTGGTCTTCGCTTCTTCAGATGAGCAACTTAAAACCGCTCCAGTATCGACCATGGAATCCTGCGGTGTATCTGGCTTCGAACGTTCGTCATCATGCAACAATTTGTGGTGCATTCTTTCACATCCATTGATAGTACATGTCTTACGGCGACGACAGTTCCGAGTTGAATGCCCCTTGAACAAACAGCTGAAGCACAATTTATAACGTTTGATTAAGATCCACCTATTAGGCACTGTGGCTTTGATAATACGTTGACAGTCGGCTATCTTGTGAGAACCATCGCATAAGACACATTTCACTTTCCCAATTTGCTTGTCTGTAGTCGCATGCAGAACCGTGCGACGTTTTTGGTCCTCTGAATAATCTTGGACCACGCTGATATATCTAGCGATATCTGATAACCAGTCACTAAAGTCTTTTACTGTTGAATACGGCACTATTGACGCGGCACATCTAGCCCACTCAATGCGTTTACTCATTGGCAATTTGGCTACCAGTTCTTCCAATAATATCGGATTTGCTAGATGTTGCGCTCCATTGACGGACTGAAGGAAAACTGCAAGGTTCTTTGTTGCTATTGCAAATGGCACTAGTTTCGGTAGCTGCGTTTCGGAAATTGGGGCAACTTCTCGAATTTTCTTAAGTTGACTTCGAATTAACTGCTCCGGCCTACCATAAGTAAATGAGAGCTGTTGAATGACTTCAGTGACGTTATTTGGATGAATTAGTAGCGACTTCGAAGACTCCTTTGCTTCTCCCTTAAGACACTTATTCAAGCGTTGATTGTTTTCCAGGTTCGTGTATTTATAAGCAGCTGTTGTTTCCACAAACGACGTATAAAATACAGGCCAATCCTCCGGTCTGCCAGAAAATTCAGGTAAGTCTTGAAGCTTCCTCGGCCCCATCGACGCATTGTGATGAAGACTTTGTCCAGCTGATTGACTGGTCTCAGGATACGTGTCGTGGTAAACAGGAGATTGCACTGAAGTAATTGGAATAGTAGTGTGGCCACCACCGATTATCGATTGCGCGCCTATCTCTGGATTGTTGTGGGTGTATGCACTAGTTGGAAAAGTGGCGCGGGTGTCAGAGAACACTGATTGAGAGCTTGTATATGTCGGCATCGATCGTTGAGCAACTTGAAGAATATTGACGGACGGTGTATTTGAAGGGTATGACTCCCCCATGGTATTTGTTACTTGTCTAAACCAATTTATTTGTTCTTGTGGCTGAGCTATGGGCACACGCTGATTTATAACTGGATAGGTTGGTCTATTCTTGAGTCTTATTTCTGCTTCTCTTAACTGGTGCTCCAGTTGCAAGATTTTATTTTTCATAACTTCCACATTGCTGTCAAGCTGTATGACGCTGGCGGGTGCAATTTCTTCGGGAGCTGAGGTAAAGGAGGGAAATGAACTGGCGACGTTAATAATCTCGGCTATATTCGTCGACGATGAGGGCGCAAGTAATAGTTCACTTGTCCCAGCGACAACTGTAGACATGTTCGAACGTGATGCTGCAATGGACGGCGTCAGATCGTTGGCTGCTACTGCCGAAACTTCGGCAGTTGTCTCTGGCATGCTGGACGTACGTGATTTCAAACCTTCTTGAATTCGCTGGCTGCGGCGTGGAGGCGTGCGATGCATTCAAACAGGCTACGCAATCACAGGCGATATAAATTTGCGGAAACACTACGGACTTCAATTTGCGCAGTGTCGCAGACGAATAATATCACGCTGTTTAAATTGATTTTGCAAATGAGCGCAGGCGTCAATTTACGCGGTATTGCAGGCAATCAATGTGCTTTTGCGAAGGGCGCCGACGTGGATATGCGCAAGTCGCAGACGAATTGGTTTGAGATGCGCAATAAAATGTCGTGGTTACGTTAAAGATGCGTTTAAAAGTCAATAGTTTATTGAAATTTATTGCTGGAATATAAATTCACACAATTCAATGGAATAAGTTTATAACGAACAATACAACATCACTTACCGCAGTTTCTCCTACTCGTAACTTACGACTGAATGAAAATTCTTATAATTTTTTAGAATAAGTTCGAGCAGAAAAATGCTGGGTAAAACAAAAAATATTGAACAAGTAAATAATTGGTAAATACAGCAAGTAGTAGAATTATTTAAAATCATAACAAATATTTTGAAATAATATATATCAAAAATATGTATGAAAAATTGCATTATCTTTTATCCGATTGCATATATTTTAATTGTTAATGCAGATAGGAAGAGTTTTTTCCGCCATATAATTTCTGGCAGTTTATTTCTTAAAACTATTACACCAACCAATATTTTGACAAAAAACGTTATTTTTAGAGGCCATCACACGAATGGCTATCACTAGAATCGAAATATTTGAGGAATCTTCATAAATGCTATTGCAACCAAGGATTATTTTATAGGAACTGACACAAATAACTTAACTTTTATAGCCCTTAATATTCATCGCTTAAAGAGAAAATATATAATTAAATATAATGAGTTATGTGGCGAATGAAACGAATATTTTATTAAATATTCTTATAAAATATTTAATATAATTTTTTTTTACAAGATATTTATATTGTATCTAAAATGTTATTTTATTATTTCTTACTATGTATAAAAAAATATTTTTATTGTAGAAACAATAAAACAGTTGCATATCATAGAAAAAATATAATAAATATATTAATAACCAGGGCTCGTAGTTTGATGACCTAAAAACTGACATAAGTGACATAAAAAACGCAAATAAGTACATAAAAAATAAAGAAAAAAAGCCTGAAAAATAAAACATTACTAAACACGTATTGCTGTAAGAATCCTCAGTAAGTTTGCAGAATAAAGTTTCTATTAGTTTTAGGATGGTGATGTGAAAAATCTGACTAAACTTACGTATACGTGTGATTTCACTAGTAGGGTGGATTACACCTAGTAGCACTACATTCAAAATTATTCCTAGCATAGAATTAGTGAATGAAATTAATAAAAAACTATTTATAACTAAAAAGAAAGGTTTAACTAATTTCGAATTTAAAATTTTTTAAGATTTATACACTTGAGTCGTTATAATTGTGAGTTTCATTTACAAATGTTTTTATAGGTGAGTAATCAAAAGTGTTAAGCAAACTCTTTTATATATTAAACTAATTTTTGTTTTCAGTTTTACTGTATCTACTATTAAACATAACCGATTTTAATTTAAATGTAACATAATTTTAAATTGTCCATATTCGCCGCTTTTGATAAATATCACAGACATCTATAATTTTGATCAAATAAGAGGTATTTAATTAAATGAATCAAAATTAAAGACTAAAGTGTTTTTATCAGTTCGACTACACCACATAACCTAAAATTTTAGCCATTCTTTGGCAAGTTAACAGTTGTACAAAATTTGTTTTATTAATAAATACCTGCTCGTTTTAAAAAACTCCATACATTTGGGTTGCATACTCATTTTTCTGGGCTTTTTTCTATAAAATTGTTTAATAAAACTTTGCAGCACACGTCGCTTCTTTACAATAGTTGTCAGAAGGATCTCTTTCAACTTACACAACTTAGCTCAACTCGTGACATTTGCTAAACCTGCACTTTCTCACATTCATAAAAAAAAAAATAAATTAATGACAAGTTTGTGTTGGTTTTCATCAAACATTTTTTAATTGTGTTGGAGCTTTGGTAACGCTTGTCTTGAAGAGATAAAGAATGTTCATTGAAAGCAAAACATTTTTGTTATTTTAACGACAAAACTTTCAACAATAGTTTGTTTACTAATTTAGGTCGCCTTCAAGATTAACTTTCATGCAAAATTTTAGCTCAGGTTACTTTAAAAATTTACTGTCATAAAACTTGCTACTGGCAATACTGATTGCTCCACAGTAGAGAAAAGAAAACAATAAACTAAAAGGAACAAACAGCACAAAGAAGAACGCGCTGCTAGAGAAGGTCAGAGAAGTATGGAAACAACAAAAATTAATGCAGCAGCTGACACTCGAGCTTTAAGCGAAGCATCCGAATGATCTCGTGGTCTGGAGGCTGCCTTTGCATCAATTCGCAATCGTGACAAAGTGTGCTTTGCAGCAATCGTTGTTTACGAGCTCGAGCGGTATATATGCATTTTTTTTTTGTGTGCGATTACGGCTGATGACGATTGTTACTCGAGTGGCAAAAACTGACGAATGGTCTCATGCAAATCTCTGGTATATACGCATTCAAAGCAGATATTTCTACACTCTAAAAAGTTTTTGTTGAAATTTACTACAACAGTTGTAGGCAACAGGTTAGCTACTAAAACTGTAGTAAATTTACACACTCTTATTTCATTCAACATCTTCTTTCTATTGTTGTGTAATAAAATTCAACAAACAGTGTTGAATTTTGCTTAAAATAAGAAGCAATGAAATCGATTTTGAAGCGAAATTAAACATCAATTGTTTAATGTTACTTTCATCTGTGTAGTGCCAATACAAATCTTCTACTCCGATTTCAGAAAAATTCAACTATTTTTATTTAATTTTACCATAATAGATGCAGTCAATCTAAACTTCAATTGTTACTCTAGTAAAGGTATTAAAAACAATTTGTCACTTTTGACGGTACGTGCACAGATATGGTTTGATTTCTGTTTCATGCTTATTCTTCTTTAAATTGGCACTACAAATAACGAAATGAGAAATAAACACTTGGAATTAAAGAAATGAAACAGAAGAAATTTTTCGATTATTTCAAAGAACTAAAATATTCAGATATTGCTGACAAAATACTACTAATAATACAGCATTCGATTAACTTTTACTAAAACCGAATTCCCCCTACACTTTTTTAATCAAAAATCAGATAACTTTAAGTTTATGATCCTAAAACTTCGACAAGCTAACTTGACTGAGCATCTGTTGAATATATTGTCGATATTGAACATTCAGTTGTTTAATTTTAATTAAATTTATGTAGTAATCTATCACTTTGCAGCTGCTATTGCAGCAAAATTCAATATTTATTATTTAATTTTAATAAGAATTGTGTAAATTGCTAAACACTCAAAAATTAATTCAAGATCTATAGTAAAATTAGACATCAGTTGGAATTTCAACAAAAAATTACTGTAATAATTTTAGTAAATTTACATTTCTTTTTTAGAGTGAAGTAAATTTGCAAATACAAAGTTCAGCCATCGATTTGTTTTACGTTTCGTGGTGTAGGACCCGATCATTTGGTCAGCAGTATCTACGTCTCCTAAGAGAGTCGAAGCAAAAGAAAAGATAGCCAAAAAAGAATAGCATGAAAAATTATAGACGAAAAAATAGCATACCTTTTGTCGAATTGTAATAAGAAACAATCTCAGGTTTTTTCTTTGATCCACTCTCATCGACTTCAGCTGTCCTGTGCATCGTACTAATCAATATCGTTGCTTTGTTTTTGTGGCTGATGTATGATACTAATGTCGCAATGTCATTGAACGCAAATCTAGAATTATGCAACGGAATGTTTTTCTCAAGCAGCAATTTCGGAGGAATGAAAGTTTTATTTTTACGTACTGTTCCCACATATGTTAGTTTTCTTTCAAGAAGTGCTTTTACCAAATTAAAAGTGGAAAAGAAATTGTCGCCTGTTATATTTTGCCCTCTTAATCCTTCCGTCAACTCCAATACAACGCGTTGTCCTTGATTCTGTTCAGGCTTTGCATTTATAGGTTTTCTAAGGTATGGTTGTATTTTCCATACGTAGCCTGACTTTGAGTCTACCGATAACCAAAATTTTAAGCCACATTTTGCAGGTTTTGATGGCACACCCAAAAAAAGCGGAGTAAATAAAGTCATATTTGGAGTCAATTTTTCTCTTTTCGTGCATGGTATTTTGCCAAAGCTGTAAAAACTACATTTAACTCCGTTTGTGTGTTCAATTTACTTCAAAAATTGGATTTGTTTGAAAAGTCGTACTGACTCCGTTTTGAGTTGTTTTAACGTTGAGAATTTTTGAATTTTGAGTTCACTAATAAAACTAGAATCAACTCATTCAGATGTAGCATGAAGCTTTAAAAATAAACAAACTCACCCACAGAAGAGACAAATAAAGAACCCGTAATTTCTTTTGTGTTTATCTATTTTTATTTATTTCTAATTTCAATTGAATACAAAGGAAATTAAAGACATGGTAAACGCCGACAACAAAAACTCTTCTCCATACTCACAGAGCAGCTTATCCACGATTTGGCAATTTTGAATCTCTATAATTTCTTATAAAACAAAATTTTTTTACTTTTGAGCTTAAAGGTCTCTGCCCACTTGCGGCACGTAACGAAACGACACGAAACTACAAAATATAACTACCATGTGTTCTTATGTATACATGCTCACTAAGCGACGATGAAACGGCAACGACTGTTGACGCCGACGAAAAAGCCGGTGGTGATCGTTTCAAAGAATTCTGACCGGCTTGTCGTTCTCTTTGTTTACAAAAATTACAATGGATTCCAACAGTTTATTGTGCAAAGTAAAAATTCGACATCGACAGGTCGTTTTTAAAGCATAAAATTAATCTAAAATCAGTTTTCTACATCGTCAACTAATAGCAAAGCTATTTAATCTAATTGTGTACTAGAGAATTCTGCGCTTATTATTTTGTTTAGTTAAAATTTTTGTTGCCGTTTCGTTAAGTGTGCATTGGACATTACGTTGCCTTTTCGAAGCCGATTTACAGTCGTTTCGTTACGTGGCGTAAGTGGGCAGAGACCTTAACACGGGGATTACACGAGACAGTACCCAATAAACATTTACCTTGGAGATCGGCTTGACCTCAAGTGGAGCTTCAGTTCGTTTCTCCAATCTCCAGTGCTGGATATCAACTTGACATTTACTTGAGATTGAAGCCATTCTCCAGGGAAATGGACCTTCGATCTCCAGTTGAGATAAGGCTGGATATCCAATTCATCTCCAAGGTCTTTCTCTAATCGATCTCCAACCCGAAATGAAAAAATAAATAGTTTTTAAGAAGAAGCTTTACCAATTATTTTTTATTTCAATCAACGAAAATAGTTTTAAACCTAATATTACACATTTTCATAAAATTAATTAAAATAAATCATATTGTTATTCAAATACTAAATGGAAACGTTTTGGTTGCATGCATTAATTATGTTGCTTAAAAGAAGACTTGTTTACACATTTTTATAAATTAATGAAAATATTTTATTTGATTTTTTCGCTTATTTTAAAAATAATATAAAATTAATAAATGTATTCCAGTTCCACTTTTTTCCTTCCGCTGAATGCAGCCATTGTTTATTTTCGACTTTATTCCACAAACTTAATATTTTGCTCTGAACTTTGAAAATTTCGCAAATTTTATTTTCCAAGCCATTTGAGGCCTATATTTTATTTTTGCATTATAGGACTAGGTTCAAGAGTTCAAAATACGTTGAATAAAAATAAGAAATAATGGGCCATGAACTGCACTTATGCCTTATTTGTTGCAGTTTCTCTATACTTTATTCAATGAAATTTTATTATTTTGCTGCAATTCACAAATTCACTTTTCTACAAATTCCAACAAGAAACACAATAACTTAAACAACCTAGTGTTGCCAGGTACAAAAACAAATTATTTTGTTGACACTTCAATAGTATTATCTTTTTGAAAACTAATGCATCTCAAGCCAATTTCCAGCTCAACTCCAAGATGTTGGAGTTGACTTGGAGAAATGAGCTAGAGATCAAGTGAAGGTTGAAGACTTTTTTTCCAAGCTTGGAGAACAAATATTTTTCTTGCTTGTTGGGTACTGTTAAGACAGTCGCAACACATTCACAAATTTTTACTCACACACACTCATTTTTTCAGCAGTCTGCTACTGTCTGCTCTACAGTCTTAACTTTTTTGTAGACAGTTGGTGGGACAGTATCTAGGATAGTAGAATAATAGCATATAAAAGAACAGAATATGATAAAATTTAATAGAATTAATTGGAAATTTGCAATACTTTGGCGTGCTCGTAGTTTTAACAAAAATTGGTTTTTAGAATATACATTTTTTACTATTTTGTCTACTGTCTTGCCAACTGTTTTACCAACTGTCTTTACTCTTATTCACAGACACGAAGTTTGACAACTAATACGTATTTTTCACTGTCTTAAAAGTACTGTCTCGTGTAACCCCCGTGTAAATTGCGCTCAACTCTCAAAATTTGTTTCAAAGGTGTTTCATTTCTTTGATTTAAAGGGGAATTTTTCAAAAAAGGGATTTTTGTATTTAACATATTTGAAAAAAGGGATACATATTTGAATTGATTTTACAATGGATTGCTGTAGTTTTGCTCGTTGAATGAGGGAAAAGGTATTTTTTAAGCATTTATCAAATTGTAGTAAGGATTTAACAACAGGGTGAATGCTAGGTTTATGAAAGTTTTTTAAAAGATGAGTTAGTTGTGTTCCTATACTAATGCAAAAATGGACGTGGCATTTTATTTAATATGCTTAATTCCAATATATATTTATGCTAAAATAATTAAATTTGGTACAAAATTAGGTAGAATATTCTCAAGGCGATTTGTGTTAAGTGAGCAGGGATGCCTAAAACATCTTATGGGCGTTAGAAAAGAGGGCATGTCACTTCGCATACAACCCAAATTTGCATTAAAAATTTGTTTATTAGTATTAAATGTAGTTTCGTTAATGAAATATGGTAATATGTGACTTTAGTATGTTCCAAAAACTCATAAATTCCTTTAAAAAATTTATGTATCTTGTCTTTTATTAAAACAACAGCTGTATACCAAATTAAATAAATTTGTTTAGTTTCCCAAAATTTTCTATAAAAAATACATCGCAGGTTAAAAAAATAACAGTTTAGTGTGTATACAGTACAGAAGGAAAACTTCTTAACATAAAGAATAAGATAGATTTTTATAAAAAAACAGAGAGAAACATCTCAAACGAAATACAATGCAAAATTTTTATAAAAAATATTCTGTTTATTTAATATTTTCATGTCATTAGTTGGTACTTCATTTAGTAACACTGGTCTTAATGGTTTGCGATGTATGCGGAATCTGTACGTGGTATGATATTTACGAGATAACGTGAAAAAATTCACCTATGGGGATCTATTGTAGGAGTACCCATACAAAAAACAACAAAATTAAAAAAAATGGCTTTTATAATTCATATCAAAACATCTTTAACCCCTAGGGGGATCAATATATGAGATAGTCCTATTAATTTTTCCCCTTAACACTTCTTTTGACTCACCTTTTCTCTATCTGGCACCCTTCTGGGGATCCCGATACAGAAAACACAAAATAAAAAATCTATGACTGGACTAATGTCTGGTCCTACTGATTTTTTCATTGAACATTTCTTCTTAGCGAACCAGCACTCTATCTACCACCCTTCTGTGGGTCCCGATACAAAAAACACAAAAAACACAAAAAATAGAAGAAATTGTCTATTATAGTTCATATCAAAAAAATCGATAACCCCTAGGGAAGTCAAATGTATGAGCTGGTCCTATTGTTTTCTTTATTTAACATTTTTTTTAAACGCACATACACTCTATCTGCCACCCTTCAAATACAAACCCCAACCCATACAAAAAAAAAGATATCATTGCTTGTGTACACAATTTTTCGTGACGAGATTAAAAAAAAACGTTCGTGACGAGACTCGACAAATTTTACCCTCTATATCAAATAACCGCATAAGAAATTTCACTTCGATAAAGATATACGAAAACATATAACTCGTAATAATAAAAACGGCCCTTTTTTATCATTATGCAACATTTAATTCTTATAGCACACTTGATTTGCTTGTTAAAATATTTGAGTACTTTTTCTTCATTCAAAGTAAACGAACAAATTGAAATATTTGCTCGAGCAGACTCTGTTACGTGCTAAACATAACTCCGTTTCAGCTGTAAAATACAATGACGTTCTTCATAGATAGTTGCAATAAGTTTTAATGGAGTTAAAAGGACAAATGTTCGGGGAAGATGCAGAGTTAATTTGAAACTGCTTTT
Organism: Dichetophora obliterata; assembly: GCA_963920525.1. Lineage (NCBI taxonomy): Eukaryota > Metazoa > Arthropoda > Insecta > Diptera > Sciomyzidae > Dichetophora > Dichetophora obliterata. The sequence continues at coordinate 14,671,903 of OY986436.1, read as the reverse complement.
AGTCCGAATTGGAGCAAATTTTTCGCTACTACGCATTTGTCTTCGACTCAAGACATCATCGAAACGGAGCGCTCTTGTGAACATTTTAAAAGTTCCTTCAGACATAATTGATCGGAATATGGGTCGACCAAAAGTTGCATCAAACAAACCATGAACATCTTCATTTCTTCCGCTACCATAGAAAATTTTTTATTAGTCAACTATTATACTGAAATAACATAAGTAAAACAGGAATGCACACACCGACATACACCTGCAAGAATGCGTACAGCAATATATGCTCGTAAAGCTTCTTCATCCATATCGCTCCATTTCTCACCGAATTTGACTCTGCCGTACTTATTGTTATTTTCAACAATAATCCATTCTAGTGGAGGCGGAAAAAATAACAAAAAAGCTGACATCATGTCACTGCATCTAGATACCGCAAATCGAGTTGGTCCAGGTTGTGCTGAGATAATATTCTCAGCCGCAGTTCCAATACGTTGAGGTAATGGAGTGTCACTCCATACCATTTTGTTTTTTGCAATAAATAAGGTATCAACAAAGCTAGCTGCAGCCACGTCTAGTTCACTTTCTGTTTCGGAATCACTCGTTTGGTTATTTGCCGAATTATAATCAATGTCCGAATAAGAAATATCCGCGTCACTTTCTTCATTGAGCACTTCAAGTATATCATCGTCGTTCAAATAACGTTGATTTGCCATTTCGTCACGCCGCACATTGGGGTATTTCACGTCACGCCGCACATTGGGGTATTTCATACCAATTTGTGTGATTAATTAAAAAAATCAAATCGAAGCTACCCAACCATGATTGGTATCATTCGAAAGAGAATAGAATTCTACATCACAATGTGAAAGAAAAATTTACTTTTGGTGCGCGCATAGAAAAAACAAAAATTTTTATATTTCCAAGTGATTTTTCTTGATACATTAAATAAGTACAATTTTTTGAGCAATGGAACCTTCTACCTAAGATCAACGAGTATAAATTATACCAAGAGATTGCTTCATCCAGCGTTCCAACTTCTTTCCAGACTATCAGCCATCCACCGACAGAAAAACCAAAACAATGACTACCAACGAGTTTTTGTACTCGTTATTGACGCATTGCTGTGAGTAAGAAGAAGTAAACATGAAAATGAATACGACAAGTAACGAAAGGAGAAGAAAACAATATTATAAGTATGTATGTGAATGAAAATGTAACTTCTATTTGCCACAACTTTTACAGCTTATTTTTTTGTGTTAATTTTTGGGATCTTCTTGTGTTTGACGAATTGATGTTGTTTCTAGCTGGACATTGTTGTTGCGATTTTATTCTTGCTAGATTTTGGTTGCATAGTTTTAGTCTCAATAAAACAAAACTTAGTTTAAGTTGGTTTAAGTTTAAATAAAACAAAAAACTTAGTTTAACTTGTTTATTATTATTTCGACTTTCTTTTAGAATCTATCTTAAGACTGACTTAATATAAAATTTTACATTGGTATTTAAAGAATATAATTTGTTATACTCCGTCGATGTCTCAGAATAATTTGGTGCTCTCTTTTCGCTGAGTTCTTTGGGTGAGAAAGAAAGTGACGCAAAATTCGTATAACACTTTCTTTCATTTATTATTGGTTCTAAATTATTTCTTTCGTTGTGAATCGATGATTGGTCAGCGTATGTTTACTTTTACAACTTGCCTGCACTTAGCGGATTAGGTCAGTAAGCAACTGCTTTGCTTGCATAATTCTGCCTGCGCTTCTTTCTTTAGGTCAGTAGTGAACGATTGGATAGTTGTGCAATCGTTAATTCGTTTGCACAATTATGTGTACGCTTACTTTTCTTTCTATAGAATTCTGCTAGGGCAGTAGAATGCTTTTTAGTTTTTAGATTACTTCCGAATCCACTTGAGGAATTTTTTAAGCACTAGTTTTTTTTAATAGGGCATCGGATTCACGAAAGAATATTATTTATTATTGCCACACAAGTTGTGACTTTAAAATAATGTGACATGTTTGTGACACAACAAGCGGAAATGCAAACATGCGTTTATCGAAGAATTATATTGAAGAGTTTGAAATTAAATTTAAATTATATTACCACACAAGTTGTGGCTTTAAAGTATTTGTGACGCCACAAGTGGGTCATAAAAATGCAAACATGGGTTTTAAAGAATTGTACGGTAGAGTGTACTTGGAATTATGAAAAGTACATTCTATCGGAGTATAATTTATAAGGTGTGGGTAGGGTTACAGGCTGTATTGTAACTTTGCATCTGCAAATAATAATTTTTTCATTAGCCGAATAAAAAGACGGAATTCAGATTCGGCTAAAGAAATAATTATTCTTTAATAAGGAGTTGCAAATATGTTTTTTTTTTCATGAAGAGAAGAAAATTGCTTGTTACCCATTTGCTTTAATGTTGTTGAAATGGTTTTTATGTAGGTATTTTATTAAAAGATACCAAAGTTACAAGCAGTCATGATTTTATTTTAAGAAATTTATTTAAGAAAATGATTTTATTTTTTATTAAAATGTCAATTTTACGACAAAACCATTGATCGTAGATGCATGTACAATATATTAGGGCGGGTCAATTTGTATGGACGAATTTTTTGGAGGTCTGGCTCAGCGAAATTCGTAAAATACATGTAATTTCAAGACTTTTTCTCCACTACAGCATATACAAATTCTGAAAAAAAGCTGTGCGGACTTTCGTAAATAGATTTTGTTCTCAATTATAAAATATGAATGTATGAATGTATGTGTATGAATCTATTTACGAAAGTCCGCACAGCTTTTTTTCAGAATTTGTATATGCTGTAGTGGAGAAAAAGTCTTGAAATTACATGTATTTTACGAATTTCGCTGAGCCAGAATTTGACCCGCCCTAATGTATATACATATATATAGTATAGAAAAGTATAGATATATATTAATATTATATTTATTATTATATACACATATACTTATAATTTTATTAGTATTCTAATTAGGTTATCTTAAACCACCAACAAAAATATACCTATCTGCCCAATCAGAAAACCCTGCAAGCATAATCAAAAGTATATTTTGATTCAATTGGAAAATATTTAAGAATTCCATTTCGTTATATTAAGATATTTATTTCAGATAGATTTTATGTTGAAATGTATATAACTAATCCGAGTAAAACAATAAAAAACAAAAACGTCATTTAGAACATTTTATTTTTTTATATATTTTTATATTCTTTGTTTATCACGTAATTAAAATGCAATGATAAAACTTTTAACATTTATTAGAATAATTTTGTACAAATGTAATATTGTGACGAAATTTGCTGTGAGCATTTTTATAATGCATTTCTTAATTGGTTGGTTTTAAGCATTTTAAACAATTTAAAAATATACAGTTTTAAACATTCATAATATATATGAATTATTTCATGTATATAACTTTTGAGTAAAATTTCATGTGAGTATAATTTATATAATTGTATAATAGCATATATTGAAACGATGTTATTTTTTTTTTATTAAATATTTACAAGTTATTTGTTTATTTTATGAAGTTTAAGGTATTTATTTAATACAATATGTGACTATTGTCTTCTGTACATGCTTTTATTGGGTAAATTTTGATGACCTTTTTTTGGTTTTTAAAGCATTATTAAAGCACAAGAGGTTTACATATTTTTATGTTTTTGTTCAATGTAAAAAGTGAACATTTCTGTATTTTATTACTATGTTTAGAGGTCAGTTATATGTAAATGCAGACGTATTAACCTCGTATATGATTATTGCCATTTTTTTAAAAGTTTGAAGAATACGATACTTTTGCATAATCGGGAGAATTAAATGGCAAGTTTCATAGTTCCGTATGGTTTATCAATGGATTTAATTGTTGCGATAAATGCCAATTTTCACTGTTCTGTAAGGTTGATCAATGAATTTAATTATTGCGATATTAAGACTGCAAGGACCCCAATTTCAAGAAGCGTCCTGTGTTTAGAAATTGCAACAAAATTGCTTTTATAAAGGAATTTATTGGCTTCTTGGAAACTCTTCAGCTTCCACAAAACAAAGTTAATAAGGTGCAATGCATCAATGGGTTCAAATATACCCTAAACTCAATAGAAATAGAAATAGAAAAATGTTTTGCGCAACTGTAAAAGACTTCATCTCATGATTTTTTAAATGTTCCGACTGTTACTATAGTTTTTGGTGCGTTTTGTTTTATTTATAATTTTCGCTCTAATGCCATACCGAACGAAAACTGACCCACTGTAGGTAATGGATGGCTTAAGGTACATTCTAACATAAAATTATCATCATTTTTGCAATTATTGTTCAGACATTTAAAAAAATGTGTCAAGGATCAAAATTACAAAATTCTTCAAGATAGGAATTGAACGTATTTTACGGACGTTTCTGTAATGTAACAGAGTTGCGATCGAATTGGTTTAATCTTCAAAATATTCAAAATTTTATGTCAGGCTCAAGAGGTCATCAACCAAAGCTGTCATGGTTTAGGGTAATAATTACAACATTGATGGATCGCATGTTTTTATGCATACGTTTTACTTAAAAGCTTAATGATTTCTAATTAAACAATAAAATCTTAAATTTTTCGGTGCAATTAAATGTTTCTATATTGAAGGATGCTTAAATAAATTTGTGTCCCAAAGTCTTGATATCGCAATAATTTATAATTTATACTCGTTGTAAGATTCCAGAAAACTTTTTTCTGAATATGCAGTCTTGTGTATATATGTATTAGATTGGTGTATAAATCGTCCTTGTAGGATGTATGGTTTGGGAGTTATGACGGAAAAAGCACATGTTTTTGGCCAGCTTCCACTCCAAAAAGTGTTCTACAACTCCTAAACTACAAGAGATAGAGCAAACGGCATTTGGACAAAGGAGTATCCCTTCTTAAGGACGAGGACCTGGTGCTCATTTTAATGCATGAATCGTCCTTATCTGTTATGTAGTTTTTATTTTAGAAAATAAATAAAAAAAATAAAAATTGACAAAAAAGGGCACATGAAATTAACATGAAATTTAATTTTTAAAATTATTTTAAGGATACAGTCTTGTGGACAGTAGCTTAAGGAACATTTTGATGCATAAATCGTCCTTTTATGATGTATGGTTTAGAAGTTATGGCTAAAAAATCAAAAGAATCGCACAAAACCACGTCAAAAACTATGATTCATGTAAAAAAATTTTAACTAAGATTCTTGAAAAAAAATCAAATTCCAGAAAACTTTTTTCTGAATATGCAGTCTTATGTATATATGTATTAAAAACAATTTGGTGTATAAATCGTCCTTGTAGGATGTATGGTTTGGGAGTTATGACGGAAAAAGCACATGTTTTTGGCCAGCTTCCACTCCAAAAAGTGTTCTACAACTCCTAAACTACAAGAGATAGAGCAAACGGCATTTGGACAAAGGAGTATCCCTTCTTAAGGACGAGGACCTGGTGCTCATTTAAATGCATGAATCGTCCTTATCTGATATGTAGTTTTTATTTTAGAAAATAAATAAAAAAATAAAAATTGACAACATAAATAAGAAAAATAAAAATTGACAAAAAAGGGCACATGAAATTAACATGAAATCTAATTTTTAAAATTATTTTAAGGATACAGTCTTGTGGGCAGTAGCTTAAGGAACTTTTTGATGCATAAATCGTCCTTTTATGATGTATGGTTTAGAAGTTATGGCTAAAAAATCAAAAAAATCGCAAAAAACCACGTCAAAAACTATGATTCATGTAAAAAATTTGAACTAAGATTCTTGAAAAAAATCAAATTCCAGAAAACTTTTTTCTGAATATGCAGTCTTGTGTATATATGTATTAGATTGGTGTATAAATCGTCCTTGTAGGATGTATTGTTTGGGAGTTATGACGGAAAAAGCACATGTTTTTGGCCAGCTTCCACTCCAAAAAGTGTTCTACAACTCCTAAACTACAAGAGATAGAGCAAACGGCATTTGGACAAAGGAGTATCCCTTCTTAAGGACGAGGACCTGGTGCTCATTTTAATGCATGAATCGTCCTTATCTGTTATGTAGTTTTTATTTTAGAAAATAAATAAAAAAAATAAAAATTGACAAAAAAGGGCACATGAAATTAACATGAAATTTAATTTTTAAAATTATTTTAAGGATACAGTCTTGTGGGCAGTAGCTTAAGGAACATTTTGATGCATAAATCGTCCTTTTATGATGTATGGTTTAGAAGTTATGGCTAAAAAATCAAAAGAATCGCACAAAACCACGTCAAAAACTATGATTCATGTAAAAAAATTTTAACTAAGATTCTTGAAAAAAAATCAAATTCCAGAAAACTTTTTTCTGAATATGCAGTCTTGTGTATATATGTATTAAAAACAATTTGGTGTATAAATCGTCCTTGTAGGATGTATGGTTTGGGAGTTATGACGGAAAAAGCACATGTTTTTGGCCAGCTCCACTCCAAAAAGTGTTCTACAACTCCTAAACTACAAGAGATAGAGCAAACGGCATTTGGACAAAGGAGTATCCCTTCTTAAGGACGAGGACCTGGTGCTCATTTAAATGCATGAATCGTCCTTATCTGATATGTAGTTTTTATTTTAGAAAATAAATAAAAAAATAAAAATTGACAAAATAAATAAGAAAAATAAAAATTGACAAAAAAGGGCACATGAAATTAACATGAAATCAAATTTTTAAAATTATTTTAAGGATACAGTCTTGTGGGCAGTAGCTTAAGGAACTTTTTGATGCATAAATCGTCCTTTTATGATGTATGGTTTAGAAGTTATGGCTAAAAAATCAAAAAAATCGCAAAAAACCACGTCAAAAACTATGATTCATGTAAAAAATTTGAACTAAGATTCTTGAAAAAAATCAAATTCCAGAAAACTTTTTTCTGAATATGCAGTCTTGTGTATATATGTATTAGATTGGTGTATAAATCGTCCTTGTAGGATGTATTGTTTGGGAGTTATGACGGAAAAAGCACATGTTTTTGGCCAGCTTCCACTCCAAAAAGTGTTCTACAACTCCTAAACTACAAGAGATAGAGCAAACGGCATTTGGACAAAGGAGTATCCCTTCTTAAGGAAGAGGACCTGGTGCTCATTTTAATGCATGAATCGTCTTTATCTGATATGTAGTTTTTATTTTAGAAAATAAATAAAAAAAATAAAAATTGACAAAATAAATAAAAAAAATAAAAATTGACAAAAAAGGGCACATGAAATTAATATGAAATCTAATTTTTAAAATTATTTTAAGGATACAGTCTTGTGGGCAGTAGCTTAAGGAACATTTTGATGCATAAATCGTCCTTTTATGATGTATGGTTTAGAAGTTATGGCTAAAAAATCAAAAAAATCGCACAAAACCACGTCAAAAACTATGATTCATGTAAAAATTTTTAAATAAGATTCTTGAAAAAAAATCAAATTCCAGAAAACTTTTTTCTGAATATGCAGTCTTGTGTATATATGTATTAGAAACAATTTGGTGTATAAATCGTCCTTGTAGGATGTATGGTTTGGGAGTTATGACGGAAAAAGCACATGTTTTTGGCCAGCTTCCACTCCAAAAAGTGTTCTACAACTCCTAAACTACAAGAGATAGAGCAAACGGCATTTGGACAAAGGAGTATCCCTTCTTAAGGACGAGGACCTGGTGCTCATTTTAATGCATGAATCGTCCTTATCTGTTATGTAGTTTTTATTTTAGAAAATAAATAAAAAAAATAAAAATTGACAAAAAAGGGCACATGAAATTAATATGAAATCTAATTTTTAAAATTATTTTAAGGATACAGTCTTGTGGGCAGTAGCTTAAGGAACATTTTGATGCATAAATCGTCCTTTTATGACGTATGGTTTAGAAGTTATGGCTAAAAAATCAAAAAAATCGCAAAAAACCACGTCAAAAACTATGATTCATGTAAAAAATTTTAACTAAGATTCTTGAAAAAAATCAAATTCCAGAAAACTTTTTTCTGAATATGCAGTCTTGTGTATATATGTATTAGAAACAATTTGGTGTATAAATCGTCCTTGTAGGATGTATGGTTTGGGAGTTATGACGGAAAAAGAACATGTTTTTGGCCAGCTTCCACTCCAAAAAGTGTTCTACAACTCCTAAACTACAAGAGATAGAGCAAACGGCATTTGGACAAAGAAGTAACCCTACTTAAGGACGAGGACCTGGTGCTCATTTAAATGCATGAATCGTCCTTATCTGATATGTAGTTTTTTTCTGAATATGCAGTCTTGTGTATATATGTATTAAAAACAATTTGGTGTATAAATCGTCCTTGTAGGATGTATGGTTTGGGAGTTATGACGGAAACAGCACATGTTTTTGGCCAGCTTCCACTCCAAAAAGTGTTCTACAACTCCTAAACTACAAGAGATAGAGCAAACGGCATTTGGACAAAGGAGTATCCCTTCTTAAGGACGAGGACCTGGTGCTCATTTAAATGCATGAATCGTCCTTATCTGATATGTAGTTTTTATTTTAGAAAATAAATAAAAAAATAAAAATTGACAAAATAAATAAGAAAAATAAAAATTGACAAAAAAGGGCACATGAAATTAACATGAAATCTAATTTTTAAAATTATTTTAAGGATACAGTCTTGTGGGCAGTAGCTTAAGGAACTTTTTGATGCATAAATCGTCCTTTTATGATGTATGGTTTAGAAGTTATGGCTAAAAAATCAAAAAAATCGCAAAAAACCACGTCAAAAACTATGATTCATGTAAAAAATTTGAACTAAGATTCTTGAAAAAAATCAAATTCCAGAAAACTTTTTTCTGAATATGCAGTCTTGTGTATATATGTATTAGATTGGTGTATAAATCGTCCTTGTAGGATGTATTGTTTGGGAGTTATGACGGAAAAAGCACATGTTTTTGGCCAGCTTCCACTCCAAAAAGTGTTCTACAACTCCTAAACTACAAGAGATAGAGCAAACGGCATTTGGACAAAGGAGTATCCCTTCTTAAGGAAGAGGACCTGGTGCTCATTTTAATGCATGAATCGTCTTTATCTGATATGTAGTTTTTATTTTAGAAAATAAATAAAAAAAATAAAAATTGACAAAATAAATAAAAAAAATAAAAATTGACAAAAAAGGGCACATGAAATTAATATGAAATCTAATTTTTAAAATTATTTTAAGGATACAGTCTTGTGGGCAGTAGCTTAAGGAACATTTTGATGCATAAATCGTCCTTTTATGATGTATGGTTTAGAAGTTATGGCTAAAAAATCAAAAAAATCGCACAAAACCACGTCAAAAACTATGATTCATGTAAAAATTTTTAAATAAGATTCTTGAAAAAAAATCAAATTCCAGAAAACTTTTTTCTGAATATGCAGTCTTGTGTATATATGTATTAGAAACAATTTGGTGTATAAATCGTCCTTGTAGGATGTATGGTTTGGGAGTTATGACGGAAAAAGCACATGTTTTTGGCCAGCTTCCACTCCAAAAAGTGTTCTACAACTCCTAAACTACAAGAGATAGAGCAAACGGCATTTGGACAAAGGAGTATCCCTTCTTAAGGACGAGGACCTGGTGCTCATTTTAATGCATGAATCGTCCTTATGTGTTATGTAGTTTTTATTTTAGAAAATAAATAAAAAAAATAAAAATTGACAAAAAAGGGCACATGAAATTAATATGAAATCTAATTTTTAAAATTATTTTAAGGATACAGTCTTGTGGGCAGTAGCTTAAGGAACATTTTGATGCATAAATCGTCCTTTTATGACGTATGGTTTAGAAGTTATGGCTAAAAAATCAAAAAAATCGCAAAAAACCACGTCAAAAACTATGATTCATGTAAAAAATTTTAACTAAGATTCTTGAAAAAAATCAAATTCCAGAAAACTTTTTTCTGAATATGCAGTCTTGTGTATATATGTATTAGAAACAATTTGGTGTATAAATCGTCCTTGTAGGATGTATGGTTTGGGAGTTATGACGGAAAAAGAACATGTTTTTGGCCAGCTTCCACTCCAAAAAGTGTTCTACAACTCCTAAACTACAAGAGATAGAGCAAACGGCATTTGGACAAAGAAGTAACCCTACTTAAGGACGAGGACCTGGTGCTCATTTAAATGCATGAATCGTCCTTATCTGATATGTAGTTTTTATTTTAGAAAATAAATAAAAAAAATAAAAATTGACAAAAAAGGGCACATGAAATTAACATGAAATCTAATTTTAAAAATTATTTTAAGGATACAGTCTTGTGAACAGTAGCTTAAGGAACATTTTGATGCATAAATCGTCCATTTATGATGTATGGTTTAGAAGTTATGGCTAAAAAATCAAAAAAATCGCAAAAAACCACGTCAAAAACTATGATTCATGTAAAAAATTTAACTAAGATTCTTGGAAAAAATCAAATTCCAGGAAACTCTTTTCTGAATATGCAGTCTTGTGTATATATGTATTAAAAACAATTTGGTGTATAAATCGTCCTTGTAGGATGTATGGTTTGGGAGTTATGACGGAAAAAGCACATGTTTTTGGCCAGCTTCCACTCCAAAAAGTGTTCTACAACTCCTAAACTACAAGAGATAGAGCAAACGGCATTTGGACAAAGAAGTTACCCTACTTAAGGACGAGGACCTGGTGCTCATTTAAATGCATGAATCGTCCTTATCTGATATGTAGTTTTTATTTTAGAAAATAAATAAAAAAAATAAAAATTGACAAAAAAGGGCACATGAAATTAACATGAAATCTAATTTTTAAAATTATTTTAAGGATACAGTCTTGTGGGCAGTAGCTTAAGGAACATTTTGATGCATAAATCGTCCTTTTATGATGTATGGTTTAGAAGTTATGGCTAAAAAATCAAAAGAATCGCACAAAACCACGTCAAAAACTATGATTCATGTAAAAATTTTTAAATAAGATTCTTGAAAAAAAATCAAATTCTAGAAAACTTTTTTCTGAATATGCAGTCTTGTGTATATATGTATTAGAAACAATTTGGTGTATAAATCGTCCTTGTAGGATGTATGGTTTGGGAGTTATGACGGAAAAAGCACATGTTTTTGGCCAGCTTCCACTCCAAAAAGTGTTCTACAACTCCTAAACTACAAGAGATAGAGCAAACGGCATTTGGACAAAGGAGTATCCCTTCTTAAGGACGAGGACCTGGTGCTCATTTTAATGCATGAATCGTCCTTATCTGTTATGTAGTTTTTATTTTAGAAAATAAATAAAAAAAATAAAAATTGACAAAAAAGGGCACATGAAATTAATATGAAATCTAATTTTTAAAATTATTTTAAGGATACAGTCTTGTGGGCAGTAGCTTAAGGAACATTTTGATGCATAAATCGTCCTTTTATGACGTATGGTTTAGAAGTTATGGCTAAAAAATCAAAAAAATCGCAAAAAACCACGTCAAAAACTATGATTCATGTAAAAAATTTTAACTAAGATTCTTGAAAAAAATCAAATTCCAGAAAACTTTTTTCTGAATATGCAGTCTTGTGTATATATGTATTAGAAACAATTTGGTGTATAAATCGTCCTTGTAGGATGTATGGTTTGGGAGTTATGACGGAAAAGCACATGTTTTTGGCCAGCTTCCACTCCAAAAAGTGTTCTACAACTCCTAAACTACAAGAGCTAGAGCAAACGGCATTTGGACAAAGAAGTAACCCTACTTAAGGACGAGGACCTGGTGCTCATTTAAATGCATGAATCGTCCTTATCTGATATGTAGTTTTTATTTTAGAAAATAAATAAAAAAAATAAAAATTGACAAAAAAGGGCACATGAAATTAACATGAAATCTAATTTTTAAAATTATTTTAAGGATACAGTCTTGTGAACAGTAGCTTAAGGAACATTTTGATGCATAAATCGTCCTTTTATGATGTACGGTTTAGAAGTTATGGCTAAAAAATCAAAAAAATCGCAAAAAACCACGTCAAAAACTATGATTCATGTAAAAAATTTTAAATAAGATTCTTGAAAAAAAATAAAATTCCAGAAAACTTTTTTCTGAATATGCAGTCTTGTGTATATATGTATTAGAAACAATTTGGTGTATAAATCGTCCTTGTAGGATGTATGGTTTGGGAGTTATGACGGAAAAAGCACATGTTTTTGGCCAGCTTCCACTCCAAAAAGTGTTCTACAACTCCTAAACTACAAGAGATAGAGCAAACGGCATTTGGACAAAGGAGTATCCCTTCTTAAGGACGAGGACCTGGTGCTCATTTTAATGCATGAATCGTCCTTATCTGTTATGTAGTTTTTATTTTAGAAAATAAATAAAAAAAATAAAAATTGACAAAAAAGGGCACATGAAATTAATATGAAATCTAATTTTTAAAATTATTTTAAGGATACAGTCTTGTGGGCAGTAGCTTAAGGAACATTTTGATGCATAAATCGTCCTTTTATGATGTATGGTTTAGAAGTTATGGCTAAAAAATCAAAAAAATCGCAAAAAACCACGTCAAAAACTATGATTCATGTAAAAAATTTTAACTAAGATTCTTGAAAAAAATCAAATTCCAGAAAACTTTTTTCTGAATATGCAGTCTTGTGTTTATATGTATTAGAAACAATTTGGTGTATAAATCGTCCTTGTAGGATGTATGGTTTGGGAGTTATGACGGAAAAAGCACATGTTTTTGGCCAGCTTCCACTCCAAAAAGTGTTCTACAACTCCTAAACTACAAGAGATAGAGCAAACGGCATTTGGACAAAGGAGTATCCCTTCTTAAGGACGAGGACCTGGTGCTCATTTTAATGCATGAATCGTCCTTATCTGTTATGTAGTTTTTATTTTAGAAAATAAATAAAAAAAATAAAAATTGACAAAAAAGGGCACATGAAATTAACATGAAATTTAATTTTTAAAATTATTTTAAGGATACAGTCTTGTGGACAGTAGCTTAAGGAACATTTTGATGCATAAATCGTCCTTTTATGATGTATGGTTTAGAAGTTATGGCTAAAAAATCAAAAGAATCGCACAAAACCACGTCAAAAACTATGATTCATGTAAAAAAATTTTAACTAAGATTCTTGAAAAAAAATCAAATTCCAGAAAACTTTTTTCTGAATATGCAGTCTTATGTATATATGTATTAAAAACAATTTGGTGTATAAATCGTCCTTGTAGGATGTATGGTTTGGGAGTTATGACGGAAAAAGCACATGTTTTTGGCCAGCTTCCACTCCAAAAAGTGTTCTACAACTCCTAAACTACAAGAGATAGAGCAAACGGCATTTGGACAAAGGAGTATCCCTTCTTAAGGACGAGGACCTGGTGCTCATTTAAATGCATGAATCGTCCTTATCTGATATGTAGTTTTTATTTTAGAAAATAAATAAAAAAATAAAAATTGACAACATAAATAAGAAAAATAAAAATTGACAAAAAAGGGCACATGAAATTAACATGAAATCTAATTTTTAAAATTATTTTAAGGATACAGTCTTGTGGGCAGTAGCTTAAGGAACTTTTTGATGCATAAATCGTCCTTTTATGATGTATGGTTTAGAAGTTATGGCTAAAAAATCAAAAAAATCGCAAAAAACCACGTCAAAAACTATGATTCATGTAAAAAATTTGAACTAAGATTCTTGAAAAAAATCAAATTCCAGAAAACTTTTTTCTGAATATGCAGTCTTGTGTATATATGTATTAGATTGGTGTATAAATCGTCCTTGTAGGATGTATTGTTTGGGAGTTATGACGGAAAAAGCACATGTTTTTGGCCAGCTTCCACTCCAAAAAGTGTTCTACAACTCCTAAACTACAAGAGATAGAGCAAACGGCATTTGGACAAAGGAGTATCCCTTCTTAAGGACGAGGACCTGGTGCTCATTTTAATGCATGAATCGTCCTTATCTGTTATGTAGTTTTTATTTTAGAAAATAAATAAAAAAAATAAAAATTGACAAAAAAGGGCACATGAAATTAACATGAAATTTAATTTTTAAAATTATTTTAAGGATACAGTCTTGTGGGCAGTAGCTTAAGGAACATTTTGATGCATAAATCGTCCTTTTATGATGTATGGTTTAGAAGTTATGGCTAAAAAATCAAAAGAATCGCACAAAACCACGTCAAAAACTATGATTCATGTAAAAAAATTTTAACTAAGATTCTTGAAAAAAAATCAAATTCCAGAAAACTTTTTTCTGAATATGCAGTCTTGTGTATATATGTATTAAAAACAATTTGGTGTATAAATCGTCCTTGTAGGATGTATGGTTTGGGAGTTATGACGGAAAAAGCACATGTTTTTGGCCAGCTTCCACTCCAAAAAGTGTTCTACAACTCCTAAACTACAAGAGATAGAGCAAACGGCATTTGGACAAAGGAGTATCCCTTCTTAAGGACGAGGACCTGGTGCTCATTTAAATGCATGAATCGTCCTTATCTGATATGTAGTTTTTATTTTAGAAAATAAATAAAAAAATAAAAATTGACAAAATAAATAAGAAAAATAAAAATTGACAAAAAAGGGCACATGAAATTAACATGAAATCTAATTTTTAAAATTATTTTAAGGATACAGTCTTGTGGGCAGTAGCTTAAGGAACTTTTTGATGCATAAATCGTCCTTTTATGATGTATGGTTTAGAAGTTATGGCTAAAAAATCAAAAAAATCGCAAAAAACCACGTCAAAAACTATGATTCATGTAAAAAATTTGAACTAAGATTCTTGAAAAAAATCAAATTTCAGAAAACTTTTTTCTGAATATGCAGTCTTGTGTATATATGTATTAGATTGGTGTATAAATCGTCCTTGTAGGATGTATTGTTTGGGAGTTATGACGGAAAAAGCACATGTTTTTGGCCAGCTTCCACTCCAAAAAGTGTTCTACAACTCCTAAGCTACAAGAGATAGAGCAAACGGCATTTGGACAAAGGAGTATCCCTTCTTAAGGAAGAGGACCTGGTGCTCATTTTAATGCATGAATCGTCTTTATCTGATATGTAGTTTTTATTTTAGAAAATAAATAAAAAAAATAAAAATTGACAAAATAAATAAAAAAAAATAAAAATTGACAAAAAAGGGCACATGAAATTAATATGAAATCTAATTTTTAAAATTATTTTAAGGATACAGTCTTGTGGGCAGTAGCTTAAGGAACATTTTGATGCATAAATCGTCCTTTTATGATGTATGGTTTAGAAGTTATGGCTAAAAAATCAAAAAAATCGCACAAAACCACGTCAAAAACTATGATTCATGTAAAAATTTTTAAATAAGATTCTTGAAAAAAAATCAAATTCCAGAAAACTTTTTTCTGAATATGCAGTCTTGTGTATATATGTATTAGAAACAATTTGGTGTATAAATCGTCCTTGTAGGATGTATGGTTTGGGAGTTATGACGGAAAAAGCACATGTTTTTGGCCAGCTTCCACTCCAAAAAGTGTTCTACAACTCCTAAACTACAAGAGATAGAGCAAACGGCATTTGGACAAAGGAGTATCCCTTCTTAAGGACGAGGACCTGGTGCTCATTTTAATGCATGAATCGTCCTTATCTGTTATGTAGTTTTTATTTTAGAAAATAAATAAAAAAAATAAAAATTGACAAAAAAGGGCACATGAAATTAATATGAAATCTAATTTTTAAAATTATTTTAAGGATACAGTCTTGTGGGCAGTAGCTTAAGGAACATTTTGATGCATAAATCGTCCTTTTATGACGTATGGTTTAGAAGTTATGGCTAAAAAATCAAAAAAATCGCAAAAAACCACGTCAAAAACTATGATTCATGTAAAAAATTTTAACTAAGATTCTTGAAAAAAATCAAATTCCAGAAAACTTTTTTCTGAATATGCAGTCTTGTGTATATATGTATTAGAAACAATTTGGTGTATAAATCGTCCTTGTAGGATGTATGGTTTGGGAGTTATGACGGAAAAAGAACATGTTTTTGGCCAGCTTCCACTCCAAAAAGTGTTCTACAACTCCTAAACTACAAGAGATAGAGCAAACGGCATTTGGACAAAGAAGTAACCCTACTTAAGGACGAGGACCTGGTGCTCATTTAAATGCATGAATCGTCCTTATCTGATATGTAGTTTTTTTCTGAATATGCAGTCTTGTGTATATATGTATTAAAAACAATTTGGTGTATAAATCGTCCTTGTAGGATGTATGGTTTGGGAGTTATGACGGAAACAGCACATGTTTTTGGCCAGCTTCCACTCCAAAAAGTGTTCTACAACTCCTAAACTACAAGAGATAGAGCAAACGGCATTTGGACAAAGGAGTATCCCTTCTTAAGGACGAGGACCTGGTGCTCATTTAAATGCATGAATCGTCCTTATCTGATATGTAGTTTTTATTTTAGAAAATAAATAAAAAAATAAAAATTGACAAAATAAATAAGAAAAATAAAAATTGACAAAAAAGGGCACATGAAATTAACATGAAATCTAATTTTTAAAATTATTTTAAGGATACAGTCTTGTGGGCAGTAGCTTAAGGAACTTTTTGATGCATAAATCGTCCTTTTATGATGTATGGTTTAGAAGTTATGGCTAAAAAATCAAAAAAATCGCAAAAAACCACGTCAAAAACTATGATTCATGTAAAAAATTTGAACTAAGATTCTTGAAAAAAATCAAATTCCAGAAAACTTTTTTCTGAATATGCAGTCTTGTGTATATATGTATTAGATTGGTGTATAAATCGTCCTTGTAGGATGTATTGTTTGGGAGTTATGACGGAAAAAGCACATGTTTTTGGCCAGCTTCCACTCCAAAAAGTGTTCTACAACTCCTAAACTACAAGAGATAGAGCAAACGGCATTTGGACAAAGGAGTATCCCTTCTTAAGGAAGAGGACCTGGTGCTCATTTTAATGCATGAATCGTCTTTATCTGATATGTAGTTTTTATTTTAGAAAATAAATAAAAAAAATAAAAATTGACAAAATAAATAAAAAAAATAAAAATTGACAAAAAAGGGCACATGAAATTAATATGAAATCTAATTTTTAAAATTATTTTAAGGATACAGTCTTGTGGGCAGTAGCTTAAGGAACATTTTGATGCATAAATCGTCCTTTTATGATGTATGGTTTAGAAGTTATGGCTAAAAAATCAAAAAAATCGCACAAAACCACGTCAAAAACTATGATTCATGTAAAAATTTTTAAATAAGATTCTTGAAAAAAAATCAAATTCCAGAAAACTTTTTTCTGAATATGCAGTCTTGTGTATATATGTATAAGAAACAATTTGGTGTATAAATCGTCCTTGTAGGATGTATGGTTTGGGAGTTATGACGGAAAAAGCACATGTTTTTGGCCAGCTTCCACTCCAAAAAGTGTTCTACAACTCCTAAACTACAAGAGATAGAGCAAACGGCATTTGGACAAAGGAGTATCCCTTCTTAAGGACGAGGACCTGGTGCTCATTTTAATGCATGAATCGTCCTTATCTGTTATGTAGTTTTTATTTTAGAAAATAAATAAAAAAAATAAAAATTGACAAAAAAGGGCACTTGAAATTAATATGAAATCTAATTTTTAAAATTATTTTAAGGATACAGTCTTGTGGGCAGTAGCTTAAGGAACATTTTGATGCATAAATCGTCCTTTTATGACGTATGGTTTAGAAGTTATGGCTAAAAAATCAAAAAAATCGCAAAAAACCACGTCAAAAACTATGATTCATGTAAAAAATTTTAACTAAGATTCTTGAAAAAAATCAAATTCCAGAAAACTTTTTTCTGAATATGCAGTCTTGTGTATATATGTATTAGAAACAATTTGGTGTATAAATCGTCCTTGTAGGATGTATGGTTTGGGAGTTATGACGGAAAAAGAACATGTTTTTGGCCAGCTTCCACTCCAAAAAGTGTTCTACAACTCCTAAACTACAAGAGATAGAGCAAACGGCATTTGGACAAAGAAGTAACCCTACTTAAGGACGAGGACCTGGTGCTCATTTAAATGCATGAATCGTCCTTATCTGATATGTAGTTTTTTTCTGAATATGCAGTCTTGTGTATATATGTATTAAAAACAATTTGGTGTATAAATCGTCCTTGTAGGATGTATGGTTTGGGAGTTATGACGGAAACAGCACATGTTTTTGGCCAGCTTCCACTCCAAAAAGTGTTCTACAACTCCTAAACTACAAGAGATAGAGCAAACGGCATTTGGACAAAGGAGTATCCCTTCTTAAGGACGAGGACCTGGTGCTCATTTAAATGCATGAATCGTCCTTATCTGATATGTAGTTTTTATTTTAGAAAATAAATAAAAAAATAAAAATTGACAAAATAAATAAGAAAAATAAAAATTGACAAAAAAGGGCACATGAAATTAACATGAAATCTAATTTTTAAAATTATTTTAAGGATACAGTCTTGTGGGCAGTAGCTTAAGGAACTTTTTGATGCATAAATCGTCCTTTTATGATGTATGGTTTAGAAGTTATGGCTAAAAAATCAAAAAAATCGCAAAAAACCACGTCAAAAACTATGATTCATGTAAAAAATTTGAACTAAGATTCTTGAAAAAAATCAAATTCCAGAAAACTTTTTTCTGAATATGCAGTCTTGTGTATATATGTATTAGATTGGTGTATAAATCGTCCTTGTAGGATGTATTGTTTGGGAGTTATGACGGAAAAAGCACATGTTTTTGGCCAGCTTCCACTCCAAAAAGTGTTCTACAACTCCTAAACTACAAGAGATAGAGCAAACGGCATTTGGACAAAGGAGTATCCCTTCTTAAGGAAAAGGACCTGGTGCTCATTTTAATGCATGAATCGTCTTTATCTGATATGTAGTTTTTATTTTAGAAAATAAATAAAAAAAATAAAAATTGACAAAATAAATAAAAAAAATAAAAATTGACAAAAAAGGGCACATGAAATTAATATGAAATCTAATTTTTAAAATTATTTTAAGGATACAGTCTTGTGGGCAGTAGCTTAAGGAACATTTTGATGCATAAATCGTCCTTTTATGATGTATGGTTTAGAAGTTATGGCTAAAAAATCAAAAAAATCGCACAAAACCACGTCAAAAACTATGATTCATGTAAAAATTTTTAAATAAGATTCTTGAAAAAAAATCAAATTCCAGAAAACTTTTTTCTGAATATGCAGTCTTGTGTATATATGTATAAGAAACAATTTGGTGTATAAATCGTCCTTGTAGGATGTATGGTTTGGGAGTTATGACGGAAAAAGCACATGTTTTTGGCCAGCTTCCACTCCAAAAAGTGTTCTACAACTCCTAAACTACAAGAGATAGAGCAAACGGCATTTGGACAAAGGAGTATCCCTTCTTAAGGACGAGGACCTGGTGCTCATTTTAATGCATGAATCGTCCTTATCTGTTATGTAGTTTTTATTTTAGAAAATAAATAAAAAAAATAAAAATTGACAAAAAAGGGCACTTGAAATTAATATGAAATCTAATTTTTAAAATTATTTTAAGGATACAGTCTTGTGGGCAGTAGCTTAAGGAACATTTTGATGCATAAATCGTCCTTTTATGACGTATGGTTTAGAAGTTATGGCTAAAAAATCAAAAAAATCGCAAAAAACCACGTCAAAAACTATGATTCATGTAAAAAATTTTAACTAAGATTCTTGAAAAAAATCAAATTCCAGAAAACTTTTTTCTGAATATGCAGTCTTGTGTATATATGTATTAGAAACAATTTGGTGTATAAATCGTCCTTGTAGGATGTATGGTTTGGGAGTTATGACGGAAAAAGAACATGTTTTTGGCCAGCTTCCACTCCAAAAAGTGTTCTACAACTCCTAAACTACAAGAGATAGAGCAAACGGCATTTGGACAAAGAAGTAACCCTACTTAAGGACGAGGACCTGGTGCTCATTTAAATGCATGAATCGTCCTTATCTGATATGTAGTTTTTATTTTAGAAAATAAATAAAAAAAATAAAAATTGACAAAAAAGGGCACATGAAATTAACATGAAATCTAATTTTAAAAATTATTTTAAGGATACAGTCTTGTGAACAGTAGCTTAAGGAACATTTTGATGCATAAATCGTCCATTTATGATGTATGGTTTAGAAGTTATGGCTAAAAAATCAAAAAAATCGCAAAAAACCACGTCAAAAACTATGATTCATGTAAAAAATTTAACTAAGATTCTTGGAAAAAATCAAATTCCAGGAAACTCTTTTCTGAATATGCAGTCTTGTGTATATATGTATTAAAAACAATTTGGTGTATAAATCGTCCTTGTAGGATGTATGGTTTGGGAGTTATGACGGAAAAAGCACATGTTTTTGGCCAGCTTCCACTCCAAAAAGTGTTCTACAACTCCTAAACTACAAGAGATAGAGCAAACGGCATTTGGACAAAGAAGTTACCCTACTTAAGGACGAGGACCTGGTGCTCATTTAAATGCATGAATCGTCCTTATCTGATATGTAGTTTTTATTTTAGAAAATAAATAAAAAAAATAAAAATTGACAAAAAAGGGCACATGAAATTAACATGAAATCTAATTTTTAAAATTATTTTAAGGATACAGTCTTGTGGGCAGTAGCTTAAGGAACATTTTGATGCATAAATCGTCCTTTTATGATGTATGGTTTAGAAGTTATGGCTAAAAAATCAAAAGAATCGCACAAAACCACGTCAAAAACTATGATTCATGTAAAAATTTTTAAATAAGATTCTTGAAAAAAAATCAAATTCTAGAAAACTTTTTTCTGAATATGCAGTCTTGTGTATATATGTATTAGAAACAATTTGGTGTATAAATCGTCCTTGTAGGATGTATGGTTTGGGAGTTATGACGGAAAAAGCACATGTTTTTGGCCAGCTTCCACTCCAAAAAGTGTTCTACAACTCCTAAACTACAAGAGATAGAGCAAACGGCATTTGGACAAAGGAGTATCCCTTCTTAAGGACGAGGACCTGGTGCTCATTTTAATGCATGAATCGTCCTTATCTGTTATGTAGTTTTTATTTTAGAAAATAAATAAAAAAAATAAAAATTGACAAAAAAGGGCACATGAAATTAATATGAAATCTAATTTTTAAAATTATTTTAAGGATACAGTCTTGTGGGCAGTAGCTTAAGGAACATTTTGATGCATAAATCGTCCTTTTATGACGTATGGTTTAGAAGTTATGGCTAAAAAATCAAAAAAATCGCAAAAAACCACGTCAAAAACTATGATTCATGTAAAAAATTTTAACTAAGATTCTTGAAAAAAATCAAATTCCAGAAAACTTTTTTCTGAATATGCAGTCTTGTGTATATATGTATTAGAAACAATTTGGTGTATAAATCGTCCTTGTAGGATGTATGGTTTGGGAGTTATGACGGAAAAGCACATGTTTTTGGCCAGCTTCCACTCCAAAAAGTGTTCTACAACTCCTAAACTACAAGAGCTAGAGCAAACGGCATTTGGACAAAGAAGTAACCCTACTTAAGGACGAGGACCTGGTGCTCATTTAAATGCATGAATCGTCCTTATCTGATATGTAGTTTTTATTTTAGAAAATAAATAAAAAAAATAAAAATTGACAAAAAAGGGCACATGAAATTAACATGAAATCTAATTTTTAAAATTATTTTAAGGATACAGTCTTGTGAACAGTAGCTTAAGGAACATTTTGATGCATAAATCGTCCTTTTATGATGTACGGTTTAGAAGTTATGGCTAAAAAATCAAAAAAATCGCAAAAAACCACGTCAAAAACTATGATTCATGTAAAAAATTTTAAATAAGATTCTTGAAAAAAAATAAAATTCCAGAAAACTTTTTTCTGAATATGCAGTCTTGTGTATATATGTATTAGAAACAATTTGGTGTATAAATCGTCCTTGTAGGATGTATGGTTTGGGAGTTATGACGGAAAAAGCACATGTTTTTGGCCAGCTTCCACTCCAAAAAGTGTTCTACAACTCCTAAACTACAAGAGATAGAGCAAACGGCATTTGGACAAAGGAGTATCCCTTCTTAAGGACGAGGACCTGGTGCTCATTTTAATGCATGAATCGTCCTTATCTGTTATGTAGTTTTTATTTTAGAAAATAAATAAAAAAAATAAAAATTGACAAAAAAGGGCACATGAAATTAATATGAAATCTAATTTTTAAAATTATTTTAAGGATACAGTCTTGTGGGCAGTAGCTTAAGGAACATTTTGATGCATAAATCGTCCTTTTATGATGTATGGTTTAGAAGTTATGGCTAAAAAATCAAAAAAATCGCAAAAAACCACGTCAAAAACTATGATTCATGTAAAAAATTTTAACTAAGATTCTTGAAAAAAATCAAATTCCAGAAAACTTTTTTCTGAATATGCAGTCTTGTGTTTATATGTATTAGAAACAATTTGGTGTATAAATCGTCCTTGTAGGATGTATGGTTTGGGAGTTATGACGGAAAAAGAACATGTTTTTGGCCAGCTTCCACTCCAAAAAGTGTTCTACAACTCCTAAACTACAAGAGATAGAGCAAACGGCATTTGGACAAAGAAGTAACCCTTCTTAAGGACGAGGACCTGGTGCTCATTTAAATGCATGAATCGTCCTTATCTGTTATGTAGTTTTTATTTTAGAAAATAAATAAAAAAAATAAAAATTGACAAAAAAGGGCACATGAAATTAATATGAAATCTAATTTTTAAAATTATTTTAAGGATACAGTCTTGTGGGCAGTAGCTTAAGGAACATTTTGATGCATAAATCGTCCTTTTATGATGTATGGTTTAGAAGTTATGGCTAAAAAATCAAAAAAATCGCAAAAAACCACGTCAAAAACTATGATTCATGTAAAAAATTTAACTAAGATTCTTGGAAAAAATCAAATTCCAGGAAACTTTTTTCTGAATATGCAGTCTTGTGTATATATGTATTAAAAACAATTTGGTGTATAAATCGTCCTTGTAGGATGTATGGTTTGGGAGTTATGACGGAAAAAGCACATGTTTTTGGCCAGCTTCCACTCCAAAAAGTGTTCTACAACTCCTAAACTACAAGAGATAGAGCAAACGGCATTTGGACAAAGGAGTATTTCTTCTTAAGGACGAGGACCTGGTGCTCATTTTAATGCATGAATCGTCCTTATCTGATATGTAGTTTTTATTTTAGAAAATAAATAAAAAAAATAAAAATTGACAAAAAAGGGCACATGAAATTAACATGAAATCTAATTTTTAAAATTATTTTAAGGATACAGTCTTGTGGGCAGTAGCTTAAGGAACATTTTGATGCATAAATCGTCCTTTTATGATGTATGGTTTAGAAGTTATGGCTAAAAAATCAAAAGAATCGCACAAAACCACGTCAAAAACTATGATTCATGTAAAAATTTTTAAATAAGATTCTTGAAAAAAAATCAAATTCTAGAAAACTTTTTTCTGAATATGCAGTCTTGTGTATATATGTATTAGAAACAATTTGGTGTATAAATCGTCCTTGTAGGATGTATGGTTTGGGAGTTATGACGGAAAAAGCACATGTTTTTGGCCAGCTTCCACTCCAAAAAGTGTTCTACAACTCCTAAACTACAAGAGATAGAGCAAACGGCATTTGGACAAAGGAGTATCCCTTCTTAAGGACGAGGACCTGGTGCTCATTTTAATGCATGAATCGTCCTTATCTGTTATGTAGTTTTTATTTTAGAAAATAAATAAAAAAAATAAAAATTGACAAAAAAGGGCACATGAAATTAATATGAAATCTAATTTTTAAAATTATTTTAAGGATACAGTCTTGTGGGCAGTAGCTTAAGGAACATTTTGATGCATAAATCGTCCTTTTATGACGTATGGTTTAGAAGTTATGGCTAAAAAATCAAAAAAATCGCAAAAAACCACGTCAAAAACTATGATTCATGTAAAAAATTTTAACTAAGATTCTTGAAAAAAATCAAATTCCAGAAAACTTTTTTCTGAATATGCAGTCTTGTGTATATATGTATTAGAAACAATTTGGTGTATAAATCGTCCTTGTAGGATGTATGGTTTGGGAGTTATGACGGAAAAGCACATGTTTTTGGCCAGCTTCCACTCCAAAAAGTGTTCTACAACTCCTAAACTACAAGAGCTAGAGCAAACGGCATTTGGACAAAGAAGTAACCCTACTTAAGGACGAGGACCTGGTGCTCATTTAAATGCATGAATCGTCCTTATCTGATATGTAGTTTTTATTTTAGAAAATAAATAAAAAAAATAAAAATTGACAAAAAAGGGCACATGAAATTAACATGAAATCTAATTTTTAAAATTATTTTAAGGATACAGTCTTGTGAACAGTAGCTTAAGGAACATTTTGATGCATAAATCGTCCTTTTATGATGTACGGTTTAGAAGTTATGGCTAAAAAATCAAAAAAATCGCACAAAACCACGTCAAAAACTATGATTCATGTAAAAATTTTTAAATAAGATTCTTGAAAAAAAATCAAATTCCAGAAAACTTTTTTCTGAATATGCAGTCTTGTGTATATATGTATTAGAAACAATTTGGTGTATAAATCGTCCTTGTAGGATGTATGGTTTGGGAGTTATGACGGAAAAAGCACATGTTTTTGGCCAGCTTCCACTCCAAAAAGTGTTCTACAACTCCTAAACTACAAGAGATAGAGCAAACGGCATTTGGACAAAGGAGTATCCCTTCTTAAGGACGAGGACCTGGTGCTCATTTTAATGCATGAATCGTCCTTATCTGTTATGTAGTTTTTATTTTAGAAAATAAATAAAAAAAATAAAAATTGACAAAAAAGGGCACATGAAATTAATATGAAATCTAATTTTTAAAATTATTTTAAGGATACAGTCTTGTGGGCAGTAGCTTAAGGAATATTTTGATGCATAAATCGTCCTTTTATGATGTATGGTTTAGAAGTTATGGCTAAAAAATCAAAAAAATCGCAAAAAACCACGTCAAAAACTATGATTCATGTAAAAAATTTTAACTAAGATTCTTGAAAAAAATCAAATTCCAGAAAACTTTTTTCTGAATATGCAGTCTTGTGTTTATATGTATTAGAAACAATTTGGTGTATAAATCGTCCTTGTAGGATGTATGGTTTGGGAGTTATGACGGAAAAAGAACATGTTTTTGGCCAGCTTCCACTCCAAAAAGTGTTCTACAACTCCTAAACTACAAGAGATAGAGCAAACGGCATTTGGACAAAGAAGTAACCCTTCTTAAGGACGAGGACCTGGTGCTCATTTAAATGCATGAATCGTCCTTATCTGTTATGTAGTTTTTATTTTAGAAAATAAATAAAAAAAATAAAAATTGACAAAAAAGGGCACATGAAATTAATATGAAATCTAATTTTTAAAATTATTTTAAGGATACAGTCTTGTGGGCAGTAGCTTAAGGAACATTTTGATGCATAAATCGTCCTTTTATGATGTATGGTTTAGAAGTTATGGCTAAAAAATCAAAAAAATCGCAAAAAACCACGTCAAAAACTATGATTCATGTAAAAAATTTAACTAAGATTCTTGGAAAAAATCAAATTCCAGGAAACTTTTTTCTGAATATGCAGTCTTGTGTATATATGTATTAAAAACAATTTGGTGTATAAATCGTCCTTGTAGGATGTATGGTTTGGGAGTTATGACGGAAAAAGCACATGTTTTTGGCCAGCTTCCACTCCAAAAAGTGTTCTACAACTCCTAAACTACAAGAGATAGAGCAAACGGCATTTGGACAAAGGAGTATTTCTTCTTAAGGACGAGGACCTGGTGCTCATTTTAATGCATGAATCGTCCTTATCTGATATGTAGTTTTTATTTTAGAAAATAAATAAAAAAAATAAAAATTGACAAAAAAGGGCACATGAAATTAACATGAAATCTAATTTTTAAAATTATTTTAAGGATACAGTCTTGTGGGCAGTAGCTTAAGGAACATTTTGATGCATAAATCGTCCTTTTATGATGTATGGTTTAGAAGTTATGGCTAAAAAATCAAAAGAATCGCACAAAACCACGTCAAAAACTATGATTCATGTAAAAATTTTTAAATAAGATTCTTGAAAAAAAATCAAATTCCAGAAAACTTTTTTCTGAATATGCAGTCTTGTGTATATATGTATTAGAAACAATTTGGTGTATAAATCGTCCTTGTAGGATGTATGGTTTGGGAGTTATGACGGAAAAAGCACATGTTTTTGGCCAGCTTCCACTCCAAAAAGTGTTCTACAACTCCTAAACTACAAGAGATAGAGCAAACGGCATTTGGACAAAGGAGTATCCCTTCTTAAGGACGAGGACCTGGTGCTCATTTTAATGCATGAATTGTCCTTATCTGTTATGTAGTTTTTATTTTAGAAAATAAATAAAAAAAATAAAAATTTGACAAAAAAGGGCACATGAAATTAATATGAAATCTAGTTTTTAAAATTATTTTAAGGATACAGTCTTGTGGGCAGTAGCTTAAGGAACATTTTGATGCATAAATCGTCCTTTTATGATGTACGGTTTAGAAGTTATGGCTAAAAAATCAAAAAAATCGCACAAAACCACGTCAAAAACTATGATTCATGTAAAAAATTTTAAATAAGATTCTTGAAAAAAAATAAAATTCCAGAAAACTTTTTTCTGAATATGCAGTCTTGTGTATATATGTATTAGAAACAATTTGGTGTATAAATCGTCCTTGTAGGATGTATGGTTTGGGAGTTATGACGGAAAAAGCACATGTTTTTGGCCAGCTTCCACTCCAAAAAGTGTTCTACAACTCCTAAACTACAAGAGATAGAGCAAACGGCATTTGGACAAAGGAGTATTCCTTCTTAAGAACGAGGACCTGGTGCTCATTTTAATGCATGAATTGTCCTTATCTGATATGTAGTTTTTATTTTAGAAAATAAATAAAAAAAATAAAAATTGACAAAAAAGGGCACATGAAATTAACATGAAATCTAATTTTTAAAATTATTTTAAGGATACAGTCTTGTGGGCAGTAGCTTAAGGAACATTTTGATGCATAAATCGTCCTTTTATGATGTATGGTTTAGAAGTTATGGCTAAAAAATCAAAAAAATCGCAAAAAACCACGTCAAAAACTATGATTCATGTAAAAAATTTAACTAAGATTCTTGGAAAAAACCAAATTCCAGGAAACTTTTTTCTGAATATGCAGTCTTGTGTATATATGTATTAAAAACAATTTGGTGTATAAATCGTCCTTGTAGGATGTATGGTTTGGGAGTTATGACGGAAAAAGCACATGTTTTTGGCCAGCTTCCACTCCAAAAAGTGTTCTACAACTCCTAAACTACAAGAGATAGAGCAAACGGCATTTGGACAAAGAAGTTACCCTACTTAAGGACGAGGACCTGGTGCTCATTTAAATGCATGAATCGTCCTTATCTGATATGTAGTTTTTATTTTAGAAAATAAATAAAAAAAATAAAAATTGACAAAAAAGGGCACATGAAATTAACATGAAATCTAATTTTTAAAATTATTTTAAGGCTACAGTCTTGTGAACAGTAGCTTAAGGAACATTTTGATGCATAAATCGTCCTTTTATGACGTATGGTTTAGAAGTTATGGCTAAAAAATCAAAAGAATCGCACAAAACCACGTCAAAAACTATGATCATGTAAAAATTTTTAAATAAGATTCTTGAAAAAAAATCAAATTCCAGAAAACTTTTTTCTGAATATGCAGTCTTGTGTATATATGTATTAGAAACAATTTGGTGTATAAATCGTCCTTGTAGGATGTATGGTTTGGGAGTTATGACGGAAAAAGCACATGTTTTTGGCCAGCTTCCACTCCAAAAAGTGTTCTACAACTCCTTAACTACAAGAGATAGAGCAAACGGCATTTGGACAAAGGAGTATCCCTTCTTAAGGACGAGGACCTGGTGCTCATTTTAATGCATGAATTGTCCTTATCTGTTATGTAGTTTTTATTTTAGAAAATAAATAAAAAAAAATAAAAATTGACAAAAAAGGGCACATGAAATTAATATGAAATCTAATTTTTAAAATTATTTTAAGGATACAGTCTTGTGGGCAGTAGCTTAAGGAACATTTTGATGCATAAATCGTCCTTTTATGATGTATGGTTTAGAAGTTATGGCTAAAAAATCAAAAAAATCGCAAAAAACCACGTCAAAAACTATGATTCATGTAAAAAATTTTAACTAAGATTCTTGAAAAAAAATTAAATTCCTGAAAACTTTTTTCTGAATATGCAGTCTTGTGTATATATGTATTAGAAACAATTTGGTGTATAAATCGTCCTTGTAGGATGTATGGTTTGGGAGTTATGACGAAAAAAGAACATGTTTTTGGCCAGCTTCCACTCCAAAAAGTGTTCTACAACTCCTAAACTACAAGAGATAGCGCAAACGGCATTTGGACAAAGAAGTAACCCTACTTAAGGACGAGGACCTGGTGCTCATTTAAATGCATGAATCGTCCTTATCTGTTATGTAGTTTTTATTTTAGAAAATAAATAAAAAAAATAAAAATTGACAAAAAAGGGCACATGAAATTAACATGAAATCTAATTTTTAAAATTATTTTAAGGATACAGTCTTGTGAACAGTAGCTTAAGGAACATTTTGATGCATAAATCGTCCATTTATGATGTATGGTTTAGAAGTTATGGCTAAAAAATCAAAAAAATCGCAAAAAACCACGTCAAAAACTATGATTCATGTAAAAAATTTGAACTAAGATTCTTGAAAAAAATCAAATTCCAGAAAACTTTTTTCTGAATATGCAGTCTTGTGTATATATGTATTAGATTGGTGTATAAATCGTCCTTGTAGGATGTATTGTTTGGGAGTTATGACGGAAAAAGCACATGTTTTTGGCCAGCTTCCACTCCAAAAAGTGTTCTACAACTCCTAAACTACAAGAGATAGAGCAAACGGCATTTGGACAAAGGAGTATCCCTTCTTAAGGACGAGGACCTGGTGCTCATTTTAATGCATGAATCGTCCTTATCTGATATGTAGTTTTTATTTTAGAAAATAAATAAAAAAAATAAAAATTGACAAAAAAGGGCACATGAAATTAACATGAAATCTAATTTTTAAAATTATTTTAAGGATACAGTCTTGTGGGCAGTAGCTTAAGGAACATTTTGATGCATAAATCGTCCTTTTATGATGTATGGTTTAGAAGTTATGGCTAAAAAATCAAAAGAATCGCACAAAACCACGTCAAAAACTATGATTCATGTAAAAATTTTTAAATAAGATTCTTGAAAAAAAATCAAATTCCAGAAAACTTTTTTCTGAATATGCAGTCTTGTGTATATATGTATTAGAAAGAATTTGGTGTATAAATCGTCCTTGTAGGATGTATGGTTTGGGAGTTATGACGAAAAAAGAACATGTTTTTGGCCAGCTTCCACTCCAAAAAGTGTTCTACAACTCCTAAACTACAAGAGATAGAGCAAACGGCATTTGGACAAAGAAGTAACCCTACTTAAGGACGAGGACCTGGTGCTCATTTAAATGCATGAATCGTCCTTATCTGTTATGTAGTTTTTATTTTAGAAAATAAATAAAAAAAATAAAAATTGACAAAAAAGGGCACATGAAATTAACATGAAATCTAATTTTTTAAATTATTTTAAGGATACAGTCTTGTGAACAGTAGCTTAAGGAACATTTTGATGCATAAATCGTCCATTTATGATGTATGGTTTAGAAGTTATGGCTAAAAAATCAAAAAAATCGCAAAAAACCACGTCAAAAACTATGATTCATGTAAAAAATTTAACTAAGATTCTTGGAAAAAATCAAATTCCAGGAAACTTTTTTCTGAATATGCAGTCTTGTGTATATATGTATTAAAAACAATTTGGTGTATAAATCGTCCTTGTAGGATGTATGGTTTGGGAGTTATGACGGAAAAAGCACATGTTTTTGGCCAGCTTCCACTCCAAAAAGTGTTCTACAACTCCTAAACTACAAGAGATAGAGCAAACGGCATTTGGACAAAGAAGTTACCCTACTTAAGGACGAGGACCTGGTGCTCATTTAAATGCATGAATCGTCCTTATCTGATATGTAGTTTTTATTTTAGAAAATAAATAAAAAAAATAAAAATTGACAAAAAAGGGCACATGAAATTAACATGAAATCTAATTTTTAAAATTATTTTAAGGATACAGTCTTGTGGGCAGTAGCTTAAGGAACATTTTGATGCATAAATCGTCCTTTTATGATGTATGGTTTAGAAGTTATGGCTAAAAAATCAAAAGAATCGCACAAAACCACGTCAAAAACTATGATTCATGTAAAAATTTTTAAATAAGATTCTTGAAAAAAAATCAAATTCCAGAAAACTTTTTTCTGAATATGCAGTCTTGTGTATATATGTATTAGAAAGAATTTGGTGTATAAATCGTCCTTGTAGGATGTATGGTTTGGGAGTTATGACGAAAAAAGAACATGTTTTTGGCCAGCTTCCACTCCAAAAAGTGTTCTACAACTCCTAAACTACAAGAGATAGAGCAAACGGCATTTGGACAAAGAAGTAACCCTACTTAAGGACGAGGACCTGGTGCTCATTTAAATGCATGAATCGTCCTTATCTGTTATGTAGTTTTTATTTTAGAAAATAAATAAAAAAAATAAAAATTGACAAAAAAGGGCACATGAAATTAACATGAAATCTAATTTTTAAAATTATTTTAAGGATACAGTCTTGTGGGCAGTAGCTTAAGGAACATTTTGATGCATAAATCGTCCTTTTATGATGTATGGTTTAGAAGTTATGGCTAAAAAATCAAAAAAATCGCAAAAAACCACGTCAAAAACTATGATTCATGTAAAAAATTTAACTAAGATTCTTGGAAAAAATCAAATTCCAGGAAACTTTTTTCTGAATATGCAGTCTTGTGTATATATGTATTAGAAACAATTTGGTGTATAAATCGTCCTTATAGGATGTATGGTTTGGGAGTTATGACGGAAAAGCACATGTTTTTGGCCAGCTTCCACTCCAAAAAGTGTTCTACAACTCCTAAACTACAAGAGCTAGAGCAAACGGCATTTGGACAAAGAAGTAACCCTACTTAAGGACGAGGACCTGGTGCTCATTTAAATGCATGAATCGTCCTTATCTGATATGTAGTTTTTATTTTAGAAAATAAATAAAAAAAATAAAAATTGACAAAAAAGGGCACATGAAATTAACATGAAATCTAATTTTTAAAATTATTTTAAGGATACAGTCTTGTGGGCAGTAGCTTAAGGAACATTTTGATGCATAAATCGTCCTTTTATGATGTATGGTTTAGAAGTTATGGCTAAAAAATCAAAAGAATCGCACAAAACCACGTCAAAAACTATGATTCATGTAAAAATTTTTATATAAGATTCTTGAAAAAAAATCAAATTCCAGAAAACTTTTTTCTGAATATGCAGTCTTGTGTATATATGTATTAGAAACCATTTGGTGTATAAATCGTCCTTGTAGGATGTATGGTTTGGGAGTTATGACGGAAAAAGCACATGTTTTTGGCCAGCTTCCACTCCAAAAAGTGTTCTACAACTCCTAAACTACAAGAGATAGAGCAAACGGCATTTGGACAAAGGAGTATCCCTTCTTAAGGACGAGGACCTGGTGCTCATTTTAATGCATGAATCGTCCTTATCTGTTATGTAGTTTTTATTTTAGAAAATAAATAAAAAAAATAAAAATTTGACAAAAAAGGGCACATGAAATTAATATGAAATCTAGTTTTTAAAATTATTTTAAGGATACAGTCTTGTGGGCAGTAGCTTAAGGAACATTTTGATGCATAAATCGTCCTTTTATGATGTACGGTTTAGAAGTTATGGCTAAAAAATCAAAAAAATCGCACAAAACCACGTCAAAAACTATGATTCATGTAAAAATTTTTAAATAAGATTCTTGAAAAAAAATCAAATTCCAGAAAACTTTTTTCTGAATATGCAGTCTTGTGTATATATGTATTAGAAACAATTTGGTGTATAAATCGTCCTTGTAGGATGTATGGTTTGGGAGTTATGACGGAAAAAGCACATGTTTTTGGCCAGCTTCCACTCCAAAAAGTGTTCTACAACTCCTAAACTACAAGAGATAGAGCAAACGGCATTTGGACAAAGGAGTATCCCTTCTTAAGAACGAGGACCTGGTGCTCATTTTAATGCATGAATCGTCCTTATCTGATATGTAGTTTTTATTTTAGAAAATAAATAAAAAAAATAAAAATTGACAAAAAAGGGCACATGAAATTAACATGAAATCTAATTTTTAAAATTATTTTAAGGATACAGTCTTGTGGGCAGTAGCTTAAGGAACATTTTGATGCATAAATCGTCTTTTTATGATGTATGGTTTAGAAGTTATGGCTAAAAAATCAAAAAAATCGCAAAAAACCACGTCAAAAACTATGATTCATGTAAAAATTTTTAAATAAGATTCTTGAAAAAAAATCAAATTCCAGAAAACTTTTTTCTGAATATGCAGTCTTTTGTATATATGTATTAGAAACAATTTGGTGTATAAATCGTCCTTGTAGGATGTATGGTTTGGGAGTTATGACGGAAAAAGCACATGTTTTTGGCCAGCTTCCACTCCAAAAAGTGTTCTACAACTCCTAAACTACAAGAGATAGAGCAAACGGCATTTGGACAAAGGAGTATCCCTTCTTAAGGACGAGGACCTGGTGCTCATTTTAATGCATGAATTGTCCTTATCTGTTATGTAGTTTTTATTTTAGAAAATAAATAAAAAAAATAAAAATTTGACAAAAAAGGGCACATGAAATCTAGTTTTTAAAATTATTTTAAGGATACAGTCTTGTGGGCAGTAGCTTAAGGAACATTTTGATGCATAAATCGTCCTTTTATGATGTACGGTTTAGAAGTTATGGCTAAAAAATCAAAAAAATCGCACAAAACCACGTCAAAAACTATGATTCATGTAAAAAATTTTAAATAAGATTCTTGAAAAAAAATCAAATTCCAGAAAACTTTTTTCTGAATATGCAGTCTTGTGTATATATGTATTAGAAACAATTTGGTGTATAAATCGTCCTTGTAGGATGTATGGTTTGGGAGTTATGACGGAAAAAGAACATGTTTTTGGCCAGCTTCCACTCCAAAAAGTGTTCTACAACTCCTAAACTACAAGAGATAGAGCAAACGGCATTTGGACAAAGAAGTAACCCTACTTAAGGACGAGGACCTGGTGCTCATTTAAATGCATGAATCGTCCTTATCTGTTATGTAGTTTTTATTTTAGAAAATAAATAAAAAAAATAAAAATTGACAAAAAAGGGCACATGAAATTAACATGAAATCTCATTTTTAAAATTATTTTAAGGATACAGTCTTGTGAACAGTAGCTTAAGGAACATTTTGATGCATAAATCGTCCATTTATGATGTATGGTTTAGAAGTTATGGCTAAAAAATCAAAAAAATCGCAAAAAACCACGTCAAAAACTATGATTCATGTAAAAAATTTAACTAAGATTCTTGGGAAAAATCAAATTCCAGGAAACTTTTTTCTGAATATGCAGTCTTGTGTATATATGTATTAGAAACAATTTGGTGTATAAATCGTCCTTGTAGGATGTATGGTTTGGGAGTATTGACGGAAAAAGCACATGTTTTTGGCCAGCTTCCACTCCAAAAAGTGTTCTACAACTCCTAAACTACAAGAGATAGAGCAAACGGCATTTGGACAAAGAAGTGACCCTACTTAAGGACGAGGACCTGGTGCTCATTTAAATGCATGAATCGTCCTTATCTGATATGTAGTTTTTATTTTAGAAAATAAATAAAAAAAATAAAAATTGACAAAAAAGGGCACATGAAATTAACATGAAATCTAATTTTTAAAATTATTTTAAGGATACAGTCTTGTGAACAGTAGCTTAAGGAACATTTTGATGCATAAATCGTCCTTTTATGATGTATGGTTTAGAAGTTATGGCTAAAAAATCAAAAGAATCGCACAAAACCACGTCAAAAACTATGATCATGTAAAAATTTTTAAATAAGATTCTTGAAAAAAAATCAAATTCCAGAAAACTTTTTTCTGAATATGCAGTCTTGTGTATATATGTATTAGAAACAATTTGGTGTATAAATCGTCCTTGTAGGATGTATGGTTTGGGAGTTATGACGGAAAAAGCACATGTTTTTGGCCAGCTTCCACTCCAAAAAGTGTTCTACAACTCCTTAACTACAAGAGATAGAGCAAACGGCATTTGGACAAAGGAGTATCCTTTCTTAAGGACGAGGACCTGGTGCTCATTTTAATGCATGAATTGTCCTTATCTGTTATGTAGTTTTTATTTTAGAAAATAAATAAAAAAAATAAAAATTGACAAAAAAGGGCACATGAAATTAATATGAAATCTAATTTTTAAAATTATTTTAAGGATACAGTCTTGTGGGCAGTAGCTTAAGGAACATTTTGATGCATAAATCGTCCTTTTATGATGTATGGTTTAGAAGTTATGGCTAAAAAATCAAAAAAATCGCAAAAAACCACGTCAAAAACTATGATTCATGTAAAAAATTTAACTAAGATTCTTGGAAAAAATCAAATTCCAGGAAACTTTTTTCTGAATATGCAGTCTTGTGTATATATGTATTAGAAACAATTTGGTGTATAAATCGTCCTTATAGGATGTATGGTTTGGGAGTTATGACGGAAAAGCACATGTTTTTGGCCAGCTTCCACTCCAAAAAGTGTTCTACAACTCCTAAACTACAAGAGCTAGAGCAAACGGCATTTGGACAAAGAAGTAACCCTACTTAAGGACGAGGACCTGGTGCTCATTTAAATGCATGAATCGTCCTTATCTGATATGTAGTTTTTATTTTAGAAAATAAATAAAAAAAATAAAAAATGACAAAAAAGGGCACATGAAATTAACATGAAATCTAATTTTTAAAATTATTTTAAGGATACAGTCTTGTGGGCAGTAGCTTAAGGAACATTTTGATGCATAAATCGTCCTTTTATGATGTATGGTTTAGAAGTTATGGCTAAAAAATCAAAAAAATCGCAAAAAACCACGTCAAAAACTATGATTCATGTAAAAAATTTTAACTAAGATTCTTGAAAAAAAATTAAATTCCAGAAAACTTTTTTCTGAATATGCAGTCTTGTGTATATATGTATTAGAAACAATTTGGTGTATAAATCGTCCTTGTAGGATGTATGGTTTGGGAGTTATGACGGAAAAAGAACATGTTTTTGGCCAGCTTCCACTCCAAAAAGTGTTCTACAACTCCTAAACTACAAGAGATAGAGCAAACGGCATTTGGACAAAGAAGTAACCCTACTTAAGGACGAGGACCTGGTGCTCATTTAAATGCATGAATCGTCCTTATCTGTTATGTAGTTTTTATTTTAGAAAATAAATAAAAAAAATAAAAATTGACAAAAAAGGGCACATGAAATTAACATGAAATCTAATTTTTAAAATTATTTTAAGGATACAGTCTTGTGAACAGTAGCTTAAGGAACATTTTGATGCATAAATCGTCCATTTATGATGTATGGTTTAGAAGTTATGGCTAAAAAATCAAAAAAATCGCAAAAAACCACGTCAAAAACTATGATTCATGTAAAAAATTTAACTAAGATTCTTGGAAAAAATCAAATTCCAGGAAACTTTTTTCTGAATATGCAGTCTTGTGTATATATGTAATAAAAACAATTTGGTGTATAAATCGTCCTTGTAGGATGTATGGTTTGGGAGTTATGACGGAAAAAGCACATGTTTTTGGCCAGCTTCCACTCCAAAAAGTGTTCTACAACTCCTAAACTACAAGAGATAGAGCAAACGGCATTTGGACAAAGAAGTTACCCTACTTAAGGACGAGGACCTGGTGCTCATTTAAATGCATGAATCGTCCTTATCTGATATGTAGTTTTTATTTTAGAAAATAAATAAAAAAAATAAAAATTGACAAAAAAGGGCACATGAAATTAACATGAAATCTAATTTTTAAAATTATTTTAAGGATACAGTCTTGTGGGCAGTAGCTTAAGGAACATTTTGATGCATAAATCGTCCTTTTATGATGTATGGTTTAGAAGTTATGGCTAAAAAATCAAAAGAATCGCACAAAACCACGTCAAAAACTATGATTCATGTAAAAATTTTTAAATAAGATTCTTGAAAAAAAATCAAATTCCAGAAAACTTTTTTCTGAATATGCAGTCTTGTGTATATATGTATTAGAAACAATTTGGTGTATAAATCGTCCTTGTAGGATGTATGGTTTGGGAGTTATGACGGAAAAAGCACATGTTTTTGGCCAGCTTCCACTCCAAAAAGTGTTCTACAACTCCTAAACTACAAGAGATAGAGCAAACGGCATTTGGACAAAGGAGTATCCCTTCTTAAGGACGAGGACCTGGTGCTCATTTAAATGCATGAATTGTCCTTATCTGTTATGTAGTTTTTATTTTAGAAAATAAATAAAAAAAAATAAAAATTGACAAAAAAGGGCACATGAAATTAATATGAAATCTAATTTTTAAAATTATTTTAAGGATACAGTCTTGTGGGCAGTAGCTTAAGGAACATTTTGATGCATAAATCGTCCTTTTATGATGTATGGTTTAGAAGTTATGGCTAAAAAATCAAAAAAATCGCAAAAAACCACGTCAAAAACTATGATTCATGTAAAAAATTTTAACTAAGATTCTTGAAAAAAATCAAATTCCAGAAAACTTTTTTCTGAATATGCAGTCTTGTTTATATATGTATTATAAACAATTTGGTGTATAAATCGTCCTTGTAGGATGTATGGTTTGGGAGTTATGACGGAAAAAGAACATGTTTTTGGCCAGCTTCCACTCCAAAAAGTGTTCTACAACTCCTAAACTACAAGAGATAGAGCAAACGGCATTTGGACAAAGAAGTAACCCTTCTTAAGGACGAGGACCTGGTGCTCATTTAAATGCATGAATCGTCCTTATCTGTTATGTAGTTTTTATTTTAGAAAATAAATAAAAAAAATAAAAATTGACAAAAAAGGGCACATGAAATTAACATGAAATCTAATTTTTAAAATTATTTTAAGGACACAGTCTTGTGAACAGTAGCTTAAGGAACATTTTGATGCATAAATCGTCCATTTATGATGTATGGTTTAGAAGTTATGGCTAAAAAATAAAAAAAAAGCAAAAAACCACGTCAAAAACTATGATTCATGTAAAAAATTTAACTAAGATTCTTGAAAAAAATCAAATTCCAGGAAACTTTTTTCTGAATATGCAGTCTTGTGTATATATGTATTAGAAACAATTTGGTGTATAAATCGTCCTTGTAGGATGTATGGTTTGGGAGTTATGACGGAAAAAGCACATGTTTTTGGCCAGCTTCCACTCCAAAAAGTGTTCTACAACTCCTAAACTACAAGAGATAGAGCAAACGGCATTTGGACAAAGGAGTATTCCTTCTTAAGGACGTGGACCTGGTGCTCATTTTAATGCATGAATCGTCCTTATCTGATATGTAGTTTTTATTTTAGAAAATAAATAAAAAAAATAAAAATTGACAAAAAAGGGCACATGAAATTAACATGAAATCTAATTTTTAAAATTATTTTAAGGATACAGTCTTGTGGGCAGTAGCTTAAGGAACATTTTGATGCATAAATCGTCCTTTTATGATGTACGGTTTAGAAGTTATGGCTAAAAAATCAAAAAAATCGCACAAAACCACGTCAAAAACTATGATTCATGTAAAAAATTTTAAATAAGATTCTTGAAAAAAAATCAAATTCCAGAAAACTTTTTTCTGAATATGCAGTCTTGTGTATATATGTATTAGAAACAATTTGGTGTATAAATCGTCCATGTAGGATGTATGGTTTGGGAGTTATGACGGAAAAAGCACATGTTTTTGGCCAGCTTCCACTCCAAAAAGTGTTCTACAACTCCTAAGCTACAAGAGATAGAGCAAACGGCATTTGGACAAAGGAGTATTCTTTCTTAAGGACGAGGACCTGGTGCTCATTTTAATGCATGAATCGTCCTTATCTGATATGTAGTTTTTATTTTAGAAAATAAATAAAAAAAATAAAAATTGACAAAAAAGGGCACATGAAATTAACATGAAATTTAATTTTTAAAATTATTTTAAGGATACAGTCTTGTGAACAGTAGCTTAAGGAACATTTTGATGCATAAATCGTCCATTTATGATGTATGGTTTAGAAGTTATGGCTAAAAAATAAAAAAAAAGCAAAAAACCACGTCAAAAACTATGATTCATGTAAAAAATTTAACTAAGATTCTTGAAAAAAATCAAATTCCAGGAAACTTTTTTCTGAATATGCAGTCTTGTGTATATATGTATTAGAAACAATTTGGTGTATAAATCGTCCTTGTAGGATGTATGGTTTGGGAGTTATGACGGAAAAAGCACATGTTTTTGGCCAGCTTCCACTCCAAAAAGTGTTCTACAACTCCTAAGCTACAAGAGATAGAGCAAACGGCATTTGGACAAAGGAGTATTCTTTCTTAAGGACGAGGACCTGGTGCTCATTTTAATGCATGAATCGTCCTTATCTGATATGTAGTTTTTATTTTA
The DNA here is from genome assembly GCA_963920525.1 of Dichetophora obliterata. Classification (NCBI taxonomy): domain Eukaryota; kingdom Metazoa; phylum Arthropoda; class Insecta; order Diptera; family Sciomyzidae; genus Dichetophora; species Dichetophora obliterata. The sequence goes on along the minus strand of OY986436.1, from coordinate 14,633,349 downwards.
GAAAATAAATAAAAAAAATAAAAATTGACAAAAAAGGGCACATTAAATTAACATGAAATCTAATTTAATCTAATCTAATTATTTTAAGGATACAGTCTTGTGGGCAGTAGCTTAAGGAACATTTTGATGCATAAATCGTCCTTTTATGATGTACGGTTTAGAAGTTATGGCTAAAAAATCAAAAAAATCGCACAAAACCACGTCAAAAACTATGATTCATGTAAAAAATTTTAAATAAGATTCTTGAAAAAAATCAATTTCCAGAAAACTTTTTTCTGAATATGCAGTCTTGTGTATATATGTATTAGAAACAATTTGGTGTATAAATCGTCCTTGTAGGATGTATGGTTTGGGAGTTATGACGGAAAAAAAACATGTTTTTGGCCAGCTTCCACTCCAAAAAGTGTTCTACAACTCCTAAACTACAAGAGATAGAGCAAACGGCATTTGGACAAAGAAGTTACCCTACTTAAGGACGAGGACCTGGTGCTCATTTAAATGCATGAATCGTCCTTATCTGATATGTAGTTTTTATTTTAGAAAATAAATAAAAAAAATAAAAATTGACAAAAAAGGGCACATGAAATTAACATGAAATCTAATTTTTAAAATTATTTTAAGGATACAGTCTTGTGAACAGTAGCTTAAGGAACATTTTGATGCATAAATCGTCCATTTATGATGTATGGTTTAGAAGTTATGGCTAAAAAATCAAAAAAATCGCAAAAAACCACGTCAAAAACTATGATTCATGTAAAAAATTTAACTAAGATTCTTGGAAAAAATCAAATTCCAGGAAACTTTTTTCTGAATATGCAGTCTTGTGTATATATGTATTAAAAACAATTTGGTGTATAAATCGTCCTTGTAGGATGTATGGTTTGGGAGTTATGACGGAAAAAGCACATGTTTTTGGCCAGCTTCCACTCCAAAAAGTGTTCTACAACTCCTAAACTACAAGAGATAGAGCAAACGGCATTTGGACAAAGAAGTTACCCTACTTAAGGACGAGGACCTGGTGCTCATTTAAATGCATGAATCGTCCTTATCTGATATGTAGTTTTTATTTTAGAAAATAAATAAAAAAAATAAAAATTGACAAAAAAGGGCACATGAAATTAACATGAAATCTAATTTTTAAAATTATTTTAAGGATACAGTCTTGTGGGCAGTAGCTTAAGGAACATTTTGATGCATAAATCGTCCTTTTATGATGTATGGTTTAGAAGTTATGGCTAAAAAATCAAAAGAATCGCACAAAACCACGTCAAAAACTATGATTCATGTAAAAATTTTTAAATAAGATTCTTGAAAAAAAATCAAATTCCAGAAAACTTTTTTCTGAATATGCAGTCTTGTGTATATATGTATTAGAAACAATTTGGTGTATAAATCGTCCTTGTAGGATGTATGGTTTGGGAGTTATGACGGAAAAAGCACATGTTTTTGGCCAGCTTCCACTCCAAAAAGTGTTCTACAACTCCTAAACTACAAGAGATAGAGCAAACGGCATTTGGACAAAGGAGTATCCCTTCTTAAGGACGAGGACCTGGTGCTCATTTAAATGCATGAATTGTCCTTATCTGTTATGTAGTTTTTATTTTAGAAAATAAATAAAAAAAAATAAAAATTGACAAAAAAGGGCACATGAAATTAATATGAAATCTAATTTTTAAAATTATTTTAAGGATACAGTCTTGTGGGCAGTAGCTTAAGGAACATTTTGATGCATAAATCGTCCTTTTATGATGTATGGTTTAGAAGTTATGGCTAAAAAATCAAAAAAATCGCAAAAAACCACGTCAAAAACTATGATTCATGTAAAAAATTTTAACTAAGATTCTTGAAAAAAATCAAATTCCAGAAAACTTTTTTCTGAATATGCAGTCTTGTTTATATATGTATTATAAACAATTTGGTGTATAAATCGTCCTTGTAGGATGTATGGTTTGGGAGTTATGACGGAAAAAGAACATGTTTTTGGCCAGCTTCCACTCCAAAAAGTGTTCTACAACTCCTAAACTACAAGAGATAGAGCAAACGGCATTTGGACAAAGAAGTAACCCTTCTTAAGGACGAGGACCTGGTGCTCATTTAAATGCATGAATCGTCCTTATCTGTTATGTAGTTTTTATTTTAGAAAATAAATAAAAAAAATAAAAATTGACAAAAAAGGGCACATGAAATTAACATGAAATCTAATTTTTAAAATTATTTTAAGGACACAGTCTTGTGAACAGTAGCTTAAGGAACATTTTGATGCATAAATCGTCCATTTATGATGTATGGTTTAGAAGTTATGGCTAAAAAATAAAAAAAAAGCAAAAAACCACGTCAAAAACTATGATTCATGTAAAAAATTTAACTAAGATTCTTGAAAAAAATCAAATTCCAGGAAACTTTTTTCTGAATATGCAGTCTTGTGTATATATGTATTAGAAACAATTTGGTGTATAAATCGTCCTTGTAGGATGTATGGTTTGGGAGTTATGACGGAAAAAGCACATGTTTTTGGCAAGCTTCCACTCCAAAAAGTGTTCTACAACTCCTAAACTACAAGAGATAGAGCAAACGGCATTTGGACAAAGGAGTATTCCTTCTTAAGGACGTGGACCTGGTGCTCATTTTAATGCATGAATCGTCCTTATCTGATATGTAGTTTTTATTTTAGAAAATAAATAAAAAAAATAAAAATTGACAAAAAAGGGCACATGAAATTAACATGAAATCTAATTTTTAAAATTATTTTAAGGATACAGTCTTGTGGGCAGTAGCTTAAGGAACATTTTGATGCATAAATCGTCCTTTTATGATGTACGGTTTAGAAGTTATGGCTAAAAAATCAAAAAAATCGCACAAAACCACGTCAAAAACTATGATTCATGTAAAAAATTTTAAATAAGATTCTTGAAAAAAAATCAAATTCCAGAAAACTTTTTTCTGAATATGCAGTCTTGTGTATATATGTATTAGAAACAATTTGGTGTATAAATCGTCCATGTAGGATGTATGGTTTGGGAGTTATGACGGAAAAAGCACATGTTTTTGGCCAGCTTCCACTCCAAAAAGTGTTCTACAACTCCTAAGCTACAAGAGATAGAGCAAACGGCATTTGGACAAAGGAGTATTCTTTCTTAAGGACGAGGACCTGGTGCTCATTTTAATGCATGAATCGTCCTTATCTGATATGTAGTTTTTATTTTAGAAAATAAATAAAAAAAATAAAAATTGACAAAAAAGGGCACATGAAATTAACATGAAATTTAATTTTTAAAATTATTTTAAGGATACAGTCTTGTGAACAGTAGCTTAAGGAACATTTTGATGCATAAATCGTCCATTTATGATGTATGGTTTAGAAGTTATGGCTAAAAAATAAAAAAAAAGCAAAAAACCACGTCAAAAACTATGATTCATGTAAAAAATTTAACTAAGATTCTTGAAAAAAATCAAATTCCAGGAAACTTTTTTCTGAATATGCAGTCTTGTGTATATATGTATTAGAAACAATTTGGTGTATAAATCGTCCTTGTAGGATGTATGGTTTGGGAGTTATGACGGAAAAAGCACATGTTTTTGGCCAGCTTCCACTCCAAAAAGTGTTCTACAACTCCTAAGCTACAAGAGATAGAGCAAACGGCATTTGGACAAAGGAGTATTCTTTCTTAAGGACGAGGACCTGGTGCTCATTTTAATGCATGAATCGTCCTTATCTGATATGTAGTTTTTATTTTAGAAAATAAATAAAAAAAATAAAAATTGACAAAAAAGGGCACATTAAATTAACATGAAATCTAATTTAATCTAATCTAATTATTTTAAGGATACAGTCTTGTGGGCAGTAGCTTAAGGAACATTTTGATGCATAAATCGTCCTTTTATGATGTACGGTTTAGAAGTTATGGCTAAAAAATCAAAAAAATCGCACAAAACCACGTCAAAAACTATGATTCATGTAAAAAATTTTAAATAAGATTCTTGAAAAAAATCAATTTCCAGAAAACTTTTTTCTGAATATGCAGTCTTGTGTATATATGTATTAGAAACAATTTGGTGTATAAATCGTCCTTGTAGGATGTATGGTTTGGGAGTTATGACGGAAAAAAAACATGTTTTTGGCCAGCTTCCACTCCAAAAAGTGTTCTACAACTCCTAAACTACAAGAGATAGAGCAAACGGCATTTGGACAAAGAAGTTACCCTACTTAAGGACGAGGACCTGGTGCTCATTTAAATGCATGAATCGTCCTTATCTGATATGTAGTTTTTATTTTAGAAAATAAATAAAAAAAAATTAAAATTGACAAAAAAGGGCACATGAAATTAACATGAAATCTAATTTTTAAAATTATTTGAAGGATACAATCTTGTGGGCAGTAGCTTAAGGAACATTTTGATGCATAAATCGTCCTTTTATGATGTACGGTTAAGAAGTTATGGCTAAAAAATCAAAAAAATCGCACAAAACCACGTCAAAAACTATGATTCATGTAAAAAATTTTAAATAAGATTCTTGAAAAAAAATCAAATTCCAGAAAACTTTTTTCTGAATATGCAGTCTTGTGTATATATGTATTAGAAACAATTTGGTGTATAAATCGTCCATGTAGGATGTATGGTTTGGGAGTTATGACGGAAAAAGCACATGTTTTTGGCCAGCTTCCACTCCAAAAAGTGTTCTACAACTCCTAAGCTACAAGAGATAGAGCAAACGGCATTTGGACAAAGGAGTATTCTTTCTTAAGGACGAGGACCTGGTGCTCATTTTAATGCATGAATCGTCTTTATCTGATATGTAGTTTTTATTTTAGAAAATAAATAAAAAAAATAAAAATTGACAAAAAAGGGCACATTAAATTAACATGAAATCTAATTTTTAAAATTATTTTAAGGATACAGTCTTGTGGGCAGTAGCTTAAGGAACATTTTGATGCATAAATCGTCCTTTTATGATGTACGGTTTAGAAGTTATGGCTAAAAAATCAAAAAAATCGCACAAAACCACGTCAAAAACTATGATTCATGTAAAAAATTTTAAATAAGATTCTTGAAAAAAAATCAATTTCCAGAAAAATTTTTTCTGAATATGCAGTCTTGTGTATATATGTATTAGAAACAATTTGGTGTATAAATCGTCCTTGTAGGATGTATGGTTTGGGAGTTATGACGGAAAAAGCACATGTTTTTGGCCAGCTTCCACTCCAAAAAGTGTTCTACAACTCCTAAACTACAAGAGATAGAGCAAACGGCATTTGGACAAAGAAGTTACCCTACTTAAGGACGAGGACCTGGTGCTCATTTAAATGCATGAATCGTCCTTATCTGATATGTAGTTTTTATTTTAGAAAATAAATAAAAAAAATAAAAATTGACAAAAAAGGGCACATGAAATTAACATGAAATCTAATTTTTAAAATTATTTTAAGGATACAGTCTTGTGGGCAGTAGCTTAAGGAACATTTTGATGCATAAATCGTCCTTTTATGATGTATGGTTTAGAAGTTATGGCTAAAAAATGAAAAGAATCGCACAAAACCACGTCAAAAACTATGATTCATGTAAAAATTTTTAAATAAGATTCTTGAAAAAAAATCAAATTCCAGAAAACTTTTTTCTGAATATGCAGTCTTGTGTATATATGTATTAGAAACAATTTGGTGTATAAATCGTCCTTGTAGGATGTATGGTTTGGGAGTTATGACGGAAAAAGCACATGTTTTTGGCCAGCTTCCACTCCAAAAAGTGTTCTACAACTCCTAAACTATAAGAGATAGAGCAAACGGCATTTGGACAAAGAAGTTACCCTACTTAAGGACGAGGACCTGGTGCTCATTTAAATGCATGAATCGTCCTTATCTGATATGTAGTTTTTATTTTAGAAAATAAATAAAAAAAATAAAAATTGACAAAAAAGGGCACATGAAATTAACATGAAATCTAATTTTTAAAATTATTTTAAGGATACAGTCTTGTGAACAGTAGCTTAAGGAACATTTTGATGCATAAATCGTCCTTTTATGATGTATGGTTTAGAAGTTATGGCTAAAAAATCAAAAAAATCGCACAAAACCACGTCAAAAACTATGATTCATGTACAAAATTTTAACTAAGATTCTTGAAAAAAAATCAAATTCCAGAAAACTTTTTTCTGAATATGCAGTCTTGTGTATATATGTATTAAAAACAATTTGGTGTATAAATCGTCCTTGTAGGATGTATGGTTTGGGAGTTTTGACGGAAAAAGCACATGTTTTTGGCCAGCTTCCACTCCAAAAAGTGTTCTACAACTCCTAAACTACAAGAGATAGAGCAAACGGCATTTGGACAAAGAAGTTACCCTACTTAAGGACGAGGACCTGGTGCTCATTTAAATGCATGAATCATCCTTATCTGATATGTAGTTTTTATTTTAGAAAATAAATAAAAAAAAATTAAAATTGACAAAAAAGGGCACATGAAATTAACATGAAATCTAATTTTTAAAATTATTTGAAGGATACAGTCTTATGGGCAGTAGCTTAAGGAACATTTTGATGCATAAATCGTCCTTTTATGATGTACGGTTTAGAAGTTATGGCTAAAAAATCAAAAAAATCGCACAAAACCACGTCAAAAACTATGATTCATGTAAAAAATTTTAAATAAGATTCTTGAAAAAAAATCAAATTCCAGAAAACTTTTTTCTGAATATGCAGTCTTGTGTATATATGTATTAGAAACAATATGGTGTATAAATCGTCCATGTAGGATGTATGGTTTGGGAGTTATGACGGAAAAAGCACATGTTTTTGGCCAGCTTCCACTCCAAAAAATGTTCTACAACTCCTAAGCTACAAGAGATAGAGCAAACGGCATTTGGACAAAGGATTATTCTTTCTTAAGGACGAGGACCTGGTGCTCATTTTAATGCATGAATCGTCCTTATCTGATATGTAGTTTTTATTTTAGAAAATAAATAAAAAAAATAAAAATTGACAAAAAAGGGCACATTAAATTAACATGAAATCTAATTTTTAAAATTATTTGAAGGATACAGTCTTGTGGGCAGTAGCTTAAGGAACATTTTGATGCATAAATCGTCCTTTTATGATGTACGGTTTAGAAGTTATGGCTAAAAAATCAAAAAAATCGCACAAAACCACGTCAAAAACTATGATTCATGTAAAAAATTTTAAATAAGATTCTTGAAAAAAAATCAATTTCCAGAAAACTTTTTTCTGAATATGCAGTCTTGTGTATATATGTATTAGAAACAATTTGGTGTATAAATCGTCCTTGTAGGATGTATGGTTTGGGAGTTATGACGGAAAAAAACATGTTTTTGGCCAGCTTCCACTCCAAAAAGTGTTCTACAACTCCTAAACTACAAGAGATAGAGCAAACGGCATTTGGACAAAGAAGTTACCCTACTTAAGGACGAGGACCTGGTGCTCATTTAAATGCATGAATCGTCCTTATCTGATATGTAGTTTTTATTTTAGAAAATAAATAAAAAAAAATAAAAATTGACAAAAAAGGGCACATTAAATTAACATGAAATCTAATTTTTAAAATTATTTGAAGGATACAGTCTTGTGGGCAGTAGCTTAAGAAACATTTTGATGCATAAATCGTCCTTTTATGATGTACGGTTTAGAAGTTATGGCTAAAAAATCAAAAAAATCGCACAAAACCACGTCAAAAACTATGATTCATGTAAAAAATTTTAAATAAGATTCTTGAAAAAAATCAAATTCCAGAAAACTTTTTTCTGAATATGCAGTCTTGTGTATATATGTATTAGAAACAATTTGATGTATAAATCGTCCATGTAGGATGTATGGTTTGGGAGTTATGACGGAAAAAGCACATGTTTTTGGCCAGCTTCCACTCCAAAAAGTGTTCTACAACTCCTAAGCTACAAGAGATAGAGCAAACGGCATTTGGACAAAGGAGTATTCCTTCTTAAGGACGAGGACCTGGTGCTCATTTTAATGCATGAATCGTCCTTATCTAATATGTAGTTTTTATTTTAGAAAATAAATAAAAAAAATAAAAATTGACAAAAAAGGGCACATGAAATTAACATGAAATCTAATTTTTAAAATTATTTTAAGGATACAATCTTGTGGGCAGTAGCTTAAGAAACATTTTGATGCATGAATCGTCCTTTTATGATGTATGGTTTAGAAGTTATGGCTAAAAAATCAAAAAAATCGCACAAAACCACGTCAAAAACTATGATTCATGTAAAAAATTTTAACTAAGATTCTTGAAAAAAATCAAATTCCAGAAAACTTTTTTCTGAATATGCAGTCTTGTGTATATATGTATTAAAAACAATTTGGTGTATAAATCGTCTTTGTAGGATGTATGGTTTGGGAGTTATGACGGAAAAAGCACATGTTTTTGGCCAGCTTCCACTCCAAAAAGTGTTCTACAACTCCTAAACTATAAGAGATAGAGCAAACGGCATTTGGACAAAGAAGTTACCCTACTTAAGGACGAGGACCTGGTGCTCATTTAAATGCATGAATCGTCCTTATCTGATATGTAGTTTTTATTTTAGAAAATAAATAAAAAAAATAAAAATTTACAAAAAAGGGCACATGAAATTAACATGAAATCTAATTTTTAAAATTATTTTAAGGATACAGTCTTGTGGGCAGTAGCTTAAGGAACATTTTAATGCATAAATCGTCCTTTTATGATGTATGGTTTAGAAGTTATGGCTAAAAAATCAAAAAAATCGCACAAAACCACGTCAAAAACTATGATTCATGTACAAAATTTTAACTAAGATTCTTGAAAAAAAATCAAATTCCAGAAAACTTTTTTCTGAATATGCAGTCTTGTGTATATATGTATTAGAAACAATTTGGTGTATAAATCGTCCTTGTAGGATGTATGGTTTGGGAGTTTTGACGGAAAAAGCACATGTTTTTGGCCAGCTTCCACTCCAAAAAGTGTTCTACAACTCCTAAACTACAAGAGATAGAGCAAACGGCATTTGGACAAAGGAGTATCCCTTCTTAAGGACGAGGACCTGGTGCTCATTTTAATGCATGAATCGTCCTTATCTGATATGTAGTTTTTATTTTAGAAAATAAATAAAAAAAATAAAAATTGACAAAAAAGGGCACATGAAATTATAATGAAATCTAATTTTTAAAATTATTTTAAGGATACAGTCTTGTGGGCAGTAGCTTAAGGAACATTTTGATGCATAAATCGTCCTTTTATGATGTATGGTTTAGAAGTTATGGCTAAAAAATCAAAAAATCGCACAAAACCACGTCAAAAACTATGATTCATGTACAAAATTTTAACAAGATTCTTGAAAAAAAATCAAATTCCAGAAAACTTTTTTCTGAATATGCAGTCTTGTGTATAAATGTATTAGAAACAATTTGGTGTATAAATCGTCCTTGTAGGATGTATGGTTTGGGAGTTATGACGGAAAAAAACATGTTTTTGGCCAGCTTCCACTCCAAAAAGTGTTCTACAACTCCTAAACGACAAGAAATAGAGCAAACGGCATTTGGACAATAAATAAAATAAATAAAAAATTAATAAAAAAAATAAAAATTAACAAAAAAGGGCACATGAAATTAACATGAAATCTAATTTTTAAAATTATTTTAAGGATACAGTCTTGTGGGCAGTAGCTTAAGGAACATTTTGATGCATAAATCGTCCTTTTATGATGTACGGTTTAGAAGTTATGGCTAAAAAATCAAAAAAATCGCACAAAACCACGTCAAAAACTATGATTCATGTAAAAAATTTTAAATAAGATTCTTGAAAAAAAATCAAATTCCAGAAAACTTTTTTCTGAATATGCAGTCTTGTGTATATATGTATTAGAAACAATTTGGTGTATAAATCGTCCTTGTAGGATGTATGGTTTGGGAGTTATGACGGAAAAATCACATGTTTTTGGCCAGCTTCCACTCCAAAAAGTGTTCTACAACTCCTAAACTACAAGAGCTAGAGCAAACGGCATTTGGACAAAGAAGTTACCCTACTTAAGGACGAGGACCTGGTGCTCATTTAAATGCATGAATCGTCCTTATCTGATATGTAGTTTTTATTTTAGAAAATAAATAAAAAAAATAAAAATTGACAAAAAAGGGCACATGAAATTAACATGAAATCTAATTTAATCTAATCTAATTATTTTAAGGATACAGTCTTGTGGGCAGTAGCTTAAGGAACATTTTGATGCATAAATCGTCCTTTTATGATGTATGGTTTAGAAGTTATGGCTAAAAAATCAAAAAATCGCACAAAACCACGTCAAAAACTATGATTCATGTACAAAATTTTAACTAAGATTCTTGAAAAAAAAATCAAATTCCAGAAAACTTTTTTCTGAATATGCAGTCTTGTGTATGTATGTATTAGAAACAATTTGGTGTATAAATCGTCCTTGTAGGATGTATGGTTTGGGAGTTATGACGGAAAAAGCTCATGTTTTTGGCCAGCTTCCACTCCAAAAAGTGTTCTACAACTCCTAAACTACAAGAGATAGAGCAAACGGCATTTAGACAAAGGAGTATCCCTTCTTAAGGACGAGGACCTGGTGCTCATTTTAATGCATGAATCGTCCTTATCTGATATGTAGTTTTTATTTTAGAAAATAAATAAAAAAAATAAAAATTGACAAAAAAGGGCACATGAAATTAACATGAAATCTAATTTTTAAAATTATTTTAAGGATACAGTCTTGTGGGTAGTAGCTTAAGGAACATTTTGATGCATAAATCGTTCTTTTATGTTGTACGGTTTAGAAGTTATGGCTAAAAATTCAAAAAAAACGCACAAAACCACGTCAAAAACTATGATTCATGTAAAAAATTTTAAATAAGATTCTTGAAAAAAAATCAAATTCCAGAAAACTTTTTTCTGAATATGCAGTCTTGTGTATATATGTATTAGAAACAATTTGGTGTATAAATCGTCCTTGTAGGATGTATGGTTTGGGAGTTATGACGGAAAAAGCACATGTTTTTGGCCAGCTTCCACTCCAAAAAGTGTTCTACAACTCCTAAACTACAAGAGATAGAGCAAACGGCATTTGGACAAAGGAGTATTTCTTCTTAAGGACGAGGACCTGGTGCTCATTTTAATGCATGAATCGTCCTTATCTGATATGTAGTTTTTATTTTAGAAAATAAATAAAAAAAATAAAAATTGACAAAAAAGGGCACATGAAATTAACATGAAATCTAATTTTTAAAATTATTTTAAGGATACAGTCTTGTGGGCAGTAGCTTAAGGAACATTTTGATGCATAAATCGTCCTTTTATGATGTATGGTTTAGAAGTTATGGCTAAAAAATCAAAAAAATCGCACAAAACCACGTCAAAAACTATGATTCATGTAAAAATTTTTAAATAAGATTCTTGAAAAAAAATCAAATTCCAGAAAACTTTTTTCTGAATTTGCAGTCTTGTGTATATATGTATTAGAAACAATTTGGTGTATAAATCGTCCTTGTAGGATGTATGGTTTGGGAGTTATGACGGAAAAAGCACATGTTTTTGGCCAGCTTCCACTCCAAAAAGTGTTCTACAACTCCTAAACTACAAGAGATAGAGCAAACGGCATTTGGACAAAGGAGTATCCCTTCTTAAGGACGAGGACCTGGTGCTCATTTTAATGCATGAATCGTCCTTATCTGTTATTTAGTTTTTATTTTAGAAAATAAATAAAAAAAATAAAAATTGACAAAAAAGGGCACATGAAATTAACATGAAATCTAATTTTTAAAATTATTTTAAGGATACAGTCTTGTGGGCAGTAGCTTAAGGAACATTTTGATGCATAAATCGTCCTTTTATGATGTATGGTTTAGAAGTTATGGCTAAAAAATCAAAAAATCGCACAAAACCACGTCAAAAACAATGATTCATGTACAAAATTTTAACTAAGATTCTTGAAAAAAAAATCAAATTCCAGAAAACTTTTTTCTGAATATGCAGTCTTGTGTATGTATGTATTAGAAACAATTTGGTGTATAAATCGTCCTTGTAGGATGTATGGTTTGGGAGTTATGACGGAAAAAGCTCATGTTTTTGGCCAGCTTCCACTCCAAAAAGTGTTCTACAACTCCTAAACTACAAGAGATAGAGCAAACGGCATTTAGACAAAGGAGTATCCCTTCTTAAGGACGAGGACCTGGTGCTCATTTTAATGCATGAATCGTCCTTATCTGATATGTAGTTTTTATTTTAGAAAATAAATAAAAAAAATAAAAATTGACAAAAAAGGGCACATGAAATTAACATGAAATCTAATTTTTAAAATTATTTTAAGGATACAGTCTTGTGGGTAGTAGCTTAAGGAACATTTTGATGCATAAATCGTTCTTTTATGTTGTACGGTTTAGAAGTTATGGCTAAAAATTCAAAAAAAACGCACAAAACCACGTCAAAAACTATGATTCATGTAAAAAATTTTAAATAAGATTCTTGAAAAAAAATCAAATTCCAGAAAACTTTTTTCTGAATATGCAGTCTTGTGTATATATGTATTAGAAACAATTTGGTGTATAAATCGTCCTTGTAGGATGTATGGTTTGGGAGTTATGACGGAAAAAGCACATGTTTTTGGCCAGCTTCCACTCCAAAAAGTGTTCTACAACTCCTAAACTACAAGAGATAGAGCAAACGGCATTTGGACAAAGGAGTATTTCTTCTTAAGGACGAGGACCTGGTGCTCATTTTAATGCATGAATCGTCCTTATCTGATATGTAGTTTTTATTTTAGAAAATAAATAAAAAAAATAAAAATTGACAAAAAAGGGCACATGAAATTAACATGAAATCTAATTTTTAAAATTATTTTAAGGATACAGTCTTGTGGGCAGTAGCTTAAGGAACATTTTGATGCATAAATCGTCCTTTTATGATGTATGGTTTAGAAGTTATGGCTAAAAAATCAAAAAAATCGCACAAAACCACGTCAAAAACTATGATTCATGTAAAAATTTTTAAATAAGATTCTTGAAAAAAAATCAAATTCCAGAAAACTTTTTTCTGAATTTGCAGTCTTGTGTATATATGTATTAGAAACAATTTGGTGTATAAATCGTCCTTGTAGGATGTATGGTTTGGGAGTTATGACGGAAAAAGCACATGTTTTTGGCCAGCTTCCACTCCAAAAAGTGTTCTACAACTCCTAAACTACAAGAGATAGAGCAAACGGCATTTGGACAAAGGAGTATCCCTTCTTAAGGACGAGGACCTGGTGCTCATTTTAATGCATGAATCGTCCTTATCTGTTATTTAGTTTTTATTTTAGAAAATAAATAAAAAAAATAAAAATTGACAAAAAAGGGCACATGAAATTAACATGAAATCTAATTTTTAAAATTATTTTAAGGATACAGTCTTGTGGGCAGTAGCTTAAGGAACATTTTGATGCATAAATCGTCCTTTTATGATGTATGGTTTAGAAGTTATGGCTAAAAAATCAAAAAATCGCACAAAACCACGTCAAAAACTATGATTCATGTACAAAATTTTAACTAAGATTCTTGAAAAAAAAATCAAATTCCAGAAAACTTTTTTCTGAATATGCAGTCTTGTGTATGTATGTATTAGAAACAATATGGTGTATAAATCGTCCTTGTAGGATGTATGGTTTGGGAGTTATGACGGAAAAAGCTCATGTTTTTGGCCAGCTTCCACTCCAAAAAGTGTTCTACAACTCCTAAACTACAAGAGATAGAGCAAACGGCATTTAGACAAAGGAGTATCCCTTCTTAAGGACGAGGACCTGGTGCTCATTTTAATGCATGAATCGTCCTTATCTGATATGTAGTTTTTATTTTAGAAAATAAATAAAAAAAATAAAAATTGACAAAAAAGGGCACATGAAATTAACATGAAATCTAATTTTTAAAATTATTTTAAGGATACAGTCTTGTGGGTAGTAGCTTAAGGAACATTTTGATGCATAAATCGTTCTTTTATGTTGTACGGTTTAGAAGTTATGGCTAAAAATTCAAAAAAAACGCACAAAACCACGTCAAAAACTATGATTCATGTAAAAAATTTTAAATAAGATTCTTGAAAAAAAATCAAATTCCAGAAAACTTTTTTCTGAATATGCAGTCTTGTGTATATATGTATTAGAAACAATTTGGTGTATAAATCGTCCTTGTAGGATGTATGGTTTGGGAGTTATGACGGAAAAAGCACATGTTTTTGGCCAGCTTCCACTCCAAAAAGTGTTCTACAACTCCTAAACTACAAGAGATAGAGCAAACGGCATTTGGACAAAGGAGTATTTCTTCTTAAGGACGAGGACCTGGTGCTCATTTTAATGCATGAATCGTCCTTATCTGATATGTAGTTTTTATTTTAGAAAATAAATAAAAAAAATAAAAATTGACAAAAAAGGGCACATGAAATTAACATGAAATCTAATTTTTAAAATTATTTTAAGGATACAGTCTTGTGGGCAGTAGCTTAAGGAACATTTTGATGCATAAATCGTCCTTTTATGATGTATGGTTTAGAAGTTATGGCTAAAAAATCAAAAAAATCGCACAAAACCACGTCAAAAACTATGATTCATGTAAAAATTTTTAAATAAGATTCTTGAAAAAAAATCAAATTCCAGAAAACTTTTTTCTGAATTTGCAGTCTTGTGTATATATGTATTAGAAACAATTTGGTGTATAAATCGTCCTTGTAGGATGTATGGTTTGGGAGTTATGACGGAAAAAGCACATGTTTTTGGCCAGCTTCCACTCCAAAAAGTGTTCTACAACTCCTAAACTACAAGAGATAGAGCAAACGGCATTTGGACAAAGGAGTATCCCTTCTTAAGGACGAGGACCTGGTGCTCATTTTAATGCATGAATCGTCCTTATCTGTTATTTAGTTTTTATTTTAGAAAATAAATAAAAAAAATAAAAATTGACAAAAAAGGGCACATGAAATTAACATGAAATCTAATTTTTAAAATTATTTCAAGGATACAGTCTTGTGGGCAGTAGCTTAAGGAACATTTTGATGCATAAATCGTCCTTTTATGATGTACGGTTTAGAAGTTATGGCTAAAAAATCAAAAAAATCGCAAAAAACCACGTCAAAAACTATGATTCATGTAAAAAATTTGAACTAAGATTCTTGAAAAAAATCAAATTCCAGAAAACTTTTTTCTGAATATGCAGTCTTGTGTATATATGTATTAAAAACAATTTGGTGTATAAATCGTCCTTGTAGGATGTATGGTTTGGGAGTTATGACGGAAAAAGCACATGTTTTTGGCCAGCTTCCACTCCAAAAAGTGTTCTACAACTCCTAAACTACAAGAGATAGAGCAAACGGCATTTGGACAAAGAAGTAACCCTACTTAAGGACGAGGACCTGGTGCTCATTTAAATGCATGAATCGTCCTTATCTGATATGTAGTTTTTATTTTAGAAAATAAATAAAAAAAATAAAAATTGACAAAAAAAGGCACATGAAATTAACATGAAATCTAATTTTTAAAATTATTTTAAGGATACAGTCTTGTGAGCAGTAGCTTAAGGAACATTTTGATGCATAAATCGTCCTTTTATGGTGTATGGTTTAGAAGTTATGGCTAAAAAATCAAAAAAATCGCACAAAACCACGTCAAAAACTATGATTCATGTAAAAATTTTTAAATAAGATTCTTGAAAAAAAATCAAATTCCAGAAAACTTTTTTCTGAATATGCAGTCTTGTGTATATATGTATTAGAAACAATTTGGTGTATAAATCGTCCTTGTAGGATGTATGGTTTGGGAGTTATGACGGAAAAAGCACATGTTTTTGGCCAGCTTCCACTCCAAAAAGTGTTCTACAACTCCTAAGCTACAAGAGATAGAGCAAACGGCATTTGGACAAAGGAGTATCCCTTTTTAAGGACGAGGACCTGGTGCTCATTTTAATGCATGAATCGTCCTTATCTGTTATTTAGTTTTTATTTTAGAAAATAAATAAAAAAAATAAAAATTGACAAAAAAGGGCACATGAAATTAACATGAAATCTAATTTTTAAAATTATTTTAAGGATACAGTCTTGTGGGCAGTAGCTTAAGGAACATTTTGATGCATAAATCGTCCTTTTATGATGTATGGTTTAGAAGTTATGGCTAAAAATTTTAACTAAGATTCTTGAAAAAAATCAAATTCCAGAAAACTTTTTTCTGAATATGCAGTCTTGTGTATATATGTATTAGAAACAATTTGGTGTATAAATCGACCTTGTAGGATGTATGGTTTGGGAGTTATGACGGAAAAAGCACATGTTTTTGGCCAGCTTCCACTCCAAAAAGTGTTCTACAACTCCTAAACTACAAGAGATAGAGCAAACGGCATTTGGACAAAGGAGTATCCCTTCTTAAGGACGAGGACCTGGTGCTCATTTAAATGCATGAATCGTCCTTATCTGATATGTAGTTTTTATTTTAGAAAATAAATAAAAAAAATAAAAATTGACAAAAAAGGGCACATGAAATTAACATGAAATCTACTTTTTAAAATTATTTCAAGGATACAGTCTTGTGGGCAGTAGCTTAAGGAACATTTTGATGCATAAATCGTCCTTTTATGATGTATGGTTTAGAAGTTATGGCTAAAAAAATCAAAAAATCGCACAAAACCACGTCAAAAACTATGATTCATGTACAAAATTTTAACTAAGATTCTTGAAAAAAAATCAAATTCCAGAAAACTTTTTTCTGAATATGCAGTCTTGTGTATATATGTATTAGAAACAATTTGGTGTATAAATCGTCCTTGTAGGATGTATGGTTTGGGAGTTATGACGGAAAAAGCACATGTTTTTGGCCAGCTTCCACTCCAAAAAGTGTTCTACAACTCCTAAACTACAAGAGCTAGAGCAAACGGCATTTGGACAAAGAAGTTACCCTACTTAAGGACGAGGACCTGGTGCTCATTTTAATGCATGAATCGTCCTTATCTGATATGTAGTTTTTATTTTAGAAAATAAATAAAAAAAATAAAAATTGACAAAAAAGGGCACATGAAATTAACATGAAATCTAATTTTTATAATTATTTTAAGGATACAGTCTTGTGGGCAGTAGCTTAAGGAACATTTTGATGCATAAATCGTCCTTTTATGATGTATGGTTTAGAAGTTATGGCTAAAAAATCAAAAAAATCGCACAAAACTATGATTCATGTAAAAATTTTTAAATAAGATTCTTGAAAAAAATCAAATTCCAGAAAACTTTTTTCTGAATATGCAGTCTTGTGTATATATGTATTAGAAACAATTTGGTGTATAAATCGTCCTTGTAGGATGTATGGTTTGGGAGTTATGACGGAAAAAGCACATGTTTTTGGCCAGCTTCCACTCCAAAAAGTGTTCTACAACTCCTAAGCTACAAGAGATAGAGCAAACGGCATTTGGACAAAGGAGTATCCCTTCTTAAGGACGAGGACCTGGTGCTCATTTTAATGCATGAATCGTCCTTATCTGTTATTTAGTTTTTATTTTAGAAAATAAATAAAAAAAATAAAAATTGACAAAAAAGGGCACATGAAATTAACATGAAATCTAATTTTTAAAATTATTTTAAGGATACAGTCTTGTGGGCAGTAGCTTAAGGAACATTTTGATGCATAAATCGTCCTTTTATGATGTATGGTTTAGAAGTTATGGCTAAAAAATCAAAAAAATCGCAAAAAACCACGTCAAAAACTATGATTCATGTAAAAAATTTTAACTAAGATTCTTGAAAAAAATCAAATTCCAGAAAACTTTTTTCTGAATATGCAGTCTTGTGTATATATGTATTAGAAACAATTTGGTGTATAAATCGACCTTGTAGGATGTATGGTTTGGGAGTTATGACGGAAAAAGCACATGTTTTTGGCCAGCTTCCACTCCAAAAAGTGTTCTACAACTCCTAAACTACAAGAGATAGAGCAAACGGCATTTGGACAAAGGAGTATCCCTTCTTAAGGACGAGGACCTGGTGCTCATTTAAATGCATGAATCGTCCTTATCTGATATGTAGTTTTTATTTTAGAAAATAAATAAAAAAAATAAAAATTGACAAAAAAGGGCACATGAAATTGACATGAAATCTAATTTTTAAAATTATTTTAAGGATACAGTCTTGTGGGCAGTAGCTTAAGAAACATTTTGATGCATAAATCGTCCTTTTATGATGTATGGTTTAGAAGTTATGGCTAAAAAAATCAAAAAATCGCACAAAACCACGTCAAAAACTATGATTCATGTACAAAATTTTAACTAAGATTCTTGAAAAAAAATCAAATTCCAGAAAACTTTTTTCTGAATATGCAGTCTTGTGTATATATGTATTAGAAACAATTTGGTGTATAAATCGTCCTTGTAGGATGTATGGTTTGGGAGTTATGACGGAAAAAGCACATGTTTTTGGCCAGCTTCCACTCCAAAAAGTGTTCTACAACTCCTAAACTACAAGAGCTAGTGCAAACGGCATTTGGACAAAGAAGTTACCCTACTTAAGGACGAGGACCTGGTGCTCATTTGAATGCATGAATCGTCCTTATCTGATATGTAGTTTTTATTTTAGAAAATAAATAAAAAAAATAAAAATTGACAAAAAAGGGCACATGAAATTAACATGAAATCTAATTTTTAAAATTATTTTAAGGATACAGTCTTGTGGACAGTAGCTTAAGGAACATTTTGATGCATAAATCGTCCTTTTATGATGTATGGTTTAGAAGTTATGACTAAAAAAATCAAAAAATCGCACAAAACCACGTCAAAAACTATGATTCATGTACAAAATTTTAACTAAGATTCTTGAAAAAAAATCAAATTCCAGAAAACTTTTTTCTGAATATGCAGTCTTGTGTATATATGTATTAGAAACAATTTGGTGTATAAATCGTCCTTGTAGGATGTATGGTTTGGGAGTTATGACGGAAAAAGCACATGTTTTTGGCCAGCTTCCACTCCAAAAAGTGTTCTACAACTCCTAAACTACAAGAGCTAGAGCAAACGGCATTTGGACAAAGAAGTTACCCTACTTAAGGACGAGGACCTGGTGCTCATTTTAATGCATGAATCGTCCTTATCTGATATGTAGTTTTTATTTTAGAAAATAAATAAAAAAAATAAAAATTGACAAAAAAGGGCACATGAAATTAACATGAAATCTAATTTTTAAAATTATTTTAAGGATACAGTCTTGTGGGCAGTAGCTTAAGGAACATTTTGATGCATAAATCGTCCTTTTATGATGTATGGTTTAGAAGTTATGGCTAAAAAATCAAAAAAATCGCACAAAACTATGATTCATGTAAAAATTTTTAAATAAGATTCTTGAAAAAAATCAAATTCCAGAAAACTTTTTTCTGAATATGCAGTCTTGTGTATATATGTATTAGAAACAATTTGGTGTATAAATCGTCCTTGTAGGATGTATGGTTTGGGAGTTATGACGGAAAAAGCACATGTTTTTGGCCAGCTTCCACTCCAAAAAGTGTTCTACAACTCCTAAGCTACAAGAGATAGAGCAAACGGCATTTGGACAAAGGAGTATCCCTTCTTAAGGACGAGGACCTGGTGCTCATTTTAATGCATGAATCGTCCTTATCTGTTATTTAGTTTTTATTTTAGAAAATAAATAAAAAAAATAAAAATTGACAAAAAAGGGCACATGAAATTAACATGAAATCTAATTTTTAAAATTATTTTAAGGATACAGTCTTGTGGGCAGTAGCTTAAGGAACATTTTGATGCATAAATCGTCCTTTTATGATGTATGGTTTAGAAGTTATGGCTAAAAAATCAAAAAAATCGCAAAAAACCACGTCAAAAACTATGATTCATGTAAAAAATTTTAACTAAGATTCTTGAAAAAAATCAAATTCCAGAAAACTTTTTTCTGAATATGCAGTCTTGTGTATATATGTATTAGAAACAATTTGGTGTATAAATCGACCTTGTAGGATGTATGGTTTGGGAGTTATGACGGAAAAAGCACATGTTTTTGGCCAGCTTCCACTCCAAAAAGTGTTCTACAACTCCTAAACTACAAGAGATAGAGCAAACGGCATTTGGACAAAGGAGTATCCCTTCTTAAGGACGAGGACCTGGTGCTCATTTAAATGCATGAATCGTCCTTATCTGATATGTAGTTTTTATTTTAGAAAATAAATAAAAAAAATAAAAATTGACAAAAAAGGGCACATGAAATTGACATGAAATCTAATTTTTAAAATTATTTTAAGGATACAGTCTTGTGGGCAGTAGCTTAAGGAACATTTTGATGCATAAATCGTCCTTTTATGATGTATGGTTTAGAAGTTATGGCTAAAAAAATCAAAAAATCGCACAAAACCACGTCAAAAACTATGATTCATGTACAAAATTTTAACTAAGATTCTTGAAAAAAAATCAAATTCCAGAAAACTTTTTTCTGAATATGCAGTCTTGTGTATATATGTATTAGAAACAATTTGGTGTATAAATCGTCCTTGTAGGATGTATGGTTTGGGAGTTATGACGGAAAAAGCACATGTTTTTGGCCAGCTTCCACTCCAAAAAGTGTTCTACAACTCCTAAACTACAAGAGATAGAGCAAACGGCATTTGGACAAAGGAGTATTTCTTCTTAAGGACGAGGACCTGGTGCTCATTTTAATGCATGAATCGTCCTTATCTGATATGTAGTTTTTATTTTAGAAAATAAATAAAAAAAATAAAAATTGACAAAAAAGGGCACATGAAATTAACATGAAATCTAATTTTTAAAATTATTTTAAGGATACAGTCTTGTGGACAGTAGCTTAAGGAACATTTTGATGCATAAATCGTCCTTTTATGATGTATGGTTTAGAAGTTATGACTAAAAAAATCAAAAAATCGCACAAAACCACGTCAAAAACTATGATTCATGTACAAAATTTTAACTAAGATTCTTGAAAAAAAATCAAATTCCAGAAAACTTTTTTCTGAATATGCAGTCTTGTGTATATATGTATTAGAAACAAGTTGGTGTATAAATCGTCCTTGTAGGATGTATGGTTTGGGAGTTATGACGGAAAAAGCACATGTTTTTGGCCAGCTTCCACTCCAAAAAGTGTTCTACAACTCCTAAACTACAAGAGCTAGAGCAAACGGCATTTGGACAAAGAAGTTACCCTACTTAAGGACGAGGACCTGGTGCTCATTTTAATGCATGAATCGTCCTTATCTGATATGTAGTTTTTATTTTAGAAAATAAATAAAAAAAATAAAAATTGACAAAAAAGGGCACATGAAATTAACATGAAATCTAATTTTTAAAATTATTTTAAGGATACAGTCTTGTGGGCAGTAGCTTAAGGAACATTTTGATGCATAAATCGTCCTTTTATGATGTATGGTTTAGAAGTTATGGCTAAAAAAATCAAAAAATCGCACAAAACCACGTCAAAAACTATGATTCATGTACAAAATTTTAACTAAGATTCTTGAAAAAAAATCAAATTCCAGAAAACTTTTTTCTGAATATGCAGTCTTGTGTATATATGTATTAGAAACAATTTGGTGTATAAATCGTCCTTGTAGGATGTATGGTTTGGGAGTTATGACGGAAAAAGCACATGTTTTTGGCCAGCTTCCACTCCAAAAAGTGTTCTACAACTCCTAAACTACAAGAGCTAGAGCAAACGGCATTTGGACAAAGAAGTTACCCTACTTAAGGACGAGGACCTGGTGCTCATTTTAATGCATGAATCGTCCTTATCTGATATGTAGTTTTTATTTTAGAAAATAAATAAAAAAAATAAAAATTGACAAAAAAGGGCACATGAAATTAACATGAAATCTAATTTTTATAATTATTTTAAGGATACAGTCTTGTGGGCAGTAGCTTAAGGAACATTTTGATGCATAAATCGTCCTTTTATGATGTATGGTTTAGAAGTTATGGCTAAAAAATCAAAAAAATCGCACAAAACTATGATTCATGTAAAAATTTTTAAATAAGATTCTTGAAAAAAATCAAATTCCAGAAAACTTTTTTCTGAATATGCAGTCTTGTGTATATATGTATTAGAAACAATTTGGTGTATAAATCGTCCTTGTAGGATGTATGGTTTGGGAGTTATGACGGAAAAAGCACATGTTTTTGGCCAGCTTCCACTCCAAAAAGTGTTCTACAACTCCTAAGCTACAAGAGATAGAGCAAACGGCATTTGGACAAAGGAGTATCCCTTCTTAAGGACGAGGACCTGGTGCTCATTTTAATGCATGAATCGTCCTTATCTGTTATTTAGTTTTTATTTTAGAAAATAAATAAAAAAAATAAAAATTGACAAAAAAGGGCACATGAAATTAACATGAAATCTAATTTTTAAAATTATTTTAAGGATACAGTCTTGTGGGCAGTAGCTTAAGGAACATTTTGATGCATAAATCGTCCTTTTATGATGTATGGTTTAGAAGTTATGGCTAAAAAATCAAAAAAATCGCAAAAAACCACGTCAAAAACTATGATTCATGTAAAAAATTTTAACTAAGATTCTTGAAAAAAATCAAATTCCAGAAAACTTTTTTCTGAATATGCAGTCTTGTGTATATATGTATTAGAAACAATTTGGTGTATAAATCGACCTTGTAGGATGTATGGTTTGGGAGTTATGACGGAAAAAGCACATGTTTTTGGCCAGCTTCCACTCCAAAAAGTGTTCTACAACTCCTAAACTACAAGAGATAGAGCAAACGGCATTTGGACAAAGGAGTATCCCTTCTTAAGGACGAGGACCTGGTGCTCATTTAAATGCATGAATCGTCCTTATCTGATATGTAGTTTTTATTTTAGAAAATAAATAAAAAAAATAAAAATTGACAAAAAAGGGCACATGAAATTGACATGAAATCTAATTTTTAAAATTATTTTAAGGATACAGTCTTGTGGGCAGTAGCTTAAGGAACATTTTGATGCATAAATCGTCCTTTTATGATGTATGGTTTAGAAGTTATGGCTAAAAAAATCAAAAAATCGCACAAAACCACGTCAAAAACTATGATTCATGTACAAAATTTTAACTAAGATTCTTGAAAAAAAATCAAATTCCAGAAAACTTTTTTCTGAATATGCAGTCTTGTGTATATATGTATTAGAAACAATTTGGTGTATAAATCGTCCTTGTAGGATGTATGGTTTGGGAGTTATGACGGAAAAAGCACATGTTTTTGGCCAGCTTCCACTCCAAAAAGTGTTCTACAACTCCTAAACTACAAGAGCTAGTGCAAACGGCATTTGGACAAAGAAGTTACCCTACTTAAGGACGAGGACCTGGTGCTCATTTTAATGCATGAATCGTCCTTATCTGATATGTAGTTTTTATTTTAGAAAATAAATAAAAAAAATAAAAATTGACAAAAAAGGGCACATGAAATTAACATGAAATCTAATTTTTAAAATTATTTTAAGGATACAGTCTTGTGGACAGTAGCTTAAGGAACATTTTGATGCATAAATCGTCCTTTTATGATGTATGGTTTAGAAGTTATGACTAAAAAAATCAAAAAATCGCACAAAACCACGTCAAAAACTATGATTCATGTACAAAATTTTAACTAAGATTCTTGAAAAAAAATCAAATTCCAGAAAACTTTTTTCTGAATATGCAGTCTTGTGTATATATGTATTAGAAACAATTTGGTGTATAAATCGTCCTTGTAGGATGTATGGTTTGGGAGTTATGACGGAAAAAGCACATGTTTTTGGCCAGCTTCCACTCCAAAAAGTGTTCTACAACTCCTAAACTACAAGAGCTAGAGCAAACGGCATTTGGACAAAGAAGTTACCCTACTTAAGGACGAGGACCTGGTGCTCATTTTAATGCATGAATCGTCCTTATCTGATATGTAGTTTTTATTTTAGAAAATAAATAAAAAAAATAAAAATTGACAAAAAAGGGCACATGAAATTAACATGAAATCTAATTTTTAAAATTATTTTAAGGATACAGTCTTGTGGGCAGTAGCTTAAGGAACATTTTGATGCATAAATCGTCCTTTTATGATGTATGGTTTAGAAGTTATGGCTAAAAAATCAAAAAAATCGCAAAAAACCACGTCAAAAACTATGATTCATGTAAAAAATTTTAACTAAGATTCTTGAAAAAAATCAAATTCCAGAAAACTTTTTTCTGAATATGCAGTCTTGTGTATATATGTATTAGAAACAATTTGGTGTATAAATCGACCTTGTAGGATGTATGGTTTGGGAGTTATGACGGAAAAAGCACATGTTTTTGGCCAGCTTCCACTCCAAAAAGTGTTCTACAACTCCTAAACTACAAGAGATAGAGCAAACGGCATTTGGACAAAGGAGTATCCCTTCTTAAGGACGAGGACCTGGTGCTCATTTAAATGCATGAATCGTCCTTATCTGATATGTAGTTTTTATTTTAGAAAATAAATAAAAAAAATAAAAATTGACAAAAAAGGGCACATGAAATTGACATGAAATCTAATTTTTAAAATTATTTTAAGGATACAGTCTTGTGGGCAGTAGCTTAAGGAACATTTTGATGCATCAATCGTCCTTTTATGATGTATGGTTTAGAAGTTATGGCTAAAAAAATCAAAAAATCGCACAAAACCACGTCAAAAACTATGATTCATGTACAAAATTTTAACTAAGATTCTTGAAAATAATCAAATTCCAGAAAACTTTTTTCTGAATATGCAGTCTTGTGTATATATGTATTAGAAACAATTTGGTGTATAAATCGTCCTTGTAGGATGTATGGTTTGGGAGTTATGACGGAAAAAGCACATGTTTTTGGCCAGCTTCCACTCCAAAAAGTGTTCTACAACTCCTAAACTACAAGAGCTAGAGCAAACGGCATTTGGACAAAGAAGTTACCCTACTTAAGGACGAGGACCTGGTGCTCATTTTAATGCATGAATCGTCCTTATCTGATATGTAGTTTTTATTTTAGAAAATAAATAAAAAATATAAAAATTGACAAAAAAGGGCACATGAAATTAACATGAAATCTAATTTTTAAAATTATTTTAAGGATACAGTCTTGTGGACAGTAGCTTAAGGAACATTTTGATGCATAAATCGTCCTTTTATGATGTATGGTTTAGAAGTTATGACTAAAAAAATCAAAAAATCGCACAAAACCACGTCAAAAACTATGATTCATGTACAAAATTTTAACTAAGATTCTTGAAAAAAAATCAAATTCCAGAAAACTTTTTTCTGAATATGCAGTCTTGTGTATATATGTATTAGAAACAAGTTGGTGTATAAATCGTCCTTGTAGGATGTATGGTTTGGGAGTTATGACGGAAAAAGCACATGTTTTTGGCCAGCTTCCACTCCAAAAAGTGTTCTACAACTCCTAAACTACAAGAGCTAGAGCAAACGGCATTTGGACAAAGAAGTTACCCTACTTAAGGACGAGGACCTGGTGCTCATTTTAATGCATGAATCGTCCTTATCTGATATGTAGTTTTTATTTTAGAAAATAAATAAAAAAAATAAAAATTGACAAAAAAGGGCACATGAAATTAACATGAAATCTAATTTTTAAAATTATTTTAAGGATACAGTCTTGTGGGCAGTAGCTTAAGAAACATTTTGATGCATAAATCGTCCTTTTATGATGTATGGTTTAGAAGTTATGGCTAAAAAATCAAAAAAATCGCACAAAACCACGTCAAAAACTATGATTCATGTAAAAATTTTTAAATAAGATTCTTGAAAAAAATCAAATTCCAGAAAACTTTTTTCTGAATATGCAGTCTTGTGTATATATGTATTAGAAACAATTTGGTGTATAAATCGTCCTTGTAGGATGTAGTTATGACGGAAAAAGCACATGTTTTTGGCCAGCTTCCACTCCAAAAAGTGTTCTACAACTCTTAAACTACAAGAGATAGAGCAAACAGCATTTGGACAAAGGAGTATCCCTTCTTAAGGACGAGGACCTGGTGCTCATTTTAATGCATGAATCGTCCTTATCTGTTATGTAGTTTTTATTTTAGAAAATAAATAAAAAAAATAAAAATTGACAAAAAAGGGCACATGAAATTAACATGAAATCTAATTTTTAAAATTATTTTAAGGATACAGTCTTGTGGGCAGTAGCTTAAGGAACATTTTGATGCATAAATCGTCCTTTTATGATGTATGGTTTAGAAGTTATGGCTAAAAAATCAAAAAAATCGCAAAAAACCACGTCAAAAACTATGATTCATGTAAAAAATTTTAACTAAGATTCTTGAAAAAAAATCAAATTCCAGAAAACTTTTTTCTGAATATGCAGTCTTGTGTATATATGTATTAGAAACAATTTGGTGTATAAATCGTCCTTGTAGGATGTATGGTTTGGGAGTTATGACGGAAAAAGCACATGTTTTTGGCCAGCTTCCACTCCAAAAAGTGTTCTACAACTCCTAAGCTACAAGAGATAGAGCAAACGGAATTTGGACAAAGGAGTATCCCTTCTTAAGGACGAGGACCTGGTGCTCATTTTAATGCATGAATCGTCCTTATCTGTTATTTAGTTTTTATTTTAGAAAATAAATAAAAAAAATAAAAATTGACAAAAAAGGGCACATGAAATTAACATGAAATCTAATTTTTAAAATTATTTTAAGGATACAGTCTTGTGGGCAGTAGCTTAAGGAACATTTTGATGCATAAATCGTCCTTTTATGTTGTATGGTTTAGAAGTTATGGCTAAAAAATCAAAAAAATCGCAAAAAACCACGTCAAAAACTATGATTCATGTAAAAAATTTTAACTAAGATTCTTGAAAATAATCAAATTCCAGAAAACTTTTTTCTGAATATGCAGTCTTGTGTATATATGTATTAGAAACAATTTGGTGTATAAATCGACATTGTAGGATGTATGGTTTGGGAGTTATGACGGAAAAAGCACATGTTTTTGGCCAGCTTCCACTCCAAAAAGTGTTCTACAACTCCTAAACTACAAGAGATAGAGCAAACGGCATTTGGACAAAGGAGTATCCCTTCTTAAGGACGAGGACCTGGTGCTCATTTAAATGCATGAATCGTCCTTATCTGATATGTAGTTTTTATTTTAGAAAATAAATAAAAAAAATAAAAATTGACAAAAAAGGGCACATGAAATTAACATGAAATCTACTTTTTAAAATTATTTCAATTATACAGTCTTGTGGGCAGTAGCTTAAGGAACATTTTGATGCATAAATCGTCCTTTTATGATGTACGGTTTAGAAGTTATGGCTAAAAAATCAAAAAAATCGCAAAAAACCACGTCAAAAACTATGATTCATGTAAAAAATTTGAACTAAGATTCTTGAAAAAAATCAAATTCCAGAAAACTTTTTTCTGAATATGCAGTCTTGTGTATATATGTATTAGAAACAATTTGGTGTATAAATCGACTTTGTAGGATGTATGGTTTGGGAGTTATGACGGAAAAAGCACATGTTTTTGGCCAGCTTCCACTCCAAAAAGTGTTCTACAACTCCTAAACTACAAGAGATAGAGCAAACGGCATTTGGACAAAGGAGTATCCCTTCTTAAGGACGAGGACCTGGTGCTCATTTAAATGCATGAATCGTCCTTATCTGTTATTTAGTTTTTATTTTAGAAAATAAATAAAAAAAATAAAAATTGACAAAAAAGGGCACATGAAATTAACATGAAATCTAGTTTTTAAAATTATTTTAAGGATACAGTCTTGTGGGCAGTAGCTTAAGGAACATTTTGATGCATCAATCGTCCTTTTATGATGTATGGTTTAGAAGTTATGGCTAAAAAAATCAAAAAATCGCACAAAACCACGTCAAAAACTATGATTCATGTACAAAATTTTAACTAAGATTCTTGAAAAAAAATCAAATTCCAGAAAACTTTTTTCTGAATATGCAGTCTTGTGTATATATGTATTAGAAACAAGTTGGTGTATAAATCGTCCTTGTAGGATGTATGGTTTGGGAGTTATGACGGAAAAAGCACATGTTTTTGGCCAGCTTCCACTCCAAAAAGTGT
This sequence comes from Dichetophora obliterata, assembly GCA_963920525.1. Taxonomy (NCBI): domain Eukaryota; kingdom Metazoa; phylum Arthropoda; class Insecta; order Diptera; family Sciomyzidae; genus Dichetophora; species Dichetophora obliterata. The sequence goes on along the minus strand of OY986436.1, from coordinate 14,605,353 downwards.
TCTACAACTCCTAAACTACAAGAGCTAGAGCAAACGGCATTTGGACAAAGAAGTTACCCTACTTAAGGACGAGGACCTGGTGCTCATTTTAATGCATGAATCGTCCTTATCTGATATGTAGTTTTTATTTTAGAAAATAAATAAAAAAAATAAAAATTGACAAAAAAGGGCACATGAAATTAACATGAAATCTAATTTTTAAAATTATTTTAAGGATACAGTCTTGTGGGCAGTAGCTTAAGAAACATTTTGATGCATAAATCGTCCTTTTATGATGTATGGTTTAGAAGTTATGGCTAAAAAATCAAAAAAATCGCACAAAACCACGTCAAAAACTATGATTCATGTAAAAATTTTTAAATAAGATTCTTGAAAAAAAATCAAATTCCAGAAAACTTTTTTCTGAATATGCAGTCTTGTGTATATATGTATTAGAAACAATTTGGTGTATAAATCGTCCTTGTAGGATGTATGGTTTGGGAGTTATGACGGAAAAAGCACATGTTTTTGGCCAGCTTCCACTCCAAAAAGTGTTCTACAACTCCTAAACTACAAGAGATAGAGCAAACAGCATTTGGACAAAGGAGTATCCCTTCTTAAGGACGAGGACCTGGTGCTCATTTTAATGCATGAATCGTCCTTATCTGTTATGTAGTTTTTATTTTAGAAAATAAATAAAAAAAATAAAAATTGACAAAAAAGGGCACATGAAATTAACATGAAATCTAATTTTTAAAATTATTTCAAGGATACAGTCTTGTGGGCAGTAGCTTAAGGAACATTTTGATGCATAAATCGTCCTTTTATGATGTATGGTTTAGAAGTTATGGCTAAAAAATCAAAAAAATCGCACAAAACCACGTCAAAAACTATGATTCATGTAAAAATTTTTAAATAAGATTCTTGAAAAAAAATCAAATTCCAGAAAACTTTTTTCTGAATATGCAGTCTTGTGTATATATGTATTAGAATCAATTTGGTGTATAAATCGTCCTTGTAGGATGTATGGTTTGGGAGTTATGACGGAAAAAGCACATGTTTTTGGCCAGCTTCCACTCCAAAAAGTGTTCTACAACTCCTAAGCTACAAGAGATAGAGCAAACGGCATTTGGACAAAGGAGTATCCCTTCTTAAGGACGAGGACCTGGTGCTCATTTTAATGCATGAATCGTCCTTATCTGTTATTTAGTTTTTATTTTAGAAAATAAATAAAAAAAATAAAAATTGACAAAAAAGGGCACATGAAATTAACATGAAATCTAATTTTTAAAATTATTTTAAGGATACAGTCTTGTGGGCAGTAGCTTAAGGAACATTTTGATGCATAAATCGTCCTTTTATGTTGTATGGTTTAGAAGTTATGGCTAAAGAATCAAAAAAATCGCAAAAAACCACGTCAAAAACTATGATTCATGTAAAAAATTTTAACTAAGATTCTTGAAAATAATCAAATTCCAGAAAACTTTTTTCTGAATATGCAGTATTGTGTATATATGTATTAGAAACAATTTGGTGTATAAATCGACCTTGTAGGATGTATGGTTTGGGAGTTATGACGGAAAAAGCACATGTTTTTGGCCAGCTTCCACTCCAAAAAGTGTTCTACAACTCCTAAACTACAAGAGATAGAGCAAACGGCATTTGGACAAAGGAGTATCCCTTCTTAAGGACGAGGACCTGGTGCTCATTTAAATGCATGAATCGTCCTTATCTGATATGTAGTTTTTATTTTAGAAAATAAATAAAAAAAATAAAAATTGACAAAAAAGGGCACATGAAATTAACATGAAATCTAATTTTTAAAATTATTTTAAGGGTACAGTCTTGTGGGCAGTAGCTTAAGGAACATTTTGATGCATAAATCGTCCTTTTATGATGTATGGTTTAGAAGTTATGGCTAAAAAATCAAAAAAATCGCAAAAAACCACGTCAAAAACTATGATTCATGTAAAAAATTTTAACTAAGATTCTTGAAAAAAAATCAAATTCCAGAAAACTTTTTTCTGAATATGCAGTCTTGTGTATATATGTATTAGAAACAAGTTGGTGTATAAATCGTCCTTGTAGGATGTATGGTTTGGGAGTTATGACGGAAAAAGCACATGTTTTTGGCCAGCTTCCACTCCAAAAAGTGTTCTACAACTCCTAAACTACAAGAGCTAGAGCAAACGGCATTTGGACAAAGAAGTTACCCTACTTAAGGACGAGGACCTGGTGCTCATTTTAATGCATGAATCGTCCTTATCTGATATGTAGTTTTTATTTTAGAAAATAAATAAAAAAAATAAAAATTGACAAAAAAGGGCACATGAAATTAACATGAAATCTAATTTTTAAAATTATTTTAAGGATACAGTCTTGTGGGCAGTAGCTTAAGAAACATTTTGATGCATAAATCGTCCTTTTATGATGTATGGTTTAGAAGTTATGGCTAAAAAATCAAAAAAATCGCACAAAACCACGTCAAAAACTATGATTCATGTAAAAATTTTTAAATAAGATTCTTGAAAAAAAATCAAATTCCAGAAAACTTTTTTCTGAATATGCAGTCTTGTGTATATATGTATTAGAAACAATTTGGTGTATAAATCGTCCTTGTAGGATTTATGGTTTGGGAGTTATGACGGAAAAAGCACATGTTTTTGGCCAGCTTCCACTCCAAAAAGTGTTCTACAACTCTTAAACTACAAGAGATAGAGCAAACAGCATTTGGACAAAGGAGTATCCCTTCTTAAGGACGAGGACCTGGTGCTCATTTTAATGCATGAATCGTCCTTATCTGTTATGTAGTTTTTATTTTAGAAAATAAATAAAAAAAATAAAAATTGACAAAAAAGGGCACATGAAATTAACATGAAATCTAATTTTTAAAATTATTTTAAGGATACAGTCTTGTGGGCAGTAGCTTAAGGAACATTTTGATGCATAAATCGTCCTTTTATGATGTATGGTTTAGAAGTTATGGCTAAAAAATCAAAAAAATCGCACAAAACCACGTCAAAAACTATGATTCATGTAAAAATTTTTAAATAAGATTCTTGAAAAAAAATCAAATTCCAGAAAACTTTTTTCTGAATATGCAGTCTTGTGTATATATGTATTAGAAACAATTTGGTGTATAAATCGTCCTTGTAGGATGTATGGTTTGGGAGTTATGACGGAAAAAGCACATGTTTTTGGCCAGCTTCCACTCCAAAAAGTGTTCTACAACTCCTAAGCTACAAGAGATAGAGCAAACGGCATTTGGACAAAGGAGTATCCCTTCTTAAGGACGAGGACCTGGTGCTCATTTTAATGCATGAATCGTCCTTATCTGTTATTTAGTTTTTATTTTAGAAAATAAATAAAAAAAATAAAAATTGACAAAAAAGGGCACATGAAATTAACATGAAATCTAATTTTTAAAATTATTTTAAGGATACAGTCTTGTGGGCAGTAGCTTAAGGAACATTTTGATGCATAAATCGTCCTTTTATGATGTATGGTTTAGAAGTTATGGCTAAAAAATCAAAAAAATCGCAAAAAACCACGTCAAAAACTATGATTCATGTAAAAAATTTTAACTAAGATTCTTGAAAATAATCAAATTCCAGAAAACTTTTTTCTGAATATGCAGTCTTGTGTATATATGTATTAGAAACAATTTGGTGTATAAATCGACATTGTAGGATGTATGGTTTGGGAGTTATGACGGAAAAAGCACATGTTTTTGGCCAGCTTCCACTCCAAAAAGTGTTCTACAACTCCTAAACTACAAGAGATAGAGCAAACGGCATTTGGACAAAGGAGTATCCCTTCTTAAGGACGAGGACCTGGTGCTCATTTAAATGCATGAATCGTCCTTATCTGATATGTAGTTTTTATTTTAGAAAATAAATAAAAAAAATAAAAATTGACAAAAAAGGGCACATGAAATTAACATGAAATCTAATTTTTAAAATTATTTTAAGGGTACAGTCTTGTGGGCAGTAGCTTAAGGAACATTTTGATGCATAAATCGTCCTTTTATGATGTACGGTTTAGAAGTTATGGCTAAAAAATCAAAAAAATCGCAAAAAACCACGTCAAAAACTATGATTCATGTAAAAAATTTGAACTAAGATTCTTGAAAAAAATCAAATTCCAGAAAACTTTTTTCTGAATATGCAGTCTTGTGTATATATGTATTAGAAACAATTTGGTGTATAAATCGACTTTGTAGGATGTATGGTTTGGGAGTTATGACGGAAAAAGCACATGTTTTTGGCCAGCTTCCACTCCAAAAAGTGTTCTACAACTCCTAAACTACAAGAGATAGAGCAAACGGCATTTGGACAAAGGAGTATCCCTTCTTAAGGACGAGGACCTGGTGCTCATTTAAATGCATGAATCGTCCTTATCTGTTATTTAGTTTTTATTTTAGAAAATAAATAAAAAAAATAAAAATTGACAAAAAAGGGCACATGAAATTAACATGAAATCTAATTTTTAAAATTATTTTAAGGATACAGTCTTGTGGGCAGTAGCTTAAGGAACATTTTGATGCATAAATCGTCCTTTTATGATGTATGGTTTAGAAGTTATGGCTAAAAAATCAAAAAAATCGCACAAAACCACGTCAAAAACTATGATTCATGTAAAAATTTTTAAATAAGATTCTTGAAAAAAAATCAAATTCCAGAAAACTTTTTTCTGAATATGCAGTCTTGTGTATATATGTATTAGAAACAATTTGGTGTATAAATCGTCCTTGTAGGATGTATGGTTTGGGAGTTATGACGGAAAAAGCACATGTTTTTGGCCAGCTTCCACTCCAAAAAGTGTTCTACAACTCCTAAACTACAAGAGCTAGAGCAAACGGCATTTGGACAAAGAAGTTACCCTACTTAAGGACGAGGACCTGGTGCTCATTTTAATGCATGAATCGTCCTTATCTGATATGTAGTTTTTATTTTAGAAAATAAATAAAAAAAATAAAAATTGACAAAAAAGGGCACATGAAATTAACATGAAATCTAATTTTTAAAATTATTTTAAGGATACAGTCTTGTGGGCAGTAGCTTAAGAAACATTTTGATGCATAAATCGTCCTTTTATGATGTATGGTTTAGAAGTTATGGCTAAAAAATCAAAAAAATCGCACAAAACCACGTCAAAAACTATGATTCATGTAAAAATTTTTAAATAAGATTCTTGAAAAAAAATCAAATTCCAGAAAACTTTTTTCTGAATATGCAGTCTTGTGTATATATGTATTAGAAACAATTTGGTGTATAAATCGTCCTTGTAGGATTTATGGTTTGGGAGTTATGACGGAAAAAGCACATGTTTTTGGCCAGCTTCCACTCCAAAAAGTGTTCTACAACTCTTAAACTACAAGAGATAGAGCAAACAGCATTTGGACAAAGGAGTATCCCTTCTTAAGGACGAGGACCTGGTGCTCATTTTAATGCATGAATCGTCCTTATCTGTTATGTAGTTTTTATTTTAGAAAATAAATAAAAAAAATAAAAATTGACAAAAAAGGGCACATGAAATTAACATGAAATCTAATTTTTAAAATTATTTTAAGGATACAGTCTTGTGGGCAGTAGCTTAAGGAACATTTTGATGCATAAATCGTCCTTTTATGATGTATGGTTTAGAAGTTATGGCTAAAAAATCAAAAAAATCGCACAAAACCACGTCAAAAACTATGATTCATGTAAAAATTTTTAAATAAGATTCTTGAAAAAAAATCAAATTCCAGAAAACTTTTTTCTGAATATGCAGTCTTGTGTATATATGTATTAGAAACAATTTGGTGTATAAATCGTCCTTGTAGGATGTATGGTTTGGGAGTTATGACGGAAAAAGCACATGTTTTTGGCCAGCTTCCACTCCAAAAAGTGTTCTACAACTCCTAAGCTACAAGAGATAGAGCAAACGGCATTTGGACAAAGGAGTATCCCTTCTTAAGGACGAGGACCTGGTGCTCATTTTAATGCATGAATCGTCCTTATCTGTTATTTAGTTTTTATTTTAGAAAATAAATAAAAAAAATAAAAATTGACAAAAAAGGGCACATGAAATTAACATGAAATCTAATTTTTAAAATTATTTTAAGGATACAGTCTTGTGGGCAGTAGCTTAAGGAACATTTTGATGCATAAATCGTCCTTTTATGTTGTATGGTTTAGAAGTTATGGCTAAAAAATCAAAAAAATCGCAAAAAACCACGTCAAAAACTATGATTCATGTAAAAAATTTTAACTAAGATTCTTGAAAATAATCAAATTCCAGAAAACTTTTTTCTGAATATGCAGTCTTGTGTATATATGTATTAGAAACAATTTGGTGTATAAATCGACATTGTAGGATGTATGGTTTGGGAGTTATGACGGAAAAAGCACATGTTTTTGGCCAGCTTCCACTCCAAAAAGTGTTCTACAACTCCTAAACTACAAGAGATAGAGCAAACGGCATTTGGACAAAGGAGTATCCCTTCTTAAGGACGAGGACCTGGTGCTCATTTAAATGCATGAATCGTCCTTATCTGATATGTAGTTTTTATTTTAGAAAATAAATAAAAAAAATAAAAATTGACAAAAAAGGGCACATGAAATTAACATGAAATCTAATTTTTAAAATTATTTTAAGGGTACAGTCTTGTGGGCAGTAGCTTAAGGAACATTTTGATGCATAAATCGTCCTTTTATGATGTACGGTTTAGAAGTTATGGCTAAAAAATCAAAAAAATCGCAAAAAACCACGTCAAAAACTATGATTCATGTAAAAAATTTGAACTAAGATTCTTGAAAAAAATCAAATTCCAGAAAACTTTTTTCTGAATATGCAGTCTTGTGTATATATGTATTAGAAACAATTTGGTGTATAAATCGACTTTGTAGGATGTATGGTTTGGGAGTTATGACGGAAAAAGCACATGTTTTTGGCCAGCTTCCACTCCAAAAAGTGTTCTACAACTCCTAAACTACAAGAGATAGAGCAAACGGCATTTGGACAAAGGAGTATCCCTTCTTAAGGACGAGGACCTGGTGCTCATTTAAATGCATGAATCGTCCTTATCTGTTATTTAGTTTTTATTTTAGAAAATAAATAAAAAAAATAAAAATTGACAAAAAAGGGCACATGAAATTAACATGAAATCTAATTTTTAAAATTATTTTAAGGATACAGTCTTGTGGGCAGTAGCTTAAGGAACATTTTGATGCATAAATCGTCCTTTTATGATGTATGGTTTAGAAGTTATGGCTAAAAAATCAAAAAAATCGCACAAAACTATGATTCATGTAAAAATTTTTAAATAAGATTCTTGAAAAAAAATCAAATTCCAGAAAACTTTTTTCTGAATATGCAGTCTTGTGTATATATGTATTAGAAACAATTTGGTGTATAAATCGTCCTTGTAGGATGTATGGTTTGGGAGTTATGACGGAAAAAGCACATGTTTTTGGCCAGCTTCCACTCCAAAAAGTGTTCTACAACTCCTAAGCTACAAGAGATAGAGCAAACGGCATTTGGACAAAGGAGTATCCCTTCTTAAGGACGAGGACCTGGTGCTCATTTTAATGCATGAATCGTCCTTATCTGTTATTTAGTTTTTATTTTAGAAAATAAATAAAAAAAATAAAAATTGACAAAAAAGGGCACATGAAATTAACATGAAATCTAATTTTTAAAATTATTTTAAGGATACAGTCTTGTGGGCAGTAGCTTAAGGAACATTTTGATGCATAAATCGTCCTTTTATGATGTATGGTTTAGAAGTTATGGCTAAAAAATCAAAAAAATCGCAAAAAACCACGTCAAAAACTATGATTCATGTAAAAAATTTTAACTAAGATTCTTGAAAAAAATCAAATTCCAGAAAACTTTTTTCTGAATATGCAGTCTTGTGTATATATGTATTAGAAACAATTTGGTGTATAAATCGACCTTGTAGGATGTATGGTTTGGGAGTTATGACGGAAAAAGCACATGTTTTTGGCCAGCTTCCACTCCAAAAAGTGTTCTACAACTCCTAAACTACAAGAGATAGAGCAAACGGCATTTGGACAAAGGAGTATCCCTTCTTAAGGACGAGGACCTGGTGCTTATTTAAATGCATGAATCGTCCTTATCTGTTATGTAGTTTTTATTTTAGAAAATAAATAAAAAAAAATAAAAATTGACAAAAAAGGGCACATGAAATTAACATGAAATCTAATTTTTAAAATTATTTTAAGGATACAGTCTTGTGGGCAGTAGCTTAAGGAACATTTTGATGCATAAATCGTCCTTTTATGATGTATGGTTTAGAAGTTATGGCTAAAAAATCAAAAAAATCGCAAAAAACCACGTCAAAAACTATGATTCATGTAAAAAATTTGAACTAAGATTCTTGAAAAAAATCAAATTCCAGAAAACTTTTTTCTGAATATGCAGTCTTGTGTATATATGTATTAGAAACAATTTGGTGTATAAATCGTTCTTGTAGGATGTATGGTTTGGGAGTTATGACGGAAAATGCACATGTTTTTGGCCAGCTTCCACTCCAAAAAGTGTTCTACAACTCCTAAACTACAAGAGATAGAACAAACGGCATTTGGACAAAGGAGTATCCCTTCTTAAGGACGAGGACCTGGTGCTCATTTTAATGCATGAATCGTCCTTATCTGTTATGTAGTTTTTATTTTAGAAAATAAATAAAAAAAATAAAAATTGACAAAAAAGGGCACATGAAATTAACATGAAATCTAATTTGTACAATTATTTTAAGGATACAGTCTTGTGGGCAGTAGCTTAAGGAACATTTTGATGCATAAATCGTCCTTTTATGATGTATGGTTTAGAAGTTATGGCTAAAAAATCAAAAAATCGCACAAAACCACGTCAAAAACTATGATTCATGTACAAAATTTTAACTAAGATTCTTGAAAAAAATCAAATTCCAGAAAACTTTTTTCTGAATATGCAGTCTTGTGTATATATGTATTAGAAACAATTTGGTGTATAAATCGTCCTTGTAGGATGTATGGTTTGGGAGTTATGACGGAAAAAGCACATGTTTTTGGCCAGCTTCCACTCCAAAAAGTGTTCTACAACTCCTAAACTGCAAGAGCTAGAGCAAACGACATTTGGACAAAGAAGTTACCCTACTTAAGGACGAGGACCTGGTGCTCATTTAAATGCATGAATCGTCCTTATCTGATATGTAGTTTTTATTTTAGAAAATAAATAAAAAAAATAAAAATTGACAAAAAAGGGCACATGAAATTAACATGAAATCTAATTTTTAAAATTATTTTAAGGATACAGTCTTGTGGGTAGTAGCTTAAGGAACATTTTGATGCATAAATCGTCCTTTTATGATGTACGGTTTAGAAGTTATGGCTAAAAAATCAAAAAAATCGCACAAAACCACGTCAAAAACTATGATTCATGTAAAAAATTTTAAATAAGATTCTTGAAAAAAAATCAAATTCCAGAAAACTTTTTTCTGAATATGCAGTCTTGTGTATATATGTATTAGAAACAATTTGGTGTATAAATCGTCCTTGTAGGATGTATGGTTTGGGAGTTATGACGGAAAAAGCACATGTTTTTGGCCAGCTTCCACCGGCATTTGGACAAAGGAGTATCCCTTCTTAAGGATGAGGACCTGGTGCTCATTTTAATGCATGAATCGTCCTTATCTGATATGTAGTTTTTATTTTAGAAAATAAATAAAAAAAATAAAAATTGACAAAAAAGGGCACATGAAATTAACATGAAATCTAATTTTTAAAATTATTTTAAGGATACAGTCTTGTGGACAGTAGCTTAAGGAACAATTTGATGTATAAATCGTCCTTTTATGATGTATGGTTTAGAAGTTATGGCTAAAAAATCAAAAAAATCGCACAAAACCACGTCAAAAACTATGATTCATGTAAAAATTTTTAAATAAGATTCTTGAAAAAAATCAAATTCCAGAAAACTTTTTTCTAAATATGCAGTCTTGTGTATATATATATTAGAAACAATTTGGTGTATAAATCGTCCTTGTAGGATGTATGGTTTGGGAGTTATGACGGAAAAAGCACATGTTTTTGGCCAGCTTCCACTCCAAAAAGTGTTCTACAACTCCTAAACTACAAGAGATAGAGCAAACGGCGTTTGGACAAAGGAGTATCCCTTCTTAAGGACGAGGACCTGGTGCTCATTTTAATGCATGAATCGTCCTTATCTGATATGTAGTTTTTATTTTAGAAAATAAATAAAAAAAATAAAAATTGACAAAAAAGGGCACATGAAATTAACATGAAATCTAATTTTTAAAATTATTTTAAGGATACAGTCTTGTGGACAGTAGCTTAAGGAACATTTTGATGTATAAATCGTCCTTTTATGATGTATGGTTTAGAAGTTATGGCTAAAAAATCAAAAAAATCGCACAAAACCACGTCAAAAACTATGATTCATGTAAAAATTTTTAAATAAGATTCTTGAAAAAAATCAAATTCCAGAAAACTTTTTTCTGAATATGCAGTCTTGTGTATATATATATTAGAAACAATTTGGTGTATAAATCGTCCTTGTAGGATGTATGGTTTGGGAGTTATGACGGAAAAAGCACATGTTTTTGGCCAGCTTCCACTCCAAAAAGTGTTCTACAACTCCTAAACTACAAGAGATAGAGCAAACGGCATTTGGACAAAGGAGTATCCCTTCTTAAGGACGAGGACCTGGTGCTCATTTTAATGCATGAATCGTCCTTATCTGATATGTAGTTTTTATTTTAGAAAATAAATAAAAAAAATAAAAATTGACAAAAAAGGGCACATGAAATTAACATGAAATCTAATTTTTAAAATTATTTTAAGGATACAGTCTTGTGGGCAGTAGCTTAAGGAACATTTTGATGTATAAATCGTCCTTTTATGATGTATGGTTTAGAAGTTATGGCTAAAAAATCAAAAAAATCGCACAAAACCACGTCAAAAACTATAATTCATGTAAAAATTTTTAAATAAGATTCTTGAAAAAAATCAAATTCCAGAAAACTTTTTTCTGAATATGCAGTCTTGTGTATATATGTATTAGAAACAATTTGGTGTATAAATCGTCCTTGTAGGATGTATGGTTTGGGAGTTATGACGGAAAAAGCACATGTTTTTGGCCAGCTTCCACTCCAAAAAGTGTTCTACAACTCCTAAACTACAAGAGATAGAGCAAACGGCATTTGGACAAAGGAGTATCCCTTCTTAAGGACGAGGACCTGGTGCTCATTTTAATGCATGAATCGTCCTTATCTGATATGTAGTTTTTATTTTAGAAAATAAATAAAAAAAATAAAAATTGACAAAAAAGGGCACATGAAATTAACATGAAATCTAATTTTTAAAATTATTTTAAGGATACAGTCTTGTGGGCAGTAGCTTAAGGAACATTTTGATGTATAAATCGTCCTTTTATGATGTATGGTTTAGAAGTTATGGCTAAAAAATCAAAAAAATCGCACAAAACCACGTCAAAAACTATAATTCATGTAAAAATTTTTAAATAAGATTCTTGAAAAAAATCAAATTCCAGAAAACTTTTTTCTGAATATGCAGTCTTGTGTATATATGTATTAGAAACAATTTGGTGTATAAATCGTCCTTGTAGGATGTATGGTTTGGGAGTTATGACGGAAAAAGCACATGTTTTTGGCCAGCTTCCACTCCAAAAAGTGTTCTACAACTCCTAAACTACAAGAGATAGAGCAAACGGCATTTGGACAAAGGAGTATCCCTTCTTAAGGACGAGGACCTGGTGCTCATTTTAATGCATGAATCGTCCTTATCTGATATGTAGTTTTTATTTTAGAAAATAAATAAAAAAAATAAAAATTGACAAAAAAGGGCACATGAAATTAACATGAAATCTAATTTTTAAAATTATTTTAAGGATACAGTCTTGTGGACAGTAGCTTAAGGAACATTTTGATGTATAAATCGTCCTTTTATGATGTATGGTTTAGAAGTTATGGCTAAAAAATCAAAAAAATCGCACAAAACCACGTCAAAAACTATGATTCATGTAAAAATTTTTAAATAAGATTCTTGAAAAAAATCAAATTCCAGAAAACTTTTTTCTGAATATGCAGTCTTGTGTATATATGTATTAGAAACAATTTGGTGTATAAATCGTCCTTGTAAAAATTTTTGAATAAGATTCTTGAAAAAAATCAAATTCCAGAAAACTTTTTTCTGAATATGCAGTCTTGTGTATATATGTATTAGAAACAATTTGGTGTATAAATCGTCCTTGTAGGATGTATGGTTTGGGAGTTATGACGGAAAAAGCACATGTTTTTGGCCAGCTTCCACTCCAAAAAGTGTTCTACAACTCCTAAACTACAAGAGATAGAGCAAACGGCATTTGGACAAAGGAGTATCCCTTCTTAAGGACGAGGACCTGGTGCTCATTTTAATGCATGAATCGTCCTTATCTGTTATGTAGTTTTTATTTTAGAAAATAAATAAAAAAAATAAAAATTGACAAAAAAGGGCACATGAAATTAACATGAAATCTAATTTTTAAAATTATTTTAAGGATACAGTCTTGTGGGCAGTAGCTTAAGGAACATTTTGATGCATAAATCGTCCTTTTATGATGTATGGTTTAGAAGTTATGGCTAAAAAATCAAAAAAATCGCAAAAAACCACGTCAAAAACTATGATTCATGTAAAAAATTTGAACTAAGATTCTTGAAAAAAATCAAATTCCAGAAAACTTTTTTCTGAATATGCAGTCTTGTGTATATATGTATTAGAAACAATTTGGTGTATAAATCGTTCTTGTAGGATGTATGGTTTGGGAGTTATGACGGAAAATGCACATGTTTTTGGCCAGCTTCCACTCCAAAAAGTGTTCTACAACTCCTAAACTACAAGAGATAGAGCAAACGGCATTTGGACAAAGGAGTATCCCTTCTTAAGGACGAGGACCTGGTGCTCATTTTAATGCATGAATCGTCCTTATCTGTTATGTAGTTTTTATTTTAGAAAATAAATAAAAAAAATAAAAATTGACAAAAAAGGGCACATGAAATTAACATGAAATCTAATTTGTACAATTATTTTAAGGATACAGTCTTGTGGGCAGTAGCTTAAGGAACATTTTGATGCATAAATCGTCCTTTTATGATGTATGGTTTAGAAGTTATGGCTAAAAAATCAAAAAATCGCACAAAACCACGTCAAAAACTATGATTCATGTACAAAATTTTAACTAAGATTCTTGAAAAAAAATCAAATTCCAGAAAACTTTTTTCTGAATATGCAGTCTTGTGTATATATGTATTAGAAACAATTTGGTGTATAAATCGTCCTTGTAGGATGTATGGTTTGGGAGTTATGACGGAAAAAGCACATGTTTTTGGCCAGCTTCCACTCCAAAAAGTGTTCTACAACTCCTAAACTGCAAGAGCTAGAGCAAACGGCATTTGGACAAAGAAGTTACCCTACTTAAGGACGAGGACCTGGTGCTCATTTAAATGCATGAATCGTCCTTATCTGATATGTAGTTTTTATTTTAGAAAATAAATAAAAAAAATAAAAATTGACAAAAAAGGGCACATGAAATTAACATGAAATCTAATTTTTAAAATTATTTTAAGGATACAGTCTTGTGGGTAGTAGCTTAAGGAACATTTTGATGCATAAATCGTCCTTTTATGATGTACGGTTTAGAAGTTATGGCTAAAAAATCAAAAAAATCGCACAAAACCACGTCAAAAACTATGATTCATGTAAAAAATTTTAAATAAGATTCTTGAAAAAAAATCAAATTCCAGAAAACTTTTTTCTGAATATGCAGTCTTGTGTATATATGTATTAGAAACAATTTGGTGTATAAATCGTCCTTTTAGGATGTATAGTTTGGGAGTTATGACGGAAAAAGCACATGTTTTTGGCCAGCTTCTACCGGCATTTGGACAAAGGAGTATCCCTTCTTAAGGACGAGGACCTGGTGCTCATTTTAATGCATGAATCGTCCTTATCTGTTATTTAGTTTTTATTTTAGAAAATAAATAAAAAAAATAAAAATTGACAAAAAAGGGCACATGAAATTAACATGAAATCTAATTTTTAAAATTATTTTAAGGATACAGTCTTGTGGGCAGTAGCTTAAGGAACATTTTGATGCATAAATCGTCCTTTTATGTTGTATGGTTTAGAAGTTATGGCTAAAGAATCAAAAAAATCGCAAAAAACCACGTCAAAAACTATGATTCATGTAAAAAATTTTAACTAAGATTCTTGAAAATAATCAAATTCCAGAAAACTTTTTTCTGAATATGCAGTATTGTGTATATATGTATTAGAAACAATTTGGTGTATAAATCGACCTTGTAGGATGTATGGTTTGGGAGTTATGACGGAAAAAGCACATGTTTTTGGCCAGCTTCCACTCCAAAAAGTGTTCTACAACTCCTAAACTACAAGAGATAGAGCAAACGGCATTTGGACAAAGGAGTATCCCTTCTTAAGGACGAGGACCTGGTGCTCATTTAAATGCATGAATCGTCCTTATCTGATATGTAGTTTTTATTTTAGAAAATAAATAAAAAAAATAAAAATTGACAAAAAAGGGCACATGAAATTAACATGAAATCTAATTTTTAAAATTATTTTAAGGGTACAGTCTTGTGGGCAGTAGCTTAAGGAACATTTTGATGCATAAATCGTCCTTTTATGATGTATGGTTTAGAAGTTATGGCTAAAAAATCAAAAAAATCGCAAAAAACCACGTCAAAAACTATGATTCATGTAAAAAATTTTAACTAAGATTCTTGAAAAAAAATCAAATTCCAGAAAACTTTTTTCTGAATATGCAGTCTTGTGTATATATGTATTAGAAACAAGTTGGTGTATAAATCGTCCTTGTAGGATGTATGGTTTGGGAGTTATGACGGAAAAAGCACATGTTTTTGGCCAGCTTCCACTCCAAAAAGTGTTCTACAACTCCTAAACTACAAGAGCTAGAGCAAACGGCATTTGGACAAAGAAGTTACCCTACTTAAGGACGAGGACCTGGTGCTCATTTTAATGCATGAATCGTCCTTATCTGATATGTAGTTTTTATTTTAGAAAATAAATAAAAAAAATAAAAATTGACAAAAAAGGGCACATGAAATTAACATGAAATCTAATTTTTAAAATTATTTTAAGGATACAGTCTTGTGGGCAGTAGCTTAAGAAACATTTTGATGCATAAATCGTCCTTTTATGATGTATGGTTTAGAAGTTATGGCTAAAAAATCAAAAAAATCGCACAAAACCACGTCAAAAACTATGATTCATGTAAAAATTTTTAAATAAGATTCTTGAAAAAAAATCAAATTCCAGAAAACTTTTTTCTGAATATGCAGTCTTGTGTATATATGTATTAGAAACAATTTGGTGTATAAATCGTCCTTGTAGGATTTATGGTTTGGGAGTTATGACGGAAAAAGCACATGTTTTTGGCCAGCTTCCACTCCAAAAAGTGTTCTACAACTCTTAAACTACAAGAGATAGAGCAAACAGCATTTGGACAAAGGAGTATCCCTTCTTAAGGACGAGGACCTGGTGCTCATTTTAATGCATGAATCGTCCTTATCTGTTATGTAGTTTTTATTTTAGAAAATAAATAAAAAAAATAAAAATTGACAAAAAAGGGCACATGAAATTAACATGAAATCTAATTTTTAAAATTATTTTAAGGATACAGTCTTGTGGGCAGTAGCTTAAGGAACATTTTGATGCATAAATCGTCCTTTTATGATGTATGGTTTAGAAGTTATGGCTAAAAAATCAAAAAAATCGCACAAAACCACGTCAAAAACTATGATTCATGTAAAAATTTTTAAATAAGATTCTTGAAAAAAAATCAAATTCCAGAAAACTTTTTTCTGAATATGCAGTCTTGTGTATATATGTATTAGAAACAATTTGGTGTATAAATCGTCCTTGTAGGATGTATGGTTTGGGAGTTATGACGGAAAAAGCACATGTTTTTGGCCAGCTTCCACTCCAAAAAGTGTTCTACAACTCCTAAGCTACAAGAGATAGAGCAAACGGCATTTGGACAAAGGAGTATCCCTTCTTAAGGACGAGGACCTGGTGCTCATTTTAATGCATGAATCGTCCTTATCTGTTATTTAGTTTTTATTTTAGAAAATAAATAAAAAAAATAAAAATTGACAAAAAAGGGCACATGAAATTAACATGAAATCTAATTTTTAAAATTATTTTAAGGATACAGTCTTGTGGGCAGTAGCTTAAGGAACATTTTGATGCATAAATCGTCCTTTTATGATGTACGGTTTAGAAGTTATGGCTAAAAAATCAAAAAAATCGCAAAAAACCACGTCAAAAACTATGATTCATGTAAAAAATTTTAACTAAGATTCTTGAAAATAATCAAATTCCAGAAAACTTTTTTCTGAATATGCAGTCTTGTGTATATATGTATTAGAAACAATTTGGTGTATAAATCGACATTGTAGGATGTATGGTTTGGGAGTTATGACGGAAAAAGCACATGTTTTTGGCCAGCTTCCACTCCAAAAAGTGTTCTACAACTCCTAAACTACAAGAGATAGAGCAAACGGCATTTGGACAAAGGAGTATCCCTTCTTAAGGACGAGGACCTGGTGCTCATTTAAATGCATGAATCGTCCTTATCTGATATGTAGTTTTTATTTTAGAAAATAAATAAAAAAAATAAAAATTGACAAAAAAGGGCACATGAAATTAACATGAAATCTAATTTTTAAAATTATTTTAAGGGTACAGTCTTGTGGGCAGTAGCTTAAGGAACATTTTGATGCATAAATCGTCCTTTTATGATGTACGGTTTAGAAGTTATGGCTAAAAAATCAAAAAAATCGCAAAAAACCACGTCAAAAACTATGATTCATGTAAAAAATTTGAACTAAGATTCTTGAAAAAAATCAAATTCCAGAAAACTTTTTTCTGAATATGCAGTCTTGTGTATATATGTATTAGAAACAATTTGGTGTATAAATCGACTTTGTAGGATGTATGGTTTGGGAGTTATGACGGAAAAAGCACATGTTTTTGGCCAGCTTCCACTCCAAAAAGTGTTCTACAACTCCTAAACTACAAGAGATAGAGCAAACGGCATTTGGACAAAGGAGTATCCCTTCTTAAGGACGAGGACCTGGTGCTCATTTAAATGCATGAATCGTCCTTATCTGTTATTTAGTTTTTATTTTAGAAAATAAATAAAAAAAATAAAAATTGACAAAAAAGGGCACATGAAATTAACATGAAATCTAATTTTTAAAATTATTTTAAGGATACAGTCTTGTGGGCAGTAGCTTAAGGAACATTTTGATGCATAAATCGTCCTTTTATGATGTATGGTTTAGAAGTTATGGCTAAAAAATCAAAAAAATCGCACAAAACTATGATTCATGTAAAAATTTTTAAATAAGATTCTTGAAAAAAAATCAAATTCCAGAAAACTTTTTTCTGAATATGCAGTCTTGTGTATATATGTATTAGAAACAATTTGGTGTATAAATCGTCCTTGTAGGATGTATGGTTTGGGAGTTATGACGGAAAAAGCACATGTTTTTGGCCAGCTTCCACTCCAAAAAGTGTTCTACAACTCCTAAACTACAAGAGCTAGAGCAAACGGCATTTGGACAAAGAAGTTACCCTACTTAAGGACGAGGACCTGGTGCTCATTTTAATGCATGAATCGTCCTTATCTGATATGTAGTTTTTATTTTAGAAAATAAATAAAAAAAATAAAAATTGACAAAAAAGGGCACATGAAATTAACATGAAATCTAATTTTTAAAATTATTTTAAGGATACAGTCTTGTGGGCAGTAGCTTAAGAAACATTTTGATGCATAAATCGTCCTTTTATGATGTATGGTTTAGAAGTTATGGCTAAAAAATCAAAAAAATCGCACAAAACCACGTCAAAAACTATGATTCATGTAAAAATTTTTAAATAAGATTCTTGAAAAAAAATCAAATTCCAGAAAACTTTTTTCTGAATATGCAGTCTTGTGTATATATGTATTAGAAACAATTTGGTGTATAAATCGTCCTTGTAGGATTTATGGTTTGGGAGTTATGACGGAAAAAGCACATGTTTTTGGCCAGCTTCCACTCCAAAAAGTGTTCTACAACTCTTAAACTACAAGAGATAGAGCAAACAGCATTTGGACAAAGGAGTATCCCTTCTTAAGGACGAGGACCTGGTGCTCATTTTAATGCATGAATCGTCCTTATCTGTTATGTAGTTTTTATTTTAGAAAATAAATAAAAAAAATAAAAATTGACAAAAAAGGGCACATGAAATTAACATGAAATCTAATTTTTAAAATTATTTTAAGGATACAGTCTTGTGGGCAGTAGCTTAAGGAACATTTTGATGCATAAATCGTCCTTTTATGATGTATGGTTTAGAAGTTATGGCTAAAAAATCAAAAAAATCGCACAAAACCACGTCAAAAACTATGATTCATGTAAAAATTTTTAAATAAGATTCTTGAAAAAAAATCAAATTCCAGAAAACTTTTTTCTGAATATGCAGTCTTGTGTATATATGTATTAGAAACAATTTGGTGTATAAATCGTCCTTGTAGGATGTATGGTTTGGGAGTTATGACGGAAAAAGCACATGTTTTTGGCCAGCTTCCACTCCAAAAAGTGTTCTACAACTCCTAAGCTACAAGAGATAGAGCAAACGGCATTTGGACAAAGGAGTATCCCTTCTTAAGGACGAGGACCTGGTGCTCATTTTAATGCATGAATCGTCCTTATCTGTTATTTAGTTTTTATTTTAGAAAATAAATAAAAAAAATAAAAATTGACAAAAAAGGGCACATGAAATTAACATGAAATCTAATTTTTAAAATTATTTTAAGGATACAGTCTTGTGGGCAGTAGCTTAAGGAACATTTTGATGCATAAATCGTCCTTTTATGTTGTATGGTTTAGAAGTTATGGCTAAAAAATCAAAAAAATCGCAAAAAACCACGTCAAAAACTATGATTCATGTAAAAAATTTTAACTAAGATTCTTGAAAATAATCAAATTCCAGAAAACTTTTTTCTGAATATGCAGTCTTGTGTATATATGTATTAGAAACAATTTGGTGTATAAATCGACATTGTAGGATGTATGGTTTGGGAGTTATGACGGAAAAAGCACATGTTTTTGGCCAGCTTCCACTCCAAAAAGTGTTCTACAACTCCTAAACTACAAGAGATAGAGCAAACGGCATTTGGACAAAGGAGTATCCCTTCTTAAGGACGAGGACCTGGTGCTCATTTAAATGCATGAATCGTCCTTATCTGATATGTAGTTTTTATTTTAGAAAATAAATAAAAAAAATAAAAATTGACAAAAAAGGGCACATGAAATTAACATGAAATCTAATTTTTAAAATTATTTTAAGGGTACAGTCTTGTGGGCAGTAGCTTAAGGAACATTTTGATGCATAAATCGTCCTTTTATGATGTACGGTTTAGAAGTTATGGCTAAAAAATCAAAAAAATCGCAAAAAACCACGTCAAAAACTATGATTCATGTAAAAAATTTGAACTAAGATTCTTGAAAAAAATCAAATTCCAGAAAACTTTTTTCTGAATATGCAGTCTTGTGTATATATGTATTAGAAACAATTTGGTGTATAAATCGACTTTGTAGGATGTATGGTTTGGGAGTTATGACGGAAAAAGCACATGTTTTTGGCCAGCTTCCACTCCAAAAAGTGTTCTACAACTCCTAAACTACAAGAGATAGAGCAAACGGCATTTGGACAAAGGAGTATCCCTTCTTAAGGACGAGGACCTGGTGCTCATTTAAATGCATGAATCGTCCTTATCTGTTATTTAGTTTTTATTTTAGAAAATAAATAAAAAAAATAAAAATTGACAAAAAAGGGCACATGAAATTAACATGAAATCTAATTTTTAAAATTATTTTAAGGATACAGTCTTGTGGGCAGTAGCTTAAGGAACATTTTGATGCATAAATCGTCCTTTTATGATGTATGGTTTAGAAGTTATGGCTAAAAAATCAAAAAAATCGCACAAAACTATGATTCATGTAAAAATTTTTAAATAAGATTCTTGAAAAAAAATCAAATTCCAGAAAACTTTTTTCTGAATATGCAGTCTTGTGTATATATGTATTAGAAACAATTTGGTGTATAAATCGTCCTTGTAGGATGTATGGTTTGGGAGTTATGACGGAAAAAGCACATGTTTTTGGCCAGCTTCCACTCCAAAAAGTGTTCTACAACTCCTAAGCTACAAGAGATAGAGCAAACGGCATTTGGACAAAGGAGTATCCCTTCTTAAGGACGAGGACCTGGTGCTCATTTTAATGCATGAATCGTCCTTATCTGTTATTTAGTTTTTATTTTAGAAAATAAATAAAAAAAATAAAAATTGACAAAAAAGGGCACATGAAATTAACATGAAATCTAATTTTTAAAATTATTTTAAGGATACAGTCTTGTGGGCAGTAGCTTAAGGAACATTTTGATGCATAAATCGTCCTTTTATGATGTATGGTTTAGAAGTTATGGCTAAAAAATCAAAAAAATCGCAAAAAACCACGTCAAAAACTATGATTCATGTAAAAAATTTTAACTAAGATTCTTGAAAAAAATCAAATTCCAGAAAACTTTTTTCTGAATATGCAGTCTTGTGTATATATGTATTAGAAACAATTTGGTGTATAAATCGACCTTGTAGGATGTATGGTTTGGGAGTTATGACGGAAAAAGCACATGTTTTTGGCCAGCTTCCACTCCAAAAAGTGTTCTACAACTCCTAAACTACAAGAGATAGAGCAAACGGCATTTGGACAAAGGAGTATCCCTTCTTAAGGACGAGGACCTGGTGCTTATTTAAATGCATGAATCGTCCTTATCTGTTATGTAGTTTTTATTTTAGAAAATAAATAAAAAAAAATAAAAATTGACAAAAAAGGGCACATGAAATTAACATGAAATCTAATTTTTAAAATTATTTTAAGGATACAGTCTTGTGGGCAGTAGCTTAAGGAACATTTTGATGCATAAATCGTCCTTTTATGATGTATGGTTTAGAAGTTATGGCTAAAAAATCAAAAAAATCGCAAAAAACCACGTCAAAAACTATGATTCATGTAAAAAATTTGAACTAAGATTCTTGAAAAAAATCAAATTCCAGAAAACTTTTTTCTGAATATGCAGTCTTGTGTATATATGTATTAGAAACAATTTGGTGTATAAATCGTTCTTGTAGGATGTATGGTTTGGGAGTTATGACGGAAAATGCACATGTTTTTGGCCAGCTTCCACTCCAAAAAGTGTTCTACAACTCCTAAACTACAAGAGATAGAACAAACGGCATTTGGACAAAGGAGTATCCCTTCTTAAGGACGAGGACCTGGTGCTCATTTTAATGCATGAATCGTCCTTATCTGTTATGTAGTTTTTATTTTAGAAAATAAATAAAAAAAATAAAAATTGACAAAAAAGGGCACATGAAATTAACATGAAATCTAATTTGTACAATTATTTTAAGGATACAGTCTTGTGGGCAGTAGCTTAAGGAACATTTTGATGCATAAATCGTCCTTTTATGATGTATGGTTTAGAAGTTATGGCTAAAAAATCAAAAAATCGCACAAAACCACGTCAAAAACTATGATTCATGTACAAAATTTTAACTAAGATTCTTGAAAAAAATCAAATTCCAGAAAACTTTTTTCTGAATATGCAGTCTTGTGTATATATGTATTAGAAACA
Source organism: Dichetophora obliterata (assembly GCA_963920525.1). Lineage (NCBI taxonomy): Eukaryota > Metazoa > Arthropoda > Insecta > Diptera > Sciomyzidae > Dichetophora > Dichetophora obliterata. Next base: position 14,583,589 of record OY986436.1, on the reverse strand, counting down.
ATTTGGTGTATAAATCGTCCTTGTAGGATGTATGGTTTGGGAGTTATGACGGAAAAAGCACATGTTTTTGGCCAGCTTCCACTCCAAAAAGTGTTCTACAACTCCTAAACTGCAAGAGCTAGAGCAAACGACATTTGAACAAAGAAGTTACCCTACTTAAGGACGAGGACCTGGTGCTCATTTAAATGCATGAATCGTCCTTATCTGATATGTAGTTTTTATTTTAGAAAATAAATAAAAAAAATAAAAATTGACAAAAAAGGGCACATGAAATTAACATGAAATCTAATTTTTAAAATTATTTTAAGGATACAGTCTTGTGGGTAGTAGCTTAAGGAACATTTTGATGCATAAATCGTCCTTTTATGATGTACGGTTTAGAAGTTATGGCTAAAAAATCAAAAAAATCGCACAAAACCACGTCAAAAACTATGATTCATGTAAAAAATTTTAAATAAGATTCTTGAAAAAAAATCAAATTCCAGAAAACTTTTTTCTGAATATGCAGTCTTGTGTATATATGTATTAGAAACAATTTGGTGTATAAATCGTCCTTGTAGGATGTATGGTTTGGGAGTTATGACGGAAAAAGCACATGTTTTTGGCCAGCTTCCACCGGCATTTGGACAAAGGAGTATCCCTTCTTAAGGATGAGGACCTGGTGCTCATTTTAATGCATGAATCGTCCTTATCTGATATGTAGTTTTTATTTTAGAAAATAAATAAAAAAAATAAAAATTGACAAAAAAGGGCACATGAAATTAACATGAAATCTAATTTTTAAAATTATTTTAAGGATACAGTCTTGTGGACAGTAGCTTAAGGAACAATTTGATGTATAAATCGTCCTTTTATGATGTATGGTTTAGAAGTTATGGCTAAAAAATCAAAAAAATCGCACAAAACCACGTCAAAAACTATGATTCATGTAAAAATTTTTAAATAAGATTCTTGAAAAAAATCAAATTCCAGAAAACTTTTTTCTAAATATGCAGTCTTGTGTATATATATATTAGAAACAATTTGGTGTATAAATCGTCCTTGTAGGATGTATGGTTTGGGAGTTATGACGGAAAAAGCACATGTTTTTGGCCAGCTTCCACTCCAAAAAGTGTTCTACAACTCCTAAACTACAAGAGATAGAGCAAACGGCGTTTGGACAAAACAGTATCCCTTCTTAAGGACGAGGACCTGGTGCTCATTTTAATGCATGAATCGTCCTTATCTGATATGTAGTTTTTATTTTAGAAAATAAATAAAAAAAATAAAAATTGACAAAAAAGGGCACATGAAATTAACATGAAATCTAATTTTTAAAATTATTTTAAGGATACAGTCTTGTGGACAGTAGCTTAAGGAACATTTTGATGTATAAATCGTCCTTTTATGATGTATGGTTTAGAAGTTATGGCTAAAAAATCAAAAAAATCGCACAAAACCACGTCAAAAACTATGATTCATGTAAAAATTTTTAAATAAGATTCTTGAAAAAAATCAAATTCCAGAAAACTTTTTTCTGAATATGCAGTCTTGTGTATATATATATTAGAAACAATTTGGTGTATAAATCGTCCTTGTAGGATGTATGGTTTGGGAGTTATGACGGAAAAAGCACATGTTTTTGGCCAGCTTCCACTCCAAAAAGTGTTCTACAACTCCTAAACTACAAGAGATAGAGCAAACGGCATTTGGACAAAGGAGTATCCCTTCTTAAGGACGAGGACCTGGTGCTCATTTTAATGCATGAATCGTCCTTATCTGATATGTAGTTTTTATTTTAGAAAATAAATAAAAAAAATAAAAATTGACAAAAAAGGGCACATGAAATTAACATGAAATCTAATTTTTAAAATTATTTTAAGGATACAGTCTTGTGGGCAGTAGCTTAAGGAACATTTTGATGTATAAATCGTCCTTTTATGATGTATGGTTTAGAAGTTATGGCTAAAAAATCAAAAAAATCGCACAAAACCACGTCAAAAACTATAATTCATGTAAAAATTTTTAAATAAGATTCTTGAAAAAAATCAAATTCCAGAAAACTTTTTTCTGAATATGCAGTCTTGTGTATATATGTATTAGAAACAATTTGGTGTATAAATCGTCCTTGTAGGATGTATGGTTTGGGAGTTATGACGGAAAAAGCACATGTTTTTGGCCAGCTTCCACTCCAAAAAGTGTTCTACAACTCCTAAACTACAAGAGATAGAGCAAACGGCATTTGGACAAAGGAGTATCCCTTCTTAAGGACGAGGACCTGGTGCTCATTTTAATGCATGAATCGTCCTTATCTGATATGTAGTTTTTATTTTAGAAAATAAATAAAAAAAATAAAAATTGACAAAAAAGGGCACATGAAATTAACATGAAATCTAATTTTTAAAATTATTTTAAGGATACAGTCTTGTGGGCAGTAGCTTAAGGAACATTTTGATGCATAAATCGTCCTTTTATGATGTATGGTTTAGAAGTTATGGCTAAAAAATCAAAAAAATCGCACAAAACCACGTCAAAAACTATAATTCATGTAAAAATTTTTAAATAAGATTCTTGAAAAAAATCAAATTCCAGAAAACTTTTTTCTGAATATGCAGTCTTGTGTATATATGTATTAGAAACAATTTGGTGTATAAATCGTCCTTGTAGGATGTATGGTTTGGGAGTTATGACGGAAAAAGCACATGTTTTTGGCCAGCTTCCACTCCAAAAAGTGTTCTACAACTCCTAAACTACAAGAGATAGAGCAAACGGCATTTGGACAAAGGAGTATCCCTTCTTAAGGACGAGGACCTGGTGCTCATTTTAATGCATGAATCGTCCTTATCTGATATGTAGTTTTTATTTTAGAAAATAAATAAAAAAAATAAAAATTGACAAAAAAGGGCACATGAAATTAACATGAAATCTAATTTTTAAAATTATTTTAAGGATACAGTCTTGTGGACAGTAGCTTAAGGAACATTTTGATGTATAAATCGTCCTTTTATGATGTATGGTTTAGAAGTTATGGCTAAAAAATCAAAAAAATCGCACAAAACCACGTCAAAAACTATGATTCATGTAAAAATTTTTAAATAAGATTCTTGAAAAAAATCAAATTCCAGAAAACTTTTTTCTGAATATGCAGTCTTGTGTATATATGTATTAGAAACAATTTGGTGTATAAATCGTCCTTGTAAAAATTTTTGAATAAGATTCTTGAAAAAAATCAAATTCCAGAAAACTTTTTTCTGAATATGCAGTCTTGTGTATATATGTATTAGAAACAATTTGGTGTATAAATCGTCCTTGTAGGATGTATGGTTTGGGAGTTATGACGGAAAAAGCACATGTTTTTGGCCAGCTTCCACTCCAAAAAGTGTTCTACAACTCCTAAACTACAAGAGATAGAGCAAACGGCATTTGGACAAAGGAGTATCCCTTCTTAAGGACGAGGACCTGGTGCTCATTTTAATGCATGAATCGTCCTTATCTGTTATGTAGTTTTTATTTTAGAAAATAAATAAAAAAAATAAAAATTGACAAAAAAGGGCACATGAAATTAACATGAAATCTAATTTTTAAAATTATTTTAAGGATACAGTCTTGTGGGCAGTAGCTTAAGGAACATTTTGATGCATAAATCGTCCTTTTATGATGTATGGTTTAGAAGTTATGGCTAAAAAATCAAAAAAATCGCAAAAAACCACGTCAAAAACTATGATTCATGTAAAAAATTTGAACTAAGATTCTTGAAAAAAATCAAATTCCAGAAAACTTTTTTCTGAATATGCAGTCTTGTGTATATATGTATTAGAAACAATTTGGTGTATAAATCGTTCTTGTAGGATGTATGGTTTGGGAGTTATGACGGAAAATGCACATGTTTTTGGCCAGCTTCCACTCCAAAAAGTGTTCTACAACTCCTAAACTACAAGAGATAGAGCAAACGGCATTTGGACAAAGGAGTATCCCTTCTTAAGGACGAGGACCTGGTGCTCATTTTAATGCATGAATCGTCCTTATCTGTTATGTAGTTTTTATTTTAGAAAATAAATAAAAAAAATAAAAATTGACAAAAAAGGGCACATGAAATTAACATGAAATCTAATTTGTACAATTATTTTAAGGATACAGTCTTGTGGGCAGTAGCTTAAGGAACATTTTGATGCATAAATCGTCCTTTTATGATGTATGGTTTAGAAGTTATGGCTAAAAAATCAAAAAATCGCACAAAACCACGTCAAAAACTATGATTCATGTACAAAATTTTAACTAAGATTCTTGAAAAAAAATCAAATTCCAGAAAACTTTTTTCTGAATATGCAGTCTTGTGTATATATGTATTAGAAACAATTTGGTGTATAAATCGTCCTTGTAGGATGTATGGTTTGGGAGTTATGACGGAAAAAGCACATGTTTTTGGCCAGCTTCCACTCCAAAAAGTGTTCTACAACTCCTAAACTGCAAGAGCTAGAGCAAACGGCATTTGGACAAAGAAGTTACCCTACTTAAGGACGAGGACCTGGTGCTCATTTAAATGCATGAATCGTCCTTATCTGATATGTAGTTTTTATTTTAGAAAATAAATAAAAAAAATAAAAATTGACAAAAAAGGGCACATGAAATTAACATGAAATCTAATTTTTAAAATTATTTTAAGGATACAGTCTTGTGGGCAGTAGCTTAAGGAACATTTTGATGCATAAATCGTCCTTTTATGATGTATGGTTTAGAAGTTATGGCTAAAAAATCAAAAAAATCGCACAAAACTATGATTCATGTAAAAATTTTTAAATAAGATTCTTGAAAAAAAATCAAATTCCAGAAAACTTTTTTCTGAATATGCAGTCTTGTGTATATATGTATTAGAAACAATTTGGTGTATAAATCGTCCTTGTAGGATGTATGGTTTGGGAGTTATGACGGAAAAAGCACATGTTTTTGGCCAGCTTCCACTCCAAAAAGTGTTCTACAACTCCTAAGCTACAAGAGATAGAGCAAACGGCATTTGGACAAAGGAGTATCCCTTCTTAAGGACGAGGACCTGGTGCTCATTTTAATGCATGAATCGTCCTTATCTGTTATTTAGTTTTTATTTTAGAAAATAAATAAAAAAAATAAAAATTGACAAAAAAGGGCACATGAAATTAACATGAAATCTAATTTTTAAAATTATTTTAAGGATACAGTCTTGTGGGCAGTAGCTTAAGGAACATTTTGATGCATAAATCGTCCTTTTATGATGTATGGTTTAGAAGTTATGGCTAAAAAATCAAAAAAATCGCAAAAAACCACGTCAAAAACTATGATTCATGTAAAAAATTTTAACTAAGATTCTTGAAAAAAATCAAATTCCAGAAAACTTTTTTCTGAATATGCAGTCTTGTGTATATATGTATTAGAAACAATTTGGTGTATAAATCGACCTTGTAGGATGTATGGTTTGGGAGTTATGACGGAAAAAGCACATGTTTTTGGCCAGCTTCCACTCCAAAAAGTGTTCTACAACTCCTAAACTACAAGAGATAGAGCAAACGGCATTTGGACAAAGGAGTATCCCTTCTTAAGGACGAGGACCTGGTGCTTATTTAAATGCATGAATCGTCCTTATCTGTTATGTAGTTTTTATTTTAGAAAATAAATAAAAAAAAATAAAAATTGACAAAAAAGGGCACATGAAATTAACATGAAATCTAATTTTTAAAATTATTTTAAGGATACAGTCTTGTGGGCAGTAGCTTAAGGAACATTTTGATGCATAAATCGTCCTTTTATGATGTATGGTTTAGAAGTTATGGCTAAAAAATCAAAAAAATCGCAAAAAACCACGTCAAAAACTATGATTCATGTAAAAAATTTGAACTAAGATTCTTGAAAAAAATCAAATTCCAGAAAACTTTTTTCTGAATATGCAGTCTTGTGTATATATGTATTAGAAACAATTTGGTGTATAAATCGTTCTTGTAGGATGTATGGTTTGGGAGTTATGACGGAAAATGCACATGTTTTTGGCCAGCTTCCACTCCAAAAAGTGTTCTACAACTCCTAAACTACAAGAGATAGAACAAACGGCATTTGGACAAAGGAGTATCCCTTCTTAAGGACGAGGACCTGGTGCTCATTTTAATGCATGAATCGTCCTTATCTGTTATGTAGTTTTTATTTTAGAAAATAAATAAAAAAAATAAAAATTGACAAAAAAGGGCACATGAAATTAACATGAAATCTAATTTGTACAATTATTTTAAGGATACAGTCTTGTGGGCAGTAGCTTAAGGAACATTTTGATGCATAAATCGTCCTTTTATGATGTATGGTTTAGAAGTTATGGCTAAAAAATCAAAAAATCGCACAAAACCACGTCAAAAACTATGATTCATGTACAAAATTTTAACTAAGATTCTTGAAAAAAATCAAATTCCAGAAAACTTTTTTCTGAATATGCAGTCTTGTGTATATATGTATTAGAAACAATTTGGTGTATAAATCGTCCTTGTAGGATGTATGGTTTGGGAGTTATGACGGAAAAAGCACATGTTTTTGGCCAGCTTCCACTCCAAAAAGTGTTCTACAACTCCTAAACTGCAAGAGCTAGAGCAAACGACATTTGGACAAAGAAGTTACCCTACTTAAGGACGAGGACCTGGTGCTCATTTAAATGCATGAATCGTCCTTATCTGATATGTAGTTTTTATTTTAGAAAATAAATAAAAAAAATAAAAATTGACAAAAAAGGGCACATGAAATTAACATGAAATCTAATTTTTAAAATTATTTTAAGGATACAGTCTTGTGGGTAGTAGCTTAAGGAACATTTTGATGCATAAATCGTCCTTTTATGATGTACGGTTTAGAAGTTATGGCTAAAAAATCAAAAAAATCGCACAAAACCACGTCAAAAACTATGATTCATGTAAAAAATTTTAAATAAGATTCTTGAAAAAAAATCAAATTCCAGAAAACTTTTTTCTGAATATGCAGTCTTGTGTATATATGTATTAGAAACAATTTGGTGTATAAATCGTCCTTGTAGGATGTATGGTTTGGGAGTTATGACGGAAAAAGCACATGTTTTTGGCCAGCTTCCACCGGCATTTGGACAAAGGAGTATCCCTTCTTAAGGATGAGGACCTGGTGCTCATTTTAATGCATGAATCGTCCTTATCTGATATGTAGTTTTTATTTTAGAAAATAAATAAAAAAAATAAAAATTGACAAAAAAGGGCACATGAAATTAACATGAAATCTAATTTTTAAAATTATTTTAAGGATACAGTCTTGTGGACAGTAGCTTAAGGAACAATTTGATGTATAAATCGTCCTTTTATGATGTATGGTTTAGAAGTTATGGCTAAAAAATCAAAAAAATCGCACAAAACCACGTCAAAAACTATGATTCATGTAAAAATTTTTAAATAAGATTCTTGAAAAAAATCAAATTCCAGAAAACTTTTTTCTAAATATGCAGTCTTGTGTATATATATATTAGAAACAATTTGGTGTATAAATCGTCCTTGTAGGATGTATGGTTTGGGAGTTATGACGGAAAAAGCACATGTTTTTGGCCAGCTTCCACTCCAAAAAGTGTTCTACAACTCCTAAACTACAAGAGATAGAGCAAACGGCGTTTGGACAAAGGAGTATCCCTTCTTAAGGACGAGGACCTGGTGCTCATTTTAATGCATGAATCGTCCTTATCTGATATGTAGTTTTTATTTTAGAAAATAAATAAAAAAAATAAAAATTGACAAAAAAGGGCACATGAAATTAACATGAAATCTAATTTTTAAAATTATTTTAAGGATACAGTCTTGTGGACAGTAGCTTAAGGAACATTTTGATGTATAAATCGTCCTTTTATGATGTATGGTTTAGAAGTTATGGCTAAAAAATCAAAAAAATCGCACAAAACCACGTCAAAAACTATGATTCATGTAAAAATTTTTAAATAAGATTCTTGAAAAAAATCAAATTCCAGAAAACTTTTTTCTGAATATGCAGTCTTGTGTATATATATATTAGAAACAATTTGGTGTATAAATCGTCCTTGTAGGATGTATGGTTTGGGAGTTATGACGGAAAAAGCACATGTTTTTGGCCAGCTTCCACTCCAAAAAGTGTTCTACAACTCCTAAACTACAAGAGATAGAGCAAACGGCATTTGGACAAAGGAGTATCCCTTCTTAAGGACGAGGACCTGGTGCTCATTTTAATGCATGAATCGTCCTTATCTGATATGTAGTTTTTATTTTAGAAAATAAATAAAAAAAATAAAAATTGACAAAAAAGGGCACATGAAATTAACATGAAATCTAATTTTTAAAATTATTTTAAGGATACAGTCTTGTGGGCAGTAGCTTAAGGAACATTTTGATGTATAAATCGTCCTTTTATGATGTATGGTTTAGAAGTTATGGCTAAAAAATCAAAAAAATCGCACAAAACCACGTCAAAAACTATAATTCATGTAAAAATTTTTAAATAAGATTCTTGAAAAAAATCAAATTCCAGAAAACTTTTTTCTGAATATGCAGTCTTGTGTATATATGTATTAGAAACAATTTGGTGTATAAATCGTCCTTGTAGGATGTATGGTTTGGGAGTTATGACGGAAAAAGCACATGTTTTTGGCCAGCTTCCACTCCAAAAAGTGTTCTACAACTCCTAAACTACAAGAGATAGAGCAAACGGCATTTGGACAAAGGAGTATCCCTTCTTAAGGACGAGGACCTGGTGCTCATTTTAATGCATGAATCGTCCTTATCTGATATGTAGTTTTTATTTTAGAAAATAAATAAAAAAAATAAAAATTGACAAAAAAGGGCACATGAAATTAACATGAAATCTAATTTTTAAAATTATTTTAAGGATACAGTCTTGTGGGCAGTAGCTTAAGGAACATTTTGATGTATAAATCGTCCTTTTATGATGTATGGTTTAGAAGTTATGGCTAAAAAATCAAAAAAATCGCACAAAACCACGTCAAAAACTATAATTCATGTAAAAATTTTTAACTAAGATTCTTGAAAAAAATCAAATTCCAGAAAACTTTTTTCTGAATATGCAGTCTTGTGTATATATGTATTAGAAACAATTTGGTGTATAAATCGTCCTTGTAGGATGTATGGTTTGGGAGTTATGACGGAAAAAGCACATGTTTTTGGCCAGCTTCCACTCCAAAAAGTGTTCTACAACTCCTAAACTACAAGAGATAGAGCAAACGGCATTTGGACAAAGGAGTATCCCTTCTTAAGGACGAGGACCTGGTGCTCATTTTAATGCATGAATCGTCCTTATCTGATATGTAGTTTTTATTTTAGAAAATAAATAAAAAAAATAAAAATTGACAAAAAAGGGCACATGAAATTAACATGAAATCTAATTTTTAAAATTATTTTAAGGATACAGTCTTGTGGACAGTAGCTTAAGGAACATTTTGATGTATAAATCGTCCTTTTATGATGTATGGTTTAGAAGTTATGGCTAAAAAATCAAAAAAATCGCACAAAACCACGTCAAAAACTATGATTCATGTAAAAATTTTTAAATAAGATTCTTGAAAAAAATCAAATTCCAGAAAACTTTTTTCTGAATATGCAGTCTTGTGTATATATGTATTAGAAACAATTTGGTGTATAAATCGTCCTTGTAAAAATTTTTGAATAAGATTCTTGAAAAAAATCAAATTCCAGAAAACTTTTTTCTGAATATGCAGTCTTGTGTATATATGTATTAGAAACAATTTGGTGTATAAATCGTCCTTGTAGGATGTATGGTTTGGGAGTTATGACGGAAAAAGCACATGTTTTTGGCCAGCTTCCACTCCAAAAAGTGTTCTACAACTCCTAAACTACAAGAGATAGAGCAAACGGCATTTGGACAAAGGAGTATCCCTTCTTAAGGACGAGGACCTGGTGCTCATTTTAATGCATGAATCGTCCTTATCTGTTATGTAGTTTTTATTTTAGAAAATAAATAAAAAAAATAAAAATTGACAAAAAAGGGCACATGAAATTAACATGAAATCTAATTTTTAAAATTATTTTAAGGATACAGTCTTGTGGGCAGTAGCTTAAGGAACATTTTGATGCATAAATCGTCCTTTTATGATGTATGGTTTAGAAGTTATGGCTAAAAAATCAAAAAAATCGCAAAAAACCACGTCAAAAACTATGATTCATGTAAAAAATTTGAACTAAGATTCTTGAAAAAAATCAAATTCCAGAAAACTTTTTTCTGAATATGCAGTCTTGTGTATATATGTATTAGAAACAATTTGGTGTATAAATCGTTCTTGTAGGATGTATGGTTTGGGAGTTATGACGGAAAATGCACATGTTTTTGGCCAGCTTCCACTCCAAAAAGTGTTCTACAACTCCTAAACTACAAGAGATAGAGCAAACGGCATTTGGACAAAGGAGTATCCCTTCTTAAGGACGAGGACCTGGTGCTCATTTTAATGCATGAATCGTCCTTATCTGTTATGTAGTTTTTATTTTAGAAAATAAATAAAAAAAATAAAAATTGACAAAAAAGGGCACATGAAATTAACATGAAATCTAATTTGTACAATTATTTTAAGGATACAGTCTTGTGGGCAGTAGCTTAAGGAACATTTTGATGCATAAATCGTCCTTTTATGATGTATGGTTTAGAAGTTATGGCTAAAAAATCAAAAAATCGCACAAAACCACGTCAAAAACTATGATTCATGTACAAAATTTTAACTAAGATTCTTGAAAAAAAATCAAATTCCAGAAAACTTTTTTCTGAATATGCAGTCTTGTGTATATATGTATTAGAAACAATTTGGTGTATAAATCGTCCTTGTAGGATGTATGGTTTGGGAGTTATGACGGAAAAAGCACATGTTTTTGGCCAGCTTCCACTCCAAAAAGTGTTCTACAACTCCTAAACTGCAAGAGCTAGAGCAAACGGCATTTGGACAAAGAAGTTACCCTACTTAAGGACGAGGACCTGGTGCTCATTTAAATGCATGAATCGTCCTTATCTGATATGTAGTTTTTATTTTAGAAAATAAATAAAAAAAATAAAAATTGACAAAAAAGGGCACATGAAATTAACATGAAATCTAATTTTTAAAATTATTTTAAGGATACAGTCTTGTGGGTAGTAGCTTAAGGAACATTTTGATGCATAAATCGTCCTTTTATGATGTACGGTTTAGAAGTTATGGCTAAAAAATCAAAAAAATCGCACAAAACCACGTCAAAAACTATGATTCATGTAAAAAATTTTAAATAAGATTCTTGAAAAAAAATCAAATTCCAGAAAACTTTTTTCTGAATATGCAGTCTTGTGTATATATGTATTAGAAACAATTTGGTGTATAAATCGTCCTTGTAGGATGTATAGTTTGGGAGTTATGACGGAAAAAGCACATGTTTTTGGCCAGCTTCTACCGGCATTTGGACAAAGGAGTATCCCTTCTTAAGGACGAGGACCTGGTGCTCATTTTAATGCATGAATCGTCCTTATCTGATATGTAGTTTTTATTTTAGAAAATAAATAAAAAAAATAAAAATTGACAAAAAAGGGCACATGAAATTAACATGAAATCTAATTTTTAAAATTATTTTAAGGATACAGTCTTGTGGGCAGTAGCTTAAGGAACATTTTGATGTATAAATCGTCCTTTTATGATGTATGGTTTAGAAGTTATGGCTAAAAAATCAAAAAAATCGCACAAAACCACGTCAAAAACTATGATTCATGTAAAAATTTTTAAATAAGATTCTTGAAAAAAATCAAATTCCAGAAAACTTTTTTCTGAATATGCAGTCTTGTGTATATATATATTACAAACAATTTGGTGTATAAATCGTCCTTGTAGGATGTATGGTTTGGGAGTTATGACGGAAAAAGCACATGTTTTTGGCCAGCTTCCACTCCAAAAAGTGTTCTACAACTCCTAAACTACAAGAGATAGAGCAAACGGCGTTTGGACAAAGGAGTATCCCTTCTTAAGGACGAGGACCTGGTGCTCATTTTAATGCATGAATAGTCCTTATCTGATATGTAGTTTTTATTTAAGAAAATAAATAAAAAAAATAAAAATTGACAAAAAAGGGCACATGAAATTAACATGAAATCTAATTTTTAAAATTATTTTAAGGATACAGTCTTGTGGACAGTAGCTTAAGGAACATTTTGATGTATAAATCGTCCTTTTATGATGTATGGTTTAGAAGTTATGGCTAAAAAATCAAAAAAATCGCACAAAACCACGTCAAAAACTATGATTCATGTAAAAATTTTTAAATAAGATTCTTGAAAAAAATCAAATTCCAGAAAACTTTTTTCTGAATATGCAGTCTTGTGTATATATATATTAGAAACAATTTGGTGTATAAATCGTCCTTGTAGGATGTATGGTTTGGGAGTTATGACGGAAAAAGCACATGTTTTTGGCCAGCTTCCACTCCAAAAAGTGTTCTACAACTCCTAAACTACAAGAGATAGAGCAAACGGCATTTGGACAAAGGAGTATCCCTTCTTAAGGACGAGGACCTGGTGCTCATTTTAATGCATGAATCGTCCTTATCTGATATGTAGTTTTTATTTTAGAAAATAAATAAAAAAAATAAAAATTGACAAAAAAGGGCACATGAAATTAACATGAAATCTAATTTTTAAAATTATTTTAAGGATACAGTCTTGTGGGCAGTAGCTTAAGGAACATTTTGATGTATAAATCGTCCTTTTATGATGTATGGTTTAGAAGTTATGGCTAAAAAATCAAAAAAATCGCACAAAACCACGTCAAAAACTATAATTCATGTAAAAATTTTTAAATAAGATTCTTGAAAAAAATCAAATTCCAGAAAACTTTTTTCTGAATATGCAGTCTTGTGTATATATGTATTAGAAACAATTTGGTGTATAAATCGTCCTTGTAGGATGTATGGTTTGGGAGTTATGACGGAAAAAGCACATGTTTTTGGCCATCTTCCACTCCAAAAAGTGTTCTACAACTCCTAAACTACAAGAGATAGAGCAAACGGCATTTGGACAAAGGAGTATCCCTTCTTAAGGACGAGGACCTGGTGCTCATTTTAATGCATGAATCGTCCTTATCTGATATGTAGTTTTTATTTTAGAAAATAAATAAAAAAAATAAAAATTGACAAAAAAGGGCACATGAAATTAACATGAAATCTAATTTTTAAAATTATTTTAAGGATACAGTCTTGTGGACAGTAGCTTAAGGAACATTTTGATGTATAAATCGTCCTTTTATGATGTATGGTTTAGAAGTTATGGCTAAAAAATCAAAAAAATCGCACAAAACCACGTCAAAAACTATGATTCATGTAAAAATTTTTAAATAAGATTCTTGAAAAAAATCAAATTCCAGAAAACTTTTTTCTGAATATGCAGTCTTGTGTATATATGTATTAGAAACAATTTGGTGTATAAATCGTCCTTGTAAAAATTTTTGAATAAGATTCTTGAAAAAAATCAAATTCCAGAAAACTTTTTTCTGAATATGCAGTCTTGTGTATATATGTATTAGAAACAATTTGGTGTATAAATCGTCCTTGTAGGATGTATGGTTTGGGAGTTATGACGGAAAAAGCACATGTTTTTGGCCAGCTTCCACTCCAAAAAGTGTTCTACAACTCCTAAACTACAAGAGATAGAGCAAACGGCATTTGGACAAAGGAGTATCCCTTCTTAAGGACGAGGACCTGGTGCTCATTTTAATGCATGAATCGTCCTTATCTGTTATGTAGTTTTTATTTTAGAAAATAAATAAAAAAAATAAAAATTGACAAAAAAGGGCACATGAAATTAACATGAAATCTAATTTTTAAAATTATTTTAAGGATACAGTCTTGTGGGCAGTAGCTTAAGGAACATTTTGATGCATAAATCGTCCTTTTATGATGTATGGTTTAGAATTTATGGCTAAAAAATCAAAAAAATCGCAAAAAACCACGTCAAAAACTATGATTCATGTAAAAAATTTGAACTAAGATTCTTGAAAAAAATCAAATTCCAGAAAACTTTTTTCTGAATATGCAGTCTTGTGTATATATGTATTAGAAACAATTTGGTGTATAAATCGTCCTTGTAGAATGTATGGTTTGGGAGTTATGACGGAAAAAGCACATGTTTTTGGCCAGCTTCCACTCCAAAAAGTGTTCTACAACTCCTAAACTGCAAGAGCTAGAGCAAACGGCATTTGGACAAAGAAATTACCCTACTTAAGGACGAGGACCTGGTGCTCATTTAAATGCATGAATCGTCCTTATCTGATATGTAGTTTTTATTTTAGAAAATAAATAAAAAAAATAAAAATTGACAAAAAAGGGCACATGAAATTAACATGAAATCTAATTTTTAAAATTATTTTAAGGATACAGTCTTGTGGGTAGTAGCTTAAGGAACATTTTGATGCATAAATCGTCCTTTTATGATGTACGGTTTAGAAGTTATGGCTAAAAAATCAAAAAAATCGCACAAAACCACGTCAAAAACTATGATTCATGTAAAAAATTTTAAATAAGATTCTTGAAAAAAAATCAAATTCCAGAAAACTTTTTTCTGAATATGCAGTCTTGTGTATATATGTATTAGAAACAATTTGGTGTATAAATCGTCCTTGTAGGATGTATGGTTTGGGAGTTATGACGGAAAAAGCACATGTTTTTGGCCAGCTTCTACCGGCATTTGGACAAAGGAGTATCCCTTCTTAAGGACGAGGACCTGGTGCTCATTTTAATGCATGAATCGTCCTTATCTGATATGTAGTTTTTATTTTAGAAAATAAATAAAAAAAATAAAAATTGACAAAAAAGGGCACATGAAATTAACATGAAATCTAATTTTTAAAATTATTTTAAGGATACAGTCTTGTGGGCAGTAGCTTAAGGAACATTTTGATGTATAAATCGTCCTTTTATGATGTATGGTTTAGAAGTTATGGCTAAAAAATCAAAAAAATCGCACAAAACCACGTCAAAAACTATGATTCATGTAAAAATTTTTAAATAAGATTCTTGAAAAAAATCAAATTCCAGAAAACTTTTTTCTGAATATGCAGTCTTGTGTATATATATATTAGAAACAATTTGGTGTATAAATCGTCCTTGTAGGATGTATGGTTTGGGAGTTATGACGGAAAAAGCACATGTTTTTGGCCAGCTTCCACTCCAAAAAGTGTTCTACAACTCCTAAACTACAAGAGATAGAGCAAACGGCATTTGGACAAAGGAGTATCCCTTCTTAAGGACGAGGACCTGGTGCTCATTTTAATGCATGAATCGTCCTTATCTGATATGTAGTTTTTATTTTAGAAAATAAATAAAAAAAATAAAAATTGACAAAAAAGGGCACATGAAATTAACATGAAATCTAATTTTTAAAATTATTTTAAGGATACAGTCTTGTGGACAGTAGCTTAAGGAACATTTTGATGTATAAATCGTCCTTTTATGATGTATGGTTTAGAAGTTATGGCTAAAAAATCAAAAAAATCGCACAAAACCACGTCAAAAACTATGATTCATGTAAAAATTTTTAAATAAGATTCTTGAAAAAAATCAAATTCCAGAAAACTTTTTTCTGAATATGCAGTCTTGTGTATATATATATTAGAAACAATTTGGTGTATAAATCGTCCTTGTAGGATGTATGGTTTGGGAGTTATGACGGAAAAAGCACATGTTTTTGGCCAGCTTCCACTCCAAAAAGTGTTCTACAACTCCTAAACTACAAGAGATAGAGCAAACGGCATTTGGACAAAGGAGTATCCCTTCTTAAGGACGAGGACCTGGTGCTCATTTTAATGCATGAATCGTCCTTATCTGATATGTAGTTTTTATTTTAGAAAATAAATAAAAAAAATAAAAATTGACAAAAAAGGGCACATGAAATTAACATGAAATCTAATTTTTAAAATTATTTTAAGGATACAGTCTTGTGGACAGTAGCTTAAGGAACATTTTGATGTATAAATCGTCCTTTTATGATGTATGGTTTAGAAGTTATGGCTAAAAAATCAAAAAAATCGCACAAAACCACGTCAAAAACTATGATTCATGTAAAAATTTTTAAATAAGATTCTTGAAAAAAATCAAATTCCAGAAAACTTTTTTCTGAATATGCAGTCTTGTGTATATATATATTAGAAACAATTTGGTGTATAAATCGTCCTTGTAGGATGTATGGTTTGGGAGTTATGACGGAAAAAGCACATGTTTTTGGCCAGCTTCCACTCCAAAAAGTGTTCTACAACTCCTAAACTACAAGAGATAGAGCAAACGGCATTTGGACAAAGGAGTATCCCTTCTTAAGGACGAGGACCTGGTGCTCATTTTAATGCATGAATCGTCCTTATCTGATATGTAGTTTTTATTTTAGAAAATAAATAAAAAAAATAAAAATTGACAAAAAAGGGCACATGAAATTAACATGAAATCTAATTTTTAAAATTATTTTAAGGATACAGTCTTGTGGGCAGTAGCTTAAGGAACATTTTGATGTATAAATCGTCCTTTTATGATGTATGGTTTAGAAGTTATGGCTAAAAAATCAAAAAAATCGCACAAAACCACGTCAAAAACTATAATTCAAGTAAAAATTTTTAAATAAGATTCTTGAAAAAAATCAAATTCCAGAAAACTTTTTTCTGAATATGCAGTCTTGTGTATATATGTATTAGAAACAATTTGGTGTATAAATCGTCCTTGTAGGATGTATGGTTTGGGAGTTATGACGGAAAAAGCACATGTTTTTGGCCAGCTTCCACTCCAAAAAGTGTTCTACAACTCCTAAACTACAAGAGATAGAGCAAACGGCATTTGGACAAAGGAGTATCCCTTCTTAAGGACGAGGACCTGGTGCTCATTTTAATGCATGAATCGTCCTTATCTGATATGTAGTTTTTATTTTAGAAAATAAATAAAAAAAATAAAAATTGACAAAAAAGGGCACATGAAATTAACATGAAATCTAATTTTTAAAATTATTTTAAGGATACAGTCTTGTGGGCAGTAGCTTAAGGAACATTTTGATGTATAAATCGTCCTTTTATGATGTATGGTTTAGAAGTTATGGCTAAAAAATCAAAAAAATCGCACAAAACCACGTCAAAAACTATAATTCAAGTAAAAATTTTTAAATAAGATTCTTGAAAAAAATCAAATTCCAGAAAACTTTTTTCTGAATATGCAGTCTTGTGTATATATGTATTAGAAACAATTTGGTGTATAAATCGTCCTTGTAGGATGTATGGTTTGGGAGTTATGACGGAAAAAGCACATGTTTTTGGCCAGCTTCCACTCCAAAAAGTGTTCTACAACTCCTAAACTACAAGAGATAGAGCAAACGGCATTTGGACAAAGGAGTATCCCTTCTTAAGGACGAGGACCTGGTGCTCATTTTAATGCATGAATCGTCCTTATCTGATATGTAGTTTTTATTTTAGAAAATAAATAAAAAAAATAAAAATTGACAAAAAAGGGCACATGAAATTAACATGAAATCTAATTTTTAAAATTATTTTAAGGATACAGTCTTGTGGACAGTAGCTTAAGGAACATTTTGATGTATAAATCGTCCTTTTATGATGTATGGTTTAGAAGTTATGGCTAAAAAATCAAAAAAATCGCACAAAACCACGTCAAAAACTATGATTCATGTAAAAATTTTTAAATAAGATTCTTGAAAAAAATCAAATTCCAGAAAACTTTTTTCTGAATATGCAGTCTTGTGTATATATATATTAGAAACAATTTGGTGTATAAATCGTCCTTGTAGGATGTATGGTTTGGGAGTTATGACGGAAAAAGCACATGTTTTTGGCCAGCTTCCACTCCAAAAAGTGTTCTACAACTCCTAAACTACAAGAGATAGAGCAAACGGCATTTGGACAAAGGAGTATCCCTTCTTAAGGACGAGGACCTGGTGCTCATTTTAATGCATGAATCGTCCTTATCTGATATGTAGTTTTTATTTTAGAAAATAAATAAAAAAAATAAAAATTGACAAAAAAGGGCACATGAAATTAACATGAAATCTAATTTTAAAAATTTTTTTAAGGATACAGTCTTGTGGGCAGTAGCTTAAGGAACATTTTGATGCATAAATCGTTCTTTTATGATGTATGGTTTAGAAGTTATGGCTAAAAAACCAAAAAAATCGCAAAAAACCACGTCAAAAACTATGATTCATGTAAAAAATTTGAACTAAGATTCTTGAAAAAAATCAAATTCCAGAAAACTTTTTTCTGAATATGCATTCTTGTGTATATATGTATTAAAAACAATTTGGTGTATAAATCGTCCTTGTAGGATGTATGGTTTGGGAGTTATGACGGAAAAAGCACATGTTTTTGGCCAGCTTCCACTCCAAAAAGTGTTCTACAACTCCTAAACTACAAGAGATAGAGCAAACGGCATTTGGACAAAGGAGTATCCCTTCTTAAGGACGAGGACCTGGTGCTCATTTTAATGCATGAATCGTCCTTATCTGATATGTAGTTTTTATTTTAGAAAATAAATAAAAAAAATAAAAATTGACAAAAAAGGGCACATGAAATTAACATGAAATCTAATTTTTAAAATTATTTTAAGGATACAGTCTTGTGGGCAGTAGCTTAAGGAACATTTTGATGCATAAATCGTCCTTTTATGATGTATGGTTTAGAAGTTATGGCTAAAAAATCAAAAAAATCGCACAAAACCACGTCAAAAACTATGATTCATGTAAAAATTTTTAAATAAGTTTCTTGAAAAAAAATCAAATTCCAGAAAACTTTTTTCTGAATATGCAGTCTTGTGTATATATGTATTAGAAACAATTTGGTGTATAAATCGTCCTTGTAAAAATTTTTAAATAAGATTCTTGAAAAAAATCAAATTCCAGAAAACTTTTTTCTGAATATGCAGTCTTGTGTATATATGTATTAGAAACAATTTGGTGTATAAATCGTCCTTGTAGGATGTATGGTTTGGGAGTTATGACGGAAAAAGCACATGTTTTTGGCCAGCTTCCACTCCAAAAAGTGTTCTACAACTCCTAAACTACAAGAGATAGAGCAAACGGCATTTGGACAAAGGAGTATCCCTTCTTAAGGACGAGGACCTGGTGCTCATTTTAATGCATGAATCGTCCTTATCTGTTATGTAGTTTTTATTTTAGAAAATAAATAAAAAAAATAAAAATTGACAAAAAAGGGCACATGAAATTAACATGAAATCTAATTTTTAAAATTATTTTAAGGATACAGTCTTGTGGGCAGTAGCTTAAGGAACATTTTGATGCATAAATCGTCCTTTTATGATGTATGGTTTAGAAGTTATGGCTAAAAAATCAAAAAAATCGCAAAAAACCACGTCAAAAACTATGATTCATGTAAAAAATTTTAACTAAGATTCTTGAAAAAAATCAAATTCCAGAAAACTTTTTTCTGAATATGCAGTCTTGTGTATATATGTATTAGAAACAATTTGGTGTATAAATCGACCTTGTAGGATGTATGGTTTGGGAGTTATGACGGAAAAAGCACATGTTTTTGGCCAGCTTCCACTCCAAAAAGTGTTCTACAACTCCTAAACTACAAGAGATAGAGCAAACGGCATTTGGACAAAGGAGTATCCCTTCTTAAGGACGAGGACCTGGTGCTCATTTAAATGCATGAATCGTCCTTATCTGATATGTAGTTTTTATTTTAGAAAATAAATAAAAAAAATAAAAATTGACAAAAAAGGGCACATGAAATTGACATGAAATCTAATTTTTTAAATTATTTTAAGGATACAGTCTTGTGGGCAGTAGCTTAAGGAACATTTTGATGCATAAATCGTCCTTTTATGATGTATGGTTTAGAAGTTATGGCTAAAAAAATCAAAAAATCGCACAAAACCACGTCAAAAACTATGATTCATGTACAAAATTTTAACTAAGATTCTTGAAAAAAAATCAAATTCCAGAAAACTTTTTTCTGAATATGCAGTCTTGTGTATATATGTATTAGAAACAATTTGGTGTATAAATCGTCCTTGTAGGATGTATGGTTTGGGAGTTATGACGGAAAAAGCACATGTTTTTGGCCAGCTTCCACTCCAAAAAGTGTTCTACAACTCCTAAACTACAAGAGCTAGAGCAAACGGCATTTGGACAAAGAAGTTACCCTACTTAAGGACGAGGACCTGGTGCTCATTTTAATGCATGAATCGTCCTTATCTGATATGTAGTTTTTATTTTAGAAAATAAATAAAAAAAATAAAAATTGACAAAAAAGGGCACATGAAATTAACATGAAATCTAATTTTTAAAATTATTTTAAGGATACAGTCTTGTGGACAGTAGCTTAAGGAACATTTTGATGCATAAATCGTCCTTTTATGATGTATGGTTTAGAAGTTATGGCTAAAAAAATCAAAAAATCGCACAAAACCACGTCAAAAACTATGATTCATGTACAAAATTTTAACTAAGATTCTTGAAAAAAAATCAAATTCCAGAAAACTTTTTTCTGAATATGCAGTCTTGTGTATATATGTATTAGAAACAAGTTGGTGTATAAATCGTCCTTGTAGGATGTATGGTTTGGGAGTTATGACGGAAAAAGCACATGTTTTTGGCCAGCTTCCACTCCAAAAAGTGTTCTACAACTCCTAAACTACAAGAGCTAGAGCAAACGGCATTTGGACAAAGAAGTTACCCTACTTAAGGACGAGGACCTGGTGCTCATTTTAATGCATGAATCGTCCTTATCTGATATGTAGTTTTTATTTTAGAAAATAAATAAAAAAAATAAAAATTTACAAAAAAGGGCACATGAAATTAACATGAAATCTAATTTTTAAAATTATTTTAAGGATACAGTCTTGTGGGCAGTAGCTTAAGGAACATTTTGATGCATAAATCGTCCTTTTATGATGTATGGTTTAGAAGTTATGGCTAAAAAATCAAAAAAATCGCACAAAACCACGTCAAAAACTATGATTCATGTAAAAATTTTTAAATAAGATTCTTGAAAAAAAATCAAATTCCAGAAAACTTTTTTCTGAATATGCAGTCTTGTGTATATATATATTAGAAACAATTTGGTGTATAAATCGTCCTTGTAGGATGTATGGTTTGGGAGTTATGACGGAAAAAGCACATGTTTTTGGCCAGCTTCCACTCCAAAAAGTGTTCTACAACTCTTAAACTACAAGAGATAGAGCAAACAGCATTTGGACAAAGGAGTATCCCTTCTTAAGGACGAGGACCTGGTGCTCATTTTAATGCATGAATCGTCCTTATCTGTTATGTAGTTTTTATTTTAGAAAATAAATAAAAAAAATTAAAATTGACAAAAAAGGGCACATGAAATTAACATGAAATCTAATTTTTAAAATTATTTCAAGGATACAGTCTTGTGGGCAGTAGCTTAAGGAACATTTTGATGCATAAATCCTCCTTTTATGATGTACGGTTTAGAAGTTATGGCTAAAAAATCAAAAAAATCGCAAAAAACCACGTCAAAAACTATGATTCATGTAAAAAATTTGAACTAAGATTCTTGAAAAAAATCAAATTCCAGAAAACTTTTTTCTGAATATGCAGTCTTGTGTATATATGTATTAAAAACAATTTGGTGTATAAATCGTCCTTGTAGGATGTATGGTTTGGGAGTTATGACGGAAAAAGCACATGTTTTTGGCCAGCTTCCACTCCAAAAAGTGTTCTACAACTCCTAAACTACAAGAGATAGAGCAAACGGCATTTGGACAAAGGAGTATCCCTTCTTAAGGACGAGGACCTGGTGCTCATTTAAATGCATGAATCGTCCTTATCTGATATGTAGTTTTTATTTTAGAAAATAAATAAAAAAAATAAAAATTGACAAAAAAGGGCACATGAAATTGACATGAAATCTAATTTTTAAAATTATTTTAAGGATACAGTCTTGTGGGCAGTAGCTTAAGGAACATTTTGATGCATAAATCGTCCTTTTATGATGTATGGTTTAGAAGTTATGGCTAAAAAAATCAAAAAATCGCACAAAACCACGTCAAAAACTATGATTCATGTACAAAATTTTAACTAAGATTCTTGAAAAAAAATCAAATTCCAGAAAACTTTTTTCTGAATATGCAGTCTTGTGTATATATGTATTAGAAACAATTTGGTGTATAAATCGTCCTTGTAGTATGTATGGTTTGGGAGTTATGACGGAAAAAGCACATGTTTTTGGCCAGCTTCCACTCCAAAAAGTGTTCTACAACTCCTAAACTACAAGAGCTAGAGCAAACGGCATTTGGACAAAGAAGTTACCCTACTTAAGGACGAGGACCTGGTGCTCATTTTAATGCATGAATCGTCCTTATCTGATATGTAGTTTTTATTTTAGAAAATAAATAAAAAAAATAAAAATTGACAAAAAAGGGCACATGAAATTAACATGAAATCTAATTTTTAAAATTATTTTAAGGATACAGTCTTGTGGACAGTAGCTTAAGGAACATTTTGATGCATAAATCGTCCTTTTATGATGTATGGTTTAGAAGTTATGGCTAAAAAAATCAAAAAATCGCACAAAACCACGTCAAAAACTATGATTCATGTACAAAATTTTAACTAAGATTCTTGAAAAAAAATCAAATTCCAGAAAACTTTTTTCTGAATATGCAGTCTTGTGTATATATGTATTAGAAACAAGTTGGTGTATAAATCGTCCTTGTAGGATGTATGGTTTGGGAGTTATGACGGAAAAAGCACATGTTTTTGGCCAGCTTCCACTCCAAAAAGTGTTCTACAACTCCTAAACTACAAGAGCTAGAGCAAACGGCATTTGGACAAAGAAGTTACCCTACTTAAGGACGAGGACCTGGTGCTCATTTTAATGCATGAATCGTCCTTATCTGATATGTAGTTTTTATTTTAGAAAATAAATAAAAAAAATAAAAATTTACAAAAAAGGGCACATGAAATTAACATGAAATCTATTTTTTAAAATTATTTTAAGGATACAGTCTTGTGGGCAGTAGCTTAAGGAACATTTTGATGCATAAATCGTCCTTTTATGATGTATGGTTTAGAAGTTATGGCTAAAAAATCAAAAAAATCGCACAAAACCACGTCAAAAACTATGATTCATGTAAAAATTTTTAAATAAGATTCTTGAAAAAAAATCAAATTCCAGAAAACTTTTTTCTGAATATGCAGTCTTGTGTATATATGTATTAGAAACAATTTGGTGTATAAATCGTCCTTGTAGGATGTATGGTTTGGGAGTTATGACGGAAAAAGCACATGTTTTTGGCCAGCTTCCACTCCAAAAAGTGTTCTACAACTCTTAAACTACAAGAGATAGAGCAAACAGCATTTGGACAAAGGAGTATCCCTTCTTAAGGACGAGGACCTGGTGCTCATTTTAATGCATGAATCGTCCTTATCTGTTATGTAGTTTTTATTTTAGAAAATAAATAAAAAAAATTAAAATTGACAAAAAAGGGCACATGAAATTAACATGAAATCTAATTTTTAAAATTATTTCAAGGATACAGTCTTGTGGGCAGTAGCTTAAGGAACATTTTGATGCATAAATCCTCCTTTTATGATGTACGGTTTAGAAGTTATGGCTAAAAAATCAAAAAAATCGCAAAAAACCACGTCAAAAACTATGATTCATGTAAAAAATTTGAACTAAGATTCTTGAAAAAAATCAAATTCCAGAAAACTTTTTTCTGAATATGCAGTCTTGTGTATATATGTATTAAAAACAATTTGGTGTATAAATCGTCCTTGTAGGATGTATGGTTTGGGAGTTATGACGGAAAAAGCACATGTTTTTGGCCAGCTTCCACTCCAAAAAGTGTTCTACAACTCCTAAACTACAAGAGCTAGAGCAAACGGCATTTGGACAAAGAAGTTACCCTACTTAAGGACGAGGACCTGGTGCTCATTTAAATGCATGAATCGTCCTTATCTGATATGTAGTTTTTATTTTAGAAAATAAATAAAAAAAATAAAAATTGACAAAAAAGGGCACATGTAATTAACATGAAATCAAATTTTTAAAATTATTTTAAGGATACAGTCTTGTGAGCAGTAGCTTAAGGAACATTTTGATGCATAAATCGTCCTTTTATGATGTATGGTTTAGAAGATATGGCTAAAAAATCAAAAAAATCGCACAAAACCACGTCAAAAACTATGATTCATGTAAAAATTTTTAAATAAGATTCTTGAAAAAAAATCAAATTCCAGAAAACTTTTTTCTGAATATGCAGTCTTGTGTATATATGTATTAGAAACAATTTGGTGTATAAATCGTCCTTGTAGGATGTATGGTTTGGGAGTTATGACGGAAAAAGCACATGTTTTTGGCCAGCTTCCACTCCAAAAAGTGTTCTACAACTCCTAAGCTACAAGAGATAGAGCAAACGGCATTTGGACAAAGGAGTATCCCTTCTTAAGGACGAGGACCTGGTGCTCATTTTAATGCATGAATCGTCCTTATCTGATATGTAGTTTTTATTTTAGAAAATAAATAAAAAAAATAAAAATTGACAAAAAAGGGCACATGAAATTAACATGAAATCTAATTTTTAAAATTATTTTAAGGATACAGTCTTGTGGACAGTAGCTTAAGGAACATTTTGATGTATAAATCGTCCTTTTATGATGTATGGTTTAGAAGTTATGGCTAAAAAATCAAAAAAATCGCACAAAACCACGTCAAAAACTATGATTCATGTAAAAATTTTTAAATAAGATTCTTGAAAAAAATCAAATTCCAGAAAACTTTTTTCTGAATATGCAGTCTTGTGTATATATGTATTAGAAACAATTTGGTGTATAAATCGTCCTTGTAGGATGTATGGTTTGGGAGTTATGACGGAAAAAGCACATGTTTTTGGCCAGCTTCCACTCCAAAAAGTGTTCTACAACTCCTAAACTACAAGAGATAGAGCAAACGGCATTTGGACAAAGGAGTATCCCTTCTTAAGGACGAGGACCGGGTGCTCATTTTAATGCATGAATCGTCCTTATCTGATATGTAGTTTTTATTTTAGAAAATAAATAAAAAAAATAAAAATTGACAAAAAAGGGCACATGAAATTAACATGAAATCTAATTTTTAAAATTATTTTAAGGATACAGTCTTGTGGACAGTAGCTTAAGGAACATTTTGATGTATAAATCGTCCATTTATGATGTATGGTTTAGAAGTTATGGCTAAAAAATCAAAAAAATCGCACAAAACCACGTCAAAAACTATGATTCATGTAAAAATTTTTAAATAAGATTCTTGAAAAAAATCAAATTCCAGAAAACTTTTTTCTGAATATGCAGTCTTGTGTATATATATATTAGAAACAATTTGGTGTATAAATCGTCCTTGTAGGATGTATGGTTTGGGAGTTATGACGGAAAAAGCACATGTTTTTGGCCAGCTTCCACTCCAAAAAGTGTTCTACAACTCCTAAACTACAAGAGATAGAGCAAACGGCATTTGGACAAAGGAGTATCCCTTCTTAAGGACGAGGACCTGGTGCTCATTTTAATGCATGAATCGTCCTTATCTGATATGTAGTTTTTATTTTAGAAAATAAATAATAAAAATAAAAATTGACAAAAAAGGGCACATGAAATTAACATGAAATCTAATTTTTAAAATTATTTTAAGGATACAGTCTTGTGGACAGTAGCTTAAGGAACATTTTGATGCATAAATCGTCCTTTTATGATGTATGGATTAGAAGTTATGGCTAAAAAATCAAAAAAATCGCACAAAACCACGTCAAAAACTATGATTCATGTAAAAATTTTTAAATAAGATTCTTGAAAAAAATCAAATTCCAGAAAACTTTTTTCTGAATATGCAGTGTTGTGTATATATATATTAGAAAAAATTTGGTGTATAAATCGTCCTTGTAGGATGTATGGTTTGGGAGTTATGACGGAAAAAGCACATGTTTTTGGCCAGCTTCCACTCCAAAAAGTGTTCTACAACTCCTAAACTACAAGAGATAGAGCAAACGGCATTTGGACAAAGGAGTATCCCTTCTTAAGGACGAGGACCTGGTGCTCATTTTAATGCATGAATCGTCCTTATCTGATATGTAGTTTTTATTTTAGAAAATAAATAAAAAAAATAAAAATTTACAAAAAAGGGCACATGAAATCAACATGAAATCTAATTTTTAAAATTATTTTAAGGATACAGTCTTGTGGGCAGTAGCTTAAGGAACATTTTGATGCATAAATCGTCCTTTTATGATGTATGGTTTAGAAGTTATGGCTAAAAAATCAAAAAAATCGCACAAAACCACGTCAAAAACTATGATTCATGTAAAAATTCTTAAATAAGTTTCTTGAAAAAAAATCAAATTCCAGAAAACTTTTTTCTGAATATGCAGTCTTGTGTATATATGTATTAGAAACAATTTGGTGTATAAATCGTCCTTGTAGGATGTATGGTTTGGGAGTTATGACGGAAAAAGCACATGTTTTTGGCCAGCTTCCACTCCAAAAAGTGTTCTACAACTCCTAAACTACAAGAGATAGAGCAAACGGCATTTGGACAAAGGAGTATTCCTTCTTAAGGACGAGGACCTGGTGCTCATTTTAATGCATGAATCGTCCTTATCTGATATGTAGTTTTTATTTTAGAAAATAAATAAAAAAAATAAAAATTGACAAAAAAGGGCACATGAAATTAACTTGAAATCTAATTTTTGAAATTATTTTAAGGATACAGTCTTGTGGGCAGTAGCTTAAGGAACATTTTGATGCATAAATCGTCCTTTTATGATGTATGGTTTAGAAGTTATGGCTAAAAAATCAAAAAAATCGCACAAAACCACGTCAAAAACTATGATTCATGTAAAAATTTTTAAATAAGATTCTTGAAAAAAAATCAAATTCCAGAAAACTTTTTTCTGAATATGCAGTCTTGTGTATATATGTATTAGAAACAATTTGGTGTATAAATCGTCCTTGTAAGATGTATGGTTTGGGAGTTATGACGGAAAAAGCACATGTTTTTGGCCAGCTTCCACTCCAAAAAGTGTTCTACAACTCCTAAACTACAAGAGATAGAACAAACGGCATTTGGACAAAGGAGTATCCCTTCTTAAGGACGAGGACCTGGTGCTCATTTAAATGCATGAATCGTCCTTATCTGATATGTAGTTTTTATTTTAGAAAATAAATAAAAAAAATAAAAATTGACAAAAAAGGGCACATGAAATTAACTTGAAATCTAATTTTTGAAATTATTTTAAGGATACAGTCTTGTGGGCAGTAGCTTAAGGAACATTTTGATGCATAAATCGTCCTTTTATGATGTATGGTTTAGAAGTTATGGCTAAAAAATCAAAAAAATCGCACAAAACCACGTCAAAAACTATGATTCATGTAAAAATTTTTAAATAAGATTCTTGAAAAAAAATCAAATTCCAGAAAACTTTTTTCTGAATATGCAGTCTTGTGTATATATGTATTAGAAACAATTTGGTGTATAAATCGTCCTTGTAGGATGTATGGTTTGGGAGTTATGACGGAAAAAGCACATGTTTTTGGCCAGCTTCCACCGGCATTTGGACAAAGGAGTATCCCTTCTTAAGGACGAGGACCTGGTGCTCATTTTAATGCATGAATCGTCCTTATCTGATATGTAGTTTTTATTTTAGAAAATAAATAAAAAAAATAAAAATTTACAAAAAAGGGCACATGAAATTAACATGAAATCTAATTTTTAAAATTATTTTAAGGATACAGTCTTGTGGGCAGTAGCTTAAGGAACATTTTGATGCATAAATCGTCCTTTTATGATGTATGGTTTAGAAGTTATGGCTAAAAAATCAAAAAAATCGCACAAAACCACGTCAAAAACTATGATTCATGTAAAAATTTTTAAATAAGATTCTTGAAAAAAAATCAAATTCCAGAAAACTTTTTTCTGAATATGCAGTCTTGTGTATATATGTATTAGAAACAATTTGGTGTATAAATCGTCCTTGTAAGATGTATGGTTTGGGAGTTATGACGGAAAAAGCACATGTTTTTGGCCAGCTTCCACTCCAAAAAGTGTTCTACAACTCCTAAACTGCAAGAGCTAGAGCAAACGGCATTTGGACAAAGAAGTTACCCTACTTAAGGACGAGGACCTGGTGCTCATTTAAATGCATGAATCGTCCTTATCTGATATGTAGTTTTTATTTTAGAAAATAAATAAAAAAAATAAAAATTGACAAAAAAGGGCACATGAAATTAACATGAAATCTAATTTTTAAAATTATTTTAAGGATACAGTCTTGTGGGTAGTAGCTTAAGGAACATTTTGATGCATAAATCGTCCTTTTATGATGTACGGTTTAGAAGTTATGGCTAAAAAATCAAAAAATCGCACAAAACCACGTCAAAAACTATGATTCATGTAAAAAATTTTAAATAAGATTCTTGAAAAAAAATCAAATTCCAGAAAACTTTTTTCTGAATATGCAGTCTTGTGTATATATGTATTAGAAACAATTTGGTGTATAAATCGTCCTTGTAGGATGTATGGTTTGGGAGTTATGACGGAAAAAGCACATGTTTTTGGCCAGCTTCCACCGGCATTTGGACAAAGGAGTATCCCTTCTTAAGGACGAGGACCTGGTGCTCATTTTAATGCATGAATCGTCCTTATCTGATATGTAGTTTTTATTTTAGAAAATAAATAAAAAAAATAAAAATTTACAAAAAAGGGCACATGAAATTAACATGAAATCTAATTTTTAAAATTATTTTAAGGATACAGTCTTGTGGGCAGTAGCTTAAGGAACATTTTGATGCATAAATCGTCCTTTTATGATGTATGGTTTAGAAGTTATGGCTAAAAAATCAAAAAAATCGCACAAAACCACGTCAAAAACTATGATTCATGTAAAAATTTTTAAATAAGATTCTTGAAAAAAAATCAAATTCCAGAAAACTTTTTTCTGAATATGCAGTCTTGTGTATATATGTATTAGAAACAATTTGGTGTATAAATCGTCCTTGTAAGATGTATGGTTTGGGAGTTATGACGGAAAAAGCACATGTTTTTGGCCAGCTTCCACTCCAAAAAGTGTTCTACAACTCCTAAACTGCAAGAGCTAGAGCAAACGGCATTTGGACAAAGAAGTTACCCTACTTAAGGACGAGGACCTGGTGCTCATTTAAATGCATGAATCGTCCTTATCTGATATGTAGTTTTTATTTTAGAAAATAAATAAAAAAAATAAAAATTGACAAAAAAGGGCACATGAAATTAACATGAAATCTAATTTTTAAAATTATTTTAAGGATACAGTCTTGTGGGTAGTAGCTTAAGGAACATTTTGATGCATAAATCGTCCTTTTATGATGTACGGTTTAGAAGTTATGGCTAAAAAATCAAAAAATCGCACAAAACCACGTCAAAAACTATGATTCATGTAAAAAATTTTAAATAAGATTCTTGAAAAAAAATCAAATTCCAGAAAACTTTTTTCTGAATATGCAGTCTTGTGTATATATGTATTAGAAACAATTTGGTGTATAAATCGTCCTTGTAGGATGTATGGTTTGGGAGTTATGACGGAAAAAGCACATGTTTTTGGCCAGCTTCCACCGGCATTTGGACAAAGGAGTATCCCTTCTTAAGGACGAGGACCTGGTGCTCATTTTAATGCATGAATCGTCCTTATCTGATATGTAGTTTTTATTTTAGAAAATAAATAAAAAAAATAAAAATTTACAAAAAAGGGCACATGAAATTAACATGAAATCTAATTTTTAAAATTATTTTAAGGATACAGTCTTGTGGGCAGTAGCTTAAGGAACATTTTGATGCATAAATCGTCCTTTTATGATGTATGGTTTAGAAGTTATGGCTAAAAAATCAAAAAAATCGCACAAAACCACGTCAAAAACTATGATTCATGTAAAAATTTTTAAATAAGATTCTTGAAAAAAAATCAAATTCCAGAAAACTTTTTTCTGAATATGCAGTCTTGTGTATATATGTATTAGAAACAATTTGGTGTATAAATCGTCCTTGTAAGATGTATGGTTTGGGAGTTATGACGGAAAAAGCACATGTTTTTGGCCAGCTTCCACTCCAAAAAGTGTTCTACAACTCCTAAACTACAAGAGATAGAACAAACGGCATTTGGACAAAGGAGTATCCCTTCTTAAGGACGAGGACCTGGTGCTCATTTTAATGCATGAATCGTCCTTATCTGTTATATAGTTTTTATTTTAGAAAATAAATAAAAAAAATAAAAATTGACAAAAAAGGGCACATGAAATTAACATGAAATCTAATTTTTAAAATTATTTTAAGGATACAGTCTTGTGGGCAGTAGCTTAAGGAACATTTTGATGCATAAATCGTCCTTTTATGATGTATGGTTTAGAAGTTATGGCTAAAAAATCAAAAAAATCGCACAAAACCACGTCAAAAACTATGATTCATGTAAAAATTTTTAAATAAGTTTCTTGAAAAAAAATCAAATTCCAGAAAACTTTTTTCTGAATATGCAGTCTTGTGTATATATGTATTAGAAACAATTTGGTGTATAAATCGTCCTTGTAGGATGTATGGTTTGGGAGTTATGACGGAAAAAGCACATGTTTTTGGCCAGCTTCCACTCCAAAAAGTGTTCTACAACTCCTAAACTACAAGAGATAGAGCAAACGGCATTTGGACAAAGGAGTATCCCTTCTTAAGGACGAGGACCTGGTGCTCATTTTAATGCATGAATCGTCCTTATCTGATATGTAGTTTTTATTTTAGAAAATAAATAAAAAAAATAAAAATTGACAAAAAAGGGCACATGAAATTAACATGAAATCTAATTTTTGAAATTATTTTAAGGATACAGTCTTGTGGGTAGTAGCTTAAGGAACATTTTGATGCATAAATCGTCCTTTTATGATGTATGGTTTAGAAGTTATGGCTAAAAAATCAAAAAAATCGCACAAAACCACGTCAAAAACTATGATTCATGTAAAAATTTTTAAATAAGATTCTTGAAAAAAAATCAAATTCCAGAAAACTTTTTTCTGAATATGCAGTCTTGTGTATATATGTATTAGAAACAATTTGGTGTATAAATCGTCCTTGTAGGATGTATGGTTTGGGAGTTATGACGGAAAAAGCACATGTTTTTGGCCAGCTTCCACTCCAAAAAGTGTTCTACAACTCCTAAACTACAAGAGATAGAACAAACGGCATTTGGACAAAGGAGTATCCCTTCTTAAGGACGAGGACCTGGTGCTCATTTTAATGCATGAATCGTCCTTATCTGTTATATAGTTTTTATTTTAGAAAATAAATAAAAAAAAATAAAAATTGACAAAAAAGGGCACATGAAATTAACATGAAATCTAATTTTTAAAATTATTTTAAGGATACAGTCTTGTGGGCAGTAGCTTAAGGAACATTTTGATGCATAAATCGTCCTTTTATGATGTATGGTTTAGAAGTTATGGCTAAAAAATCAAAAAAATCGCAAAAAACCACGTCAAAAACTATGATTCATGTAAAAAATTTGAACTAAGATTCTTGAAAAAAATCAAATTCCAGAAAACTTTTTTCTGAATATGCAGTCTTGTGTATATATGTATTAGAAACAATTTGGTGTATAAATCGTCCTTGTAGGATGTATGGTTTGGGAGTTATGACGGAAAATGCACATGTTTTTGGCCAGCTTCCACTCCAAAAAGTGTTCTACAACTCCTAAACTACAAGAGATAGAGCAAACGGCATTTGGACAAAGGAGTATCCCTTCTTAAGGACGAGGACCTGGTGCTCATTTTAATGCATGAATCGTCCTTATCTGTTATGTAGTTTTTATTTTAGAAAATAAATAAAAAAAATAAAAATTGACAAAAAAGGGCACATGAAATTAACATGAAATCTAATTTTTAAAATTATTTTAAGGATACAGTCTTGTGGGCAGTAGCTTAAGGAACATTTTGATGCATAAATCGTCCTTTTATGATGTATGGTTTAGAAGTTATGGCTAAAAAATCAAAAAATCGCACAAAACCACGTCAAAAACTATGATTCATGTACAAAATTTTAACTAAGATTCTTGAAAAAAAATCAAATTCCAGAAAACTTTTTTCTGAATATGCAGTCTTGTGTATATATGTATTAGAAACAATTTGGTGTATAAATCGTCCTTGTAGGATGTATGGTTTGGGAGTTATGACGGAAAAAGCACATGTTTTTGGCCAGCTTCCACCGGCATTTGGACAAAGGAGTATCCCTTCTTAAGGACGAGGACCTGGTGCTCATTTTAATGCATGAATCGTCCTTATCTGATATGTAGTTTTTATTTTAGAAAATAAATAAAAAAAATAAAAATTTACAAAAAAGGGCACATGAAATTAACATGAAATCTAATTTTTAAAATTATTTTAAGGATACAATCTTGTGGGCAGTAGCTTAAGGAACATTTTGATGCATAAATCGTCCTTTTATGATGTATGGTTTAGAAGTTATGGCTAAAAAATCAAAAAAATCGCACAAAACCACGTCAAAAACTATGATTCATGTAAAAATTTTTAAATAAGTTTCTTGAAAAAAATCAAATTCCAGAAAACTTTTTTCTGAATATGCAGTCTTGTGTATATATGTATTAGAAACAATTTGGTGTATAAATCGTCCTTGTAGGATGTATGGTTTGGGAGTTATGACGGATAAAGCACATGTTTTTGGCCAGCTTCCACTCCAAAAAGTGTTCTACAACTCCTAAACTACAAGAGATAGAGCAAACGGCATTTGGACAAAGGAGTATCCCTTCTTAAGGACGAGGACCTGGTGCTCATTTTAATGCATGAATCGTCCTTATCTGATATGTAGTTTTTATTTTAGAAAATAAATAAAAAAAATAAAAATTGACAAAAAAGGGCACATGAAATTAACATGAAATCTAATTTTTAAAATTATTTTAAGGATACAGTCTTGTGGACAGTAGCTTAAGGAACATTTTGATGTATAAATCGTCCTTTTATGATGTATGGTTTAGAAGTTATGGCTAAAAAATCAAAAAAATCGCACAAAACCACGTCAAAAACTATGATTCATGTAAAAATTTTTAAATATTGTAAGATTCTTGAAAAAAATCAAATTCCAGAAAACTTTTTTCTGAATATGCAGTCTTGTGTATATATGTACTAGAAACGATTTGGTGTATAAATCGTCCTTGTAGGATGTATGGTTTGGGAGTTATGACGGAAAAAGCACATGTTTTTGGCCAGCTTCCACTCCAAAAAGTGTTCTACAACTCCTAAACTACAAGAGATAGAGCAAACGGCATTTGGACAAAGGAGTATCCCTTCTTAAGGACGAGGACCTGGTGCTCATTTTAATGCATGAATCGTCCTTATCTGATATGTAGTTTTTATTTTAGAAAATAAATAAAAAAAATAAAAATTGACAAAAAAGGGCACATGAAATTAACATGAAATCTAATTTTTAAAATTATTTTAAGGACACTGTCTTGTGGGCAGTAGCTTAAGAAACATTTTGATGCATAAATCGTCCTTTTATGATGTATGGTTTAGAAGTTATGGCTAAAAAATCAAAAAAATCGCAAAAAACCACGTCAAAAACTATGATTCATGTAAAAAATTTGAACTAAGATTCTTGAAAAAAATCAAATTCCAGAAAACTTTTTTCTGAATATGCAGTCTTGTGTATATATGTATTAGAAACAATTTGGTGTATAAATCGTTCTTGTAGGATGTATGGTTTGGGAGTTATGACGGAAAATGCACATGTTTTTGGCCAGCTTCCACTCCAAAAAGTGTTCTACAACTCCTAAACTACAAGAGATAGAGCAAACGGCATTTGGACAAAGGAGTATCCCTTCTTAAGGACGAGGACCTGGTGCTCATTTTAATGCATGAATCGTCCTTATCTGATATGTAAAAAATCAAAAAAATCGCACAAAACCACGTCAAAAACTATGATTCATGTAAAAATTTTTAAATAAGTTTCTTGAAAAAAAATCAAATTCCAGAAAACTTTTTTCTGAATATGCAGTCTTGTGTATATATGTATTAGAAACAATTTGGTGTATAAATCGTCCTTGTAGGATGTATGGTTTGGGAGTTATGACGGAAAAAGCACATGTTTTTGGCCAGCTTCCACTCCAAAAAGTGTTCTACAACTCCTAAACTACAAGAGATAGAACAAACGGCATTTGGACAAAGGAGTATCCCTTCTTAAGGACGAGGACCTGGTGCTCATTTTAATGCATGAATCGTCCTTATCTGTTATATAGTTTTTATTTTAGAAAATAAATAAAAAAAAATAAAAATTGACAAAAAAGGGCACATGAAATTAACATGAAATCTAATTTTTAAAATTATTTTAAGGATACAGTCTTGTGGGCAGTAGCTTAAGGAACATTTTGATGCATAAATCGTCCTTTTATGATGTATGGTTTAGAAGTTATGGCTAAAAAATCAAAAAAATCGCAAAAAACCACGTCAAAAACTATGATTCATGTAAAAAATTTGAACTAAGATTCTTGAAAAAAATCAAATTCCAGAAAACTTTTTTCTGAATATGCAGTCTTGTGTATATATGTATTAGAAACAATTTGGTGTATAAATCGTCCTTGTAGGATGTATGGTTTGGGAGTTATGACGGAAAATGCACATGTTTTTGGCCAGCTTCCACTCCAAAAAGTGTTCTACAACTCCTAAACTACAAGAGATAGAGCAAACGGCATTTGGACAAAGGAGTATCCCTTCTTAAGGACGAGGACCTGGTGCTCATTTTAATGCATGAATCGTCCTTATCTGTTATGTAGTTTTTATTTTAGAAAATAAATAAAAAAAATAAAAATTGACAAAAAAGGGCACATGAAATTAACATGAAATCTAATTTTTAAAATTATTTTAAGGATACAGTCTTGTGGGCAGTAGCTTAAGGAACATTTTGATGCATAAATCGTCCTTTTATGATGTATGGTTTAGAAGTTATGGCTAAAAAATCAAAAAATCGCACAAAACCACGTCAAAAACTATGATTCATGTACAAAATTTTAACTAAGATTCTTGAAAAAAAATCAAATTCCAGAAAACTTTTTTCTGAATATGCAGTCTTGTGTATATATGTATTAGAAACAATTTGGTGTATAAATCGTCCTTGTAGGATGTATGGTTTGGGAGTTATGACGGAAAAAGCACATGTTTTTGGCCAGCTTCCACCGGCATTTGGACAAAGGAGTATCCCTTCTTAAGGACGAGGACCTGGTGCTCATTTTAATGCATGAATCGTCCTTATCTGATATGTAGTTTTTATTTTAGAAAATAAATAAAAAAAATAAAAATTTACAAAAAAGGGCACATGAAATTAACATGAAATCTAATTTTTAAAATTATTTTAAGGATACAATCTTGTGGGCAGTAGCTTAAGGAACATTTTGATGCATAAATCGTCCTTTTATGATGTATGGTTTAGAAGTTATGGCTAAAAAATCAAAAAAATCGCACAAAACCACGTCAAAAACTATGATTCATGTAAAAATTTTTAAATAAGTTTCTTGAAAAAAATCAAATTCCAGAAAACTTTTTTCTGAATATGCAGTCTTGTGTATATATGTATTAGAAACAATTTGGTGTATAAATCGTCCTTGTAGGATGTATGGTTTGGGAGTTATGACGGATAAAGCACATGTTTTTGGCCAGCTTCCACTCCAAAAAGTGTTCTACAACTCCTAAACTACAAGAGATAGAGCAAACGGCATTTGGACAAAGGAGTATCCCTTCTTAAGGACGAGGACCTGGTGCTCATTTTAATGCATGAATCGTCCTTATCTGATATGTAGTTTTTATTTTAGAAAATAAATAAAAAAAATAAAAATTGACAAAAAAGGGCACATGAAATTAACATGAAATCTAATTTTTAAAATTATTTTAAGGATACAGTCTTGTGGACAGTAGCTTAAGGAACATTTTGATGTATAAATCGTCCTTTTATGATGTATGGTTTAGAAGTTATGGCTAAAAAATCAAAAAAATCGAACAAAACCACGTCAAAAACTATGATTCATGTAAAAATTTTTAAATATTGTAAGATTCTTGAAAAAAATCAAATTCCAGAAAACTTTTTTCTGAATATGCAGTCTTGTGTATATATGTACTAGAAACGATTTGGTGTATAAATCGTCCTTGTAGGATGTATGGTTTGGGAGTTATGACGGAAAAAGCACATGTTTTTGGCCAGCTTCCACTCCAAAAAGTGTTCTACAACTCCTAAACTACAAGAGATAGAGCAAACGGCATTTGGACAAAGGAGTATCCCTTCTTAAGGACGAGGACCTGGTGCTCATTTTAATGCATGAATCGTCCTTATCTGATATGTAGTTTTTATTTTAGAAAATAAATAAAAAAAATAAAAATTGACAAAAAAGGGCACATGAAATTAACATGAAATCTAATTTTTAAAATTATTTTAAGGACACAGTCTTGTGGGCAGTAGCTTAAGAAACATTTTGATGCATAAATCGTCCTTTTATGATGTATGGTTTAGAAGTTATGGCTAAAAAACCAAAAAAATCTCAAAAAACCACGTCAAAAACTATGATTCATGTAAAAAATTTGAACTAAGATTCTTGAAAAAAATCAAATTCCAGAAAACTTTTTTCTGAATATGCATTCTTGTGTATATATGTATTAAAAACAATTTGGTGTATAAATCGTCCTTGTAGGATGTATGGTTTGGGAGTTATGACGGAAAAAGCACATGTTTTTGGCCAGCTTCCACTCCAAAAAGTGTTCTTCAACTCCTAAACTACAAGAGATAGAGCAAACGGCATTTGGACAAAGGAGTATCCCTTCTTAAGGACGAGGACCTGGTGCTCATTTTAATGCATGAATCGTCCTTATCTGATATGTAGTTTTTATTTTAGAAAATAAATAAAAAAAATAAAAATTGACAAAAAAGGGCACATGAAATTAACATGAAATCTAATTTTTAAAATTATTTTAAGGATACAGTCTTGTGGGCAGTAGCTTAAGGAACATTTTGATGCATAAATCGTTCTTTTATGATGTATGGTTTAGAAGTTATGGCTAAAAAATAAAAAAAATCGCACAAAACCACGTCAAAAACTATGATTCATGTAAAAATTTTTAAATAAGTTTCTTGAAAAAAAATCAAATTCCAGAAAACTTTTTTCTGAATATGCAGTCTTGTGTATATATGTATTAGAAACAATTTGGTGTATAAATCGTCCTTGTAAAAATTTTTAAATAAGATTCTTGAAAAAAATCAAATTCCAGAAAACTTTTTTCTGAATATGCAGTCTTGTGTATATATGTATTAGAAACAATTTGGTGTATAAATCGTCCTTGTAGGATGTATGGTTTGGGAGTTATGACGGAAAAAGCACATGTTTTTGGCCAGCTTCCACTCCAAAAAGTGTTCTACAACTCCTAAACTACAAGAGATAGAGCAAACGGCATTTGGACAAAGGAGTATCCCTTCTTAAGGACGAGGACCTGGTGCTCATTTTAATGCATGAATCGTCCTTATCTGTTATGTAGTTTTTATTTTAGAAAATAAATAAAAAAAAATAAAAATTGACAAAAAAGGGCACATGAAATTAACATGAAATCTAATTTTTAAAATTATTTTAAGGATACAGTCTTGTGGGCAGTAGCTTAAGGAACATTTTGATGCATAAATCGTCCTTTTATGATGTATGGTTTAGAAGTTATGGCTAAAAAATCAAAAAAATCGCAAAAAACCACGTCAAAAACTATGATTCATGTAAAAAATTTGAACTAAGATTCTTGAAAAAAATCAAATTCCAGAAAACTTTTTTCTGAATATGCAGTCTTGTGTATATATGTATTAGAAACAATTTGGTGTATAAATCGTTCTTGTAGGATGTATGGTTTGGGAGTTATGACGGAAAATGCACATGTTTTTGGCCAGCTTCCACTCCAAAAAGTGTTCTACAACTCCTAAACTACAAGAGATAGAGCAAACGGCATTTGGACAAAGGAGTATCCCTTCTTAAGGACGAGGACCTGGTGCTCATTTTAATGCATGAATCGTCCTTATCTGATATGTAAAAAATCAAAAAAATCGCACAAAACCACGTCAAAAACTATGATTCATGTAAAAATTTTTAAATAAGTTTCTTGAAAAAAAATCAAATTCCAGAAAACTTTTTTCAGAATATGCAGTCTTGTGTATATATGTATTAGAAACAATTTGGTGTATAAATCGTCCTTGTAGGATGTATGGTTTGGGAGTTATGACGGAAAAAGCACATGTTTTTGGCCAGCTTCCACTCCAAAAAGTGTTCTACAACTCCTAAACTACAAGAGATAGAGCAAACGGCATTTGGACAAAGGAGTATCCCTTCTTAAGGACGAGGACCTGGTGCTCATTTTAATGCATGAATCGTCCTTATCTGATATGTAGTTTTTATTTTAGAAAATAAATAAAAAAAATAAAAATTGACAAAAAAGGGCACATGAAATTAACATGAAATCTAATTTTTAAAATTATTTTAAGGATACAGTCTTGTGGGCAGTAGCTTAAGGAACATTTTGATGCATAAATCGTCCTTTTATGATGTATGGTTTAGAAGTTATGGCTAAAAAACCAAAAAAATCGCAAAAAACCACGTCAAAAACTATGATTCATGTAAAAAATTTGAACTAAGATTCTTGAAAAAAATCAAATTCCAGAAAACTTTTTTCTGAATATGCATTCTTGTGTATATATGTATTAAAAACAATTTGGTGTATAAATCGTCCTTGTAGGATGTATGGTTTGGGAGTTATGACGGAAAAAGCACATGTTTTTGGCCAGCTTCCACTCCAAAAAGTGTTCTACAACTCCTAAACTACAAGAGATAGAGCAAACGGCATTTGGACAAAGAAGTATCCCTTCTTAAGGACGAGGACCTGGTGCTCATTTTAATGCATGAATCGTCCTTATCTGATATGTAGTTTTTATTTTAGAAAATAAATAAAAAAAATAAAAATTTACAAAAAAGGGCACATGAAATCAACATGAAATCTAATTTTTAAAATTATTTTAAGGATACAGTCTTGTGGGCAGTAGCTTAAGGAACATTTTGATGCATAAATCGTCCTTTTATGATGTATGGTTTAGAAGTTATGGCTAAAAAATCAAAAAAATCGCACAAAACCACGTCAAAAACTATGATTCATGTAAAAATTTTTAAATAAGATTCTTGAAAAAAAAATCAAATTCCAGAAAACTTTTTTCTGAATATGCAGTCTTGTGTATATATGTATTAGAAACAATTTGGTGTATAAATCGTCCTTGTAGGATGTATGGTTTGGGAGTTATGACGGAAAAAGCACATGTTTTTGGCCAGCTTCCACTCCAAAAAGTGTTCTACAACTCCTAAACTACAAGAGATAGAGCAAACGGCATTTGGACAAAGGAGTATCCCTTCTTAAGGACGAGGACCTGGTGCTCATTTTAATGCATGAATCGTCCTTATCTGTTATGTAGTTTTTATTTTAGAAAATAAATAAAAAAAAATAAAAATTGACAAAAAAGGGCACATGAAATTAACATGAAATCTAATTTTTAAAATTATTTTAAGGATACAGTCTTGTGGGCAGTAGCTTAAGGAACATTTTGATGCATAAATCGTCCTTTTATGATGTATGGTTTAGAAGTTATGGCTAAAAAATCAAAAAAATCGCAAAAAACCACGTCAAAAACTATGATTCATGTAAAAAATTTTAACTAAGATTCTTGAAAAAAATCAAATTCCAGAAAACTTTTTTTCTGAATATGCAGTCTTGTGTATATATGTATTAGAAACAATTTGGTGTATAAATCGTCCTTGTAAAAATTTTTAAATAAGATTCTTGAAAAAAATCAAATTCCAGAAAACTTTTTTCTGAATATGCAGTCTTGTGTATATATGTATTAGAAACAATTTGGTGTATAAATCGTCCTTGTAGGATGTATGGTTTGGGAGTTATGACGGAAAAAGCACATGTTTTTGGCCAGCTTCCACTCCAAAAAGTGTTCTACAACTCCTAAACTACAAGAGATAGAGCAAACGGCATTTGGACAAAGGAGTATCCCTTCTTAAGGACGAGGACCTGGTGCTCATTTTAATGCATGAATCGTCCTTATCTGTTATGTAGTTTTTATTTTAGAAAATAAATAAAAAAAAATAAAAATTGACAAAAAAGGGCACATGAAATTAACATGAAATCTAATTTTTAAAATTATTTTAAGGATACAGTCTTGTGGGCAGTAGCTTAAGGAACATTTTGATGCTTAAATCGTCCTTTTATGATGTATGGTTTAGAAGTTATGGCTAAAAAATCAAAAAAATCGCAAAAAACCACGTCAAAAACTATGATTCATGTAAAAAATTTGAACTAAGATTCTTGAAAAAAATCAAATTCCAGAAAACTTTTTTCTGAATATGCAGTCTTGTGTATATATGTATTAGAAACAATTTGGTGTATAAATCGTCCTTGTAGGATGTATGGTTTGGGAGTTATGACGGAAAAAGCACATGTTTTTGGCCAGCTTCCACTCCAAAAAGTGTTCTACAACTCCTAAACTACAAGAGATAGAGCAAACGGCATTTGGACAAAGGAGTATCCCTTCTTAAGGACGAGGACCTGGTGCTCATTTTAATGCATGAATCGTCCTTATCTGTTATGTAGTTTTTATTTTAGAAAATAAATAAAAAAAATAAAAATTGACAAAAAAGGGCACATGAAATTAACATGAAATCTAATTTTTAAAATTATTTTAAGGATACAGTCTTGTGGGCAGTAGCTTAAGGAACATTTTGATGCATAAATCGTCCTTTTATGATGTATGGTTTAGAAGTTATGGCTAAAAAATCAAAAAAATCGCAAAAAACCACGTCAAAAACTATGATTCATGTAAAAAATTTGAACTAAGATTCTTGAAAAAAATCAAATTCCAGAAAACTTTTTTCTGAATATGCAGTCTTGTGTATATATGTATTAGAAACAATTTGGTGTATAAATCGTTCTTGTAGGATGTATGGTTTGGGAGTTATGACGGAAAATGCACATGTTTTTGGCCAGCTTCCACTCCAAAAAGTGTTCTACAACTCCTAAACTACAAGAGATAGAGCAAACGGCATTTGGACAAAGGAGTATCCCTTCTTAAGGACGAGGACCTGGTGCTCATTTTAATGCATGAATCGTCCTTATCTGATATGTAAAAAATCAAAAAAATCGCACAAAACCACGTCAAAAACTATGATTCATGTAAAAATTTTTAAATAAGTTTCTTGAAAAAAAATCAAATTCCAGAAAACTTTTTTCAGAATATGCAGTCTTGTGTATATATGTATTAGAAACAATTTGGTGTATAAATCGTCCTTGTAGGATGTATGGTTTGGGAGTTATGACGGAAAAAGCACATGTTTTTGGCCAGCTTCCACTCCAAAAAGTGTTCTACAACTCCTAAACTACAAGAGATAGAGCAAACGGCATTTGGACAAAGGAGTATCCCTTCTTAAGGACGAGGACCTGGTGCTCATTTTAATGCATGAATCGTCCATATCTGATATGTAGTTTTTATTTTAGAAAATAAATAAAAAAAATAAAAATTGACAAAAAAGGGCACATGAAATTAACATGAAATCTAATTTTTAAAATTATTTTAAGGATACAGTCTTGTGGGCAGTAGCTTAAGGAACATTTTGATGCATAAATCGTCCTTTTATGATGTATGGTTTAGAAGTTATGGCTAAAAAACCAAAAAAATCGCAAAAAACCACGTCAAAAACTATGATTCATGTAAAAAATTTGAACTAAGATTCTTGAAAAAAATCAAATTCCAGAAAACTTTTTTCTGAATATGCATTCTTGTGTATATATGTATTAAAAACAATTTGGTGTATAAATCGTCCTTGTAGGATGTATGGTTTGGGAGTTATGACGGAAAAAGCACATGTTTTTGGCCAGCTTCCACTCCAAAAAGTGTTCTACAACTCCTAAACTACAAGAGATAGAGCAAACGGCATTTGGACAAAGAAGTATCCCTTCTTAAGGACGAGGACCTGGTGCTCATTTTAATGCATGAATCGTCCTTATCTGATATGTAGTTTTTATTTTAGAAAATAAATAAAAAAAATAAAAATTTACAAAAAAGGGCACATGAAATCAACATGAAATCTAATTTTTAAAATTATTTTAAGGATACAGTCTTGTGGGCAGTAGCTTAAGGAACATTTTGATGCATAAATCGTCCTTTTATGATGTATGGTTTAGAAGTTATGGCTAAAAAATCAAAAAAATCGCACAAAACCACGTCAAAAACTATGATTCATGTAAAAATTTTTAAATAAGATTCTTGAAAAAAAAATCAAATTCCAGAAAACTTTTTTCTGAATATGCAGTCTTGTGTATATATGTATTAGAAACAATTTGGTGTATAAATCGTCCTTGTAGGATGTATGGTTTGGGAGTTATGACGGAAAAAGCACATGTTTTTGGCCAGCTTCCACTCCAAAAAGTGTTCTACAACTCCTAAACTACAAGAGATAGAGCAAACGGCATTTGGACAAAGGAGTATCCCTTCTTAAGGACGAGGACCTGGTGCTCATTTTAATGCATGAATCGTCCTTATCTGTTATGTAGTTTTTATTTTAGAAAATAAATAAAAAAAAATAAAAATTGACAAAAAAGGGCACATGAAATTAACATGAAATCTAATTTTTAAAATTATTTTAAGGATACAGTCTTGTGGGCAGTAGCTTAAGGAACATTTTGATGCATAAATCGTCCTTTTATGATGTATGGTTTAGAAGTTATGGCTAAAAAATCAAAAAAATCGCAAAAAACCACGTCAAAAACTATGATTCATGTAAAAAATTTGAACTAAGATTCTTGAAAAAAATCAAATTCCAGAAAACTTTTTTCTGAATATGCAGTCTTGTGTATATATGTATTAGAAACAATTTGGTGTATAAATCGTCCTTGTAGGATGTATGGTTTGGGAGTTATGACGGAAAAAGCACATGTTTTTGGCCAGCTTCCACTCCAAAAAGTGTTCTACAACTCCTAAACTACAAGAGATAGAGCAAACGGCATTTGGACAAAGGAGTATCCCTTCTTAAGGACGAGGACCTGGTGCTCATTTTAATGCATGAATCGTCCTTATCTGTTATGTAGTTTTTATTTTAGAAAATAAATAAAAAAAATAAAAATTGACAAAAAAGGGCACATGAAATTAACATGAAATCTAATTTTTAAAATTATTTTAAGGATACAGTCTTGTGGGCAGTAGCTTAAGGAACATTTTGATGCATAAATCGTCCTTTTATGATGTATGGTTTAGAAGTTATGGCTAAAAAATCAAAAAAATCGCAAAAAACCACGTCAAAAACTATGATTCATGTAAAAAATTTGAACTAAGATTCTTGAAAAAAATCAAATTCCAGAAAACTTTTTTCTGAATATGCAGTCTTGTGTATATATGTATTAGAAACAATTTGGTGTATAAATCGTTCTTGTAGGATGTATGGTTTGGGAGTTATGACGGAAAATGCACATGTTTTTGGCCAGCTTCCACTCCAAAAAGTGTTCTACAACTCCTAAACTACAAGAGATAGAGCAAACGGCATTTGGACAAAGGAGTATCCCTTCTTAAGGACGAGGACCTGGTGCTCATTTTAATGCATGAATCGTCCTTATCTGATATGTAAAAAATCAAAAAAATCGCACAAAACCACGTCAAAAACTATGATTCATGTAAAAATTTTTAAATAAGTTTCTTGAAAAAAAATCAAATTCCAGAAAACTTTTTTCAGAATATGCAGTCTTGTGTATATATGTATTAGAAACAATTTGGTGTATAAATCGTCCTTGTAGGATGTATGGTTTGGGAGTTATGACGGAAAAAGCACATGTTTTTGGCCAGCTTCCACTCCAAAAAGTGTTCTACAACTCCTAAACTACAAGAGATAGAGCAAACGGCATTTGGACAAAGGAGTATCCCTTCTTAAGGACGAGGACCTGGTGCTCATTTTAATGCATGAATCGTCCTTATCTGATATGTAGTTTTTATTTTAGAAAATAAATAAAAAAAATAAAAATTGACAAAAAAGGGCACATGAAATTAACATGAAATCTAATTTTTAAAATTATTTTAAGGATACAGTCTTGTGGGCAGTAGCTTAAGGAACATTTTGATGCATAAATCGTCCTTTTATGATGTATGGTTTAGAAGTTATGGCTAAAAAACCAAAAAAATCGCAAAAAACCACGTCAAAAACTATGATTCATGTAAAAAATTTGAACTAAGATTCTTGAAAAAAATCAAATTCCAGAAAACTTTTTTCTGAATATGCATTCTTGTGTATATATGTATTAAAAACAATTTGGTGTATAAATCGTCCTTGTAGGATGTATGGTTTGGGAGTTATGACGGAAAAAGCACATGTTTTTGGCCAGCTTCCACTCCAAAAAGTGTTCTACAACTCCTAAACTACAAGAGATAGAGCAAACGGCATTTGGACAAAGAAGT
Organism: Dichetophora obliterata; assembly: GCA_963920525.1. Taxonomy (NCBI): domain Eukaryota; kingdom Metazoa; phylum Arthropoda; class Insecta; order Diptera; family Sciomyzidae; genus Dichetophora; species Dichetophora obliterata. The sequence goes on along the minus strand of OY986436.1, from coordinate 14,539,074 downwards.
ATCCCTTCTTAAGGACGAGGACCTGGTGCTCATTTTAATGCATGAATCGTCCTTATCTGATATGTAGTTTTTATTTTAGAAAATAAATAAAAAAAATAAAAATTTACAAAAAAGGGCACATGAAATCAACATGAAATCTAATTTTTAAAATTATTTTAAGGATACAGTCTTGTGGGCAGTAGCTTAAGGAACATTTTGATGCATAAATCGTCCTTTTATGATGTATGGTTTAGAAGTTATGGCTAAAAAATCAAAAAAATCGCACAAAACCACGTCAAAAACTATGATTCATGTAAAAATTTTTAAATAAGATTCTTGAAAAAAAAATCAAATTCCAGAAAACTTTTTTCTGAATATGCAGTCTTGTGTATATATGTATTAGAAACAATTTGGTGTATAAATCGTCCTTGTAGGATGTATGGTTTGGGAGTTATGACGGAAAAAGCACATGTTTTTGGCCAGCTTCCACTCCAAAAAGTGTTCTACAACTCCTAAACTACAAGAGATAGAGCAAACGGCATTTGGACAAAGGAGTATCCCTTCTTAAGGACGAGGACCTGGTGCTCATTTTAATGCATGAATCGTCCTTATCTGTTATGTAGTTTTTATTTTAGAAAATAAATAAAAAAAAATAAAAATTGACAAAAAAGGGCACATGAAATTAACATGAAATCTAATTTTTAAAATTATTTTAAGGATACAGTCTTGTGGGCAGTAGCTTAAGGAACATTTTGATGCATAAATCGTCCTTTTATGATGTATGGTTTAGAAGTTATGGCTAAAAAATCAAAAAAATCGCAAAAAACCACGTCAAAAACTATGATTCATGTAAAAAATTTTAACTAAGATTCTTGAAAAAAATCAAATTCCAGAAAACTTTTTTTCTGAATATGCAGTCTTGTGTATATATGTATTAGAAACAATTTGGTGTATAAATCGTCCTTGTAAAAATTTTTAAATAAGATTCTTGAAAAAAATCAAATTCCAGAAAACTTTTTTCTGAATATGCAGTCTTGTGTATATATGTATTAGAAACAATTTGGTGTATAAATCGTCCTTGTAGGATGTATGGTTTGGGAGTTATGACGGAAAAAGCACATGTTTTTGGCCAGCTTCCACTCCAAAAAGTGTTCTACAACTCCTAAACTACAAGAGATAGAGCAAACGGCATTTGGACAAAGGAGTATCCCTTCTTAAGGACGAGGACCTGGTGCTCATTTTAATGCATGAATCGTCCTTATCTGTTATGTAGTTTTTATTTTAGAAAATAAATAAAAAAAAATAAAAATTGACAAAAAAGGGCACATGAAATTAACATGAAATCTAATTTTTAAAATTATTTTAAGGATACAGTCTTGTGGGCAGTAGCTTAAGGAACATTTTGATGCATAAATCGTCCTTTTATGATGTATGGTTTAGAAGTTATGGCTAAAAAATCAAAAAAATCGCAAAAAACCACGTCAAAAACTATGATTCATGTAAAAAATTTGAACTAAGATTCTTGAAAAAAATCAAATTCCAGAAAACTTTTTTCTGAATATGCAGTCTTGTGTATATATGTATTAGAAACAATTTGGTGTATAAATCGTCCTTGTAGGATGTATGGTTTGGGAGTTATGACGGAAAAAGCACATGTTTTTGGCCAGCTTCCACTCCAAAAAGTGTTCTACAACTCCTAAACTACAAGAGATAGAGCAAACGGCATTTGGACAAAGGAGTATCCCTTCTTAAGGACGAGGACCTGGTGCTCATTTTAATGCATGAATCGTCCTTATCTGTTATGTAGTTTTTATTTTAGAAAATAAATAAAAAAAATAAAAATTTACAAAAAAGGGCACATGAAATCAACATGAAATCTAATTTTTAAAATTATTTTAAGGACACAGTCTTGTGAACAGTAGCTTAAGGAACATTTTGATGCATAAATCGTCCTTTTATGATGTATGGTTTAGAAGTTATGGCTAAAAAATCAAAAAATCGCACAAAACCACGTCAAAAACTATGATTCATGTACAAAATTTTAACTAAGATTCTTCAAAAAAATCAAATTCCAGAAAACTTTTTTCTGAATATGCAGTCTTGTGTATATATGTATTAAAAACAATTTGGTGTATAAATCGTCCTTGTAGGATGTATGGTTTGGGAGTTATGACGGAAAAAGCACATGTTTTTGGCCAGCTTCCACTCCAAAAAGTGTTCTACAACTCCTAAACTATAAGAGATAGAGCAAACGGCATTTGGACAAAGGAGTATCCCTTCTTAAGGACGAGGACCTGGTGCTCATTTTAATGCATGAATCGTCCTTATCTCTTATGTAGTTTTTATTTTAGAAAATAAATAAAAAAAAATAAAAATTGACAAAAAAGGGCACATGAAATTAACATGAAATCTAATTTTTAAAATTATTTTAAGGATACAGTCTTGTGGGCAGTAGCTTAAGGAACATTTTGATGTATAAATCGTCCTTTTATGATGTATGGTTTAGAAGTTATGGCTAAAAAATCAAAAAAATCGCACAAAACCACGTCAAAAACTATGATTCATGTAAAAATTTTTAAATAAAATTCTTGAAAAAAATCAAATTCCAGAAAACTTTTTTCTGAATATGCAGTCTTGTGTATATATGTATTAGAAACAATTTGGTGTACAAATCGTCCTTGTAGTATGTATGGTTTGGGAGTTATGACGGAAAAAGCACATGTTTTTGGCCAGCTACCACTCCAAAAAGTGTTCTACAACTCCTAAACTACAAGAGATAGAGCAAACGGCATTTGGACAAAGGAGTATCCCTTCTTAAGGACGAGGACCTGGTGCTCATTTTAATGCATGAATCGTCCTTATCTCTTATGTAGTTTTTATTTTAGAAAATAAATAAAAAAAAATAAAAATTGACAAAAAAGGGCACATGAAATTAACATGAAATCTAATTTTTAAAATTATTTTAAGGATACAGTCTTGTGGGCAGTAGCTTAAGGAACATTTTGATGTATAAATCGTCCTTTTATGATGTATGGTTTAGAAGTTATGGCTAAAAAATCAAAAAAATCGCACAAAACCACGTCAAAAACTATTACTCATTTAAAAATTTTTAAATAAGATTCTTGAAAAAAATCAAATTCCAGAAAACTTTTTTCTGAATATGCAGTCTTGTGTATATATGTATTAGAAACAATTTGGTGTACAAATCGTCCTTGTAGTATGTATGGTTTGGGAGTTATGACGGAAAAAGCACATGTTTTTGGCCAGCTTCCACTCCAAAAAGTGTTCTACAACTCCTAAACTACAAGAGATAGAGCAAACGGCATTTGGACAAAGGAGTATTCCTTCTTAAGGACGAGGACCTGGTGCTCATTTTAATGCATGAATCGTCCTTATCTGATATGTAGTTTTTATTTTAGAAAATAAATAAAAAAATAAAAATTGACAAAAAAGGGCACATGAAATTAACATGAAATCTAATTTTTAAAATTATTTAAAGGATACAGTCTTGTGGGCAGTAGCTTAAGGAACATTTTGATGCATAAATCGTCTATTTATGATGTATGGTTTAGAAGTTATGGCTAAAAAATCAAAAAAATCGCAAAAAACCACGTCAAAAACTATGATTCATGTAAAAAATTTTAACTAAGATTCTTGAAAAAAATCAAATTCCAGAAAACTTTTTTCTGAATATGCAGTCTTGTGTATATATGTATTAAAAACTATTTGGTGTATAAATCGTCCTTGTAGGATGTATGGTTTGGGAGTTATGACGGAAAAAGCACATGTTTTTGGCCAGCTTCCACTCCAAAAAGTGTTCTACAACTCCTAAACTATAAGAGATAGAGCAAACGGCATTTGGACAAAGGAGTATCCCTTCTTAAGGACGAGGACCTGGTGCTCATTTTAATGCATGAATCGTCCTTATCTGATATGTAGTTTTTATTTTAGAAAATAAATAAAAAAAATAAAAATTTACAAAAAAGGGCACATGAAATCAACATGAAATCTAATTTTTAAAATTATTTTAAGGATACAGTCTTGTGAACAGTAGCTTAAGGAACATTTTGATGCATAAATCGTCCTTTTATGATGTATGGTTTAGAAGTTATGGCTAAAAAATCACAAAATCGCACAAAACCACGTCAAAAACTATTACTCATTTAAAAATTTTTAAATAAGATTCTTGAAAAAAATCAAATTCCAGAAAACTTTTTTCTGAATATGCAGTCTTGTGTATATATGTATTAGAAACAATTTGGTGTACAAATCGTCCTTGTAGTATGTATGGTTTGGGAGTTATGACGGAAAAAGCACATGTTTTTGGCCAGCTTCCACTCCAAAAAGTGTTCTACAACTCCTAAACTACAAGAGATAGAGCAAACGGCATTTGGACAAAGGAGTATTCCTTCTTAAGAACGAGGACCTGGTGCTCATTTTAATGCATGAATCGTCCTTATCTGTTATGTAGTTTTTATTTTAGAAAATAAATAAAAAAAATAAAAATTGACAAAAAAGGGCACATGAAATTAACATGAAATCTAATTCATTGGGAGTCGACTTATCAACGGTCGGCAAACGCTTGAAGGCCATGGGAATGATTCAAAAGCAAGGAAATTGGGTGCCGTACCAGTTGAAGCCGAGAGACGTTGAACGGCGATTTTGCATGTGCGAACAACTGCTTCAACGGCATAAAAGGAAGAGTTTTTTGCATCGTATTGTCACTGGCGATGAAAAGTGGATCCATTACGATAATCCTAAGCGAAAAAAATCGTGGGGACCACCCGGCCATGCATCAACATCGAGGGCCAAGCCGAATATTCATGGCGCCAAGCTTATGCTGTGTATTTGGTGGGATCAGAAGGGTGTCGTGTACTATGAGCTGCTAAAACCTAACGAAACCATCACTGGGGAACACTACCAACAACAATTGATGCAATTGAGCCGAGCATTAAAGGTTAAACGGCCGGAATATGCCAAAAGACACGACAAAGTGGTTTTTCAACATGACAACGCACGGCCACATGTTGCAAGAACCGTCAAGGAAACGTTGGAGGCGCTGAATTGGGATGTGCTACCCCACCCGCCTTATAGCCCAGACATAGCCCCTTCCGACTACCACCTATTCAGTTCGATGACGCATGGCTTGGCTGAGCAGCGCTTCACTTCTTACGAGGATACCAAAAAATGGGTCGATTCGTGGATTGCCTCAAAAGACGAATCGTTCTTCCGGCGCGGAATCCATATGCTGCCAGAAAGATGGGAAAATGTTGTAGCTAACGATGGACAATACTTTGAATAATATACATTGTACCGTTGTTTTTAAATAAATGCTCAAAAACCGAAAGAAAACCTTTAAAATTAATTCCAACCCCCAATATGATTCATGTAAAAAATTTTAACTAAGATTCTTGAAAAAAATCAAATTCCAGAAAACTTTTTTCTGAATATGCAGTCTTGTGTATATATGTATTAGAAACAATTTGGTGTATAAATCGTCCTTGTAGGATGTATGGTTTGGGAGTTATGACGGAAAAAGCACATGTTTTTGGCCAGCTTCCACTCCAAAAAGTGTACTACAACTCCTAAACTACAAGAGATAGAGCAAACGGCATTTGGACAAAGGAGTATCCCTTCTTAAGGACGAGGACCTGGTGCTCATTTAAATGCATGAATCGTCCTTATCTGATATGTAGTTTTTATTTTAGAAAATAAATAAAAAAAATAAAAATTGACAAAAAAGGGCACATGAAATTAACATGAAATCTAATTTTTAAAATTATTTTAAGGATACAGTCTTGTGGGCAGTAGCTTAAGGAACATTTTGATGCATAAATCGTCCTTTTATGATGTATGGTTTAGAAGTTATGGCTAAAAAATCAAAAAAATCGCAAAAAACCACGTCAAAAACTATGATTCATGTAAAAAATTTTAACTAAGTTTCTTGAAAAAAATCAAATTCCAGAAAACTTTTTTCTGAATATGCAGTCTTGTGTATATATGTATTAGAAACAATTTGGTGTATAAATCGTCCTTGTAGGATGTATGGTTTGGGAGTTATGACGGAAAAAGCACATGTTTTTGGCCAGCTTCCACTCCAAAAAGTGTTCTACAACTCCTAAACTACAAGAGATAGAGCAAACGGCATTTGGACAAAGAAGTAACCCTACTTAAGGACGAGGACCTGGTGCTCATTTAAATGCATGAATCGTCCTTATCTGATATGTAGTTTTTATTTTAGAAAATAAATAAAAAAAAATAAAAATTGACAAAAAAGGGCACATGAAATTAACATGAAATCTAATTTTTAAAATTATTTTAAGGATACAGTCTTGTGAACAGTAGCTTAAGGAACATTTAGATGCATAAATCGTCCATTTATGATGTATGGTTTAGAAGTTATGGCTAAAAAATAAAAAAAAAAGCAAAAAACCACGTCAAAAACTATGATTCATGTAAAAAATTTTAACTAAGATTCTTGAAAAAAATCAAATTCCAGAAAACTTTTTTCTGAATATGCAGTCTTGTGTATATATGTATTAAAAACAATTTGGTGTATAAATCGTCCTTGTAGGATGTATGGTTTGGGAGTTATGACGGAAAAAGCACATGTTTTTGGCCAGCTTCCACTCCAAAAAGTGTTCTACAACTCCTAAACTATAAGAGATAGAGCAAACGGCATTTGGACAAAGGAGTATCCCTTCTTAAGGACGAGGACCTGGTGCTCATTTTAATGCATGAATCGTCCTTATCTGATATGTAGTTTTTATTTTAGAAAATAAATAAAAAAAATAAAAATTTACAAAAAAGGGCACATGAAATTAACATGAAATCTAATTTTTAAAATTATTTTAAGGATACAGTCTTGTGGGCAGTAGCTTAAGGAACATTTTGCTGCATAAATCGTTCTTTTATGATGTATGGTTTAGAAGTTATGGCTAAAAAATCAAAAAATCGCACAAAACCACGTCAAAAACTATTACTCATTTAAAAATTTTTAAATAAGATTCTTGAAAAAAATCAAATTCCAGAAAACTTTTTTCTGAATATGCAGTCTTGTGTATATATGTATTAGAAACAATTTGGTGTATAAATCGTCCTTGTAGGATGTATGGTTTGGGAGTTATGACGGAAAAAGCACATGTTTTTGGCCAGCTTCCACTCCAAAAAGTGTTCTACAACTCCTAAACTACAAGAGATAGAGCAAACGGCATTTGGACAAAGAAGTAACCCTACTTAAGGACGAGGACCTGGTGCTCATTTAAATGCATGAATCGTCCTTATCTGATATGTAGTTTTTATATTAGAAAATAAATAAAAAAAAATAAAAATTGACAAAAAAGGGCACATGAAATCAACATGAAATCTAATTTTTAAAATTATTTTAAGGATACAGTCTTGTGGGCAGTAGCTTAAGGAACATTTTGCTGCATAAATCGTCCTTTTATGATGTATGGTTTAGAAGTTATGGCTAAAAAATCAAAAAATCGCACAAAACCACGTCAAAAACTATTACTCATTTAAAAATTTTTAAATAAGATTCTTGAAAAAAATCAAATTCCAGAAAACTTTTTTCTGAATATGCAGTCTTGTGTATATATGTATTAGAAACAATTTGGTGTACAAATCGTCCTTGTAGTATGTATGGTTTGGGAGTTATGACGGAAAAAGCACATGTTTTTGGCCAGCTTCCACTCCAAAAAGTGTTCTACAACTCCTAAACTACAAGAGATAGAGCAAACGGCATTTGGACAAAGGAGTATTCCTTCTTAAGGACGAGGACCTGGTGCTCATTTTAATGCATGAATCGTCCTTATCTGATATGTAGTTTTTATTTTAGAAAATAAATAAAAAAATAAAAATTGACAAAAAAGGGCACATGAAATTAACATGAAATCTAATTTTTAAAATTATTTAAAGGATACAGTCTTGTGGGCAGTAGCTTAAGGAACATTTTGATGCATAAATCGTCTATTTATGATGTATGGTTTAGAAGTTATGGCTAAAAAATCAAAAAAATCGCAAAAAACCACGTCAAAAACTATGATTCATGTAAAAAATTTTAACTAAGATTCTTGAAAAAAATCAAATTCCAGAAAACTTTTTTCTGAATATGCAGTCTTGTGTATATATGTATTAAAAACTATTTGGTGTATAAATCGTCCTTGTAGGATGTATGGTTTGGGAGTTATGACGGAAAAAGCACATGTTTTTGGCCAGCTTCCACTCCAAAAAGTGTTCTACAACTCCTAAACTATAAGAGATAGAGCAAACGGCATTTGGACAAAGGAGTATCCCTTCTTAAGGACGAGGACCTGGTGCTCATTTTAATGCATGAATCGTCCTTATCTGATATGTAGTTTTTATTTTAGAAAATAAATAAAAAAAATAAAAATTTACAAAAAAGGGCACATGAAATCAACATGAAATCTAATTTTTAAAATTATTTTAAGGATACAGTCTTGTGAACAGTAGCTTAAGGAACATTTTGATGCATAAATCGTCCTTTTATGATGTATGGTTTAGAAGTTATGGCTAAAAAATCACAAAATCGCACAAAACCACGTCAAAAACTATTACTCATTTAAAAATTTTTAAATAAGATTCTTGAAAAAAATCAAATTCCAGAAAACTTTTTTCTGAATATGCAGTCTTGTGTATATATGTATTAGAAACAATTTGGTGTACAAATCGTCCTTGTAGTATGTATGGTTTGGGAGTTATGACGGAAAAAGCACATGTTTTTGGCCAGCTTCCACTCCAAAAAGTGTTCTACAACTCCTAAACTACAAGAGATAGAGCAAACGGCATTTGGACAAAGGAGTATTCCTTCTTAAGAACGAGGACCTGGTGCTCATTTTAATGCATGAATCGTCCTTATCTGTTATGTAGTTTTTATTTTAGAAAATAAATAAAAAAAATAAAAATTGACAAAAAAGGGCACATGAAATTAACATGAAATCTAATTCATTGGGAGTCGACTTATCAACGGTCGGCAAACGCTTGAAGGCCATGGGAATGATTCAAAAGCAAGGAAATTGGGTGCCGTACCAGTTGAAGCCGAGAGACGTTGAACGGCGATTTTGCATGTGCGAACAACTGCTTCAACGGCATAAAAGGAAGAGTTTTTTGCATCGTATTGTCACTGGCGATGAAAAGTGGATCCATTACGATAATCCTAAGCGAAAAAAATCGTGGGGACCACCCGGCCATGCATCAACATCGAGGGCCAAGCCGAATATTCATGGCGCCAAGCTTATGCTGTGTATTTGGTGGGATCAGAAGGGTGTCGTGTACTATGAGCTGCTAAAACCTAACGAAACCATCACTGGGGAACACTACCAACAACAATTGATGCAATTGAGCCGAGCATTAAAGGTTAAACGGCCGGAATATGCCAAAAGACACGACAAAGTGGTTTTTCAACATGACAACGCACGGCCACATGTTGCAAGAACCGTCAAGGAAACGTTGGAGGCGCTGAATTGGGATGTGCTACCCCACCCGCCTTATAGCCCAGACATAGCCCCTTCCGACTACCACCTATTCAGTTCGATGACGCATGGCTTGGCTGAGCAGCGCTTCACTTCTTACGAGGATACCAAAAAATGGGTCGATTCGTGGATTGCCTCAAAAGACGAATCGTTCTTCCGGCGCGGAATCCATATGCTGCCAGAAAGATGGGAAAATGTTGTAGCTAACGATGGACAATACTTTGAATAATATACATTGTACCGTTGTTTTTAAATAAATGCTCAAAAACCGAAAGAAAACCTTTAAAATTAATTCCAACCCCCAATATGATTCATGTAAAAAATTTTAACTAAGATTCTTGAAAAAAATCAAATTCCAGAAAACTTTTTTCTGAATATGCAGTCTTGTGTATATATGTATTAGAAACAATTTGGTGTATAAATCGTCCTTGTAGGATGTATGGTTTGGGAGTTATGACGGAAAAAGCACATGTTTTTGGCCAGCTTCCACTCCAAAAAGTGTACTACAACTCCTAAACTACAAGAGATAGAGCAAACGGCATTTGGACAAAGGAGTATCCCTTCTTAAGGACGAGGACCTGGTGCTCATTTAAATGCATGAATCGTCCTTATCTGATATGTAGTTTTTATTTTAGAAAATAAATAAAAAAAATAAAAATTGACAAAAAAGGGCACATGAAATTAACATGAAATCTAATTTTTAAAATTATTTTAAGGATACAGTCTTGTGGGCAGTAGCTTAAGGAACATTTTGATGCATAAATCGTCCTTTTATGATGTATGGTTTAGAAGTTATGGCTAAAAAATCAAAAAAATCGCAAAAAACCACGTCAAAAACTATGATTCATGTAAAAAATTTTAACTAAGTTTCTTGAAAAAAATCAAATTCCAGAAAACTTTTTTCTGAATATGCAGTCTTGTGTATATATGTATTAGAAACAATTTGGTGTATAAATCGTCCTTGTAGGATGTATGGTTTGGGAGTTATGACGGAAAAAGCACATGTTTTTGGCCAGCTTCCACTCCAAAAAGTGTTCTACAACTCCTAAACTACAAGAGATAGAGCAAACGGCATTTGGACAAAGAAGTAACCCTACTTAAGGACGAGGACCTGGTGTTCATTTAAATGCATGAATCGTCCTTATCTGATATGTAGTTTTTATTTTAGAAAATAAATAAAAAAAAATAAAAATTGACAAAAAAGGGCACATGAAATTAACATGAAATCTAATTTTTAAAATTATTTTAAGGATACAGTCTTGTGAACAGTAGCTTAAGGAACATTTAGATGCATAAATCGTCCATTTATGATGTATGGTTTAGAAGTTATGGCTAAAAAATAAAAAAAAAAGCAAAAAACCACGTCAAAAACTATGATTCATGTAAAAAATTTTAACTAAGATTCTTGAAAAAAATCAAATTCCAGAAAACTTTTTTCTGAATATGCAGTCTTGTGTATATATGTATTAAAAACAATTTGGTGTATAAATCGTCCTTGTAGGATGTATGGTTTGGGAGTTATGACGGAAAAAGCACATGTTTTTGGCCAGCTTCCACTCCAAAAAGTGTTCTACAACTCCTAAACTATAAGAGATAGAGCAAACGGCATTTGGACAAAGGAGTATCCCTTCTTAAGGACGAGGACCTGGTGCTCATTTTAATGCATGAATCGTCCTTATCTGATATGTAGTTTTTATTTTAGAAAATAAATAAAAAAAATAAAAATTTACAAAAAAGGGCACATGAAATTAACATGAAATCTAATTTTTAAAATTATTTTAAGGATACAGTCTTGTGGGCAGTAGCTTAAGGAACATTTTGCTGCATAAATCGTTCTTTTATGATGTATGGTTTAGAAGTTATGGCTAAAAAATCAAAAAATCGCACAAAACCACGTCAAAAACTATTACTCATTTAAAAATTTTTAAATAAGATTCTTGAAAAAAATCAAATTCCAGAAAACTTTTTTCTGAATATGCAGTCTTGTGTATATATGTATTAGAAACAATTTGGTGTATAAATCGTCCTTGTAGGATGTATGGTTTGGGAGTTATGACGGAAAAAGCACATGTTTTTGGCCAGCTTCCACTCCAAAAAGTGTTCTACAACTCCTAAACTACAAGAGATAGAGCAAACGGCATTTGGACAAAGAAGTAACCCTACTTAAGGACGAGGACCTGGTGCTCATTTAAATGCATGAATCGTCCTTATCTGATATGTAGTTTTTATATTAGAAAATAAATAAAAAAAAATAAAAATTGACAAAAAAGGGCACATGAAATTAACATGAAATCTAATTTTTAAAATTATTTTAAGGATACAGTCTTGTGAACAGTAGCTTAAGGAACATTTAGATGCATAAATCGTCCATTTATGATGTATGGTTTAGAAGTTATGGCTAAAAAATAAAAAAAAAAGCAAAAAACCACGTCAAAAACTATGATTCATGTAAAAAATTTTAACTAAGATTCTTGAAAAAAATCAAATTCCAGAAAACTTTTTTCTGAATATGCAGTCTTGTGTATATATGTATTAAAAACAATTTGGTGTATAAATCGTCCTTGTAGGATGTATGGTTTGGGAGTTATGACGGAAAAAGCACATGTTTTTGGCCAGCTTCCACTCCAAAAAGTGTTCTACAACTCCTAAACTATAAGAGATAGAGCAAACGGCATTTGGACAAAGGAGTATCCCTTCTTAAGGACGAGGACCTGGTGCTCATTTTAATGCATGAATCGTCCTTATCTGATATGTAGTTTTTATTTTAGAAAATAAATAAAAAAAATAAAAATTTACAAAAAAGGGCACATGAAATTAACATGAAATCTAATTTTTAAAATTATTTTAAGGATACAGTCTTGTGGGCAGTAGCTTAAGGAACATTTTGCTGCATAAATCGTTCTTTTATGATGTATGGTTTAGAAGTTATGGCTAAAAAATCAAAAAATCGCACAAAACCACGTCAAAAACTATGATTCATGTAAAAAATTTTAACTAAGATTCTTGAAAAAAATCAAATTCCAGAAAACTTTTTTCTGAATATGCAGTCTTGTGTATATATGTATTAGAAACAATTTGGTGTACAAATCGTCCTTGTAGTATGTATGGTTTGGGAGTTATGACGGAAAAAGCACATGTTTTTGGCCAGCTTCCACTCCAAAAAGTGTTCTACAACTCCTAAACTACAAGAGATAGAGCAAACGGCATTTGGACAAAGGAGTATCCCTTCTTAAGGACGAGGACCTGGTGCTCATTTTAATGCATGAATCGTCCTTATCTGTTATGTAGTTTTTATTTTAGAAAATAAATAAAAAAAATAAAAATTGACAAAAAAGGGCACATGAAATTAACATAAAATCTAATTTTTAAAATTATTTTAAGGATACAGTCTTGTGGGCAGTAGCTTAAGGAACATTTTGATGCATAAATCGTCCTTTTATGATGTATGGTTTAGAAGTTATGGCTAAAAAATCAAAAAATCGCACAAAACCACGTCAAAAACTATGATTCATGTACAAAATTTTAACTAAGATTCTTGAAAAAAATCAAATTCCAGAAAACTTTTTTCTGAATATGCAGTCTTGTGTATATATGTATTAGAAACAATTTGGTGTATAAATCGTCCTTGTAGGATGTATGGTTTGGGAGTTATGACGGAAAAAGCACATGTTTTTGGCCAGCTTCCACTCCAAAAAGTGTTCTACATCTCCTAAATAATAAGAGATAGAGCAAACGGCATTTGAACAAAGGAGTATCCCTTCTTAAGGACGAGGACCTGGTGCTCATTTTAATGCATGAATCGTCCTTATCTGATATGTAGTTTTTATTTTAGAAAATAAATAAAAAAAATAAAAATTTACAAAAAAGGGCACATGAAATCAACATGAAATCTAATTTTTAAAATTATTTTCAGGATACAGTCTTGTGGGCAGTAGCTTAAGGAACATTTTGATGCATAAATCGTCCTTTTATGATGTATGGTTTAGAAGTTATGGCTAAAAAATCAAAAAAATCGCAAAAAACCACGTTAAAAACTATGATTCATGTAAAAAATTTTAACTAAGATTCTTGAAAAAAATCAAATTCCAGAAAACATTTTTCTGAATATGCAGTCTTGTGTATATATGTATTAGAAACAATTTGGTGTACAAATCGTCCTTGTAGTATGTATGGTTTGGGAGTTATGACGGAAAAAGCACATGTTTTTGGCCAGCTTCCACTCCAAAAAGTGTTCTACAACTCCTAAACTACAAGAGATAGAGCAAACGGCATTTGGACAAAGGAGTATCCCTTCTTAAGGACGAGGACCTGGTGCTCATTTTAATGCATGAATCGTCCTTATCTGTTATGTAGTTTTTATTTTAGAAAATAAATAAAAAAAATAAAAATTGACAAAAAAGGGCACATGAAATTAACATGAAATCTAATTTTTAAAATTATTTTAAGAATACAGTCTTGTGGGCAGTAGCTTAAGGAACATTTTGATGCATAAATCGTCCTTTTATGATGTACGGTTTAGAAGTTATGGCTAAAAAATCAAAAAAATCGCACAAAACCACGTCAAAAACTATGATTCATGTAAAAAATTTTAAATAAGATTCTTGAAAAAAAATCAAATTCCAGAAAACTTTTTTCTGAATATGCAGTCTTGTGTATATATGTATTAGAAACAATTTGGTGCATAAATCGTCCTTGTAGGATGTATGGTTTGGGAGTTATGACGGAAAAAGCACATGTTTTTGGCCAGTTTCCACTCCAAAAAGTGTTCTACAACTCCTAAACTACAAGAGCTAGAGCAAACGGCTTTTGGACAAAGGAGTATTCCTTCTTAAGGACGAGGACCTGGTGCTCATTTAAATGCATGAATCGTCCTTATCTGATATGTAGTTTTTATTTTAGAAAATAAATAAAAAAAATAAAAATTGACAAAAAAGGGCACATGAAATTAACATGAAATCTAATTTTTAAAATTATTTTAAGGATACAGTCTTGTGGGCAGTAGCTTAAGGAACATTTTGATGCTTAAATCGTCCTTTTATGATGTATAGTTTAGAAGTTATGGCTAAAAAATCAAAAAAATCGCACAAAACCACGTCAAAAACTATGATTCATGTAAAAATTTTTAAATAAGATTCTTGAAAAAAAATCAAATTCCAGAAAACTTTTTTCTGAATATGCAGTCTTGTGTATATATGTATTAGAAACAATTTAGTGTATAAATCGTCCTTGTAGGATGTATGGTTTGGGAGTTATGACGGAAAAAGCACATGTTTTTGGCCAGCTTCCACTCCAAAAAGTGTTCTACAACTCCTAAACTACAAGAGATAGAGCAAACGGCATTTGGACAAAGGAGTATCCCTTCTTAAGTACGAGGACCTGGTGCTCATTTTAATGCATGAATCGTCCTTATCTGATATGTAGTTTTTATTTTAGAAAATAAATAAAAAAAATAAAAATTTACAAAAAAGGGCACATGAAATCAACATGAAATCTAATTTTTATAATTATTTTAAGGATACAGTCTTGTGGGCAGTAGCTTAAGGAACATTTTGATGCATAAATTGTCCTTTTATGATGTATGGTTTAGAAGTTATGGCTAAAAAATCAAAAAATCGCACAAAACCACGTCAAAAACTATTACTCATTTAAAAATTTTTAAATAAGATTCTTGAAAAAAATCAAATTCCAGAAAACTTTTTTCTGAATATGCAGTCTTGTGTATATATGTATTAGAAACAATTTGGTGTACAAATCGTCCTTGTAGGATGTATGGTTTGGGAGTTATGACGGAAAAAGCACATGTTTTTGGCCAGCTTCCACTCCAAAAAGTGTTCTACAACTCCTAAACTACAAGAGATAGAGCAAACGGCATTTGGACAAAGGAGTATTCCTTCTTAAGAACGAGGACCTGGTGCTCATTTTAATGCATGAATCGTCCTTATCAGTTATGTAGTTTTTATTTTAGAAAATAAATAAAAAAAATAAAAATTGACAAAAAAGGGCACATGAAATTAACATGAAATCTAATTTTTAAAATTATTTTAAGGATACAGTCTTGTGGGCAGTAGCTTAAGGAACATTTTGATGCATAAATCGTCCTTTTATGATGTATGGTTTAGAAGTTATGGCTAAAAAATCAAAAAAATCGCAAAAAACCACGTCAAAAACTATGATTCATGTAAAAAATTTGAACTAAGATTCTTGAAAAAAATCAAATTCCAGAAAACTTTTTTCTGAATATGCAGTCTTGTGTATATATGTATTAGAAACAATTTGGTGTATAAATCGTCCTTGTAGGATGTATGGTTTGGGAGTTATGACGGAAAAAGCACATGTTTTTGGCCAGCTTCCACTCCAAAAAGTGTTCTACATCTCCTAAATAATAAGAGATAGAGCAAACGGCATTTGAACAAAGGAGTATCCCTTCTTAAGGACGAGGACCTGGTGCTCATTTTAATGCATGAATCGTCCTTATCTGATATGTAGTTTTTATTTTAGAAAATAAATAAAAAAAATAAAAATTTACAAAAAAGGGCACATGAAATCAACATGAAATCTAATTTTTAAAATTATTTTCAGGATACAGTCTTGTGGGCAGTAGCTTAAGGAACATTTTGATGCATAAATCGTCCTTTTATGATGTATGGTTTAGAAGTTATGGCTAAAAAATCAAAAAAATCGCAAAAAACCACGTTAAAAACTATGATTCATGTAAAAAATTTTAACTAAGATTCTTGAAAAAAATCAAATTCCAGAAAACTTTTTTCTGAATATGCAGTCTTGTGTATATATGTATTAGAAACAATTTGGTGTACAAATCGTCCTTGTAGTATGTATGGTTTGGGAGTTATGACGGAAAAAGCACATGTTTTTGGCCAGCTTCCACTCCAAAAAGTGTTCTACAACTCCTAAACTACAAGAGATAGAGCAAACGGCATTTGGACAAAGGAGTATCCCTTCTTAAGGACGAGGACCTGGTGCTCATTTTAATGCATGAATCGTCCTTATCTGTTATGTAGTTTTTATTTTAGAAAATAAATAAAAAAAATAAAAATTGACAAAAAAGGGCACATGAAATTAACATGAAATCTAATTTTTAAAATTATTTTAAGAATACAGTCTTGTGGGCAGTAGCTTAAGGAACATTTTGATGCATAAATCGTCCTTTTATGATGTACGGTTTAGAAGTTATGGCTAAAAAATCAAAAAAATCGCACAAAACCACGTCAAAAACTATGATTCATGTAAAAAATTTTAAATAAGATTCTTGAAAAAAAATCAAATTCCAGAAAACTTTTTTCTGAATATGCAGTCTTGTGTATATATGTATTAGAAACAATTTGGTGCATAAATCGTCCTTGTAGGATGTATGGTTTGGGAGTTATGACGGAAAAAGCACATGTTTTTGGCCAGTTTCCACTCCAAAAAGTGTTCTACAACTCCTAAACTACAAGAGCTAGAGCAAACGGCTTTTGGACAAAGGAGTATTCCTTCTTAAGGACGAGGACCTGGTGCTCATTTAAATGCATGAATCGTCCTTATCTGATATGTAGTTTTTATTTTAGAAAATAAATAAAAAAAATAAAAATTGACAAAAAAGGGCACATGAAATTAACATGAAATCTAATTTTTAAAATTATTTTAAGGATACAGTCTTGTGGGCAGTAGCTTAAGGAACATTTTGATGCTTAAATCGTCCTTTTATGATGTATAGTTTAGAAGTTATGGCTAAAAAATCAAAAAAATCGCACAAAACCACGTCAAAAACTATGATTCATGTAAAAATTTTTAAATAAGATTCTTGAAAAAAAATCAAATTCCAGAAAACTTTTTTCTGAATATGCAGTCTTGTGTATATATGTATTAGAAACAATTTAGTGTATAAATCGTCCTTGTAGGATGTATGGTTTGGGAGTTATGACGGAAAAAGCACATGTTTTTGGCCAGCTTCCACTCCAAAAAGTGTTCTACAACTCCTAAACTACAAGAGATAGAGCAAACGGCATTTGGACAAAGGAGTATCCCTTCATAAGTACGAGGACCTGGTGCTCATTTTAATGCATGAATCGTCCTTATCTGATATGTAGTTTTTATTTTAGAAAATAAATAAAAAAAATAAAAATTTACAAAAAAGGGCACATGAAATCAACATGAAATCTAATTTTTATAATTATTTTAAGGATACAGTCTTGTGGGCAGTAGCTTAAGGAACATTTTGATGCATAAATTGTCCTTTTATGATGTATGGTTTAGAAGTTATGGCTAAAAAATCAAAAAATCGCACAAAACCACGTCAAAAACTATTACTCATTTAAAAATTTTTAAATAAGATTCTTGAAAAAAATCAAATTCCAGAAAACTTTTTTCTGAATATGCAGTCTTGTGTATATATGTATTAGAAACAATTTGGTGTACAAATCGTCCTTGTAGGATGTATGGTTTGGGAGTTATGACGGAAAAAGCACATGTTTTTGGCCAGCTTCCACTCCAAAAAGTGTTCTACAACTCCTAAACTACAAGAGATAGAGCAAACGGCATTTGGACAAAGGAGTATTCCTTCTTAAGAACGAGGACCTGGTGCTCATTTTAATGCATGAATCGTCCTTATCAGTTATGTAGTTTTTATTTTAGAAAATAAATAAAAAAAATAAAAATTGACAAAAAAGGGCACATGAAATTAACATGAAATCTAATTTTTAAAATTATTTTAAGGATACAGTCTTGTGGGCAGTAGCTTAAGGAACATTTTGATGCATAAATCGTCCTTTTATGATGTATGGTTTAGAAGTTATGGCTAAAAAATCAAAAAAATCGCAAAAAACCACGTCAAAAACTATGATTCATGTAAAAAATTTGAACTAAGATTCTTGAAAAAAATCAAATTCCAGAAAACTTTTTTCTGAATATGCAGTCTTGTGTATATATGTATTAGAAACAATTTGGTGTATAAATCGTTCTTGTAGGATGTATGGTTTGGGAGTTATGACGGAAAAAGCACATGTTTTTGGCCAGCTTCCACTCCAAAAAGTGTTCTACAACTCCTAAACTACAAGAGACAGAGCAAACGGCATTTGGACAAAGGAGTATCCCTTCTTAAGGACGAGGACCTGGTGCTCATTTTAATGCATGAATCGTCCTTATCTGTTATGTAGTTTTTATTTTAGAAAATAAATAAAAAAAATAAAAATTGACAAAAAAGGGCACATGAAATTAACATGAAATCTAATTTTTAAAATTATTTTAAGGATACAGTCTTGTGGGCAGTAGCTTAAGGAACATTTTGATGCATAAATCGTCCTTTTATGATGTATGGTTTAGAAGTTATGGCTAAAAAATCAAAAAAATCGCAAAAAACCACGTCAAAAACTATGATTCATGTAAAAAATTTGAACTAAGATTCTTGAAAAAAATCAAATTCCAGAAAACTTTTTTCTGAATATGCAGTCTTGTGTATATATGTATTAAAAACAATTTGGTGTATAAATCGTCCTTGTAGGATGTATGGTTTGGGAGTTATGACGGAAAAAGCACATGTTTTTGGCCAGCTTCCACTCCAAAAAGTGTTCTACAACTCCTAAACTACAAGAGATAGAGCAAACGGCATTTGAACAAAGGAGTATCCCTTCTTAAGGACGAGGACCTGGTGCTCATTTTAATGCATGAATCGTCCTTATCTGATATGTAGTTTTTATTTTAGAAAATAAATAAAAAAAATAAAAATTTACAAAAAAGGGCACATGAAATCAACATGAAATCTAATTTTTATAATTATTTTAAGGATACAGTCTTGTGGGCAGTAGCTTAAGGAACATTTTGATGCATAAATTGTCCTTTTATGATGTATGGTTTAGAAGTTATGGCTAAAAAATCAAAAAATCGCACAAAACCACGTCAAAAACTATTACTCATTTAAAAATTTTTAAATAAGATTCTTGAAAAAAATCAAATTCCAGAAAACTTTTTTCTGAATATGCAGTCTTGTGTATATATGTATTAGAAACAATTTGGTGTACAAATCGTTCTTGTAGGATGTATGGTTTGGGAGTTATGACGGAAAAAGCACATGTTTTTGGCCAGCTTCCACTCCAAAAAGTGTTCTACAACTCCTAAACTACAAGAGATAGAGCAAACGGCATTTGGACAAAGGAGTATTCCTTCTTAAGAACGAGGACCTGGTGCTCATTTTAATGCATGAATCGTCCTTATCAGTTATGTAGTTTTTATTTTAGAAAATAAATAAAAAAAATAAAAATTGACAAAAAAGGGCACATGAAATTAACATGAAATCTAATTTTTAAAATTATTTTAAGGATACAGTCTTGTGGGCAGTAGCTTAAGGAACATTTTGATGCATAAATCGTCCTTTTATGATGTATGGTTTAGAAGTTATGGCTAAAAAATCAAAAAAATCGCAAAAAACCACGTCAAAAACTATGATTCATGTAAAAAATTTGAACTAAGATTCTTGAAAAAAATCAAATTCCAGAAAACTTTTTTCTGAATATGCAGTCTTGTGTATATATGTATTAGAAACAATTTGGTGTATAAATCGTCCTTGTAGGATGTATGGTTTGGGAGTTATGACGGAAAAAGCACATGTTTTTGGCCAGCTTCCACTCCAAAAAGTGTTCTACAACTCCTAAACTACAAGAGATAGATCAAACGGCATTTGGGCAAAGGAGTATCCCTTCTTAAGGACGAGGACCTGGTGCTCATTTTAATGCATGAATCGTCCTTATCTGATATGTAGTTTTTATTTTAGAAAATAAATAAAAAAAATTAAAATTGACAAAAAAGGGCACATGAAATTAACATGAAATCTAATTTTTAAAATTATTTTAAGGATACAGTCTTGTGGGCAGTAGCTTAAGGAACATTTTGATGCATAAATCGTCCTTTTATGATGTATGGTTTAGAAGTTATGGCTAAAAAATCAAAAAAATCGCAAAAAACCACGTCAAAAACTATGATTCATGTAAAAATTTTTAAATAAGATTCTTGAAAAAAAATCAAATTCCAGAAAACTTTTTTCTGAATATGCAGTCTTGTGTATATATGTATTAGAAACAATTTGGTGTATAAATCGTCCTTGTAAGATGTATGGTTTGGGAGTTATGACGGAAAAAGCACATGTTTTTGGCCAGCTTCCACTCCAAAAAGTGTTCTACAACTCCTAAACTACAAGAGCTAGAGCAAAAGGCATTTGGACAAAGAAGTTACCCTACTTAAGGACGAGGACCTGGTGCTCATTTAAATGCATGAATCGTCCTTATCTGATATGTAGTTTTTATTTTAGAAAATAAATAAAAAAAATAAAAATTGACAAAAAAGGGCACATGAAATTAACATGAAATCTAATTTTTAAAATTATTTTAAGGATACAGTCTTGTGGGCAGTAGCTTAAGGGACATTTTGATGCATAAATCGTCCTTTTATGATGTATAGTTTAGAAGTTATGGCTAAAAAATCAAAAAAATTGCAAAAAACCACGTCAAAAACTATGATTCATGTAAAAAATTTTAAATAAGATTCTTGAAAAAAAATCAAATTCCAGAAAACTTTTTTCTGAATATACAGTCTTGTGTATATATGTATTAGAAACAATTTGGTGTATAAATCGTCCTTGTAGGATGTATGGTTTGGGAGTTATGACGGAAAAAGCACATGTTTTTGGCCAGCTTCCACTCCAAAAAGTGTTCTACAACTCCTAAACTACAAGAGATAGAGCAAACGGCATTTGGACAAAGGAGTATCCCTTCTTAAGGACGAGGACCTGGTGCTCATTTTAATGCATGAATCGTCCTTATCTGATAAGTAGTTTTTATTTTAGAAAATAAATAAAAAAAATAAAAATTTACAAAAAAGGGCACATGAAATCAACATGAAATCTAATTTTTATAATTATTTTAAGGATACAGTCTTGTGGGCAGTAGCTTAAGGAACATTTTGATGCATAAATTGTCCTTTTATGATGTATGGTTTAGAAGTTATGGCTAAAAAATCAAAAAATCGCACAAAACCACGTCAAAAACTATTACTCATTTAAAAATTTTTAAATAAGATTCTTGAAAAAAATCAAATTCCAGAAAACTTTTTTCTGAATATGCAGTCTTGTGTATATATGTATTAGAAACAATTTGGTGTATAAATCGTCCTTGTAGGATGTATGGTTTGGGAGTTATGACGGAAAAAGCACATGTTTTTGGCCAGCTTCCACTCCAAAAAGTGTTCTACAACTCCTAAACTACAAGAGATAGAGCAAACGGCATTTGGACAAAGGAGTATCCCTTCTTAAGGACGAGGACCTGGTGCTCATTTTAATGCATGAATCGTCCTTATCTGTTATGTAGTTTTTATTTTAGAAAATAAATAAAAAAAATAAAAATTGACAAAAAAGGGCACATGAAATTAACATGAAATCTAATTTTTAAAATTATTTTAAGGATACAGTCTTGTGGGCAGTAGCTTAAGGAACATTTTGATGCATAAATCGTCCTTTTATGATGTATGGTTTAGAAGTTATGGCTAAAAAATCAAAAAAATCGCAAAAAACCACGTCAAAAACTATGATTCATGTAAAAAATTTGAACTAAGATTCTTGAAAAAAATCAAATTCCAGAAAACTTTTTTCTGAATATGCAGTCTTGTGTATATATGTATTAAAAACAATTTGGTGTATAAATCGTCCTTGTAGGATGTATGGTTTGGGAGTTATGACGGAAAAAGCACATGTTTTTGGCCAGCTTCCACTCCAAAAAGTGTTCTACAACTCCTAAACTACAAGAGATAGAGCAAACGGCATTTGAACAAAGGAGTATCCCTTCTTAAGGACGAGGACCTGGTGCTCATTTTAATGCATGAATCGTCCTTATCTGATATGTAGTTTTTATTTTAGAAAATAAATAAAAAAAATAAAAATTTACAAAAAAGGGCACATGAAATCAACATGAAATCTAATTTTTATAATTATTTTAAGGATACAGTCTTGTGGGCAGTAGCTTAAGGAACATTTTGATGCATAAATTGTCCTTTTATGATGTATGGTTTAGAAGTTATGGCTAAAAAATCAAAAAATCGCACAAAACCACGTCAAAAACTATTACTCATTTAAAAATTTTTAAATAAGATTCTTGAAAAAAATCAAATTCCAGAAAACTTTTTTCTGAATATGCAGTCTTGTGTATATATGTATTAGAAACAATTTGGTGTACAAATCGTTCTTGTAGGATGTATGGTTTGGGAGTTATGACGGAAAAAGCACATGTTTTTGGCCAGCTTCCACTCCAAAAAGTGTTCTACAACTCCTAAACTACAAGAGATAGAGCAAACGGCATTTGGACAAAGGAGTATTCCTTCTTAAGAACGAGGACCTGGTGCTCATTTTAATGCATGAATCGTCCTTATCAGTTATGTAGTTTTTATTTTAGAAAATAAATAAAAAAAATAAAAATTGACAAAAAAGGGCACATGAAATTAACATGAAATCTAATTTTTAAAATTATTTTAAGGATACAGTCTTGTGGGCAGTAGCTTAAGGAACATTTTGATGCATAAATCGTCCTTTTATGATGTATGGTTTAGAAGTTATGGCTAAAAAATCAAAAAAATCGCAAAAAACCACGTCAAAAACTATGATTCATGTAAAAAATTTGAACTAAGATTCTTGAAAAAAATCAAATTCCAGAAAACTTTTTTCTGAATATGCAGTCTTGTGTATATATGTATTAGAAACAATTTGGTGTATAAATCGTCCTTGTAGGATGTATGGTTTGGGAGTTATGACGGAAAAAGCACATGTTTTTGGCCAGCTTCCACTCCAAAAAGTGTTCTACAACTCCTAAACTACAAGAGATAGATCAAACGGCATTTGGGCAAAGGAGTATCCCTTCTTAAGGACGAGGACCTGGTGCTCATTTTAATGCATGAATCGTCCTTATCTGATATGTAGTTTTTATTTTAGAAAATAAATAAAAAAAATTAAAATTGACAAAAAAGGGCACATGAAATTAACATGAAATCTAATTTTTAAAATTATTTTAAGGATACAGTCTTGTGGGCAGTAGCTTAAGGAACATTTTGATGCATAAATCGTCCTTTTATGATGTATGGTTTAGAAGTTATGGCTAAAAAATCAAAAAAATCGCACAAAACCACGTCAAAAACTATGATTCATGTAAAAATTTTTAAATAAGATTCTTGAAAAAAAATCAAATTCCAGAAAACTTTTTTCTGAATATGCAGTCTTGTGTATATATGTATTAGAAACAATTTGGTGTATAAATCGTCCTTGTAAGATGTATGGTTTGGGAGTTATGACGGAAAAAGCACATGTTTTTGGCCAGCTTCCACTCCAAAAAGTGTTCTACAACTCCTAAACTACAAGAGCTAGAGCAAAAGGCATTTGGACAAAGAAGTTACCCTACTTAAGGACGAGGACCTGGTGCTCATTTAAATGCATGAATCGTCCTTATCTGATATGTAGTTTTTATTTTAGAAAATAAATAAAAAAAATAAAAATTGACAAAAAAGGGCACATGAAATTAACATGAAATCTAATTTTTAAAATTATTTTAAGGATACAGTCTTGTGGGCAGTAGCTTAAGGGACATTTTGATGCATAAATCGTCCTTTTATGATGTATAGTTTAGAAGTTATGGCTAAAAAATCAAAAAAATTGCAAAAAACCACGTCAAAAACTATGATTCATGTAAAAAATTTTAAATAAGATTCTTGAAAAAAAATCAAATTCCAGAAAACTTTTTTCTGAATATACAGTCTTGTGTATATATGTATTAGAAACAATTTGGTGTATAAATCGTCCTTGTAGGATGTATGGTTTGGGAGTTATGACGGAAAAAGCACATGTTTTTGGCCAGCTTCCACTCCAAAAAGTGTTCTACAACTCCTAAACTACAAGAGATAGAGCAAACGGCATTTGGACAAAGGAGTATCCCTTCTTAAGGACGAGGACCTGGTGCTCATTTTAATGCATGAATCGTCCTTATCTGATAAGTAGTTTTTATTTTAGAAAATAAATAAAAAAAATAAAAATTTACAAAAAAGGGCACATGAAATCAACATGAAATCTAATTTTTATAATTATTTTAAGGATACAGTCTTGTGGGCAGTAGCTTAAGGAACATTTTGATGCATAAATTGTCCTTTTATGATGTATGGTTTAGAAGTTATGGCTAAAAAATCAAAAAATCGCACAAAACCACGTCAAAAACTATTACTCATTTAAAAATTTTTAAATAAGATTCTTGAAAAAAATCAAATTCCAGAAAACTTTTTTCTGAATATGCAGTCTTGTGTATATATGTATTAGAAACAATTTGGTGTATAAATCGTCCTTGTAGGATGTATGGTTTGGGAGTTATGACGGAAAAAGCACATGTTTTTGGCCAGCTTCCACTCCAAAAAGTGTTCTACAACTCCTAAACTACAAGAGATAGAGCAAACGGCATTTGGACAAAGGAGTATCCCTTCTTAAGGACGAGGACCTGGTGCTCATTTTAATGCATGAATCGTCCTTATCTGTTATGTAGTTTTTATTTTAGAAAATAAATAAAAAAAATAAAAATTGACAAAAAAGGGCACATGAAATTAACATGAAATCTAATTTTTAAAATTATTTTAAGGATACAGTCTTGTGGGCAGTAGCTTAAGGAACATTTTGATGCATAAATCGTCCTTTTATGATGTATGGTTTAGAAGTTATGGCTAAAAAATCAAAAAAATCGCAAAAAACCACGTCAAAAACTATGATTCATGTAAAAAATTTGAACTAAGATTCTTGAAAAAAATCAAATTCCAGAAAACTTTTTTCTGAATATGCAGTCTTGTGTATATATGTATTAAAAACAATTTGGTGTATAAATCGTCCTTGTAGGATGTATGGTTTGGGAGTTATGACGGAAAAAGCACATGTTTTTGGCCAGCTTCCACTCCAAAAAGTGTTCTACAACTCCTAAACTACAAGAGATAGAGCAAACGGCATTTGGACAAAGGAGTATCCCTTCTTAAGGACGAGGACCTGGTGCTCATTTTAATGCATGAATCGTCCTTATCTGATATGTAGTTTTTATTTTAGAAAATAAATAAAAAAAATAAAAATTTACAAAAAAGGGCACATGAAATCAACATGAAATCTAATTTTTATAATTATTTTAAGGATACAGTCTTGTGGGCAGTAGCTTAAGGAACATTTTGATGCATAAATTGTCCTTTTATGATGTATGGTTTAGAAGTTATGGCTAAAAAATCAAAAAATCGCACAAAACCACGTCAAAAACTATTACTCATTTAAAAATTTTTAAATAAGATTCTTGAAAAAAATCAAATTCCAGAAAACTTTTTTCTGAATATGCAGTCTTGTGTATATATGTATTAGAAACAATTTGGTGTATAAATCGTCCTTGTAGGATGTATGGTTTGGGAGTTATGACGGAAAAAGCACATGTTTTTGGCCAGCTTCCACTCCAAAAAGTGTTCTACAACTCCTAAACTACAAGAGATAGATCAAACGGCATTTGGACAAAGGAGTATCCCTTCTTAAGGACGAGGACCTGGTGCTCATTTTAATGCATGAATCGTCCTTATCTGATATGTAGTTTTTATTTTAGAAAATAAATAAAAAAAATTAAAATTGACAAAAAAGGGCACATGAAATTAACATGAAATCTAATTTTTAAAATTATTTTAAGGATACAGTCTTGTGGGCAGTAGCTTAAGGAACATTTTGATGCATAAATCGTCCTTTTATGATGTATGGTTTAGAAGTTATGGCTAAAAAATCAAAAAAATCGCACAAAACCACGTCAAAAACTATGATTCATGTAAAAATTTTTAAATAAGATTCTTGAAAAAAAATCAAATTCCAGAAAACTTTTTTCTGAATATGCAGTCTTGTGTATATATGTATTAGAAACAATTTGGTGTATAAATCGTCCTTGTAAGATGTATGGTTTGGGAGTTATGACGGAAAAAGCACATGTTTTTGGCCAGCTTCCACTCCAAAAAGTGTTCTACAACTCCTAAACTACAAGAGCTAGAGCAAAAGGCATTTGGACAAAGAAGTTACCCTACTTAAGGACGAGGACCTGGTGCTCATTTAAATGCATGAATCGTCCTTATCTGATATGTAGTTTTTATTTTAGAAAATAAATAAAAAAAATAAAAATTGACAAAAAAGGGCACATGAAATTAACATGAAATCTAATTTTTAAAATTATTTTAAGGATACAGTCTTGTGGGCAGTAGCTTAAGGGACATTTTGATGCATAAATCGTCCTTTTATGATGTATAGTTTAGAAGTTATGGCTAAAAAATCAAAAAAATTGCAAAAAACCACGTCAAAAACTATGATTCATGTAAAAAATTTTAAATAAGATTCTTGAAAAAAAATCAAATTCCAGAAAACTTTTTTCTGAATATACAGTCTTGTGTATATATGTATTAGAAACAATTTGGTGTATAAATCGTCCTTGTAGGATGTATGGTTTGGGAGTTATGACGGAAAAAGCACATGTTTTTGGCCAGCTTCCACTCCAAAAAGTGTTCTACAACTCCTAAACTACAAGAGATAGAGCAAACGGCATTTGGACAAAGGAGTATCCCTTCTTAAGGACGAGGACCTGGTGCTCATTTTAATGCATGAATCGTCCTTATCTGATATGTAGTTTTTATTTTAGAAAATAAATAAAAAAAATAAAAATTGACAAAAAAGGGCACATGAAATTAACATGAAATCTAATTTTTAAAATTATTTTAAGGATACAGTCTTGTGGGCAGTAGCTTAAGGAACATTTTGATGCATAAATCGTCCTTTTATGATGTATGGTTTAGAAGTTATGGCTAAAAAATCAAAAAAATCGCACAAAACCACGTCAAAAACTATGATTCATGTAAAAAATTTTAAATAAGATTCTTGAAAAAAAATCAAATTCCAGAAAACTTTTTTCAAAAACTATGATTCATGTAAAAAATTTGAACTAAGATTCTTGAAAAAAATCAAATTCCAGAAAACTTTTTTCTGAATATGCAGTCTTGTGTATATATGTATTAGAAACAATTTGGTGTATAAATCGTCCTTGTAGGATGTATGGTTTGGGAGTTATGACGGAAAAAGCACATGTTTTTGGCCAGCTTCCACTCCAAAAAGTGTTCTACAACTCCTAAACTACAAGAGATAGATCAAACGGCATTTGGACAAAGGAGTATCCCTTCTTAAGGACGAGGACCTGGTGCTCATTTTAATGCATGAATCGTCCTTATCTGATATGTAGTTTTTATTTTAGAAAATAAATAAAAAAAATTAAAATTGACAAAAAAGGGCACATGAAATTAACATGAAATCTAATTTTTAAAATTATTTTAAGGATACAGTCTTGTGGGCAGTAGCTTAAGGAACATTTTGATGCATAAATCGTCCTTTTATGATGTATGGTTTAGAAGTTATGGCTAAAAAATCAAAAAAATCGCACAAAACCACGTCAAAAACTATGATTCATGTAAAAATTTTTAAATAAGATTCTTGAAAAAAAATCAAATTCCAGAAAACTTTTTTCTGAATATGCAGTCTTGTGTATATATGTATTAGAAACAATTTGGTGTATAAATCGTCCTTGTAAGATGTATGGTTTGGGAGTTATGACGGAAAAAGCACATGTTTTTGGCCAGCTTCCACTCCAAAAAGTGTTCTACAACTCCTAAACTACAAGAGCTAGAGCAAAAGGCATTTGGACAAAGAAGTTACCCTACTTAAGGACGAGGACCTGGTGCTCATTTAAATGCATGAATCGTCCTTATCTGATATGTAGTTTTTATTTTAGAAAATAAATAAAAAAAATAAAAATTGACAAAAAAGGGCACATGAAATTAACATGAAATCTAATTTTTAAAATTATTTTAAGGATACAGTCTTGTGGGCAGTAGCTTAAGGGACATTTTGATGCATAAATCGTCCTTTTATGATGTATAGTTTAGAAGTTATGGCTAAAAAATCAAAAAAATTGCAAAAAACCACGTCAAAAACTATGATTCATGTAAAAAATTTTAAATAAGATTCTTGAAAAAAAATCAAATTCCAGAAAACTTTTTTCTGAATATACAGTCTTGTGTATATATGTATTAGAAACAATTTGGTGTATAAATCGTCCTTGTAGGATGTATGGTTTGGGAGTTATGACGGAAAAAGCACATGTTTTTGGCCAGCTTCCACTCCAAAAAGTGTTCTACAACTCCTAAACTACAAGAGATAGAGCAAACGGCATTTGGACAAAGGAGTATCCCTTCTTAAGGACGAGGACCTGGTGCTCATTTTAATGCATGAATCGTCCTTATCTGATAAGTAGTTTTTATTTTAGAAAATAAATAAAAAAAATAAAAATTTACAAAAAAGGGCACATGAAATCAACATGAAATCTAATTTTTATAATTATTTTAAGGATACAGTCTTGTGGGCAGTAGCTTAAGGAACATTTTGATGCATAAATTGTCCTTTTATGATGTATGGTTTAGAAGTTATGGCTAAAAAATCAAAAAATCGCACAAAACCACGTCAAAAACTATTACTCATTTAAAAATTTTTAAATAAGATTCTTGAAAAAAATCAAATTCCAGAAAACTTTTTTCTGAATATGCAGTCTTGTGTATATATGTATTAAAAACAATTTGGTGTATAAATCGTCCTTGTAGGATGTATGGTTTGGGAGTTATGACGGAAAAAGCACATGTTTTTGGCCAGCTTCCACTCCAAAAAGTGTTCTACAACTCCTAAACTACAAGAGATAGAGCAAACGGCATTTGGACAAAGGAGTATCCCTTCTTAAGGACGAGGACCTGGTGCTCATTTTAATGCATGAATCGTCCTTATCTGTTATGTAGTTTTTATTTTAGAAAATAAATAAAAAAAATAAAAATTGACAAAAAAGGGCACATGAAATTAACATGAAATCTAATTTTTATAATTATTTTAAGGATACAGTCTTGTGGGCAGTAGCTTAAGGAACATTTTGATGCATAAATCGTCCTTTTATGATGTATGGTTTAGAAGTTATGGCTAAAAAATCAAAAAAATCGCAAAAAACCACGTCAAAAACTATGATTCATGTAAAAAATTTGAACTAAGATTCTTGAAAAAAATCAAATTCCAGAAAACTTTTTTCTGAATATGCAGTCTTGTGTATATATGTATTAAAAACAATTTGGTGTATAAATCGTCCTTGTAGGATGTATGGTTTGGGAGTTATGACGGAAAAAGCACATGTTTTTGGCCAGCTTCCACTCCAAAAAGTGTTCTACAACTCCTAAACTACAAGAGATAGAGCAAACGGCATTTGGACAAAGGAGTATCCCTTCTTAAGGACGAGGACCTGGTGCTCATTTTAATGCATGAATCGTCCTTATCTGATATGTAGTTTTTATTTTAGAAAATAAATAAAAAAAATAAAAATTTACAAAAAAGGGCACATGAAATCAACATGAAATCTAATTTTTATAATTATTTTAAGGATACAGTCTTGTGGGCAGTAGCTTAAGGAACATTTTGATGCATAAATTGTCCTTTTATGATGTATGGTTTAGAAGTTATGGCTAAAAAATCAAAAAAATCGCACAAAACCACGTCAAAAACTATGATTCATGTAAAAATTTTTAAATAAGATTCTTGAAAAAAAATCAAATTCCAGAAAACTTTTTTCTGAATATGCAGTCTTGTGTATATATGTATTAGAAACAATTTGGTGTATAAATCGTCCTTGTAGGATGTATGGTTTGGGAGTTATGACGGAAAAAGCACATGTTTTTGGCCAGCTTCCACTCCAAAAAGTGTTCTACAACTCCTAAACTACAAGAGATAGATCAAACGGCATTTGGACAAAGGAGTATCCCTTCTTAAGGACGAGGACCTGGTGCTCATTTTAATGCATGAATCGTCCTTATCTGATATGTAGTTTTTATTTTAGAAAATAAATAAAAAAAATAAAAATTGACAAAAAAGGGCACATGAAATTAACATGAAATCTAATTTTTAAAATTATTTTAAGGATACAGTCTTGTGGGCAGTAGCTTAAGGAACATTTTGATGCATAAATCGTCCTTTTATGATGTATGGTTTAGAAGTTATGGCTAAAAAATCAAAAAAATCGCACAAAACCACGTCAAAAACTATGATTCATGTAAAAAATTTTAAATAAGATTCTTGAAAAAAAATCAAATTCCAGAAAACTTTTTTCAAAAACTATGATTCATGTAAAAAATTTGAACTAAGATTCTTGAAAAAAATCAAATTCCAGAAAACTTTTTTCTGAATATGCAGTCTTGTGTATATATGTATTAGAAACAATTTGGTGTATAAATCGTCCTTGTAGGATGTATGGTTTGGGAGTTATGACGGAAAAAGCACATGTTTTTGGCCAGCTTCCACTCCAAAAAGTGTTCTACAACTCCTAAACTACAAGAGATAGATCAAACGGCATTTGGACAAAGGAGTATCCCTTCTTAAGGACGAGGACCTGGTGCTCATTTTAATGCATGAATCGTCCTTATCTGATATGTAGTTTTTATTTTAGAAAATAAATAAAAAAAATTAAAATTGACAAAAAAGGGCACATGAAATTAACATGAAATCTAATTTTTAAAATTATTTTAAGGATACAGTCTTGTGGGCAGTAGCTTAAGGAACATTTTGATGCATAAATCGTCCTTTTATGATGTATGGTTTAGAAGTTATGGCTAAAAAATCAAAAAAATCGCACAAAACCACGTCAAAAACTATGATTCATGTAAAAATTTTTAAATAAGATTCTTGAAAAAAAATCAAATTCCAGAAAACTTTTTTCTG
Organism: Dichetophora obliterata; assembly: GCA_963920525.1. NCBI lineage: Eukaryota > Metazoa > Arthropoda > Insecta > Diptera > Sciomyzidae > Dichetophora > Dichetophora obliterata. The sequence goes on along the minus strand of OY986436.1, from coordinate 14,507,757 downwards.
AATATGCAGTCTTGTGTATATATGTATTAGAAACAATTTGGTGTATAAATCGTCCTTGTAAGATGTATGGTTTGGGAGTTATGACGGAAAAAGCACATGTTTTTGGCCAGCTTCCACTCCAAAAAGTGTTCTACAACTCCTAAACTACAAGAGCTAGAGCAAAAGGCATTTGGACAAAGAAGTTACCCTACTTAAGGACGAGGACCTGGTGATCATTTAAATGCATGAATCGTCCTTATCTGATATGTAGTTTTTATTTTAGAAAATAAATAAAAAAAATAAAAATTGACAAAAAAGGGCACATGAAATTAACATGAAATCTAATTTTTAAAATTATTTTAAGGATACAGTCTTGTGGGCAGTAGCTTAAGGGACATTTTGATGCATAAATCGTCCTTTTATGATGTATAGTTTAGAAGTTATGGCTAAAAAATCAAAAAAATTGCAAAAAACCACGTCAAAAACTATGATTCATGTAAAAAATTTTAAATAAGATTCTTGAAAAAAAATCAAATTCCAGAAAACTTTTTTCTGAATATACAGTCTTGTGTATATATGTATTAGAAACAATTTGGTGTATAAATCGTCCTTGTAGGATGTATGGTTTGGGAGTTATGACGGAAAAAGCACATGTTTTTGGCCAGCTTCCACTCCAAAAAGTGTTCTACAACTCCTAAACTACAAGAGATAGAGCAAACGGCATTTGGACAAAGGAGTATCCCTTCTTAAGGACGAGGACCTGGTGCTCATTTTAATGCATGAATCGTCCTTATCTGATAAGTAGTTTTTATTTTAGAAAATAAATAAAAAAAATAAAAATTTACAAAAAAGGGCACATGAAATCAACATGAAATCTAATTTTTATAATTATTTTAAGGATACAGTCTTGTGGGCAGTAGCTTAAGGAACATTTTGATGCATAAATTGTCCTTTTATGATGTATGGTTTAGAAGTTATGGCTAAAAAATCAAAAAATCGCACAAAACCACGTCAAAAACTATTACTCATTTAAAAATTTTTAAATAAGATTCTTGAAAAAAATCAAATTCCAGAAAACTTTTTTCTGAATATGCAGTCTTGTGTATATATGTATTAGAAACAATTTGGTGTATAAATCGTCCTTGTAGGATGTATGGTTTGGGAGTTATGACGGAAAAAGCACATGTTTTTGGCCAGCTTCCACTCCAAAAAGTGTTCTACAACTCCTAAACTACAAGAGATAGAGCAAACGGCATTTGGACAAAGGAGTATCCCTTCTTAAGGACGAGGACCTGGTGCTCATTTTAATGCATGAATCGTCCTTATCTGTTATGTAGTTTTTATTTTAGAAAATAAATAAAAAAAATAAAAATTGACAAAAAAGGGCACATGAAATTAACATGAAATCTAATTTTTAAAATTATTTTAAGGATACAGTCTTGTGGGCAGTAGCTTAAGGAACATTTTGATGCATAAATCGTCCTTTTATGATGTATGGTTTAGAAGTTATGGCTAAAAAATCAAAAAAATCGCAAAAAACCACGTCAAAAACTATGATTCATGTAAAAAATTTGAACTAAGATTCTTGAAAAAAATCAAATTCCAGAAAACTTTTTTCTGAATATGCAGTCTTGTGTATATATGTATTAAAAACAATTTGGTGTATAAATCGTCCTTGTAGGATGTATGGTTTGGGAGTTATGACGGAAAAAGCACATGTTTTTGGCCAGCTTCCACTCCAAAAAGTGTTCTACAACTCCTAAACTACAAGAGATAGAGCAAACGGCATTTGGACAAAGGAGTATCCCTTCTTAAGGACGAGGACCTGGTGCTCATTTTAATGCATGAATCGTCCTTATCTGATATGTAGTTTTTATTTTAGAAAATAAATAAAAAAAATAAAAATTTACAAAAAAGGGCACATGAAATCAACATGAAATCTAATTTTTATAATTATTTTAAGGATACAGTCTTGTGGGCAGTAGCTTAAGGAACATTTTGATGCATAAATTGTCCTTTTATGATGTATGGTTTAGAAGTTATGGCTAAAAAATCAAAAAATCGCACAAAACCACGTCAAAAACTATTACTCATTTAAAAATTTTTAAATAAGATTCTTGAAAAAAATCAAATTCCAGAAAACTTTTTTCTGAATATGCAGTCTTGTGTATATATGTATTAGAAACAATTTGGTGTATAAATCGTCCTTGTAGGATGTATGGTTTGGGAGTTATGACGGAAAAAGCACATGTTTTTGGCCAGCTTCCACTCCAAAAAGTGTTCTACAACTCCTAAACTACAAGAGATAGATCAAACGGCATTTGGACAAAGGAGTATCCCTTCTTAAGGACGAGGACCTGGTGCTCATTTTAATGCATGAATCGTCCTTATCTGATATGTAGTTTTTATTTTAGAAAATAAATAAAAAAAATTAAAATTGACAAAAAAGGGCACATGAAATTAACATGAAATCTAATTTTTAAAATTATTTTAAGGATACAGTCTTGTGGGCAGTAGCTTAAGGAACATTTTGATGCATAAATCGTCCTTTTATGATGTATGGTTTAGAAGTTATGGCTAAAAAATCAAAAAAATCGCACAAAACCACGTCAAAAACTATGATTCATGTAAAAATTTTTAAATAAGATTCTTGAAAAAAAATCAAATTCCAGAAAACTTTTTTCTGAATATGCAGTCTTGTGTATATATGTATTAGAAACAATTTGGTGTATAAATCGTCCTTGTAAGATGTATGGTTTGGGAGTTATGACGGAAAAAGCACATGTTTTTGGCCAGCTTCCACTCCAAAAAGTGTTCTACAACTCCTAAACTACAAGAGCTAGAGCAAAAGGCATTTGGACAAAGAAGTTACCCTACTTAAGGACGAGGACCTGGTGCTCATTTAAATGCATGAATCGTCCTTATCTGATATGTAGTTTTTATTTTAGAAAATAAATAAAAAAAATAAAAATTGACAAAAAAGGGCACATGAAATTAACATGAAATCTAATTTTTAAAATTATTTTAAGGATACAGTCTTGTGGGCAGTAGCTTAAGGGACATTTTGATGCATAAATCGTCCTTTTATGATGTATAGTTTAGAAGTTATGGCTAAAAAATCAAAAAAATTGCAAAAAACCACGTCAAAAACTATGATTCATGTAAAAAATTTTAAATAAGATTCTTGAAAAAAAATCAAATTCCAGAAAACTTTTTTCTGAATATACAGTCTTGTGTATATATGTATTAGAAACAATTTGGTGTATAAATCGTCCTTGTAGGATGTATGGTTTGGGAGTTATGACGGAAAAAGCACATGTTTTTGGCCAGCTTCCACTCCAAAAAGTGTTCTACAACTCCTAAACTACAAGAGATAGAGCAAACGGCATTTGGACAAAGGAGTATCCCTTCTTAAGGACGAGGACCTGGTGCTCATTTTAATGCATGAATCGTCCTTATCTGATATGTAGTTTTTATTTTAGAAAATAAATAAAAAAAATAAAAATTGACAAAAAAGGGCACATGAAATTAACATGAAATCTAATTTTTAAAATTATTTTAAGGATACAGTCTTGTGGGCAGTAGCTTAAGGAACATTTTGATGCATAAATCGTCCTTTTATGATGTATGGTTTAGAAGTTATGGCTAAAAAATCAAAAAAATCGCACAAAACCACGTCAAAAACTATGATTCATGTAAAAAATTTTAAATAAGATTCTTGAAAAAAAATCAAATTCCAGAAAACTTTTTTCAAAAACTATGATTCATGTAAAAAATTTGAACTAAGATTCTTGAAAAAAATCAAATTCCAGAAAACTTTTTTCTGAATATGCAGTCTTGTGTATATATGTATTAGAAACAATTTGGTGTATAAATCGTCCTTGTAGGATGTATGGTTTGGGAGTTATGACGGAAAAAGCACATGTTTTTGGCCAGCTTCCACTCCAAAAAGTGTTCTACAACTCCTAAACTACAAGAGATAGATCAAACGGCATTTGGACAAAGGAGTATCCCTTCTTAAGGACGAGGACCTGGTGCTCATTTTAATGCATGAATCGTCCTTATCTGATATGTAGTTTTTATTTTAGAAAATAAATAAAAAAAATTAAAATTGACAAAAAAGGGCACATGAAATTAACATGAAATCTAATTTTTAAAATTATTTTAAGGATACAGTCTTGTGGGCAGTAGCTTAAGGAACATTTTGATGCATAAATCGTCCTTTTATGATGTATGGTTTAGAAGTTATGGCTAAAAAATCAAAAAAATCGCACAAAACCACGTCAAAAACTATGATTCATGTAAAAATTTTTAAATAAGATTCTTGAAAAAAAATCAAATTCCAGAAAACTTTTTTCTGAATATGCAGTCTTGTGTATATATGTATTAGAAACAATTTGGTGTATAAATCGTCCTTGTAAGATGTATGGTTTGGGAGTTATGACGGAAAAAGCACATGTTTTTGGCCAGCTTCCACTCCAAAAAGTGTTCTACAACTCCTAAACTACAAGAGCTAGAGCAAAAGGCATTTGGACAAAGAAGTTACCCTACTTAAGGACGAGGACCTGGTGCTCATTTAAATGCATGAATCGTCCTTATCTGATATGTAGTTTTTATTTTAGAAAATAAATAAAAAAAATAAAAATTGACAAAAAAGGGCACATGAAATTAACATGAAATCTAATTTTTAAAATTATTTTAAGGATACAGTCTTGTGGGCAGTAGCTTAAGGGACATTTTGATGCATAAATCGTCCTTTTATGATGTATAGTTTAGAAGTTATGGCTAAAAAATCAAAAAAATTGCAAAAAACCACGTCAAAAACTATGATTCATGTAAAAAATTTTAAATAAGATTCTTGAAAAAAAATCAAATTCCAGAAAACTTTTTTCTGAATATACAGTCTTGTGTATATATGTATTAGAAACAATTTGGTGTATAAATCGTCCTTGTAGGATGTATGGTTTGGGAGTTATGACGGAAAAAGCACATGTTTTTGGCCAGCTTCCACTCCAAAAAGTGTTCTACAACTCCTAAACTACAAGAGATAGAGCAAACGGCATTTGGACAAAGGAGTATCCCTTCTTAAGGACGAGGACCTGGTGCTCATTTTAATGCATGAATCGTCCTTATCTGATAAGTAGTTTTTATTTTAGAAAATAAATAAAAAAAATAAAAATTTACAAAAAAGGGCACATGAAATCAACATGAAATCTAATTTTTATAATTATTTTAAGGATACAGTCTTGTGGGCAGTAGCTTAAGGAACATTTTGATGCATAAATTGTCCTTTTATGATGTATGGTTTAGAAGTTATGGCTAAAAAATCAAAAAATCGCACAAAACCACGTCAAAAACTATTACTCATTTAAAAATTTTTAAATAAGATTCTTGAAAAAAATCAAATTCCAGAAAACTTTTTTCTGAATATGCAGTCTTGTGTATATATGTATTAAAAACAATTTGGTGTATAAATCGTCCTTGTAGGATGTATGGTTTGGGAGTTATGACGGAAAAAGCACATGTTTTTGGCCAGCTTCCACTCCAAAAAGTGTTCTACAACTCCTAAACTACAAGAGATAGAGCAAACGGCATTTGGACAAAGGAGTATCCCTTCTTAAGGACGAGGACCTGGTGCTCATTTTAATGCATGAATCGTCCTTATCTGTTATGTAGTTTTTATTTTAGAAAATAAATAAAAAAAATAAAAATTGACAAAAAAGGGCACATGAAATTAACATGAAATCTAATTTTTATAATTATTTTAAGGATACAGTCTTGTGGGCAGTAGCTTAAGGAACATTTTGATGCATAAATCGTCCTTTTATGATGTATGGTTTAGAAGTTATGGCTAAAAAATCAAAAAAATCGCAAAAAACCACGTCAAAAACTATGATTCATGTAAAAAATTTGAACTAAGATTCTTGAAAAAAATCAAATTCCAGAAAACTTTTTTCTGAATATGCAGTCTTGTGTATATATGTATTAAAAACAATTTGGTGTATAAATCGTCCTTGTAGGATGTATGGTTTGGGAGTTATGACGGAAAAAGCACATGTTTTTGGCCAGCTTCCACTCCAAAAAGTGTTCTACAACTCCTAAACTACAAGAGATAGAGCAAACGGCATTTGGACAAAGGAGTATCCCTTCTTAAGGACGAGGACCTGGTGCTCATTTTAATGCATGAATCGTCCTTATCTGATATGTAGTTTTTATTTTAGAAAATAAATAAAAAAAATAAAAATTTACAAAAAAGGGCACATGAAATCAACATGAAATCTAATTTTTATAATTATTTTAAGGATACAGTCTTGTGGGCAGTAGCTTAAGGAACATTTTGATGCATAAATTGTCCTTTTATGATGTATGGTTTAGAAGTTATGGCTAAAAAATCAAAAAAATCGCACAAAACCACGTCAAAAACTATGATTCATGTAAAAATTTTTAAATAAGATTCTTGAAAAAAAATCAAATTCCAGAAAACTTTTTTCTGAATATGCAGTCTTGTGTATATATGTATTAGAAACAATTTGGTGTATAAATCGTCCTTGTAGGATGTATGGTTTGGGAGTTATGACGGAAAAAGCACATGTTTTTGGCCAGCTTCCACTCCAAAAAGTGTTCTACAACTCCTAAACTACAAGAGATAGATCAAACGGCATTTGGACAAAGGAGTATCCCTTCTTAAGGACGAGGACCTGGTGCTCATTTTAATGCATGAATCGTCCTTATCTGATATGTAGTTTTTATTTTAGAAAATAAATAAAAAAAATAAAAATTGACAAAAAAGGGCACATGAAATTAACATGAAATCTAATTTTTAAAATTATTTTAAGGATACAGTCTTGTGGGCAGTAGCTTAAGGAACATTTTGATGCATAAATCGTCCTTTTATGATGTATGGTTTAGAAGTTATGGCTAAAAAATCAAAAAAATCGCACAAAACCACGTCAAAAACTATGATTCATGTAAAAAATTTTAAATAAGATTCTTGAAAAAAAATCAAATTCCAGAAAACTTTTTTCAAAAACTATGATTCATGTAAAAAATTTGAACTAAGATTCTTGAAAAAAATCAAATTCCAGAAAACTTTTTTCTGAATATGCAGTCTTGTGTATATATGTATTAGAAACAATTTGGTGTATAAATCGTCCTTGTAGGATGTATGGTTTGGGAGTTATGACGGAAAAAGCACATGTTTTTGGCCAGCTTCCACTCCAAAAAGTGTTCTACAACTCCTAAACTACAAGAGATAGATCAAACGGCATTTGGACAAAGGAGTATCCCTTCTTAAGGACGAGGACCTGGTGCTCATTTTAATGCATGAATCGTCCTTATCTGATATGTAGTTTTTATTTTAGAAAATAAATAAAAAAAATTAAAATTGACAAAAAAGGGCACATGAAATTAACATGAAATCTAATTTTTAAAATTATTTTAAGGATACAGTCTTGTGGGCAGTAGCTTAAGGAACATTTTGATGCATAAATCGTCCTTTTATGATGTATGGTTTAGAAGTTATGGCTAAAAAATCAAAAAAATCGCACAAAACCACGTCAAAAACTATGATTCATGTAAAAATTTTTAAATAAGATTCTTGAAAAAAAATCAAATTCCAGAAAACTTTTTTCTGAATATGCAGTCTTGTGTATATATGTATTAGAAACAATTTGGTGTATAAATCGTCCTTGTAAGATGTATGGTTTGGGAGTTATGACGGAAAAAGCACATGTTTTTGGCCAGCTTCCACTCCAAAAAGTGTTCTACAACTCCTAAACTACAAGAGCTAGAGCAAAAGGCATTTGGACAAAGAAGTTACCCTACTTAAGGACGAGGACCTGGTGATCATTTAAATGCATGAATCGTCCTTATCTGATATGTAGTTTTTATTTTAGAAAATAAATAAAAAAAATAAAAATTGACAAAAAAGGGCACATGAAATTAACATGAAATCTAATTTTTAAAATTATTTTAAGGATACAGTCTTGTGGGCAGTAGCTTAAGGGACATTTTGATGCATAAATCGTCCTTTTATGATGTATAGTTTAGAAGTTATGGCTAAAAAATCAAAAAAATTGCAAAAAACCACGTCAAAAACTATGATTCATGTAAAAAATTTTAAATAAGATTCTTGAAAAAAAATCAAATTCCAGAAAACTTTTTTCTGAATATACAGTCTTGTGTATATATGTATTAGAAACAATTTGGTGTATAAATCGTCCTTGTAGGATGTATGGTTTGGGAGTTATGACGGAAAAAGCACATGTTTTTGGCCAGCTTCCACTCCAAAAAGTGTTCTACAACTCCTAAACTACAAGAGATAGAGCAAACGGCATTTGGACAAAGGAGTATCCCTTCTTAAGGACGAGGACCTGGTGCTCATTTTAATGCATGAATCGTCCTTATCTGATAAGTAGTTTTTATTTTAGAAAATAAATAAAAAAAATAAAAATTTACAAAAAAGGGCACATGAAATCAACATGAAATCTAATTTTTATAATTATTTTAAGGATACAGTCTTGTGGGCAGTAGCTTAAGGAACATTTTGATGCATAAATTGTCCTTTTATGATGTATGGTTTAGAAGTTATGGCTAAAAAATCAAAAAATCGCACAAAACCACGTCAAAAACTATTACTCATTTAAAAATTTTTAAATAAGATTCTTGAAAAAAATCAAATTCCAGAAAACTTTTTTCTGAATATGCAGTCTTGTGTATATATGTATTAGAAACAATTTGGTGTATAAATCGTCCTTGTAGGATGTATGGTTTGGGAGTTATGACGGAAAAAGCACATGTTTTTGGCCAGCTTCCACTCCAAAAAGTGTTCTACAACTCCTAAACTACAAGAGATAGAGCAAACGGCATTTGGACAAAGGAGTATCCCTTCTTAAGGACGAGGACCTGGTGCTCATTTTAATGCATGAATCGTCCTTATCTGTTATGTAGTTTTTATTTTAGAAAATAAATAAAAAAAATAAAAATTGACAAAAAAGGGCACATGAAATTAACATGAAATCTAATTTTTATAATTATTTTAAGGATACAGTCTTGTGGGCAGTAGCTTAAGGAACATTTTGATGCATAAATCGTCCTTTTATGATGTATGGTTTAGAAGTTATGGCTAAAAAATCAAAAAAATTGCAAAAAACCACGTCAAAAACTATGATTCATGTAAAAAATTTTAAATAAGATTCTTGAAAAAAAATCAAATTCCAGAAAACTTTTTTCTGAATATGCAGTCTTGTGTATATATGTATTAGAAACAATTTGGTGTATAAATCGTCCTTGTAGGATGTATGGTTTGGGAGTTATGACGGAAAAAGCACATGTTTTTGGCCAGCTTCCACTCCAAAAAGTGTTCTACAACTCCTAAACTACAAGAGATAGAGCAAACGGCATTTGGACAAAGGAGTATCCCTTCTTAAGGACGAGGACCTGGTGCTCATTTTAATGCATGAATCGTCCTTATCTGATATGTAGTTTTTATTTTAGAAAATAAATAAAAAAAATAAAAATTTACAAAAAAGGGCACATGAAATCAACATGAAATCTAATTTTTATAATTATTTTAAGGATACAGTCTTGTGGGCAGTAGCTTAAGGAACATTTTGATGCATAAATTGTCCTTTTATGATGTATGGTTTAGAAGTTATGGCTAAAAAATAAAAAAATCGCACAAAACCACGTCAAAAACTATTACTCATTTAAAAATTTTTAAATAAGATTCTTGAAAAAAATCAAATTCCAGAAAACTTTTTTCTGAATATGCAGTCTTGTGTATATATGTATTAGAAACAATTTGGTGTACAAATCGTTCTTGTAGGATGTATGGTTTGGGAGTTATGACGGAAAAAGCACATGTTTTTGGCCAGCTTCCACTCCAAAAAGTGTTCTACAACTCCTAAACTACAAGAGATAGAGCAAACGGCATTTGGACAAAGGAGTATTCCTTCTTAAGAACGAGGACCTGGTGCTCATTTTAATGCATGAATCGTCCTTATCAGTTATGTAGTTTTTATTTTAGAAAATAAATAAAAAAAATAAAAATTGACAAAAAAGGGCACATGAAATTAACATGAAATCTAATTTTTAAAATTATTTTAAGGATACAGTCTTGTGGGCAGTAGCTTAAGGAACATTTTGATGCATAAATCGTCCTTTTATGATGTATGGTTTAGAAGTTATGGCTAAAAAATCAAAAAAATCGCAAAAAACCACGTCAAAAACTATGATTCATGTAAAAAATTTGAACTAAGATTCTTGAAAAAATCAAATTCCAGAAAACTTTTTTCTGAATATGCAGTCTTGTGTATATATGTATTAGAAACAATTTGGTGTATAAATCGTCCTTGTAGGATGTATGGTTTGGGAGTTATGACGGAAAAAGCACATGTTTTTGGCCAGCTTCCACTCCAAAAAGTGTTCTACAACTCCTAAACTACAAGAGATAGATCAAACGGCATTTGGACAAAGGAGTATCCCTTCTTAAGGACGAGGACCTGGTGCTCATTTTAATGCATGAATCGTCCTTATCTGATATGTAGTTTTTATTTTAGAAAATAAATAAAAAAAATAAAAATTGACAAAAAAGGGCACATGAAATTAACATGAAATCTAATTTTTAAAATTATTTTAAGGATACAGTCTTGTGGGCAGTAGCTTAAGGAACATTTTGATGCATAAATCGTCCTTTTATGATGTATGGTTTAGAAGTTATGGCTAAAAAATCAAAAAAATCGCACAAAACCACGTCAAAAACTATGATTCATGTAAAAATTTTTAAATAAGATTCTTGAAAAAAAATCAAATTCCAGAAAACTTTTTTCTGAATATGCAGTCTTGTGTATATATGTATTAGAAACAATTTGGTGTATAAATCGTCCTTGTAGGATGTATGGTTTGGGAGTTATGACGGAAAAAGCACATGTTTTTGGCCAGCTTCCACTCCAAAAAGTGTTCTACAACTCCTAAACTACAAGAGATAGAGCAAACGGCATTTGGACAAAGGAGTATCCCTTCTTAAGGACGAGGACCTGGTGCTCATTTTAATGCATGAATCGTCCTTATCTGATATGTAGTTTTTATTTTAGAAAATAAATAAAAAAAATAAAAATTTACAAAAAAGGGCACATGAAATCAACATGAAATCTAATTTTTATAATTATTTTAAGGATACAGTCTTGTGGGCAGTAGCTTAAGGAACATTTTGATGCATAAATTGTCCTTTTATGATGTATGGTTTAGAAGTTATGGCTAAAAAATCAAAAAATCGCACAAAACCACGTCAAAAACTATTACTCATTTAAAAATTTTTAAATAAGATTCTTGAAAAAAATCAAATTCCAGAAAACTTTTTTCTGAATATGCAGTCTTGTGTATATATGTATTAGAAACAATTTGGTGTACAAATCGTTCTTGTAGGATGTATGGTTTGGGAGTTATGACGGAAAAAGCACATGTTTTTGGCCAGCTTCCACTCCAAAAAGTGTTCTACAACTCCTAAACTACAAGAGATAGAGCAAACGGCATTTGGACAAAGGAGTATTCCTTCTTAAGAACGAGGACCTGGTGCTCATTTTAATGCATGAATCGTCCTTATCAGTTATGTAGTTTTTATTTTAGAAAATAAATAAAAAAAATAAAAATTGACAAAAAAGGGCACATGAAATTAACATGAAATCTAATTTTTAAAATTATTTTAAGGATACAGTCTTGTGGGCAGTAGCTTAAGGAACATTTTGATGCATAAATCGTCCTTTTATGATGTATGGTTTAGAAGTTATGGCTAAAAAATCAAAAAAATCGCAAAAAACCACGTCAAAAACTATGATTCATGTAAAAAATTTGAACTAAGATTCTTGAAAAAATCAAATTCCAGAAAACTTTTTTCTGAATATGCAGTCTTGTGTATATATGTATTAGAAACAATTTGGTGTATAAATCGTCCTTGTAGGATGTATGGTTTGGGAGTTATGACGGAAAAAGCACATGTTTTTGGCCAGCTTCCACTCCAAAAAGTGTTCTACAACTCCTAAACTACAAGAGATAGATCAAACGGCATTTGGACAAAGGAGTATCCCTTCTTAAGGACGAGGACCTGGTGCTCATTTTAATGCATGAATCGTCCTTATCTGATATGTAGTTTTTATTTTAGAAAATAAATAAAAAAAATAAAAATTGACAAAAAAGGGCACATGAAATTAACATGAAATCTAATTTTTAAAATTATTTTAAGGATACAGTCTTGTGGGCAGTAGCTTAAGGAACATTTTGATGCATAAATCGTCCTTTTATGATGTATGGTTTAGAAGTTATGGCTAAAAAATCAAAAAAATCGCACAAAACCACGTCAAAAACTATGATTCATGTAAAAATTTTTAAATAAGATTCTTGAAAAAAAATCAAATTCCAGAAAACTTTTTTCTGAATATGCAGTCTTGTGTATATATGTATTAGAAACAATTTGGTGTATAAATCGTCCTTGTAGGATGTATGGTTTGGGAGTTATGACGGAAAAAGCACATGTTTTTGGCCAGCTTCCACTCCAAAAAGTGTTCTACAACTCCTAAACTACAAGAGATAGAGCAAACGGCATTTCGACAAAGGAGTATCCCTTCTTAAGGACGAGGACCTGGTGCTCATTTTAATGCATGAATCGTCCTTATCTGATATGTAGTTTTTATTTTAGAAAATAAATAAAAAAAATAAAAATTTACAAAAAAGGGCACATGAAATCAACATGAAATCTAATTTTTATAATTATTTTAAGGATACAGTCTTGTGGGCAGTAGCTTAAGGAACATTTTGATGCATAAATTGTCCTTTTATGATGTATGGTTTAGAAGTTATGGCTAAAAAATCAAAAAATCGCACAAAACCACGTCAAAAACTATTACTCATTTAAAAATTTTTAAATAAGATTGTTGAAAAAAATCAAATTCCAGAAAACTTTTTTCTGAATATGCAGTCTTGTGTATATATGTATTAGAAACAATTTGGTGTACAAATCGTTCTTGTAGGATGTATGGTTTGGGAGTTATGACGGAAAAAGCACATGTTTTTGGCCAGCTTCCACTCCAAAAAGTGTTCTACAACTCCTAAACTACAAGAGATAGAGCAAACGGCATTTGGACAAAGGAGTATTCCTTCTTAAGAACGAGGACCTGGTGCTCATTTTAATGCATGAATCGTCCTTATCAGTTATGTAGTTTTTATTTTAGAAAATAAATAAAAAAAATAAAAATTGACAAAAAAGGGCACATGAAATTAACATGAAATCTAATTTTTAAAATTATTTTAAGGATACAGTCTTGTGGGCAGTAGCTTAAGGAACATTTTGATGCATAAATCGTCCTTTTATGATGTATGGTTTAGAAGTTATGGCTAAAAAATCAAAAAAATCGCAAAAAACCACGTCAAAAACTATGATTCATGTAAAAAATTTGAACTAAGATTCTTGAAAAAATCAAATTCCAGAAAACTTTTTTCTGAATATGCAGTCTTGTGTATATATGTATTAGAAACAATTTGGTGTATAAATCGTCCTTGTAGGATGTATGGTTTGGGAGTTATGACGGAAAAAGCACATGTTTTTGGCCAGCTTCCACTCCAAAAAGTGTTCTACAACTCCTAAACTACAAGAGATAGATCAAACGGCATTTGGACAAAGGAGTATCCCTTCTTAAGGACGAGGACCTGGTGCTCATTTTAATGCATGAATCGTCCTTATCTGATATGTAGTTTTTATTTTAGAAAATAAATAAAAAAAATAAAAATTGACAAAAAAGGGCACATGAAATTAACATGAAATCTAATTTTTAAAATTATTTTAAGGATACAGTCTTGTGGGCAGTAGCTTAAGGAACATTTTGATGCATAAATTGTCCTTTTATGATGTATGGTTTAGAAGTTATGGCTAAAAAATCAAAAAAATCGCACAAAACCACGTCAAAAACTATGATTCATGTAAAAATTTTTAAATAAGATTCTTGAAAAAAAATCAAATTCCAGAAAACTTTTTTCTGAATATGCAGTCTTGTGTATATATGTATTAGAAACAATTTGGTGTATAAATCGTCCTTGTAGGATGTATGGTTTGGGAGTTATGACGGAAAAAGCACATGTTTTTGGCCAGCTTCCACTCCAAAAAGTGTTCTACAACTCCTAAACTACAAGAGATAGAGCAAACGGCATTTGGACAAAGGAGTATCCCTTCTTAAGGACGAGGACCTGGTGCTCATTTTAATGCATGAATCGTCCTTATCTGATATGTAGTTTTTATTTTAGAAAATAAATAAAAAAAATAAAAATTTACAAAAAAGGGCACATGAAATCAACATGAAATCTAATTTTTATAATTATTTTAAGGATACAGTCTTGTGGGCAGTAGCTTAAGGAATATTTTGATGCATAAATTGTCCTTTTATGATGTATGGTTTAGAAGTTATGGCTAAAAAATCAAAAAATCGCACAAAACCACGTCAAAAACTATTACTCATTTAAAAATTTTTAAATAAGATTCTTGAAAAAAATCAAATTCCAGAAAACTTTTTTCTGAATATGCAGTCTTGTGTATATATGTATTAGAAACAATTTGGTGTACAAATCGTCCTTGTAGGATGTATGGTTTGGGAGTTATGACGGAAAAAGCACATGTTTTTGGCCAGCTTCCACTCCAAAAAGTGTTCTACAACTCCTAAACTACAAGAGATAGAGCAAACGGCATTTGGACAAAGGAGTATTCCTTCTTAAGAACGAGGACCTGGTGCTCATTTTAATGCATGAATCGTCCTTATCAGTTATGTAGTTTTTATTTTAGAAAATAAATAAAAAAAATAAAAATTGACAAAAAAGGGCACATGAAATTAACATGAAATCTAATTTTTAAAATTATTTTAAGGATACAGTCTTGTGGGCAGTAGCTTAAGGAACATTTTGATGCATAAATCGTCCTTTTATGATGTATGGTTTAGAAGTTATGGCTAAAAAATCAAAAAAATCGCACAAAACCACGTCAAAAACTATGATTCATGTAAAAATTTTTAAATAAGATTCTTGAAAAAAAATCAAATTCCAGAAAACTTTTTTCTGAATATGCAGTCTTGTGTATATATGTATTAGAAACAATTTGGTGTATAAATCGTCCTTGTAGGATGTATGGTTTGGGAGTTATGACGGAAAAAGCACATGTTTTTGGCCAGCTTCCACTCCAAAAAGTGTTCTACAACTCCTAAACTACAAGAGATAGAGCAAACGGCATTTCGACAAAGGAGTATCCCTTCTTAAGGACGAGGACCTGGTGCTCATTTTAATGCATGAATCGTCCTTATCTGATATGTAGTTTTTATTTTAGAAAATAAATAAAAAAAATAAAAATTTACAAAAAAGGGCACATGAAATCAACATGAAATCTAATTTTTATAATTATTTTAAGGATACAGTCTTGTGGGCAGTAGCTTAAGGAACATTTTGATGCATAAATTGTCCTTTTATGATGTATGGTTTAGAAGTTATGGCTAAAAAATCAAAAAATCGCACAAAACCACGTCAAAAACTATTACTCATTTAAAAATTTTTAAATAAGATTCTTGAAAAAAATCAAATTCCAGAAAACTTTTTTCTGAATATGCAGTCTTGTGTATATATGTATTAGAAACAATTTGGTGTACAAATCGTCCTTGTAGGATGTATGGTTTGGGAGTTATGACGGAAAAAGCACATGTTTTTGGCCAGCTTCCACTCCAAAAAGTGTTCTACAACTCCTAAACTACAAGAGATAGAGCAAACGGCATTTGGACAAAGGAGTATTCCTTCTTAAGAACGAGGACCTGGTGCTCATTTTAATGCATGAATCGTCCTTATCAGTTATGTAGTTTTTATTTTAGAAAATAAATAAAAAAAATAAAAATTGACAAAAAAGGGCACATGAAATTAACATGAAATCTAATTTTTAAAATTATTTTAAGGATACAGTCTTGTGGGCAGTAGCTTAAGGAACATTTTGATGCATAAATCGTCCTTTTATGATGTATGGTTTAGAAGTTATGGCTAAAAAATCAAAAAAATCGCAAAAAACCACGTCAAAAACTATGATTCATGTAAAAAATTTGAACTAAGATTCTTGAAAAAAATCAAATTCCAGAAAACTTTTTTCTGAATATGCAGTCTTGTGTATATATGTATTAGAAACAATTTGGTGTATAAATCGTCCTTGTAGGATGTATGATTTGGGAGTTATGACGGAAAAAGCACATGTTTTTGGCCAGCTTCCACTCCAAAAAGTGTTCTACAACTCCTAAACTACAAGAGATATATCAAACGGCATTTGGACAAAGGAGTATCCCTTCTTAAGGACGAGGACCTGGTGCTAATTTTAATGCATGAATCGTCCTTATCTGATATGTAGTTTTTATTTTAGAAAATAAATAAAAAAAATAAAAATTGACAAAAAAGGGCACATGAAATTAACATGAAATCTAATTTTTAAAATTATTTTAAGGATACAGTCTTGTGGGCAGTAGCTTAGGGAACATTTTGATGCATAAATCGTCCTTTTATGATGTATGGTTTAGAAGTTATGGCTAAAAAATCAAAAAAATCGCACAAAACCACGTCAAAAACTATGATTCATGTAAAAATTTTTAAATAAGATTCTTGAAAAAAAATCAAATTCCAGAAAACTTTTTTCTGAATATGCAGTCTTGTGTATATATGTATTAGAAACAATTTGGTGTATAAATCGTCCTTGTAGGATGTATGGTTTGGGAGTTATGACGGAAAAAGCACATGTTTTTGGCCAGCTTCCACTCCAAAAAGTGTTCTACAACTCCTAAACTACAAGAGATAGAGCAAACGGCATTTGGACAAAGGAGTATCCCTTCTTAAGGACGAGGACCTGGTGCTCATTTTAATGCATGAATCGTCCTTATCTGATATGTAGTTTTTATTTTAGAAAATAAATAAAAAAAATAAAAATTTACAAAAAAGGGCACATGAAATCAACATGAAATCTAATTTTTATAATTATTTTAAGGATACAGTCTTGTGGGCAGTAGCTTAAGGAACATTTTGATGCATAAATTGTCCTTTTATGATGTATGGTTTAGAAGTTATGGCTAAAAAATCAAAAAATCGCACAAAACCACGTCAAAAACTATTACTCATTTAAAAATTTTTAAATAAGATTCTTGAAAAAAATCAAATTCCAGAAAACTTTTTTCTGAATATGCAGTCTTGTGTATATATGTATTAGAAACAATTTGGTGTACAAATCGTCCTTGTAGGATGTATGGTTTGGGAGTTATGACGGAAAAAGCACATGTTTTTGGCCAGCTTCCACTCCAAAAAGTGTTCTACAACTCCTAAACTACAAGAGATAGAGCAAACGGCATTTGGACAAAGGAGTATTCCTTCTTAAGAACGAGGACCTGGTGCTCATTTTAATGCATGAATCGTCCTTATCAGTTATGTTGTTTTTATTTTAGAAAATAAATAAAAAAAATAAAAATTGACAAAAAAGGGCACATGAAATTAACATGAAATCTAATTTTTAAAATTATTTTAAAAAATCAAAAAAATCGCAAAAAACCACGTCAAAAACTATGATTCATGTAAAAAATTTGAACTAAGATTCTTGAAAAAAATCAAATTCCAGAAAACTTTTTTCTGAATATGCAGTCTTGTGTATATATGTATTAGAAACAATTTGGTGTATAAATCGTCCTTGTAGGATGTATGGTTTGGGAGTTATGACGGAAAAAGCACATGTTTTTGGCCAGCTTCCACTCCAAAAAGTGTTCTACAACTCCTAAACTACAAGAGATAGAGCAAACGGCATTTGGACAAAGGAGTATCCCTTCTTAAGGACGAGGACCTGGTGCTCATTTTAATGCATGAATCGTCCTTATCTGTTATGTAGTTTTTATTTTAGAAAATAAATAAAAAAAATAAAAATTGACAAAAAAGGGCACATGAAATTAACATGAAATCTAATTTTTAAAATTATTTTAAGGATACAGTCTTGTGGGCAGTAGCTTAAGGAACATTTTGATGCATAAATCGTCCTTTTATGATGTATGGTTTAGAAGTTATGGCTAAAAAATCAAAAAATCGCAAAAAACCACGTCAAAAACTATGATTCATGTAAAAAATTTGAACTAAGATTCTTGAAAAAAATCAAATTCCAGAAAACTTTTTTCTGAATATGCAGTCTTGTGTATATATGTATTAAAAACAATTTGGTGTATAAATCGTCCTTGTAGGATGTATGGTTTGGGAGTTATGACGGAAAAAGCACATGTTTTTGGCCAGCTTCCACTCCAAAAAGTGTTCTACAACTCCTAAACTACAAGAGCTAGAGCAAACGGCATTTGGACAAAGGAGTATCCCTTCTTAAGGACGAGGACCTGGTGCTCATTTTAATGCATGAATCGTCCTTATCTGATATGTAGTTTTTATTTTAGAAAATAAATAAAAAAAATAAAAATTTACAAAAAAGGGCACATGAAATCAACATGAAATCTAATTTTTATAATTATTTTAAGGATACAGTCTTGTGGGCAGTAGCTTAAGGAACATTTTGATGCATAAATTGTCCTTTTATGATGTATGGTTTAGAAGTTATGGCTAAAAAATCAAAAAATCGCACAAAACCACGTCAAAAACTATTACTCATTTAAGAATTTTTAAATAAGATTCTTGAAAAAAATCAAATTCCAGAAAACTTTTTTCTGAATATGCAGTCTTGTGTATATATGTATTAGAAACAATTTGGTGTACAAATCGTCCTTGTAGGATGTATGGTTTGGGAGTTATGACGGAAAAAGCACATGTTTTTGGCCAGCTTCCACTCCAAAAAGTGTTCTACAACTCCTAAACTACAAGAGATAGAGCAAACGGCATTTGGACAAAGGAGCATTCCTTATTAAGAACGAGGACCTGGTGCTCATTTTAATGCATGAATCGTCCTTATCAGTTATGTAGTTTTTATTTTAGAAAATAAATAAAAAAAATAAAAATTGACAAAAAAGGGCACATGAAATTAACATGAAATCTAATTTTTAAAATTATTTTAAGGATACAGTCTTGTGGGCAGTAGCTTAAGGAACATTTTGATGCATAAATCGTCCTTTTATGATGTATGGTTTAGAAGTTATGGCTAAAAAATCAAAAAAATCGCAAAAAACCACGTCAAAAACTATGATTCATGTAAAAAATTTTAACTAAGATTCTTGAAAAAAATCAAATTCCAGAAAACTTTTTTCTGAATATGCAGTCTTGTGTATATATGTATTAGAAACAATTTGGTGTATAAATCGTCCTTGTAGGATGTATGATTTGGGAGTTATGACGGAAAAAGCACATGTTTTTGGCCAGCTTCCACTCCAAAAAGTGTTCTACAACTCCTAAACTACAAGAGATAGATCAAACGGCATTTGGACAAAGGAGTATCCCTTCTTAAGGACGAGGACCTGGTGCTCATTTTAATGCATGAATCGTCCTTATCTGATATGTAGTTTTTATTTTAGAAAATAAATAAAAAAAATAAAAATTGACAAAAAAGGGCACATGAAATTAACATGAAATCTAATTTTTAAAATTATTTTAAGGATACAGTCTTGTGGGCAGTAGCTTAGGGAACATTTTGATGCATAAATCGTCCTTTTATGATGTATGGTTTAGAAGTTATGGCTAAAAAATCAAAAAAATCGCACAAAACCACGTCAAAAACTATGATTCATGTAAAAATTTTTAAATAAGATTCTTGAAAAAAAATCAAATTCCAGAAAACTTTTTTCTGAATATGCAGTCTTGTGTATATATGTATTAGAAACAATTTGGTGTATAAATCGTCCTTGTAAGATGTATGGTTTGGGAGTTATGACGGAAAAAGCACATGTTTTTGGCCAGCTTCCACTCCAAAAAGTGTTCTACAACTCCTAAACTACAAGAGCTAGAGCAAAAGGCATTTGGACAAAGAAGTTACCCTACTTAAGGACGAGGACCTGGTGCTCATTTAAATGCATGAATCGTCCTTATCTGATATGTAGTTTTTATTTTAGAAAATAAATAAAAAAAATAAAAATTGACAAAAAAGGGCACATGAAATTAACATGAAATCTAATTTTTAAAATTATTTTAAGGATACAGTCTTGTGGGCAGTAGCTTAAGGAACATTTTGATGCATAAATCGTCCTTTTATGATGTATGGTTTAGAAGTTATGGCTAAAAAATCAAAAAAATCGCAAAAAACCACGTCAAAAACTATGATTCATGTAAAAAATTTGAACTAAGATTCTTGAAAAAAATCAAATTCCAGAAAACTTTTTTCTGAATATGCAGTCTTGTGTATATATGTATTAGAAACAATTTGGTGTATAAATCGTCCTTGTAGGATGTATGGTTTGGGAGTTATGACGGAAAAAGCACATGTTTTTGGCCAGCTTCCACTCCAAAAAGTGTTCTACAACTCCTAAACTACAAGAGATAGATCAAACGGCATTTGGACAAAGGAGTATCCCTTCTTAAGGACGAGGACCTGGTGCTCATTTTAATGCATGAATCGTCCTTATCTGATATGTAGTTTTTATTTTAGAAAATAAATAAAAAAAATAAAAATTTACAAAAAAGGGCACATGAAATCAACATGAAATCTAATTTTTATAATTATTTTAAGGATACAGTCTTGTGGGCAGTAGCTTAAGGAACATTTTGATGCATAAATTGTCCTTTTATGATGTATGGTTTAGAAGTTATGGCTAAAAAATAAAAAAATCGCACAAAACCACGTCAAAAACTATTACTCATTTAAGAATTTTTAAATAAGATTCTTGAAAAAAATCAAATTCCAGAAAACTTTTTTCTGAATATGCAGTCTTGTGTATATATGTATTAGAAACAATTTGGTGTACAAATCGTCCTTGTAGGATGTATGGTTTGGGAGTTATGACGGAAAAAGCACATGTTTTTGGCCAGCTTCCACTCCAAAAAGTGTTCTACAACTCCTAAACTACAAGAGATAGAGCAAACGGCATTTGGACAAAGGAGCATTCCTTATTAAGAACGAGGACCTGGTGCTCATTTTAATGCATGAATCGTCCTTATCAGTTATGTAGTTTTTATTTTAGAAAATAAATAAAAAAAATAAAAATTGACAAAAAAGGGCACATGAAATTAACATGAAATCTAATTTTTAAAATTATTTTAAGGATACAGTCTTGTGGGCAGTAGCTTAAGGAACATTTTGATGCATAAATCGTCCTTTTATGATGTATGGTTTAGAAGTTATGGCTAAAAAATCAAAAAAATCGCAAAAAACCACGTCAAAAACTATGATTCATGTAAAAAATTTTAACTAAGATTCTTGAAAAAAATCAAATTCCAGAAAACTTTTTTCTGAATATGCAGTCTTGTGTATATATGTATTAGAAACAATTTGGTGTATAAATCGTCCTTGTAGGATGTATGATTTGGGAGTTATGACGGAAAAAGCACATGTTTTTGGCCAGCTTCCACTCCAAAAAGTGTTCTACAACTCCTAAACTACAAGAGATAGATCAAACGGCATTTGGACAAAGGAGTATCCCTTCTTAAGGACGAGGACCTGGTGCTCATTTTAATGCATGAATCGTCCTTATCTGATATGTAGTTTTTATTTTAGAAAATAAATAAAAAAAATAAAAATTGACAAAAAAGGGCACATGAAATTAACATGAAATCTAATTTTTAAAATTATTTTAAGGATACAGTCTTGTGGGCAGTAGCTTAGGGAACATTTTGATGCATAAATCGTCCTTTTATGATGTATGGTTTAGAAGTTATGGCTAAAAAATCAAAAAAATCGCACAAAACCACGTCAAAAACTATGATTCATGTAAAAATTTTTAAATAAGATTCTTGAAAAAAAATCAAATTCCAGAAAACTTTTTTCTGAATATGCAGTCTTGTGTATATATGTATTAGAAACAATTTGGTGTATAAATCGTCCTTGTAAGATGTATGGTTTGGGAGTTATGACGGAAAAAGCACATGTTTTTGGCCAGCTTCCACTCCAAAAAGTGTTCTACAACTCCTAAACTACAAGAGCTAGAGCAAAAGGCATTTGGACAAAGAAGTTACCCTACTTAAGGACGAGGACCTGGTGCTCATTTAAATGCATGAATCGTCCTTATCTGATATGTAGTTTTTATTTTAGAAAATAAATAAAAAAAATAAAAATTGACAAAAAAGGGCACATGAAATTAACATGAAATCTAATTTTTAAAATTATTTTAAGGATACAGTCTTGTGGGCAGTAGCTTAAGGAACATTTTGATGCATAAATCGTCCTTTTATGATGTATGGTTTAGAAGTTATGGCTAAAAAATCAAAAAAATCGCAAAAAACCACGTCAAAAACTATGATTCATGTAAAAAATTTGAACTAAGATTCTTGAAAAAAATCAAATTCCAGAAAACTTTTTTCTGAATATGCAGTCTTGTGTATATATGTATTAGAAACAATTTGGTGTATAAATCGTCCTTGTAGGATGTATGGTTTGGGAGTTATGACGGAAAAAGCACATGTTTTTGGCCAGCTTCCACTCCAAAAAGTGTTCTACAACTCCTAAACTACA
Organism: Dichetophora obliterata; assembly: GCA_963920525.1. NCBI lineage: Eukaryota > Metazoa > Arthropoda > Insecta > Diptera > Sciomyzidae > Dichetophora > Dichetophora obliterata. The sequence goes on along the minus strand of OY986436.1, from coordinate 14,485,163 downwards.
AGAGATAGATCAAACGGCATTTGGACAAAGGAGTATCCCTTCTTAAGGACGAGGACCTGGTGCTCATTTTAATGCATGAATCGTCCTTATCTGATATGTAGTTTTTATTTTAGAAAATAAATAAAAAAAATAAAAATTGACAAAAAAGGGCACATGAAATTAACATGAAATCTAATTTTTAAAATTATTTTAAGGATACAGTCTTGTGGGCAGTAGCTTAAGGAACATTTTGATGCATAAATCGTCCTTTTATGATGTATGGTTTAGAAGTTATGGCTAAAAAATCAAAAAAATCGCACAAAACCACGTCAAAAACTATGATTCATGTAAAAATTTTTAAATAAGATTCTTGAAAAAAAATCAAATTCCAGAAAACTTTTTTGTGAATATGCAGTCTTGTGTATATATGTATTAGAAACAATTTGGTGTATAAATCGTCCTTGTAGGATGTATGGTTTGGGAGTTATGACGGAAAAAGCACATGTTTTTGGCCAGCTTCCACTCCAAAAAGTGTTCTACAACTCCTAAACTACAAGAGATAGAGCAAACGGCATTTGGACAAAGGAGTATCCCTTCTTAAGGACGAGGACCTGGTGCTCATTTTAATGCATGAATCGTCCTTATCTGATATGTAGTTTTTATTTTAGAAAATAAATAAAAAAAATAAAAATTTACAAAAAAGGGCACATGAAATCAACATGAAATCTAATTTTTATAATTATTTTAAGGATACAGTCTTGTGGGCAGTAGCTTAAGGAACATTTTGATGCATAAATTGTCCTTTTATGATGTATGGTTTAGAAGTTATGGCTAAAAAATCAAAAAATCGCACAAAACCACGTCAAAAACTATTACTCATTTAAAAATTTTTAAATAAGATTCTTGAAAAAAATCAAATTCCAGAAAACTTTTTTCTGAATATGCAGTCTTGTGTATATATGTATTAGAAACAATTTGGTGTACAAATCGTCCTTGTAGGATGTATGGTTTGGGAGTTATGACGGAAAAAGCACATGTTTTTGGCCAGCTTCCACTCCAAAAAGTGTTCTACAACTCCTAAACTACAAGAGATAGAGCAAACGGCATTTGGACAAAGGAGTATTCCTTCTTAAGAACGAGGACCTGGTGCTCATTTTAATGCATGAATCGTCCTTATCAGTTATGTAGTTTTTATTTTAGAAAATAAATAAAAAAAATAAAAATTGACAAAAAAGGGCACATGAAATTAACATGAAATCTAATTTTTAAAATTATTTTAAAAAATCAAAAAAATCGCAAAAAACCACGTCAAAAACTATGATTCATGTAAAAAATTTGAACTAAGATTCTTGAAAAAAATCAAATTCCAGAAAACTTTTTTCTGAATATGCAGTCTTGTGTATATATGTATTAGAAACAATTTGATGTATAAATCGTCCTTGTAGGATGTATGGTTTGGGAGTTATGACGGAAAAAGCACATGTTTTTGGCCAGCTTCCACTCCAAAAAGTGTTCTACAACTCCTAAACTACAAGAGATAGAGCAAACGGCATTTGGACAAAGGAGTATCCCTTCTTAAGGACGAGGACCTGGTGCTCATTTTAATGCATGAATCGTCCTTATCTGTTATGTAGTTTTTATTTTAGAAAATAAATAAAAAAAATAAAAATTGACAAAAAAGGGCACATGAAATTAACATGAAATCTAATTTTTAAAATTATTTTAAGGATACAGTCTTGTGGGCAGTAGCTTAAGGAACATTTTGATGCATAAATCGTCCTTTTATGATGTATGGTTTAGAAGTTATGGCTAAAAAATCAAAAAATCGCAAAAAACCACGTCAAAAACTATGATTCATGTAAAAAATTTGAACTAAGATTCTTGAAAAAAATCAAATTCCAGAAAACTTTTTTCTGAATATGCAGTCTTGTGTATATATGTATTAGAAACAATTTGGTGTATAAATCGTCCTTGTAGGATGTATGGTTTGGGGATATGACGGAAAAAGCACATGTTTTTGGCCAGCTTCCACTCCAAAAAGTGTTCTACAACTCCTAAACTACAAGAGATAGATCAAACGGCATTTGGACAAAGGAGTATCCCTTCTTAAGGACGAGGACCTGGTGCTCATTTTAATGCATGAATCGTCCTTATCAGATATGTAGTTTTTATTTTAGAAAATAAATAAAAAAAATAAAAATTGACAAAAAAGGGCACATGAAATTAACATGAAATCTAATTTTTAAAATTATTTTAAGGATACAGACTTGTGGGCAGTAGCTTAAGGAACATTTTGATGCATAAATCGTCCTTTTATGATGTATGGTTTAGAAGTTATGGCTAAAAAATCAAAAAAATCGCACAAACCCACGTCAAAAACTATGATTCATGTAAAAATTTTTAAATAAGATTCTTGAAAAAAAATCAAATTCCAGAAAACTTTTTTCTGAATATGCAGTCTTGTGTATATATGTATTAGAAACAATTTGGTGTATAAATCGTCCTTGTAGGATGTATGGTTTGGGAGTTATGACGGAAAAAGCACATGTTTTTGGCCAGCTTCCACTCCAAAAAGTGTTCTACAACTCCTAAACTACAAGAGATAGAGCAAACGGCATTTGGACAAAGGAGTATCCCTTCTTAAGGACGAGGACCTGGTGCTCATTTTAATGCATGAATCGTCCTTATCTGATATGTAGTTTTTATTTTAGAAAATAAATAAAAAAAATAAAAATTTACAAAAAAGGGCACATGAAATCAACATGAAATCTAATTTTTATAATTATTTTAAGGATACAGTCTTGTGAACAGTAGCTTAAGGAACATTTTGATGCATAAATCGTCCATTTATGATGTATGGTTTAGAAGTTATGGCTAAAAAATAAAAAAAATCGCAAAAAACCACGTCAAAAACTATGATTCATGTAAAAAATTTTAAATAAGATTCTTGAAAAAAATCAAATTCCAGAAAACTTTTTTCTGAATATGCAGTCTTGTGTATATATGTATTAGAAACAATTTGGTGTACAAATCGTCCTTGTAGGATGTATGGTTTGGGAGTTATGACGGAAAAAGCACATGTTTTTGGCCAGCTTCCACTCCAAAAAGTGTTATACAACTCCTAAACTACAAGAGATAGAGCAAACGGCTTTTGGACAAAGGAGTATTCCTTCTTAAGAACGAGGACCTGGTGCTCATTTTAATGCATGAATCGTCCTTATCAGTTATGTAGTTTTTATTTTAGAAAATAAATAAAAAAAATAAAAATTGACAAAAAAGGGCACATGAAATTAACATGAAATCTAATTTTTAAAATTATTTTAAGGATACAGTCTTGTGGGCAGTAGCTTAAGGAACATTTTGATGCATAAATCGTCCTTTTATGATGTATGGTTTAGAAGTTATGGCTAAAAAATCAAAAAAATCGCAAAAAACCACGTCAAAAACTATGATTCATGTAAAAAATTTTAACTAAGTTTCTTGAAAAAAATCAAATTCCAGAAAACTTTTTTCTGAATATGCAGTCTTGTGTATATATGTATTAGAAACAATTTGGTGTATAAATCGTCCTTGTAGGATGTATGGTTTGGGGATATGACGGAAAAAGCACATGTTTTTGGCCAGCTTCCACTCCAAAAAGTGTTCTACAACTCCTAAACTACAAGAGATAGATCAAACGGCATTTGGACAAAGGAGTATCCCTTCTTAAGGACGAGGACCTGGTGCTCATTTTAATGCATGAATCGTCCTTATCAGATATGTAGTTTTTATTTTAGAAAATAAATAAAAAAAATAAAAATTGACAAAAAAGGGCACATGAAATTAACATGAAATCTAATTTTTAAAATTATTTTAAGGATACAGACTTGTGGGCAGTAGCTTAAGGAACATTTTGATGCATAAATCGTCCTTTTATGATGTATGGTTTAGAAGTTATGGCTAAAAAATCAAAAAAATCGCACAAACCCACGTCAAAAACTATGATTCATGTAAAAATTTTTAAATAAGATTCTTGAAAAAAAATCAAATTCCAGAAAACTTTTTTCTGAATATGCAGTCTTGTGTATATATGTATTAGAAACAATTTGGTGTATAAATCGTCCTTGTAGGATGTATGGTTTGGGAGTTATGACGGAAAAAGCACATGTTTTTGGCCAGCTTCCACTCCAAAAAGTGTTCTACAACTCCTAAACTACAAGAGATAGAGCAAACGGCATTTGGACAAAGGAGTATCCCTTCTTAAGGACGAGGACCTGGTGCTCATTTTAATGCATGAATCGTCCTTATCTGATATGTAGTTTTTATTTTAGAAAATAAATAAAAAAAATAAAAATTTACAAAAAAGGGCACATGATATCAACATGAAATCTAATTTTTATAATTATTTTAAGGATACAGTCTTGTGAACAGTAGCTTAAGGAACATTTTGATGCATAAATCGTCCATTTATGATGTATGGTTTAGAAGTTATGGCTAAAAAATAAAAAAAATCGCAAAAAACCACGTCAAAAACTATGATTCATGTAAAAAATTTTAAATAAGATTCTTGAAAAAAATCAAATTCCAGAAAACTTTTTTCTGAATATGCAGTCTTGTGTATATATGTATTAGAAACAATTTGGTGTACAAATCGTCCTTGTAGGATGTATGGTTTGGGAGTTATGACGGAAAAAGCACATGTTTTTGGCCAGCTTCCACTCCAAAAAGTGTTATACAACTCCTAAACTACAAGAGATAGAGCAAACGGCTTTTGGACAAAGGAGTATTCCTTCTTAAGAACGAGGACCTGGTGCTCATTTTAATGCATGAATCGTCCTTATCAGTTATGTAGTTTTTATTTTAGAAAATAAATAAAAAAAATAAAAATTGACAAAAAAGGGCACATGAAATTAACATGAAATCTAATTTTTAAAATTATTTTAAGGATACAGTCTTGTGGGCAGTAGCTTAAGGAACATTTTGATGCATAAATCGTCCTTTTATGATGTATGGTTTAGAAGTTATGGCTAAAAAATCAAAAAAATCGCAAAAAACCACGTCAAAAACTATGATTCATGTAAAAAATTTTAACTAAGTTTCTTGAAAAAAATCAAATTCCAGAAAACTTTTTTCTGAATATGCAGTCTTGTGTATATATGTATTAGAAACAATTTGGTGTATAAATCGTCCTTGTAGGATGTATGGTTTGGGAGTTATGACGGAAAAAGCACATGTTTTTGGCCAGCTTCCACTCCAAAAAGTGTACTACAACTCCTAAACTACAAGAGATAGAGCAAACGGCATTTGGACAAAGGAGTATCCCTTCTTAAGGACGAGGACCTGGTGCTCATTTAAATGCATGAATCGTCCTTATCTGATATGTAGTTTTTATTTTAGAAAATAAATAAAAAAAATAAAAATTGACAAAAAAGGGCACATGAAATTAACATGAAATCTAATTTTTAAAATTATTTTAAGGATACAGTCTTGTGGGCAGTAGCTTAAGGAACATTTTGATGCATAAATCGTCCTTTTATGATTTATGGTTTAGAAGTTATGGCTAAAAAATCAAAAAAATCGCAAAAAACCACGTCAAAAACTATGATTCATGTAAAAAATTTGAACTAAGATTCTTGAAAAAAATCAAATTCCAGAAAACTTTTTTCTGAATATGCAGTCTTGTGTATATATGTATTAGAAACAATTTGGTGTATAAATCGTCCTTGTAGGATGTATGGTTTGGGAGTTATGACGGAAAAAGCACATGTTTTTGGCCAGCTTCCACTCCAAAAAGTGTTCTACAACTCCTAAACTACAAGAGATAGAGCAAACGGCATTTGGACAAAGAAGTAATCCTACTTAAGGACGAGGACCTGGTGCTCATTTAAATGCATGAATCGTGGATAAGGATACAGTCTTGTGGGCAGTAGCTTAAGGAACATTTTGATGCATAAATCGTCCTTTTATGATGTATGGTTTAGAAGTTATGGCTAAAAAATCAAAAAATCGCACAAAACCACGTCAAAAACTATTACTCATTTAAAAATTTTTAAATAAGATTCATCCAGAAAACTTTTTTCTGAATATGCAGTCTTGTGTATATATGTATTAGAAACAATTTGGTGTATAAATCGTCCTTGTAGGATGTATGGTTTGGGAGTTATGACGGAAAAAGCACATGTTTTTGGCCAGCTTCCACTCCAAAAAGTGTTCTACAACTCCTAAACTACAAGAGATAAAGCAAACGGCATTTGGACAAAGGAGTATCCCTTCTTAAGGACGAGGACTTGGTGCTCATTTTAATGCATGAATCGTCCTTATCTGTTATGTAGTTTTTTTTTAGAAAATAAATAAAAAAAATAAAAATTGACAAAAAAGGGCACATGAAATTAACATGAAATCTAATTTTTAAAATTATTTAAAGGATACAGTTTTGTGGGCAGTAGCTTAAGGAACATTTTGATGCATAAATCGTCCATTTATGATGTATGGTTTAGAAGTTATGGCTAAAAAATAAAAAAAATCGCAAAAAACCACGTCAAAAACTATGATTCATTTAAAAAATTTTAACTAAGATTCTTGAAAAAAATCAAATTCCAGAAAACTTTTTTCTGAATATGCAGTCTTGTGTATATATGTAGTAGAAACGATTTGGTGTATAAATCGTCCTTGTAGGATGTATGGTTTGGGAGTTATGACGGAAAAAGCACATGTTTTTGGCCAGCTTCCACTCCAAAAAGTGTTCTACAACTCCTAAACTACAAGAGATAAAGCAAACGGCATTTGGACAAAGGAGTATCCCTTCTTAAGGACGAGGACCTGGTGCTCATTTTAATGCATGAATCGTCCTTATCTGTTATGTAGTTTTTTTTTAGAAAATAAATAAAAAAAATAAAAATTGACAAAAAAGGGCACATGAAATTAACATGAAATCTAATTTTTAAAATTATTTTAAGGATACAGTCTTGTGGGCAGTAGCTTAAGGAACATTTAGATGCATAAATCGTCCTTTTATGATGTATGGTTTAGAAGTTATGGCTAAAAAATAAAAAAAATCGCACAAAACCACGTCAAAAACTATTACTCATTTAAAAATTTTTAAATAAGATTCATCCAGAAAACTTTTTTCTGAATATGCAGTCTTGTGTATATATGTATTAGAAACAATTTGGTGTATAAATCGTCCTTGTAGGATGTATGGTTTGGGAGTTATGACGGAAAAAGCACATGTTTTTGGCCAGCTTCCACTCCAAAAAGTGTTCTACAACTCCTAAACTACAAGAGATAGAGCAAACGGTATTTGGACAAAGGAGTAATCCTTCTTAAGAACGAGGACCTGGTGCTCATTTTAATGCATGAATCGTCCTTATCTGATATGTAGTTTTTATTTTAGAAAATAAATAAAAAAAATAAAAATTGACAAAAAAGGGCACATGAAATTAACATGAAATCTAATTTTTAAAATTATTTTAAGGATACAGTCTTGTGGGCAGTAGCTTAAGGAACATATGATGTATGGTTTAGAAGTTATGGCTAAAAAATCAAAAAAATCGCACAAAACCACGTCAAAAACTATGATTCATGTAAAAATTTTTAAATAAGATTCTTGAAAAAAAATCAAATTCCAGAAAACTTTTTTCTGAATATGCAGTCTTGTGTATATATGTATTAGAAACAATTTGGTGTATAAATCGTCCTTGTAGGATGTACAGTTTGGGAGTTATGACGGAAAAAGCACATGTTTTTGGCCAGCTTCCACTCCAAAAAGTGTTCTACAACTCCTAAACTACAAGAGATAGAGCAAACGGCATTTGGACAAAGGAGTATCCCTTCTTAAGGACGAGGACCTGGTGCTCATTTTAATGCATGAATCGTCCGTATCTGATATGTAGTTTTTATTTTAGAAAATAAATAAAAAAAATAAAAATTTAAATATAATATTTTATTAAGTTTAAATAAAAATATACTTTTGATTATGCTTGCAGGGTTTTCTGATTGGGCAGATAGGTATTTTTTTGTTGGTGGTTTAAGATAACCTAATAAGAATACTAATAAAATTATAAGTATATGTGTATATAATAATAATTACAATATTAATATATATCTATACTATTCTATACTATATGGTTTTGTCGTAAAATTGACATTTTAATAAAAAATAAAATCAGTTTCTTAAATAAATTTCTTAAAATAAAATCATGACTGCTTGTCACTTTGGTATCTTTTAATAAAATACGTACATAAAAACCATTTCAACAACATTAAAGCAAATGGGTAACAAGCAATTTTCTTCTCTTCATGAAAAAAAAACATATTTGCAACTCCTTATTAAAGAATAATTATTTCTTTAGCCGAATCTGAATTCCGTCTTTTTGTTCGGCTAATGAAAAAATTATTATTTGCAGATGCAACCAAAATCTAGCTAGAATAAAATCGCAACAACAATGTCCAGCTAGAAACAACATCAATTCGTCAAACACAAGAAGATCCCAAAAATTAACACAAAAAAATAAGCTGTAAAAGTTGTGGCAAATAGAAGTTACATTTTCATTCACATACATACTTATAATATTGTTTTCTTCTCCTTTCGTTACTTGTCGTATTCATTTTCGTGTTTACTTCTTCTTATGCCGTGGTTATGCTAGCCAAACATGTTCGGTGTTCATTTTTGTTAATTTGTTCTCTTCGCTGAAATGTTTGTTTGGTGGTTATGCTATGATTGGTGGCACAGTTGCATTACATGTAATAGTATGTCAAAACACAGAAAAGCACAACCCTAATTTGCATTTTTGTACTTAAAATTAACGAATTAAAATTTACGAACTGATATTACTTGCTCTGAATTTTTATTGTAATATCTTAAACAAAATGGTTTGCATATATCTGACATGCTATCTAGCTGTTTATGTTAAGGGTTACTTGAAGACACAATCAACTTCACTTTTTAATACTTTTACCTCCTTTTTTGATGCTATTATTCAAAATGACTACAGCCAACACTGGAAAGTTCGGCATGTTTGGCGTTTCAATCAGCAATCAAAATGTTCGGTCCGAGAGCGAGAAAATGAATATGAGAAAAAGTTCATTTCTTCATTTTATACGTGAAACAATAACAACAAAAAATGTTCGGCAATCATGTTTGGCTAGCATAACCACGGCATTACTCACAGCAATGCGTCAATAACGAGTACAAAAACTCGTTGGTTGTCATTGTTTTGGTTTTTCTGTCGGTGGATGGATGGCTGATAGTCTGGAAAGAAGTTGGAACGCTGGATGAAGCAATCTCTTGGTATAATTTATACTCGTTGCTAAGATATTTTTGGAACGTCAAATGAAATATATTAGTATAAAAAGTGTCTGTTCGTATTTTTAATGTTTTTTCTCGTGCTGGCTTATAAAATGTGTGTTTATAGGTACATATGTAAGCATATAGTTGTGAATACCACTCAATTCAGTGAAAGTCTATTTTTTTTGTTACAACAAATATAAGTGATAAGTTTAAAAAAAAAGTTTGCAAGTTTTCTGCGGTTTATAAGAAAAACTTTTTTCATGCCCATGCAATTGAAATACATATATGCAAGTAATAGTCGAAAACTTGAAATGTGTACATAAAGTTAGTGTTACTATTGTTGTTGTTGCTGTTTTTTATTTGTTTTGTTTTCTTTGTTTTTATAAATTAATAAAGGTTAACAACAAGTGGCGAAGCAACTATTTGTTTATTGGAGGGGTAAAGGTACTCTGTGCTGTGTGTACATTGCTGTGTTCATGTTGCTTTTGTTAGTGCTTTTTTATGTTTTATTTTTTTTTAATAATATAATTAACGTCAACAGTTAGTGAAGTATCTTCAGTTTGTTTATTAGAGGGGTAAAAGTACGAAATATTTTGGTTTATATCACTATTCCGTAGAATAGTAATAGAATAGCAATATTTTTGTATTGCATATGTATTTCATTAATATTGAGGAAAAAAAAATAAAGTTCCATAAAGTAAATGGTTTTGTGATGCTTTTTATACTTTCTAACTGTTGGAAAACTAAAAAATATAAATTTCGTTACAAAGAGGTTTGACTCTTAGTATTAGTAATCAAGATTTTTGCTATCAATTACCCCAGTTCGTATTTTTAATGTTTTTTCCCGTCTCGGCTTATAAAATGTGTGTTTTTAGGTACATACTCGTATGTAAGCATATAGTTGTGAATTCAGTGGAAGTCTATTTTTTTTTTGAAACAACAAATATAACTGATATGTTACAAAAAAAAAACTAAAAGTAAGTAATTTTAAGAGATTTTACGGTTTTCATAAAGTCACTTTATATGGGAGGTAGGCGTGGTTTTCATCCGATTTGGTTGAATTTCATACTTGAAGCGGATATTAAATATCAAAGCTCATATACAAAAAAAAAGTCGATATATGAAGTTTTGTGGAATTTAAAGAGATATTGCCGTTTTGAATAAAGTCACTTTGTATGGGAGGTAGGCGTGGTTTTCATCAGATTTGGTTGAATTTCATACTTGAATCGGGTATTAAATGTCAAAGCTTATATACAAAAAAAAAGTCGATATATGAAGTTTTGTGGAATTTAAAGAGATATTACCATTTTGAATAAAGTCACTTTGTTTGGGAGGTAGGCGTGGTTTTCATCCGATTTGGTTGAATTTCATACTTGAAGCGGATATTAAATATCAAAGCTCATATACAAAAAAAAAGTCGATATATGAAGTTTTGTGGAATTTAAAGAGATATTACCGTTTTGAATAAAGTCACTATGTATGGGGGGTAGACGTGGTTTTCATCCGATTTGGTTCATTTTCGATTCTATCTTTATATTTTAGAAACAAGTTTAAATACCAAATTTCATTGCAATAGCTTCAAAATTACGGCTTTAATTGTGTCGATAGACAGACAGACGGACAGACGGACGGACGGACAGAAATTTTTTTTCATCTTTGGACCCATTCTAACTAAAAAACAAAGTCAAAAATTTCCTCCGTCTTCTAGGTGATTTGATCACAATTTTAAGGGTTCAATACCCCACTGTGCGCCGTATGCAAAAAATACGTCCGATATTTACCAAACAAAACACAAACTGAACAAAGCAGTACATATTCGCATGCGTCTTCATAGCAAAACTAGATAACGGGAATCCCAAAACTAAATTTACATCAGCTGTGTTTTGCTTATGACAGAAGACAAGGCATTCCACATTTTACGTTCCACAAAATTTGTAAATTATTATGCAAGAAATAGACGTTGCGACCGTTGCGACCGTTGCGTGCAACTCCGGTTGTACGAAAAATCAAAAAATTTGATTTTTTGGCAAGTTGTAATGAGATTGTAGTGTCTGTAAAGAAAACGCCCAACTTGATTACCAACTGAGCTGTACTGAGTTGTACCAACGGTTGCAATATCTATTCCTTGCTTTATTTTCACGAAGCATTGAATGAAAATAGATGGTTAAATTGCTATTTTGTATGAAAAATGCAGTATGGACCAAATGGTCTCTTAATGTAGGATTCGTACATTTTTTTTAATCTAACAGCAGGGTTAAATCATCATTTTAAAAAGCATTAAAATTTTTTTCTTATATTCAAGATTATTAAAATACTAGTTAAATGCATTTCCGATGGCATATTCAGTTAGTGTATTAATTTTACTAAAACTGTACATTACTTTTGAGTTGGTGTTTCAACGCAACCTATTTTATGCCAAACGTGATAGACGTAAATGAGGAAATAATTATAATGGTATCGTTAATATTTCTGAGTAACTTTAACAACTTAATTATTTTATTTAATAGCATTTAAAATAATTGATCAGAAAGCTTATTCAATAAATTAAAAAAGATCGTACATTTTTCAAACTAAAATACAAAGGACACAATAATTTTACATAAAGGTTTATTTTTATTTAATCACGTGTGCCAACGTAACTGATTAATATCGAAGATTTTTTAAAAGAAGATTATTGCGGTGTTTGACTTTTTTCATTAAGTGTTTACTTTAATTTATTTAAATAAATTAAAAATAACTGTGAAAGGAGATGCCATGAGAATTAAATTTTTCCTTTCTAGTAACTTTAAATGTACTTAATTTTTGCCTCTTAAAGCAAAAGCCAAAATTGCAATTATACGTAACTGATTGTGGGATAATATCAAAACCCTAAGTAAGTGGTAGTAGTATTGCTCTTTAATTAACCTGCTTAACGCTGCGAAGTAATAATTAAAAGCGCGCCTTTCTATTGCAGGTAGTTTTGCAATAAACTTTGACACAAACGTTTTAATTATAATAATAATGAATACATGACAAAATACATTCACAGAAATGAGGACTATTAAACAAAAAATGCCCAAATTGCGACAACAACATATCCCTACGCATATTTAGGTATATGTGTGTGAGTGTAAGTGTATAATTATAAGTACTACAGTCGTATTATTAAAACAATGTTGGTATTATTTGACTTACAGCAAAAATAAAATAATGCATAATTATAAACACATACACATGAACTGGCAAATATACAGACATATAACAAATATGTGAGCCAGTTATTTTAAAAGTGATCTATGTCCACTTTTTTTACAAAAAAAAAATCTATTTTTTTAATTTTGAAGAAATGTTTAATAATATAGTTTTAGTAATTAATGTTTTATAAAACAAAAGTTAGCTGATTAGAGAAATAATTTAAAATTTTTAAGTCGAAATTACTTAAGTCCAGTTTTGAAAATAATAAAAGAACATGGATAATATTATGCAATCAAATGTTACGAAATCATGTGAGCGTTTTTTTCCAATTTATACTCTTATTGTTTAATTTCAATTAAAATATATGATTACATACTTAATTTCCATAAATTCATTTTGAAAGCTCGAACACAAAATATCATACAAAATTAAGGCATGAAACATTGTAAGAAAAGAGTTTTCTGGTACGACAAGTGGTTAAGTTTTACGTATTTTGCTCTATCATGACCACCAAAGAGGGCGCTTTTATAAATATCTTTTACGATTATTATAAAAATTTGTATAGAAGAGTTTTCGGGTACGAAGAGTAGTTTGGTAAAATCTATCTATGAAAATAGTTAAAAAATCCAAAGATAAATATAAATTGTTAAAAGTGGATACTTTTTAGCAATTAAAAAAAGGTGTTTCTTCGATTTTCAACGTGGCTTTAGTCTATTCAGTGACATCAGAATTTTTTTTATTTAACATTTAAGTGGTGACGTGGAGTCTCACAGGCTCCTCCCGAGTCGCGATTTCTGAGAAACACACAAAGACTGCAAAGTTCCTTAAATGTTTATTTTTGAATAAAATTTGAAAACACAAAGGAAAGACTATTGTTTAAACATTTATTCTTTTTATTTTACTTCTATAAACCAACGTTTTTATTTTTTTAAAAAGTTTGATATGTGTTTACTGAATAATCAAGCAATGAATTAAAGGAGTCTGTGAAATGCAAAAAAAGTTCATGTTACCACTTAAAGATTAAATACCAATGATGAAAGCCACCCATAAGGTCCAAAGGTTTGAACAAAAATAAATCAAATACGACTGTAAAAATTAAAAAATTATACTTTTTAAATTCCATTTTAACAATCTAAAAAAATTTAAGCGATTACAATAACAAATTGAGCAATTCCAAAAAAATCTTAAAGAAAACACTAAAAGTACCTTTAAATACATTGTAAATCTTAAAAACAAAATTTTACAAAATCGGTTGGACAATGCAAAGTTTTTTCAAACATCTCGAAGCTAATTTAAGCTTGTATTGGAAAAATAAATTTTGTGAAAATTTTGTAGAAATTTTGCTAACACATTTTTCAAATAAAGAGGAGTCAATATATTTAAAGAAAAAAAAAAGGTTGGCACTATTTTAAAATGCTTATTTTTTAAAAAAATTTGAAATACAAGATATTTCTATATAAGATTTATATCTGTGGTCACAAGGAATAATGACTAAATTCAAAATATCGTAAAAAAGCGATGTGGAATTTACTTTATTGCCAATTTTTGGAAGTATGCAGATATCCATTTTTTGCCCAGAATTGATCATCACTTATGTCTGCATGTATTTTCTTTGTAACGGTTCATATATTTAAAAAAATGGGTCGTATTTCGTGGAATTAAAATATCGTTTTTTTAAGATACTTTGAGTTTAGTCGTTATTCCTTGTGACCACAGATATATCTAGATATTTCTCGATATGTATCAATAGAGAATAATTTAAATATTTTTTGTTTGAAACTCCTCAAATAGTAAATTTTTATTATGTCTACTTTTATATTTTTTGCTTTCAATAAATTGATTAAATTTTTATGAGGTTGTTATTTAAATTTTGCTTTAGGAAACGGTTTAAAAAAATAATTATTTTAAAATGATATTAATACTATAATATAACAGTTTCTTTTACCAGTAAGTCGCAAAAGTGCAGGCCAATTTTGATAAAACTACTTTAAAATATCTTATCTGTGCTAGAGCATTTTCTAAGGGCATTTTCCTATCGCCTTTTGGTGTTTGATATTGAGTATGTATATTTAATGAAAGTGTTAAGTTTTTGAAGAAATCATTACATATACCACGCATTGCTTAATTGTTATCTTTTCACGTCTTTGTGTTGCGAAAGTTTACAATTAACTGCATCCCGCATATAGAAATTTGCAGGTGATGACATTGTAATGCAGAACTGTAAGCGAGGTATGACAAAATCTGATTATGATTGCTTACATCGATAGTTTCTTTTCATTGTCAAGACAACAGTTTGTCTTTATTCGCCTGCTTAAAACATCATGTTTTCTAAAATAACGTTTTATAGTGAAGTTTTTTTTGTGAAAATTATTAATGGAAACATATTTTCCAAGACACTTTGCTCTTTACCCCATCCACGTTGAAGGAAATACATTTTCATGTTCTTTTTTTGCTTAAAATTTATACTTAAATGGAAACATGAAATATATTTCAACAAAAAAAAAAAAATATATCTTAAGCTTAGTATGCTGTAGGAACAAAAATTTGTAGGCATTTAATTCTACACGCGAAATTTTGGTGTAGACTCAACACTAACACATACTTACCATTACTTGAATGAATGTGTTGAATGTGTGAATTAAATGTACGGACATATAAAAGACAATGAAATTTTGACATTTTAACTCACCAATCATGGTTGTGAGCTTGGCTGCATTGAACAAATTTTTTGGTTCATGAGCGTAATAACCAACAAAAGAAATTTTGCTACCTTTTCGCTGTCAAAAACGCAATGCATTTCTTACGGAAGAGATCTTTTCGCTTCTACAGAGTACTAAGCTTTACAAATAAAGCGGATCTTAAATGAAAAGTACTAACATAAGTAAATATTTTTTTATTGTATAACTTTTTTAAATCGAAAAAGATTTTTATAGCTTTAAAAATAATATTTTTTAATTAATTTATTCTTTACTAAATTGCAAGAAATGATTACTGTAAGCGGGTGTCGAAGGCATGCCACAGCCGTTCCAGGATCAGACGAAAGACTCTCAAACTTTTGCCAGTTCAAAAAGACGTAGTGTTGTTCGATTTTTGACTCTTATAATTATTTGATTAATTTATAAATAATTGATCTCAGTATGTGGTGAGTTTTCGGAAAATTAAATTACTCTACTAAACATGTAAACATAATTTTAATCAGTAAGCTACAGTGGTTAATCGACCGACCGAAACCGACGTAAAATAGTCCACAACTATTAATACTACTGTGCAAGGCTGATTTTTTTCGCCTTCGTTCGAACTGTCAAAGTAGCTGTTAGCTAAAAATTGTACAAATTCAGGACTTCTTTCTTGATTTCCTTTCATCCATTTTGACAGTTCGACCGAGCTACTCTCAAGTGACTTAATTTATATAAATCAACCTTGCTACTGTTGATGATCTGCCGACCGAAGCCGACAAAATAAAGTCAAAACAGTTACTACAGTGGATGATCAACTGACTGAAGCCGATAGTCCACAACTACTAATACTACTGTGGATTATCGACCGACCGATGCCGACGTTAAATTGTCCACACAAATACTACAGTGGATGATCGACCGACCGAAGCCGACGTAAAATAGTCCAAATATACTTACATAATATAATATAACTTATATAATGTATATATAATGATCTTCCTTTCTGCAGCCCGTTGTAAAATTTCTACTCGTTCCCAAGTAGCAAACGGTACAATGAACTACGCTTCCGAGCCGTGCCTTAAGGCCCAAACTAATAGGCTCGAGCTGGCTGAAGCTAATGTCAAATTTTATTCGAATACATAGACATGATGCGTAGAAACCATAATTGCTGAAGCCAGCTTTTTCGGTAGGTTTCATTTACTTGATCTGGCTGCAGTAAAGCGATTCAAATTGAACACTCCGTAAGGAATCAGCTGTTTTTTCTTTCAAAAGCATTTAAATTAAATTAACATTAACTTATTTTCACGATTCATTCCTGTAATTATACTAAACGAAACGATTTGATATACAAATTGGGGATTTTTTTAATGACTTAAATACGAGCTCGCTCAAGTCATTTTGGTCAAATTAAGTATTTGGCAGAACTTGAGCTAGCTTTTCGATGATTTTTGACATTAGCTGCAGCCAGCTTGATCCTATTATGTTTGAGGCTTTAGCCTGTCAAACCGTGCGCTCTTATATACCTTCCTACTTAAACTGCATGGGAATTATAGCCATACATCAGGCTTAGCCATATTAACACTATTGTTTGTTGACTAGACCTCTGCCAAATGGTTGTTGTGCTGGTGGTCGTTGTTGTGTTTGTTGCAGTTGTTGCTGCGCCACTGTGTATGCTATGCATGGACAGCGTGGCTGTTGTTTGTTGCAGTTGCGTTATTTGTTGTAATTGCTGTTGTTGAATATTCAAT
Source organism: Dichetophora obliterata (assembly GCA_963920525.1). Lineage (NCBI taxonomy): Eukaryota > Metazoa > Arthropoda > Insecta > Diptera > Sciomyzidae > Dichetophora > Dichetophora obliterata. The sequence continues at coordinate 14,468,316 of OY986436.1, read as the reverse complement.
CTGTTTCCTGCTTATTCCATGGCTATCGTGGCTGTTGTGAATATTCAGTCAACTGGGGGCAGTGGCATAGTAGGTGGGGTGCAATTTGTGGCGAATATTGTGGCGTTACATAACAACGGTTTTTTATGATTTTGTCGTTTTTCTGACGAATGAATTTTTATGTAAATTGTCTCAACCCTTTATATAATTTAATAATTTCATGGTTTGGTAAGAAAAACTTGAACTTTTCTGAGCTAATTGAGATATAAGTACACCCAAAAATAGTAAAAAACATATTCAGTTGTTCGGAAAGCAATTTCGTGTTTTTCCAACAGATGACTTAACACTTAAAAAAAATATTGTTTCATTTGCATAAAAAAAACGGAATTAATTTCCCAACAACCTAATAGTTTTGATTGGAAAATTTTTTAGATATCTATACAGTAATGTTCCCGAAGAAACATTGTCTTATGTTATAATCTAATTTACGGATTAAAAAATATGAAAAACTCTTAATTAAATGATTTACAATTACGTTTAGCAATGAACTAGCTATTAAGGAAGTCGCAATTTGTATCATATGACAGAAAATTAGAAACAAAATAATATGTTAATTTTATTTTAAATTAAAACATATCTATTATAATAGTTCTTCAAAAATTATAAAATTAATCGAAATTTTTGCGTAAATGGACTTAGACCACTTTTAGAATAAACGGATCATATTTAACATACCGCATGCTCACTAACAGCCTACAACGAAGACCAAACAAACCATGATGCAAATAAATAATGACGCGAAAAGCAGACAATAAGCACAAACACACACATACACACACATACACACACACATATACACACTCGCATACACACACACACACATACAAGTAAAGTTAATTAAGCATATAAACACATAACCATTGCATTATTCCTTCGTCACTTTCGATTAAATTTAAATCCGGCACAAATTATAAGAATAACATTATTGCTATAATATGACAAAAAAACAGCGAAAGAGGAAAAAATCAATCTTGGTATACATATTTATGAAATTCACGTAATTCAGCAAAAAAAAAAAAGAAAGAAAACGAAACATATTTTTAAATTTAACAAGCCCTTCGTCAGTCCATCCGTCAACACTGACGGCAATGCTAACGCCCACGCTATTAAGTATGCAACGTTATATTTTGACGTACTGTGTATTATTGCGGCTTTCAGTTGTTGATCTGAGTGTCATTGTTGTTGTTGTTGTTATGATAAATGTTATATTGTTTGTATCATATTACCGCCTGCTGCATATATAGACAGATATAAATAAATGCACAAAAAGCCAATCAAACATGCACACACAGCCACACGCACACCAACAATCACTCATACTTGGATATGTTATGACAGCGGCAACTGAAACGGAAACGGAAATTTATGCATATCCGTTGCGGTCAACATAATAATAATTCACCTCATCAAGGGCGTTTCACGGTGGCGCACATTGTTGTTGTTTTGTTGTTTCGTGTTGTTATTTCCACTGTTGCTGATGTTGCTTGTTTCGGTTGCCTGTTTTTTGGGCAATTGTTGCTATAGCTCTCGCCAATGGCGTCTACTGGATTTTCTGTTGTAGGAGGCAGAGGGCGGGTCTATGTTTTGTATGGAAAGATCACTTACTATCAAACCAATAAATGTTAGTTTCATAGTATTTTTGCGATTTTTTGTATGACCTGCATTATAAAGGACCTAATATTGGTAGTATCTAGAAGAGACCCGTAACCAAGAGGTTTTTTTTTGGCGTTCGAATCTTCCATATAGTCCGAAGGTATACAAATACACGGTTAGAAATCTTGTACTAAAATTTAAACTTTTTTGTACTACATATAAGTCTACACCAGCTTTGGTTTCAAATCTAGTATTTACAAAATACTAAAAAATGGTTTTAATACAGCTTTGGTTTCAAATTTAGTACAAGCTTGGATTCAAATATTTAAAAAAACAATAACAAACACCGCGGAATTCGATCACACGACATCCAGTTTGTAAACTCACTACTCTAACCACTGAGCTACTGGCTTATACATAAAAAGCGCGATAAACAAACATATGAACCGAGTCGCAGCATTGCCAGGCCAACTTTTTACGGGTCTTAATCCAAATTTAGTATCCACATGTACTAGAATTTAGTATTATTTGTATTAAAAACAAAAAGTAATACAGAGTTGTACTTAAATTGAAACCAAAAAGACTAAAATTGAAACCAAAAAGCTAAAATTTAAACCAAAAAGCTAAAATTGATGCTGTAATAGTTCTTTTGGTTTCAATTCCAGTACAGAAAAGTTTTAAATATGGGTTAGTATTTGAAAAGTTTCAAGTTGAAACCGCAAGGTTTAAGAACATGCAGTTATATTTTAGTGGGACTGAAATTTAGTCCAAGATTTCTAACCGTGTAGGATTATAAGTCTTTAGAATGCTTTTATTGCTGCTATACCAAGAAATTACTGCTTAATTCATTGTATTGGCACTTGGATACATAGTGCTTATAAGATTCCGTTATCGTGTTTTTTTTTCTCAAAACAAGTCGTTTTCGGTAATTTTGTAGTGATAGCTCTCACATTGTCTAGAACGCCTCAAGTGTGAACAGTGTCGCCTTATTTTTTTCAGAAAAAAAAAGTTTTGTGTGAATTTTTTTGTTGTTGACTTAAAAAAAGTAAGTATTTGTGTAATAAACGATTTATAATATTGTAGTTCTTTTCATAACAATGAAATTTCTATGAAAAGCTTTGGTGCCTATTGACAACATTATGCGAATGAACATAGTAAATTTGATCTACGTTTGTAATGGTATCATTTGTCGTTTTAGTTTTATTTTTCTTAGAAATTGAAGTTTTTTAACATGAATGAGTCTTTTAAATCAGGAAAGTGAAGATGATGATAACGCTTTTGACAGTTTGAAAGACTCAGATTTTGTACCAAATGTGTTGCAGGATTTCTATGAAGAAGGTGAAGCAGAAGCAGTGCTGATGTCTCTAGCTCCAACGGATTCTCGAGTACTAGTCTTTTATTACATATAAATTAAATTACACAAAGTGAAAGGAAGCAATTTTGATTGGTTCTCAATTTTTTAATTAATTTTTAATTTTTTAAAAAGATCAAAGAACCAAGGCATGCGCCTTATACAAACAAGGTTTGGTCTTTGACCTGAAAGGAAAGGGATAGATTATTTAGAGGAATTGATTGGAACTATACGTGAATTATTGATGGGGGGAAACAACTGCGAAAGACAATTTGAATTGCTTTTTAACCGAGGCTAGTGTTATGCCTTAACCTCGGCAAGCATTTCAAGCCCTTAGTTGTTCCATTCCTTCACATTTTCAAGAATTTAGTTGTGGATTTTTAGTTTTCCATAATTCTTAAATGTAGGAAAAAAAGAACAAAGAAAGTGAAAAGAACCATGCCCGAGCCCGGATTCGAACCAGGGACCTTTAGGTTAAGAGTCTAGCGCACTCTCCACTAGACTACAAAGGCCGACGAATATAAATGAAAAACAAACATGTCGGTCAAAAACTAAGTGAAAAAGAACTATGCGCATGGACATTGTTCAAAGCTGAGATTAAAAGTTTTTTACCTAATCGCAGAGCCAAAAAATTTGCATATAAAAATATGGGTTGCCAGATGTCTTCAAAGATTAATTTTCTTCGTCCACATTTATCTCTTTTCCCTTCAAATCTTGAAGCTGTGAGTGATAAACAGGAAGAACGGTTTCATCCGGATGTGGAAAGGCTTGAAGAAAGGTTTCAAGGTCGTTGTGACTCCGCTATGTAAAGCGATTACTGCTGGCGATTAGTCAGAAGAAACTTTCCATTTTAAAAGAAAATGTTAAATATTTTAAATTTTTTGTGTACAATATATACTTTTTACCACATATGTTATACTTAAATGTGTGCAAATATAATAACAACAATTTTTGTTATCAGTCTTACTTTAATTATTTATAATTAAATAAAGCATCATGTATACTAGACGTTTGCGTTTTAATTACTAATAATTGTAAGTTACCATTCCTAAAAAATTTTACGTGATGGAAAAAACGTAAGTATGACTTTTTTTTAAGCGATGTGTATTAATAAACAAACATAAAAAATTCAAGTGGGTACTTATTTTTTCTTAGTTTGTAACGCAGTGTAATTAAATTAAATGCATTTTCTTTGATGTCACTACCTTTTTATCATCAGTGTAAAATGTTCTCCATTTAAACAAACCAATGCTTTAAAAAATACTTTATATTCGACTTAAATGCTTATTGATATTTTTCGTTGAAAACTTTAACGATTTTCGTTTTACTATTAAAAAATTTGAACAACTTATTTTTGGATCTTCTGGATGAAAACGAGGATCTTTTCAAATTTCCTTATTTCCCCCTCTGCTTTGCATATATACCATTTTTTGCAAATTTACCGAACTAACCATAAATGGGAAGTTTATCAGAATATGAAAATGAAAATTAAAAAAAAAAAAAAATTTTTAGATGGTGCTACCAGCAGTTTTCAGTTTTAGTTGGATAAAATTGGCGAAAAAGCCCTAATGTAAAAAAATGAATATTTCACTAATTGTTTTGATTTTAGTGATTTAAATTCGAATTCTACATATTTGGTAGCTTAAATCATTCTTGATTTTAAATACAAATTCAAGTTGTTTGATAGTTTAAAATCGTGTATTGAGCTTTAGGTCAGGTTAGAACAATTAATACTCTAACAAATTTTTTCCGAAGAAATAACAACAAAAAAACATTTAAAATTTGTATTTAAATCATAGAAAAGCAACGTAATAAATAATAAGGTCATACAGAAAACTTATTTCAATAATTTTTAAGCATAAAATCATGATTTTTTGACAAAATACGTATAATAATTTCAGTAATTTTTTTTCATTTTTAGAATTACTAAAACTTTCTACTTATTATCTACTAACTACTATCCAGGTTTATTTGACGTCTTTGAAATAATCTTAAATAAAGGAATAAATGGTCGTCCAAGAATATGTTCTCATTTAACTCTTTGAGGTACGGATTGTGGTAATTATTAACAAAATTCATAGTATTACTTATTACTATTTAAAAAAGGTGGTTAAAATTTTATTGCAGCGGCGGCTGGTGCACACTAATTTAAACCGCTGTATTTTAGAGATACAACATCAAATCTGAGTGGGCCCAACAACATCAGTTTGTCCCAACATACCAAAGAGGTTAATTTTTCTGTGGTTCAAATTTTATCCCATGGTACTTTAAAGAGTTAAGAAAAGATTATTTTTCCCATGGGAAGCAAAGTTACCACAGATTCTCTATTTTAACACTCTATTTGCTAAAAAAAAATTAATCTAGTAACCAAAATTTTAGCACGTTTTTATAAATTCTGATCTGTTTTACGTGTTTTGCCCAACAAAACATGATTTATGTTACAAAATGAGTAATTTTCTCCAACTAAAATAGAAAACAGCTGGTAGCACCATCTAAATATGTATTAAAAAAAGTTTTTTTTTTCCTTTTCATATTTTGATTTAACCATCTCATATCTGGTTCCGGGCTCGGTGGGTTTGTGATAAAATAATTTTTTTGAATCACCCTAATATAACGTACATATATATTTTAAACCCCCCCCCCGCGAAATATTTTCCCGGATCCGGGTTAAAGAATCAATTTTTTTATTAAAGTAAGATTTTTTTAGGCTGTAAAGGACCTCATTTTTTTCCACTACAGACGCTCTTTTTTCTGACCCTTAAAACATGTGTTTCTGTTTTTTTCCAACTGTTATATTCAGCTGTGACCGTTTTGTTTTTGTTATTGTTTTTTGTTGTTGTAGTTGTTGATATTATTGTTGGTGACAACATTTGCACTCTGAATTTCAGCACATAATTGATGCGAAAATGCTTAAATATTACAAAATTTGATGCAGTAAAAATAACATTTATATCATGAGAATAAAACTGAAGCATCAACAAGCAACGATTGCGTTCAAAAGTGATCTTTAATTTAAGCTGTGGAATTTTTAACAGCAAAATAATTTAATTAAAAAGTGAAGCTGTGGCATAAAAAAGCATGTCATTAGCAGCACTAAAGAGCGATTAAAGTCCTGAGTTAAATCCCAAACGAAGTGTAAGGCATAGCTCTAACATTAAGTTACTCCAAAATATGAACTGAATACCCAAATATTTTCGAATTTTTCAATTGATATTTGAGGCATTAATTTAATTTGTTTGTTTCAAATAAATCTGCTTACTATTTATTCATTCTTTAATTTTTTTTCTTTAAAAACCATTTATTTTTTTACATAGTTTAAAGTCAATTAAATTAATATTGATTTTAGTGCCCCACACATGACGAGGCACCACCAACACCAACTTAACCTTGTATTTATCTTAAATTAGAAAAAAGTTTATAAACAAAATTATATAAGTTTAAATGTGTTCATATAAAATACACCAAAAAACATGCAATTCACCGCGATTTTCCGTCCATGAAAAAATATGGCATTAAAACTTTTCGATTTTCGATTGAACTTTGCAATTTCTTCTTAGAAATATACGTAAAAAATAATAAGCACCAAAATCATTATCCAAATTGCGTCCAAGTCAAGCGATACCACGAGCAGCGTCAACAACAGCGTCTATGAGTCGCACTCAGCAAGCAGCGTTTGACAGCTGGGTGCGATGTCAGCGTGCCGACGGTTGCACTTGTCAGATTATCCATCAAAAATTAATTATATTATTATAAATATAAGAAGGCATGCTTATCGAGGCTTACTTAAGCCGCTCGGAGTGCAGAGCGTTGTTAGAGTGTGGCATGAAAATTAGCAAGTTTTTGTTGACTGCTGGAAGTTTTCTCGTAGCTGCCGCTGACGATGACGATGATGATGATGATGATGAAGATGATGGAGATGTCAATGATGAGACTGTAAAATTATTTTATAGACTTTAGGCCAAAGTTTAAATGCACAAGTTTTACTGCAATCGAAGAGGTCAAAGATGGCAAAGAATGATATCAGCGAAAAATAAGATTGTTTGTTCAGGATATTACATAGCAGCTTTTAAACATAGGCTGTAAAAAATTAAGTTACAAAAATTATTTTATGCCGCTGCTTAGCAAAATAGACTTAAAAAAGGTTAATAGTTTATTTCAGAAACACAATTCGTGTTTGACTAATTTACATTTTCTTTTAGAATTTTTAGTGCAATAAGATATTTCTTTGCAATTTTTTTAAATTTAAACAAGTATTTAATTATAATTGCAGTGTCCTGTAATTCCTAACAATCCATGTATCACTTCTACAAAACTGTACCATGCATTGGCATGTTAAGATGACAAGGTTTTAAAATTCTATTTATTGATGATTAGAAAGTGTCATTTATTTCACCGATACACAAATCCGGATATAAAAACAACAACAAAAGTTATAGACCAATATCAAAACTCACCTATATCTCCAAACTTTTTGAGTCCATAGTTGAAGAAAAATTTATTTTTCTGTAAAACACATAATATCTCCTTTCCAAAATGGTTTTGTATCAGGTCGATCAACTTTAAGCAACCTCACTTTATTTTCCGAATATTGTATTTTTGCTTTTATACAGGAATATCAAAACGATTCGATTTAAACAAAAGCTTTTAATAAATTCCTAATTTTCTCAAAATCTTTTCATAAATTCTTGCATAATTATTTATTAAAAAATATTCTAGACTTGGTTTTTTTATAGTTTAGTTCAGTGGTTCCGATAATATTTGAGGAATAGAATAAGTCATGTTAGTATTGAAAATGAAATGTCCATACCCTCTGTTGCCTTTTCAAGTGTTTCTCAGGGAAGCATTTAAGATTCACTACTTATTATTTTATTCAGTAACGATGTAGCATTAAAAGTGACAAATTGGCCAGCGTAGTTTAGGTAAGGTTAAACCGGATGCTTTCGTGAAGGCTCACATAGACCAATTCAGGTTCTTAGTGGTACCGGTAGCGAACAAAAGGAACCTTTGTGTTATTTAAAAGTCTTTAAAGATTTGCGTTGAGTTCGCAAACCTTAGGAGGGATTCCAGAGACACCCTGGCTACATCTTTAAGCGACGGGAATGTCTATGAGCCTAGGTATTTTAGTCTCGATCTAAGTAGGGCGGGGCATGTGCATAGTAGGTGCTCCAGGGTCTCCACTGTGCCCGGTTCCTTGCATTTCCTGCAGTTGTCATCCATAGTGATGCCAAGCTTCCTCGCGTGGGTTGCCGTCATGCAGTGATCAGTGAGCATGCCCACTAGTGTCCTGCAATCTTTGCGCGGGCGTGCCAAGATGAACATGATTTTCGAGATCTTGCACGATGTCGTATCTCTCCATCTACTGTAACGATGCTTTGCTGAGGTATAACTCGCCGGATCCAGTGGTTCGTATACAAAGAATTTATTTGATTTCAAGGACTCTCCAATAACTAGTAAAACAAGAAAATTATTTCGATTTAATTCTTCTTATGATTTATTTATAAAATTCTCCTTTAAATGACTACTCCTTAATATAACTTCCTAGTCTTGGCGGTGCAGCGCGTGATGTCAGCTCTGATAATTCAATTGTTTTGAACAGCATACGCGAATTCCTCATCTATCTGTGTCCTCACCAACCGTGTGTGTAGTTCTTTTGAAGAGCGTTGACGTGCATGTAGTGTCTCGACAATCCTGACCGATGTGGTATGACCTTTGCAATGTCAGCGATTCGTGCACGTAGTGCCACGACAATCCTGACCGATGTGGTATGACCTTTGCAATGTCAGCGATTCGTGCACGTAGTGCCACGACAATCCTGACCGATGTGGTGTGACCTTTACAATGTCAGCGATTCGTGCGCGTAGTTCCACGACAATCCTGACCGATGTGGTGTGACCTTTACAATGTCAGCGATTCGTGCGCGTAGTGCCACGACAATCCTGACCGATGTGGTATGACCTTTACAATGTCAGCGATTCGTGCGCGTAGTGCCACGACAATCCTGACCGATGTGGTGTGACCTTTACAATGTCAGCGATTCGTGCGCGTAGTGCCACGACAATCCTGACCGATGTGGTAGTAACTAGCGTCTGACCGTAGCAAGTATTTGTGGTAGTGGGTTCTTTTGAGGACTTTTAAGGATAAATGAAACTAACTTATAGCTGGCAAGGATTCATAGGGACCCGAGCCCAACATACAAGAATCGCGTCTTAGAACCCAGGACTTATGGTTGGCAAGGATTCATAGGGACCCGAGCCCAACACACAAGACGTAGCTTCAATAAGGATGAGACTGACACTACCTTATAGTTGGCAAGGATGCATAGGGACCCAAGCCCAACATACAAGAACCGTGTCTTTAAAACCAGGACTTATGGTTGGCAAGGATGCATAGGGACCTGAGCCCAACACACAAGACTTAGTTTCAATAAGGGCTAACTACTAGAAACCACTTACCTGCTACGGACGTCTGCTCACGACTCGAGCTCACAGCAAAAAGCCTCGAATTCTGATCTGCATGCCTTTTTATAGCTGCCAAACGACAGCATTGTACCGCACCATGTTCGCAGTTTCCATATTGCTTGCTTCCTTTCTCGCTCTTACACATGTATTGCTCACTGTATTACTGCATATCAATTTGTAGCTTTACTCTCACACATATGCTGCTTCCTTTGTGTTAGTGTGTTGTCGCGTACCATATTTGTGGTTTTACTTATGCTGCTAATGTTGTACTAATGTTGTCTCGCTTCTGTACATGTACTCTGTGTTCAGACCTGCACCTGTCTCGTTAATGCCATACAAGGGTATGTTCCGCAAAAGTATTTTTCTGACACCGCCAAGAAATAAAATACCTTACTAATTGTCATTAATAGAAGTTTTAGTGTAATTCATTTGACTTGTATTAATTTAAAACTAATTTATATTAAGAACTATTTAATAAAGGAAACTAAAACTATTAATTTATAACAAAAAAATGCGTAACTTCATGTTAACACCACTTATAAAATAATCTTAAATAGTACCAAAAGATATATGTATATAAAAAATGTTACGTCCAAAATACGCTGCTATTATGGGCGTCACACTACGATTCACTGCTAGTGTAGCTCTTCTTTCGAGGTTCCTGTACAACTCTTGTAGCGGAGTAAGTACATGCTCTGCGCGTTCTGATTCCAGCCCGGCGCCTTCCTTTGCTAAACCATCTGCCATCTCGTTTCCCTCAATGCCCTGGTGGCTAGGGACCCAGTAGATGCGCACTCTCTTCGAAGCGCATAGTGCATCTAGTGCATCCCTGCCAGCCATGACACTTTTGGGCTTGATGCTAGCGGATCGCTTGGATTTGATCGCCGCTTGACTGTCAACGAAAATGTTGATGTAAGAGTGTTGTGTGTCCATGCTGAGGGCTATCTCAGCAGCCTTCCTTTTGGCAAATATTTCCGCCTGGAAGATACTGCAGTGGCAGTTTATATGGCTGCCTTATATTAGGCTCTGCGCAATACACCGCCGCACCTACCCCCATAGGCATTTTGGAGCCGTCTGTAAATATGTTGACCGCCTGCTGTGCTTGTTCTATACATTTGCACCAGTCATTTGGTCCCAGAAGAGTTCGTGCTTTGGAATTGACTATCGTGCGAGGCACCATGTAGTCCGTGCTACTAAGTAGATTCTTTCCGATTGTACAATGTCCAAAATTTTGAATGTGCATGTTACCTGCCGCCTTAAGGCGTTGTGCCGTTTTTCCGGCTATAAGTTTTGCGTGTATGTCCAGGGGGTCCATACTTAGAATGGTTTCAAGCGCTTTAGTTGGAGTTGACTTCAGTGCCCCCGTGATGCATAGCGCTGCCTGCCGCTGAGTTTTCTCCAAGTGCCTGAGGAATGTTGATTTGTTCACAGCCGGCCACCACACAATAATCCCATAGAGTAGAATAGGACGCACTACCGTTACATAGATCCAGTGCATCAGAAAGGGTGAGAGACCCCAGGTACTGCCTAGCATCTTTTTGGATGTGTATAGCGCAATGGTGGATTTCTACACCCTTTCTTCCACGTTGGTTTTCCATGACAGCTTGCTGTCCAGGACGACTCCTAGATATTTTGTGTGAGTTTTCGGTATGAGACGTATATCGTTCAATTTCGGTAGTATCCACTGTGGTATCTTGTACCTTTTCGTGAACAGAACCAGATCCGTTTTCTCTGCATTAATACTAAGACCGACTGAATTTGACCATCTAAGTACATCTTTAAGTGTGCTCTCCATTATGGAGCTTACTGTTCATAGACATTTCCCTACTATAATATTGCTTATGCCGTCTGCATAGGCAGTTATCCTCGGCGCTCTACCTGCGAACTTTTCGAGTAGTTCATTAACTACAAGATTCCATAGTAGTGGTGCGAGAGGACCCCTCCCTGGGGTGTCCCACTGCGAGCTTCCGTTACCATGGATTTAGTGCCCCACTCAGCCCGCATCTTTCTGCAGCTTAGCAACTTGTCTAACCATAGGTTTATTGCCGGTGGTGCCTCTATTGCACGTAATCCACTAAGGATTGCGGTGGTTGATACATTTTTGAATGCACCTGAGATATCTAGAAACGCCCCGAGTGCGTATTCCTTGCGGTGGATGGCTTTTTCTAGGGTTACTACTAGGGAATGTAGTGCCGTTTCCACCGATTTCCCTTTCGTGTATGCGTGCTGGTTGGCTGATAACTAGATTGAATTGTTTCTTAGGTGCAAGTCAATCAGTTTCTCGAGCGTTTTGAGAACAAAGGAGGTCAGACTTATTGGCCTGTAGTCTCTTGGACAGGGATGGCTGCTCTTACCTGCCTTCGGTAAGAATACAACCCTCGCTGTCCTCCAAGCCACAGGTACATAGTTTAGCCTGATGCATCCGTTAAATATATTCTTCAGCCATGGGACGACTTGCGACTCAGCCGTTTGCAACATGGCAGGAATTATACCATCTGGTCCCGGAGATTTGTATCCCGAGAACGAGTTTATAGCCCATACGATTCCGTCCGACGTAATTAAGTAAATTATTTGTCTGATTCCTCGTTATTGCAATCCTACTTAAAATTTATTTTCGCTTAGAGCTCTAAAAATCTTCCTTTACCAAAAAAAAAAAATGTTTCTTTTCTACCTATACTAAGTCATTGGTGCCTTTAAAAACATCTTATTATATGAAATGTGTCAGTGAGAATCAAAAGTTATCAATTCCACTTTTAATTCTTTGGAGTTAATTAAAAAAAAATTGTTAAGAATTCCGGAGGTAACTATTAAAAATTTTTGTTTTTGTTGCTTATAAAGTGGACTTTTTAAAATCTAACTGCGTAACGACTATAATTGAAAATTAATTGCATGGGTTTGTATAAAGCAATTTATTTTCGAATAGTGTTGTTTTGAAACTCACTTAGTGGAAAGGAGTCGTTTTGATACAAACATTCTGGAAAAGTGTAGTTTTGATCCTCAAAAAATGGAATTGTGTAGGTTTGATTCTTAAAAAAGTTAACTCTAATCCAGTACACAAAAAAAAAAATCATTTGTGTTTAGATTTAATTAATTTCTTTTTTATTTATTTATGAATCTAATTTTGAAAGGTATATAACACACATAAAATATAAATTGAAATATTATAATAAGAATAAAAAGATGATTAAAAATATATTTAATTCTTATAAAACGATCTTCGGCATTAAATTCGCAAACAGGGTCATTAATGTCCACTGTTTCTTTTTAAGAACTATTATTGTTCATAAGATTTTTATAAAATTTCAAGTCTTCAAGCCATCTCCATTCATTTTCAAAGAGCTTAGATTGAAGTTTGTCAAACTCTTCTATTTTACGTTCATCGATTTTTACTCCCAATGGCAATATTGGAGGAGACATGGAAAACACACGTTTTCCGAGTCTTGCAACAAATTTTGACTCACTAATAGAAGATCTATAAAATTGTTCACCTTGAACTCTTATAAGGTCATTTTTACACTTTATAATTATAAATCGTTTGGTCTCGTTGAATTTAAAGTGGCAAGCAGATGGCGGCTTGAAAACCTTCGATACTTCTGTTTCAAAATCAAGAATAGGAAAGTCATCACTTCCCAAATTTATTGTTGCTCCATAATCTTTATATATTTTTAAATAATCTTCTACTGACATTATAGTCTCTCTGACTTTACCTTGCTTCTCAGTCTGTGCAAAGACTCTGTCTGGTGGAATATAAGAATGGCCAGTAACAGGAAATATTTATTTGCCAGCCAGTATTGGCACATACCTTTTATAATTGGTCGAACTGTTCTTATACCTTCATGATCCATGTTGCGTATGATAAAAAAACAGCGGAGGCCATTTCATTTGAACCTTTAGGGCGAATATTCTCCGTCCAGTAATATAAGAAAACGTTGTTTTTTTTTTGAGAAATGAATGGGCAGCACCTGCAAGTACTCCAAAAAGGTATAAGGATAATTGACGGGTGAAGTAAGCTGCTTGGTCAGCTACTTTTGGAAGCGACATAATCTTTTGACAATCAAAGGATATTGTCAGTAAATCTACACAGTGCTGTCACGACAAAGCGTGTCTAGTTTGACACGACAAAGCGTCTTATTTGCGAGAACGTAAACTATAAACTGTAGTGATTAGGCCTAATATTACAACAGTTGTACTCCTTTCTGGAGAACAAAAAGTAAAGGTGGAGTTGTGTCGTTTTGATGCCCACATCAAGGTGGAATAGATCATCTTTGATTCTCAAATTGATTTTTAGTACCACATAACTCTGGAAATACTAGACATTAGAAAACTATGAATACATTTATTTGTAGCATTTAACAAGGGTAATCAGAATCAATCGTTAACTGAATTTATTCCAAAAGTGGAATTGATCACTTTTGATTCTCATAGACACAATTGACATTTGTAAATGAAATTAAAGATCTTTGGGTATCTTTTAGGAAAATCATTTGTTGACGTCAACAAACCTGTGCTCGTTTCACCCCTGGATGAACAACAGCTTATTAAACAAACCCACCACGGTACGGTCCGACCTTTACGTGCCATCATGCATTTTAACCACCGAGACTTCCGTCTCTTGTGTGTTCAGCTGGGAAGCCATCAACATCATTAATCGCCTGCTCTCTACAATCTGGTATAATTATTAAACACTTACATTTCTATATTTTTGATCTACTTAAATCTACTTGAACCTAACTCTTATTTGGTGAAATTATTCTTAAATACTTAAAATATAATCATTATAAAACTTTCTTTATAAATCTCTAAACTCGGCTGTAAATTTACACCTACAATAAATACCATTCTACATATAAACTTGCTGAGTTCATTATTGGACATTCAAATCGTCAACAATTGCTCTGCTCAATCCCCCATCCGCCTAAATATCATTTAAAATAAAAAACTCTTCCGAACAGAAGAAAAATGTTAAATCTTTTGTTTATATATGATATCGTCGTGGATACGGTTGGTTGCTCTAATTTACTTGAGTTAATAAACTTTAAAGTTCCTTTGATAACATTACGACACTTAGACGTGTTGTATTTATGACCATGGAGAACCAACTATGCAGCTAACTCACCAATGTTTAGATCTATGCTAGTGTTCAATAAGTAGATTTTGCGAATTCAAAAAAAAAATTTTTTTTAGATACTTAGAAATTGAATTTTAATTAAATAGTATTTCACTATTTTTTATATAATTAAAAAATATAGTATTTCTTAATAGTATGTAGGAACTTCTGTTTTTACAATTAAAAAAAAAAATTGCGTTGCTGGACACAAGAGAGAAATTAATCTTTTTCGCAGTTTCATAATCTATTGATAATTTTATGGATTTTTTAACCCAAATTCTCTCGGTTTTCGAAATAGGCACTCGAATGATTTAAAACTTTGTTTACAGCTTATAAGGGATATCCTAAACACTAACTAAGAAAAAGAATTGGCTTGTTGCAGCCAAATTTTGAGAAAATGGGTGTCGTCATATGACGACACTATAAAAATACGTATTAAAATATTTTGTTATTGGATTTAGTTTTAAATTTTCTATTTCATTTTCAATTGAATAAAAATAAAGAAGGAAACAATACTAATACTTTTTATGACTTTTGATGGTACGAAGCGAAGCAATCAATGCATAAACCTTTGTCACATTTTTTGCACTCGGTTCTTACAGTTGACTTACATTTATCAACAGCACATCGTCTCTGTTTACTGTTTTTCGTTCTTTGCACATAGTGCATATATCCATCGTACCTCATGGAGTCAGCTCCAGGTAGGACTTTCGGTGTTCTTCCAGGACCTTTTGGGGCATTATTCTCCAGTAAAAGGTATGACATGGCTAAGTCTCTCCGGAACTTCTTTTGCGTTAGCTTAGGATTTTTTCTCTCGCTAAAAGCCAAGCATTTTGAAATAAAACATCCAAGATCAACGTAAAGACTGGCCACCACCACTGTTTTCCTCGTATAGATATCCGATGAGCATTTACATTTTGATCCATACGATCAGTGCCATATTTTTGTTATAATTTCGGATAGAATATGTTATATTTACCTCGAGATGTTGTACGTCAGCCCTGCTCCATCTTTTTGCTTTTCCTTCGGGATCAGCAGAAAAAATTGTGGAAGCTACTAATACCACTGCGCTATCTTTCCACCTAGCTACAAAAAACTTTCATTTTTTAAATTGGGCAATTGCAACCTGTGTAAAACCTCGAACTTTCTTTTTGAATTCGTTAGGATCTAGCAGGCAGCAATTATTTCCTAAGTGGTTAATTCTTATGGTTCCAGTACAATTATAACCTCTGTTTCTCATCTCTTTGAGTAAAGGAAACGTTGTGAACAAATTATCGCAATAGAAGTTGTATGGTAAAACTGATTTTGATAGAGGGTATTGGTCAAGTAAATGCAATAGTGTGGACGCACATTTTCCAAACTTCTTTTCCATTTCTTCGTTACCTTGATAAGTTTTTCCTTGGTATGGGTCAAAAGCAATGAGAGAACCAGATGGTGCATTTTGGCACCAAATTTTGTATCCAAATCAAATTGGTTTATTTCTGATGGCTTGCTTACAACCGTGTTTGCCAAAATACTCCACCATTGCTTCATCATGTGACACTGACTCTGTGGGCTGGAAATGTTTCATAAAAACTTGTTGAAGGTGAAAAAGAAGTGGAAGCAATTTGTAGAATTTATCGCATTTATCTAATTTAGCATTCGACTGAAAATGCAACGATTTCATAATAGTATCAAACCTATTTCTACGCATTGCGTTGTAAATTGCGTAATTACGTACATCATCGCCAACTTTCCAATACATTGCTTTACTAGATAATGGACTGCATCCAGAAACTATCAAAATTCCAATAAATGTTCTTAGTTCCTTTTTGCTCAGCTTCACATCTTGCCAATTATTATATAAACAATATTCAGTACTTTGGGCAATTATTAGCTCTACCAATTCGTCGTTGAAAAAAAGCTCAAAATACTCAACAGCCGTCATGCTTGCATCAAATTCATTTACTGGTGCATTGAATTCAGAAACTTTTGACGTTTTCCCTCCTAGTTCCCAATTTATCTCATTTTCATTTTGTATCTTTCCTTGTACTTTTTATCTTTTAACGTCTTGCTGTACGGAAAGTTGTCTGCAGAAAGTTGTCTATCATTTCTTATTTCAGCTGGTGCCAGAAGTTGATTACGAGACAGAGAATTGATATTACCATCGGCTTCCTCATCTGATTCTTCATCAGTTAACACGTTTACTTCTGGAGGTTCTATGCAAAACTCGTTTGACTGACCTTCTTCCTCCAAAATATCCAAAATGTCTGCGACGCTAAGATATTTACTAAAAAATAAATCAAGACAAAAAAAAATAAAATATTTATTTCATCATAGTGTCGTCATATGACGACAGCCAAATATATTCACAAAAAAACCAAATTTTTTTCCGCAACTCGTGCAGCAGTTCTTAACAAAAACTTGACTTACAGTGTAAACTTTAATTTTTTGTAACTTTTATGTCACTTAAATAAGATTTAATATATTTTTAGCACTTACCTTTTAGCAGAACTCATATTTTTAAAATTTTTCAAAAACTACTAGGAATAAAAATTTCACTGAGCACGAACACGTTAAATAACAACTTGAAACTAAATTGTTTATGCAAGAGTAAGTAATGTGCAAGACATATGCACTGGTTTCTTTTGTTTTCAACGGTTTAAACCAGTTCCTCAAGACATTGAAGTTGTCAATATTTTCGTCGTCATATGACGATGCTAGCAGAATTCGGGTTAATAACAAAATTTTTAAATTAAAAATTTTCAATACCATAATGTTAACTTAAAACAATAACACGGTGCGACAGTCCAAAATACCTGGGAAGTGTTACCATTTTTCTTGTAGGTATTGTTGAGTATAACAAGACTGCATACCAGAAATTCGCCAAACACCCCCAAAATCTTGACTTACCGTTAAAAAACCAGTTTTTGTACCTTTGCGCACTTATAAGGCTGTAACTTAACCAACGATGCACTGATTTTCAGTTTCTTACCAGATTCCAGAAGAAAAAATTTAGGCCTTTTTAATGATTGACATACTGTTAATAAAAACTTGATAAATCTATGTGCATTTGTCCGGCAAACTCAATTTTTTAAAATTTTTTTAAAATTTTCCAACTTTCACGATTTTTGTACACACTATTTTATATAGACACCAACTTTCTGTTAATGTACTAAACAAACACGTTTATTAAAAATCACGACGCAACTTAGTTTTTAAAAATCGGCTCGTAATTGAATGAGTTATTGATAAAAACAAAATTTTTGCAAAAATGCCTACACAACGTTTTTCGTGTTCTTTTGCACATTTTTTATAGGAGCACAGATAACTTAATATGATATCTGTAAAACTATGCCGATGACTGATATCTTTTGAAAAGTAACAAATGTAGCAAGAAACGAAATTACATATTCCTGGCATAAGTTAAGTTCTTATATTGTGGTTATATTCGCATATTGTGGTTGCAATTCTAACTTGTGCTCAATTTTTTTAAATGCAGAAATTTTAAAGGCATTACTTAAGAGATATATTTTGTTTTTGTGGACTTTTTTTCTAGCGAATCATCAAACAGCAGGTTGCGCTGTCGAACATTTTACCTACAATCGCGTTTCTTTCTATGCTCTTTGCGCTCTCTTAAGTTATGCTTTAAAAAATCGGAGCATTTCAAAAAATTAGAAGAATTGGAAGAAGTAAAAATTACAACAATATACAACAATATACATTGTTTTTGTTGACGTTTTGTTAATCACTTCTTTATCACTTTGAATCTGTTTACATAAAAAAAAGTTTGCAATTGGACAACAATCGCGTGCAATTAAAATTGAAATGTGTGACAAACGTAATAAATTTTGTTATATTTGTGGGTTATTTACGGATTTCAGTCATCGGCGTGATTTTAAAAACAATGTTGGAGTGGTGGAAGTGTACAACAAACTCTTCAATCGCTCTTATAATACCAGTCGGTGGTACGAGCCCGAAATTATTTGTGAATATTGCACTGCAACATTAAAAAAAATTAAAGTTCAACCTTCAATTGTTTTGCCCTTTTCGGCGCCTATGACTTGGCATCATCAGTCATATCATAAACGAGATGATTGCTATTTTTGCCAAACCAATGTGTCGGGTCACAGTTTTAAAACGCGCAAAAACATTAAGTACGCAAATGTTGTAACAGTTACGAAGGCAATATCTGGGAATAATGATGTTCCGACAACAAGCAAATCTACTGATGTAACTGATACAGATTTGGAACAAGAAGAGTTCCTTCCATCCAATTCGAAGTCAACGGAACGGCATTATGTTTCAAATCTAGATTTCGCCGACCTAGTGCGCGATTTACATATGTCAAAACGAGATTCTGAAATTCTTGGGTCGCGATTAAAGCAGTGGAATTTGGTGGAAGAAGATTTTCGTATAACATCTGGTAGAAAAATGGACCGTACTTTGATATTTGAAGAATGTTTTAAGACTGATGAGAATGATAAGAATTTAGTGTATTGCGTAGATGTACCCAAACTATTCTCGGCCTTGAATCACAATTATTCATCGATGGAATGGCGACTTTTTATTGATGGTTCATGTAAAAGTAAGTATTGTTGGAGAAATTTGTGATTTTTTACTCCTTTATATGAAATATGTAATGTTATACCTAGGCTTGAAAGCTGTTTTACTGCATAACGAAAATCTGTTACCATCAGTTCCAATCGCATATGCGACTAACACAAAGGAAACTTACGAAGTGATGGAAAAAATACTCCGGCTCGTCAGCTATGCCACGCATAAATGGAAAATAGTCTCTGACTTAAAAGTTTTGACAATTTTATTTGGTATGCAAGGTGGTAATACAAAACATCCGTGCTATCTTTGTGAATGGGATAGTCGCGCACCGAATCGCTATGATCGCAAAGAATGGTCAACTCGTCAGTCGCATCAAATAGGCAGGAAGAACATTTTAAACATCCCATTAGTTAAAGCTGAGGATGTTATTCTGCCACCACTGCATCTAAAGCTGGGATACATGAAACAATTTGTTAAAAAACTGGATGTAAACAGCAACGCTTTTTGTCATCTTAAAGCGGTGTTCCCAAAACTAAGTGAAGGCAAAATAAAAGGAGGTATTAATTTATTTGTTTCCATATGTAGTACTTTTTCATAGTTTTTATCTGTTTTGATGAATTTTAGGTATTTTCATTGGACCTCAAATTCGTCAAATTATGAGAGATGTAAACTTTATGAGCAAGTTATGTTCTGTTGAAAAACGTGCCTGGAAGAGTTTTGTTGCACTATGTGATAATTTTCTTGGTAATCACAGAAGCGACGACTATGTCGCGATTGTTAATGAATTTTTGGGTGCGTATGGTGGAATGGGCTGCAACATGTCCATAAAAATTCATTTTCTGCATTCGCACTTGGACTTCTTCCCAGACAACCTGGGTCAGTTCAGCGATGAACAAGGCGAACATTTTCACCAAGAAATGGCTACAATTGAAAAACGCTTTGAAGGAAAAAATAAAGTAAAAATGATTTCAGAATATTGCTGGTCACTTCGAAGAGAAACACATGATGCTGAATTAAAAAAAAACGGACCTGCAAACATTTTTGAGTTCAATGACCAATACTTGTATTTTTGCAAAATTTTGGTTTTAATAAAAACTTCAATAACTCAGTCAATAATTACTGGATTTTTAAAAACAAAATTGCGTTTTACTCATTAGAAAACGTCCCTTTTGAATCATTCAAAGAATAGTATGGTTCCATTATAAAATAATGTGTGGAATCATCGCCGAAGTTGGAAAATGGCGAAAAAAATTAAAAAAATATCTGTTTGCTGGACAAATACACACAGACTTCTCAAATTTTCTTAAATATAAAGATATCGTTTGAAAGGTCTAGGTTTTTTCTTTTTAAATCCGGTGAGAAAATGAAAATCGGTTGATTATCAACAGACTTACAGGCTTACAAGCGCGCAAAGGTACGCAAAACCGGTTTTTTAACCGGATTTCAAGATTTTGGGGGTGTTTGGGAAATTTCAAAAGCAGATTCTTGTTGTACTCAACAACGCCTACCAGGAAAATAGTATCATTTCCCAGGTATTTCTACTTTAGTTTTTTTTGTATCACTGTGTAATATTCCCAACATAAAATTTTATTAACTCACATTATTATTTTTCACTAATTTTTAATTATTTTTGTAAATATTAATGATATTATTGATTTTTAATATCTAAAATATAAAATGTATATTATATAGATGTAATGTCATCGATATTTCTAGCAAATTTTATATCAATAGTTGGCCAAATCGTGTTGTGCAAATATTTGGATAGCTTAACATTCGAAAATTATATTAATAAAACGGCCTAGAATTTTTATTAAATTGATTTTTTTTTTAAATTTCAGAAGTATAGTCCTTCTGACGTTATTTTCACTTTTACAGTCGTTTTAGTAGGTGTCGAGCCACAGTGTTGCGTCTGCATTTATTCTCTTTATAATCATATATCTCGAAACTACTTTTTTCAGCATGGTGTTGTAGAAAAAACAAAAACTATTCAACCGAATCATCTAAAATTTAAATATGCTATTCATAACATCAGTGGCTATCGCTGGAACAGGAATCAAAGCTTTATTTCAAAAACATCCTATATTTTACACTTTATAACCGCTAAAAAACAAGCTGTTTTAAGGTAATATTACAGTTTGTAAAAAATTAAAAATCAATATTTTTTATTTCCTTAAGGTCTTAGAAATACGTATACAAAAATTTAGAAAAAATATGAATTAGAAAAAAAGTTATAACACATATTATATTCGTATTGCGCGTGATATTTAAGAACCTTTAAATCTGTAATCGCGTTTTTCTTGAAACAAGGTTTTTCGCATCGGCTTCTAAGATATCTGGGGTTCTATTTAATCGATTTGGATTCATTGTGATCCTTATAGACCCTGTTAAACACTAAACCTATAAAAAGCCAAAAAACTTTTATATTTTTTTTTGCATGGCTGAAAGTTTCGGCAAAAAAGGGAGTTTTTGTACAGTTTTTTTCAACGCATGCCATTTTTTTATTTTTTATTTGCTTAGGTTGGGGGCTCAACAACAACCCTTAACTCAAGAATGCACTTTGATTTTTTACTTTCAGACGCTTTGTAAAGCTGGAGACGAGAAGCCAATTGCAACAATTTTTTAAACACGCTAACTTCAACGCTTTGTAGAAAAATAATAACAACTAGAAAGACAAAAATGTTTTTTTATTTCCTCATAAAAATTCTTCATTATTAAAAAAATTTGAATCATTGAAATGAATAATACTAGGCAAAAAAAAATTAATATAAAAGGTGTCTTTTATATCTACACACTGTATAATTTTTCTACACACTGTATAAAATTAATTTTTAAAAGCGCGTGATTCTGTCAATTTACAAATTTTTTTTCTAGTGCCAGCCATAGATGCACTCGTAGTGATTAATTTCAGATAAATTTTGATTTTCAGATCAGTAGAAAAATCAAAATCTACAACACCGCCCATGCCCCTTTTCCTTGAGAGCGTCTCATTTTCAAGGTCAACAATTTTTTAAATTAAAAAATAATAAAAAATAAAAAAAATAAAAACAATAACATGAATTAAATTGCGAGCTTTAGATCAAGTAAATTTTTAAGAAGGAAACAACAACAACAACAACTCTGTATAGAGTCAATCACTTAGCTGACTAGGCAGTCTGTTTCGGCTGTGAAAATAGCCACCTTTCAGTTAGAACACTAGCTTCTGGCGAAGCAAAAAGCTCGTTTCATTTCTATGATGCATTTCGACAAACTGTCGAACACCAATGAATATTGAAATAAATAAAGACTGTGTAGTGAGCTAAGTAATTGACTCTTTACAGAGTTTTTGTTGTTGCCTTCTTTAAAACTAACTTGATCTAAAGCTCGCAATTTAATTCATGTTATAATTTAATAGATCATTAAACTAATTAACTTAAAAAAATAGTTTTTTAACATGAATTAAATTGCGAGCTCTATAAGCTTACGCTCAGTGTTGCCAGGTGCCTTTCACCATTTATCCCTAGAATGGATTTCAAATCCCCCTAAAATTCTCCTACAAAATTTTTTCGAAAAACATACAAAAAATTCATAGGGGGTAACTAAGAAGTAGTGCAACTGCAGTGCAAAACTTGGTATTTGAAGGGCTGAGCTGTTGGACGTCTTTAAAAAAGGCAAAAAGTTGCTTCAAAGCTCTCAATTGTCCAATGTGAATTGACTTTAAAATGAAAACTTACTTTTGAAAAGAAGCTCCGTTTTCCATTTTTTTTTTATATATTTTGGGCATACATTTTTTGTCTATAGTTTTTCCCATACTTGCTTGGTTTTTAGTTTTTACACGGAATCAATCAATTGCAAGTAAAGCGCGAAGAAGTTTGAAGTGAAGTGGGAAATTATTGGTAATTTATTTGAAGTGCTGTCAATTCAGCTGTTTTTGTAAAGTGTTGCTGAAATACCCAAAAAGTCAAATATCTTTTTTAATAAATATTTTTAAAGATCAATTTTTCAAATACCCCTAAAAACCCCTAAAAAAATTAAATCTCCCTAAAAAATCCCCTAAAGATTCATTACCCCTAAAATCTTTCAACATAGTTAAAAAACCCCTAAATCTAAGGGGGAAATCCCCTAACCTGGCAACACTGCTTAAGCTGTACATTTTCTCAAACTAACCCTTAATAAAAACCATTTAATTGCATATTAGTTTTGAGAACAAGTTGCCATCATGAAAACTAAGTAGACATTTCTTGACATATGGCAATACTATCCCGAATTTTTTTATCTTAATCTTTTAAATGAAAATGAAATCACAGCTGCCATTATACGCTCTACTTGCACCGCATTGTCGTAAGCTGCGTATGTAAAATCCCTTAAGTTTATGTTGTTGCAAACTACGCTTAATATATCGCTCTTACGCTATTTACAACACAAACACGCCGTTCATTGAATACCATTATTATTTCTTTGTTGTATTTCTATTTTTTTTTTAATTTTTTATGCATATGGGATTTTTTATGGTACTTTTTAATGCTTGTGGGATTTTTTGTGGTATTTTTAAAACGAGTGGTATTTTCGTGGTAAATTTTAATGATCGTGGGATTTTTGTTGGTATTTATCAATTGCGGTGGGAATTTTTTTTTTGTTTATCTTTACCATGGGAATTTTTGTGGTATTTAATTTATGTTACTGTGGGAAAAAGGTTACTTTCGTGGGAAATGTTCCAAGTTTTGACTGACAACCTTGCATTCTTGTAATCTGTTGCATCATAACTTCACGCATTCACATGTTGAATAGCTACTGCACAATCCTTTTTAAAAATTTCTGTCAACATTCCTGGCAACATTGCTTCAGTTAATACTTAATCTTATATATTAATAGGCAAACATCAAATGTTGTCGTACACTTTTTCGATATTTATTGTAAAATAAGGGCATTAAACTTATATCATTCGAAAGGTACTGCTCCCTATTATGTGCAGAATCATTTTAGGTTTTTAAGATTATGACCTCTGACCTGAAATATTAACGTTGAAAGTTTGTATTTTTGTTTTAGTAAGGAATCTCAGGGCTAGGAAGAGGTAGAATAGTGAATGAGGTATCAAATGAAAGATCTGGCTTCACAGTACGATTACATTTTAGATTAGTGAACTTTCGACTTGAAATATGAGCGTGAAAAGAGCATATATTAATTAAAAGCTAATCTGTAACAGATGGAAGAATGTAATGTAAAAGGGAATTTTAGACCTTGATAAGTTGTGCAACGAATACTTCTGACATTTTGCACCATCTTCTTACGGATACCCTACAATAATCATTTTTTTTATACAACAAGAGTGAATGTATATTGTGATGGTGACATTTCTTATAAATAATAAAGCCTGAAAAATTTTCGTTATTTTAACATAAAAATTATAGCGATATCTCAAAAACTATAGATGTTCTCAGTACTACGTATTTTTGTATGAAAATTCGTTGGTTGAGAAATATAATGGTATACAAAAGCTTTCTTGATAATATTTTCCCAAGATAGTACGTTAAAAAAGCCCCTTCAAATGACATTAAAATTATTTAGATATCTCGAAAAATTTATATCTTCTCAGTACAACGTATTTCTTTGAACCAAGGCCATCGTCTCAGAATGACAAAAAAACTATTGAAATTTCCAGTTTTGACTTTGCAAGCAAATATCTCAACCATTTTTTAATCGATTTTCAACAAATTTTCTTTGTCTGAAAGATTAATTAAATGACTTTGGTGAAATATAAAAAGATAAACCGTTAACCCATCAACTCAAGGTTTTATATTGTTTTAAGAAAATCACTAAAATATTAAGGTTTTACTCAAAAATTAAGACAAACTTTTTTTTGTTGTTTTTTTTTCTTACATTTTTTCACACTCTTTCATATGACATATAATTTATTTGCAAAAATTGCTTAATTTTGACACATGATTCATTAAACAGTTTCTATCATCAAAATTTATGAGCTACCTACCCTCTATGATTTTTTTGATGGAAATTAAACTTTTCAAAATGTTGTCTTTGCAAGAAATAATTTCTGTAAAAATTTTTCTATTTCAAAGCCATTTCGGTATATGTAGAAATATGCGTACGAGAAACAGTTCTTGCGTGTTTCTGAACCGATTTTGATAATTTTTTTTTATAGAAATTAGAGTAGGAAAAAGAAGTTCACTGAACATTTTTGTAACCTTTGACCTAAAATATTAGCGCTTAAAGAATATTTCTTAAGTAAAACTTAAACTATAAAAAATGGAAGAACATGGTGTAATAGGAAATTTACGACATTAATACAATGTACTAAAAACATTTTTCTCTATCTCTTACGAATACCCTACAATAAGCATTTTTGTATGTAACATGTGTGAATATATATTGTGGTGGTAAAATTTCTTATAAATAGTAAATTCTGAAAAATTCTCTCTATATTGACATCAAAACTTAACATTTTATTAGTACAGCACATTTTCTTAAAGCAAGATCATGCCTCAGAACTAGAAAAAAACTATTGAAATTTCAGAAGGTTGGTCGAATTTCGGCCACAGGCGATGCTAGTATTGAATGAATCACATCATGACACAAAGGATTGTTTTGGAGTAGTGGTAAGTGTGTAGAACTCTCGACCGAAATGGTGCGAGTTTGATCCTCGCTTGATAACACACGCTTACAAAGAAATGTTTTTAATTTTATATCCTCTTGTTGAAACGCAAGTAAAAAACAACAATAATTCTTAGAAAAAGGTGTATGGAAAAAAGTGTCGTTTTTGATACTTCACTCAAGCAAATCACAAAACTAGGCGTAAAAAGCTTCGCTTCGAAACTTGTTCATCCTGCATTAGTTTTTTATATGTGAGGTCCTTTAGTTTTGCAAAAGTTGAGTTTGGAAAAAATTTAATTAGATTTTTGAATCCTGGATCATCCTTCTCTAGTGTTTTAACAAAGTTCATTACTAATCCCATTTTAAGGTTCGGCGGAGGCAATGTCACACCACCTTGTTATACTAAGCAAATTATGTATTTATATTAATAACAAAATCTTTCTAGAAACTAAGAAAAACTGGTAAGAAATTATATTTGACTGGGCCGAAGTTAAAATAACCCTATAGCCATATTTTGGTATTTCACTCAATTTTAAGTTGGATGTAATTTACAAAGAGACTAAATGAGTAGAAGAGGTCCAGGTTCAGAGCCACCTTTTCTCACTCAGTTTCAAGTACCTTTGCAAGAGTTGTCCCAAACTGAAATTACTTTTCTCAATGTTTTTGTCACAATTTTCGTTTTCTGTTCTTAAAACAGCTAAAATGTAATATATTCCTGTGTGCACAAGCAAGCTAGGAATAGGTTCGCTTATTTCATTGAACTTTCTTGTTTTTTCACATGTCAAATCGTATTGAATCGTATGTATGTCAGGCTGCAAATTAGTTTTGTTATATTCACGAAATTTTAATGATTTTTAATTATATGAAGGAAAATTAATTTATTTCATATTTCACAGTCATATATTGAAATTATAATATAAATTAATAAATACAAACCCAAATATGATATAATGAAACGATTTGTTTACATTTTGTTTGTCAACATATCGACTGTGTGCACAAGCGAGGTAGGAATAGTTTCGTTCGTTTTGAAGTTTCTTTTTCCTTTTTCATCTTATCAGAATCTAGGTGAAATCTCCAAATTGTTTTTTTACCAAATTATCAAAAAAAAAAAAAACAGATGACCGAAGCAAGGTTGCCAGCAAGGTTGCCAGTAATTTGGGAAAAATCGAATTCGTTGTAATTTTTAATTCTCGTTGGAAATTGGTTTTTTTGGGAATTCCTAGTTTATTTTTTAATCGATTGTGGTATTATTTAATTGGCGTATGAATTCAGAGTGGTTTTTTTTTAATTGCATGGTTTTTGAATACTATTACTATTATTGATAATTATTGCATTATTGTTTCTGAATTTATTATTTTTTATGCATATATGAATTTGTTGTGGTATTTTTTAATGAGTATAGAATTTCTTGTAAGAGTTTTTTAATGCATATGGGATTCTGTATATCGCTGTGGGGAAAAGTTCATTTACGTGGGAATTATTCTGAATTTTTACTAGCAACCTTGCACCGAAGTTAGCTTAAAAAAATGTTTGTTTACCAATTTAAACCTGTGTGCACAAGCGAGCTAGGAATATCTTTATTTTTTATATCCTTTTTATTCTTATTAGAACCGATAGCAAAGCTGCAAATTTTTTGGCTAAATTGGTAAATTGAAGGAATTATCAACGAAATAAAGCCAAGCAGATTTTTTACCAATGCAGAATATTTGCTTGTCCATATCATTGCAAAGCTTTGCAGATATTGTAATGTTATGGAAATTTAATTTTTTTACAGTTTTCTTTGCTTAAGAGAAATTTTATTTAAGAAAAAAAAAACAGTATTATTTTCTATTCTATATTTGTATACGATTTATTTAAGTTTCAATTATATACCTACATTTAGTATAATTACATTACTATATTTAAAAATATATAATTTAAATATTATAAATACCTTTATAAACAAAAAAGCTTTTTACCATATAAAACGCACAGTTGATCATAATAATAATTATCATAACGATGGTCATCATTATCGCTATTATTGGCGCATACAGACAAGCGTACAGAAAAGTTGCTAGATCTATTGGTACAGCCACCTGCAATAGATCTGCATTTCCTAGATATTGTGTACAGGAAAACGTACAAAAAAGCTGCAAGATCTATTGCAGGTGGCTGTACCAAGCTTTACTTGCAATTCTTGTCATAGATACTTTGAATGCCAAAGAATCTAGTTCGATTGCGTAGATATTTTGCTTTTGCTTTTGTATCAATTTTGATAAAAATATGTCTGCAGCAGCAAACTATTTGTTGAATTGCTCAATTAAAAGTTGTCCGGGAATCAAGGATGGTGACGGATTAGCTTTATTCCGGTTTTCAAAAACGCAACCCAATTTGTTTGCGAAGTGGTGCAAAAATTTAGATTTCGAAGCGTTCCAAGTTAATTCTAACTCTAGGACTTGCACGCGTCATTTTGATCTGTCCTGTGTGGGCAAAAAACGCCTAAAACTGAGTGCAATTCCGACTCTATGTCTTGGTAAATTATAAAATATTTAATGTTTTGAGATGAAACTCCTTAGATGAAATTTATTTAAAAGTTAATTAGAAAACAAAATTATTTTGTATTGTATTTCTTTTCATTTTGAGATGCTTAAGAAATTTCACTTCTTTACTGAATTCATGCTACATTATATGTTTATATGGGCATTTTCAAACTGGCTTTACGGACGATTTGTACGAATAAATATTAAAAAATAGAATGTTACAGTCTAATTTTTAATAATTTTTTTTATTCGCGTAGTAAATAAATAGCACTATATTAAGTGAAAACCATGACAACAATATGAGTACGTTACAATAGTAACGAATTATGTACCGAATTTTTTGTTGCTTTATAAAACAGAAGAAGTAAAATTTTTATAAAAGAATATTGATATTTAAACGAGCGAGATAATGAGAACTAATATGTATATATTGTTAAAAAAGCATTGCTACGTGTTCTAGAAAAATAATTATAGAAATATAAGGTCATATAGAAAACTTTTAATTTAAGTCGAAATTCTTATAAACAAATTTTTTAATATTTTTAACCCATTAACCGCGTTTGGGTATTTTTGTAATTTTGGGTATATATTAACCCATGAAAATGCTTCTGCAGAATTGATCATATCTCAGGATTGGTAAAAGCTAAGTGTTTAATTTTTCGTTTCTTTCTTTAAGAAAATGAATTAAATTGTAATAAAAAGTGTTAATAATTAAAAGAAAAGTGAGCTTTAGATCAAGTGAGTTTTCAAGAAGGCAACAACAACAACAACAACAACAACTCTGTTTAAACTTCTTGAAAACTCACTTGATCTAAAGCTCACAATCTTAATTCATGAATTTATTCAATAGATCATAAAAACTAATTAACTTAACTATGGCAGAGCACGGCCAAATAAGTTTAATTAATGTCAAATTAATTAAATAATCTAATAATTGATCGATTTTTCGGTCAAAGTCATGTGTAATTGAACATTTGGTTGTGAAAATAGCCACCTTTCAGTTAGAACACTAGCTTCTGGCGAAGCAAAAACTCGTTTCATTTCTATGGTGCATTTCGACAAACAATCGAACACCAATGAATATTGAAATAAATGAAGAAGCAACTAGAACAGATGGCAACCCTTGATAGAGTTGATGGCGGTGATCTAAAATGGCCTACTGCTTTGAAGTGTCATATGATTAGCAGCCATATAATTCATGAGAATGAATTAGAGGATCTGAACATTCATATGCTAGTTTAAACAGTGAGTTGATCACAGCTTAATCACTCAAAGACTACTGAAGAGGAATATGTAGCGATTTCCGAAATCGATTTCTAGTCAGCTAAGTGATTGACTCTATACAGAGTTGTTGTTGCCTTCTTGAAAACTCACTTGATCTAAAGCTCACAATCTTAATTCATGTAATTATTCAATAGATCATAAAAACTAATTAAAAGAAAAGTTAACAACTTTGTGGAGAGTTATTAGACTACATTAATCATGAATTATTATATTAAAAGCAATGTTATATTCCCAGAAATATATAAATATTTATGTAAACAAAATATTTTGTGCAAATAAATAAAGTATTACTTTCTAAGCAAAAAGTGTTTTAATTTATTTTTAAAATTTAAAGTGTCGTTATTTAGCAATAAAGAGTTAGCAATTTGAAAGAACAAGAAAATATATATAAAAAATTATTGTTTTTCTATAAGACCTTGTTATTTATTATGTTGATTTTCTATGATAAAAATACAAATTCTTAATGTTTGATAGCTTAAATCATTCTTGATTTTAAATACAAACAACCAGAATTTGTATTTAAAATCAACAATGATTTAAAGTGTAAAACATTTAAAATATTAATATTAAATAATAAATAATAAGAGTTCATACCTTATTATATTATATAATAAGATATCCGCTTAGATTTTAAATTATTATATTAAATTATAAGAGAGATAAATTTAGTTTATAAGTTATTATATTATGTAATAAGCATATTATTATATTATAAATAATAAGATAAAAAGTTCAATTCTTTTCGAAATTTTATTTTTAACGGGGAATACATAAGGTTTGTTGATAAAGGAAAAGTAAGTACTTCAAATTTTATTTTCTTTTATATTTTTTATAAAGATTTTTAAAATTAATAGGAGAATACTGGGAATCTTATTTAATTTCATTTTTATTTCCTAATAGACATATTCTAAATAAATCATAAGCAATAATTCATAAGCCGAGTCAGAATTCCGTTTTTCTACTCGGCTAATGAAATATCTTCTTGCAGCAGCAACCAAAATATAGCTACAAAAAAATCACAACAAAAATGTCCAGCTAGAAACAAAATAAATTTGGTAACTAAGCACTTATATAAGAAGCAGTCAACTTGTACTTTCATTCATAAATTTGAAAATATGTCTTTGTTATGCTATTTTTCCAATTTAACAAATGTAGTCAAAAAATTGGTAAATTCCGATTAGATCCTGATAAGATGAAAAAGGAAAAAGAAACTTCAAAACGAATGAAACTATTACTACCTCGCTTGTGCACACAGTCGATATGTTGACAAACAAAATGTAAACAAATCGCTTTTTTCATTATCTCATATTTGGGTTTTTATTTATTTTTTATTAATTTATAAAATTATAGTTTCAATACATGGATATGCTTTACTTAAATAAATCACTTTTCCTTCATTTAATTAAAAATTATTAAATGATCGTGAATTTGCCAAAAGTAACTTGCAGCAATCAATTGTATACGATTTTGGAATGGGAAGAAACAGCAAAGCAGAATTAAGCGAGCTATTCCTAGCTCGCTTGTGCACACTGATGAAAAGTTGGAAACGAAAATGTAAACAAAGGGTTTTTTCACATCTTGTATTTATTATTTTGCAAAATTATAATTGCTATTAACACATAAATATGAAATAAATCACTTTTTAATATGACTAAAATCACTTCACTAAAATTATTAAATGATCGCGAACTTATCAAAAGTAACTTGCAGCAATCGATTGTATACGATTTTGGAATGGGAAGAAACGGGAAAGCAGAATTAAGCGAGCTATTCCTAGCCCGCTTGTGCACACAGCTGAAAAGTTGAGAAACGAAAATATAAACAGAAATATTTAATTGATATTTTGGTTTTTATTTATTAATTTATGAAATTATAATTATAATATGTATGTATATATTATACTTTTTAATTTCACTTAAACCACTTCAATAAAATTAAAAAAATATCGCGAATTTATTTGCAATTTCAAAGCAACTAATTTGCAGCCTGTCATAAATTCGATTCAATACGATTTGACATATGAAAAAACAAGAAAGTTCAATTAAAAAAGCGAACCTATTCTTAGCTCGCTTGTGCACACAGCAATTTCTTACATTTTAGCTGTTCTAAGAACAGAAAAGGAAAATTGTGACAAATACTTGAGAAGAGTCATTTCAGTTCAGGACAGCTCTTGCAAAGGTACTTGAAACTGAGTGAGAAAAGCGGCTCTCTGAACCTGGACCTCTTCTACTCATTTAGTCTCTTTGTAATTTATCTCCGAACAAGTTTTGACAAAGCATAACACATTTTCAATGCAGCCAGGTTTATCTTTCATTTGAAGCTATGCTGAGACGAAAGCGACAATTTTCATAGAATATGCTACTTTAATAAACAAAATTTCTTTTATAATTGCTAGAAGTTGCAGTTAGGACCTATTTATTATATTAAAAAACCTACTTTCAGCAAATTTTCAGCAAAGTACTTTTTCTCACTTGAACAATCACTGTCACTTTGAAAATAGGCGTAAAGAGAAAGCTGCAATGAAAACAAACCCCGAAAAATTTTTTAATTTCATTTAAAATATGCTTTACTAATGAGGGTTTCACTTAAAATTAAAATTCGAAAGTTATTATATGAAAGAGGATTCGAAAGTTGGACCAAAATTTTATTTTGTTTTGCTAAAAATTTTCAGTTTTTTCTAACATTGGACTTTCAAAGCTTTCATTGTTACCAAATGAAATAAAAAATTAGCAAACCTTTGTAATTTTTTTTTTGGTTGAAGTGTTGAAGAAAAACATTTCTGTGCTTTCTTGAAAATTGATTTTTTCCTTTTTATGACAATAAGAAAACAATATGCGTCGCTAATCAAGAGTGAAAGTACAAATAAATTTACTAAATTTTGCAGCAAATGTAAAAACAAAAAATATTGTAAATCCACTTGCATTACGATACAGATTTTACATATTGTACCAACTAACTTAATTTTAATAAAAACACATATTTTTTCATAAAGAGACAAGGTAATGTTGAAGCAGTTAGTTAAAAATTAAAATGCTTTAAATATTTCTATATAATTAATGTTATTCTTGCTTTGAAAATAAAAATTTGTTTACACTTTAATATGATTTACTTGAATTAATAGCTTAAACTATTATTCTATCCTCATCAGAAAATTATTAATATAAAATAAACGAAAATAACATTAAACAACAAATATAAAAACTAATAAGTAAATTTGGTGGAATTTTAAAAACTCGTATTAAGTTTTTATCCAAATAAACCAAAGCTTTGTACGTGATTTCAGTTTTTTTTTTCAAAGTCATATCAATCACATTTCATTTTTAATTTTAGAATACCACAAAGCAACACTTTTTGTGCGTTGATTTTCAAAACAATTGAAAAGATTTTTTTTAGATTTATTATATTAAAATATATATATAAAAAAAGCTCAATCAAGTTTTTTGCACAGGTGAAAAAAAGGACATTTTATGAAAATATTTTGTAATTTTGGTTAATGTTCAGTCAATATTTAGTAAATATTTAAGCTCTCAACTTTTGACAAAGCTGCGTGTTTGAAATGTTTGAATAACTTATCAGGAATTTAAAATGAATGCATGTCAATATTTTAGTGGGTCGTGTTGCTGTTGTTGTGAGCATTTATGTAAGCATGTTTGGTTTTGTTGACTACGATAATATTAGTTATTAAATAATGGCAAATCAGTGGAATACAAGCGCTGTGTAAGCAAAATTATTTTGTTCATTCAATAACATTAAAAAAAATAATAAAAGCCTGCGATGAAATCGAGTAACTCATGTGTCGTGTAGTACAGGAAAAATATATGGCAATTTTAAAAAAAATGCTGTCAACTTTTTATCTTTTGTGCTATAAACAAGATTTTAGCTGATATCAAGTAGACGTGGCTGAGACAAACAAAAATGTGTTTCGTGGCGTATGAGTATCATTTAACTCAGTTTTTGTATAGAAGTTTTACTGAATTTTTTGATTTCAGCAAGAGATATGTGTTTTATCAAAGCAAAGAGAAGTCTTTAAACGTCACAAACTAAAATAATGTGTTATTTGTTTTTACCGGTATTTTTTATATGCACAAGAAGAAATATAAAAATAAAAGTTAAATAAAAACTTATCACGAAAAACTTAAGTTATATTATTCCAATGAAAATGGCCTATAAACTTTTGTTTGAAACATCAACTGAAGCCTATCACGCAGCAAAAGTAAACATAGCCACACAAACGCACATACTCACAAACACACACTGACACTCACCTGATAGATAAATAAGCATATACTATATTGTATTTATACCTTTTTATGTAAGCACAACAATATCAACATCATCAACAACAATAACTACAACAAAAACAAAAACAACAACAACAAAAACTCATCACCTACACATTTAAGCTGTCTACAGTGATTAACGTCAGCTTTTTTCTTATCCTTGCTTGTTCAGTTTTTTTTTTTGTTTTTCTTTTGCACTTTTATTTTATAGCTCAAAGCAGTTAAGGATATGTGCCAACATACACACAAACACATATATTTACGAGCATTTGGCAGCATGTATGACTGATGGGCTTAACTGTTGATGCTTTCTCTTTCGATATTGTTGTTGTTGTTTTTATTTGTAAGCTGTCAGTTTGCGGTTTGTATTTGTCAAACATGTGTTTTATTGGATTTTTTTATCTAGCAGCAGCACCACATTCAATCAGAACCAGCAAACGAAAGATAAAGACACAAAAAAAAAACCAAAAAAAAAATCACAACAGGTTGTAACTTCAAGCGCTCTATAAACAGAGCTCTTTGGTATGTGATTGAAATAATACCCTGATAAGCCTACTTATATAATTTTTGTTGTTGTTGTTTGGTTTGATTTGTTTTCGATACCTTAGAGACTAAGTCAAGGTTTTGGTTGTTTTTCTGCTACCCAAAAGTTAGTATGTGTTCTTCCTTATGTTTGTTTTTGCTGTATTGGAGATTTAGTATGAGTTAGTGTGTGTGGAAGTTTGCATTTATATCCTGTTTTATTGTGTTGCTTAGGAAGTGACTTTTAGAAGAGTGTTAAAAATAATTTACACTGACATTTTGACAGTTTTGCTGATTTCCTTTAATATTGCTTCACATATACCAACAAAAACTATATATAATTATGTAAACAGCTACTGTTGTTCTATTTATTTCCTTTATTAATAATCGTTTTTTTTTTTGGCCTTTCTACTGATGTTACATAGAATTTATAATAACTGATTTCTGAAATTTTCAGCAAGAAGTAAGATAAACTATCTTATATCTTAACACTGTAACACTGTGTTACTGTTTTATTACAACGTATGAAATAATTTGATATAATTTACACAGCCAGCACACAGTTGTTACTATAATTATATTTAAGACTCAGCTGAGTACAAATTAAATTTGTTTTGATAATAATTAATTGTGATCTATGCTTTCAATTTTAACATGAATTTTGTTATAAGCTTTTAAGATCAAGTAAGTTTTCAAGAAGGCAACAAAAAAAAAACAAAAAACTCTGTGTAGATTCAATCACATAGCAGATTATGCAGACTGTTTTGGAAGAAGCTAAACATCCATCTTCAGTAGTCTTGAGTGATTAAGCTATGACCAACCCACTGTTTAAGTCTTATAAGATTTGACACTTGTTGGAATGAATTATATTGTTGAGATTACATGAATATCTTTCTCATCAGCTATTTAAATCATTCAAATCATGTAAGAATTCAAAGAAGAGATCACAATTAATTATTAAAAAAAAAAATGTAAAAGGCACTTAACCTTTACCCCATAACGTGCAGTCACTCGTGGCCAGGTGATTTCTTGTTAGGTGTATATCTCGTGAGCACGTAACGATAAAGACATTTACTTCGCAAGAAAAAAAATTTAGTAGGGGCGCTCACATTTGGCATTTATTTCATCAGTTTATGTTCGGTCGTTGCTAAGTAGGGAGCGTTTGACTTTTAAAAAAGACACAACTGACCCCACACTAAAGCGAACTTTTGTTAAAATTAAAAAAAAAGTTTTTACTCTTATTTAGTGAAAAATTATTCTTATAATTTATATAAAATTTTTGTTAAATTTAAATATTAAATAATTTTTTTTTAATTTTTATTGAAAAAAATAAACTACCTACTAGTGAACTTAAACCCTAAAATAAAAATTTTTCCTACCTTAAAAAAAGCAAATTTGGTGGTTAAAAAATTAAGAATCTTATATCATTTTTTTTTTGTTTTTTATATAATATATAAAATATATATATGTATTTTTATATAATATTATTGTATTACTATATAATAAATATTATATAGATTTTTATATAATATTTATAAAATATATAATATATTTATAAAATATATAATACATTTATGTAATGTATAGTATATAGTATTTAAGCTTATTTTCTTCGTGGTCTTATTTACTTTACTAAAATTCTTAAAAATTGGAAGCTTTTTGAAAAAATTATTTTTTTATAATTTTTATTGCAATAATTATTTTATAATTAATTAATTAGTAAATAGACCCATTCATCGTCGAATAGGAACACCAATCATTATATAAAATTGTTGGCAGATCCTTAGAAACGATTTAACTAGGTAAACCAAAAGCAAGACACGAGTGACCCCTCATTACAGCGAACGTAACAAAAAAAAAAAAATACGTTACAGGGTAAAGGTTACGTTATATTGCCGTAGAATGACGAATAGATTTTTACGTTATAAAATTACCACGATATGATATTTATTAGACTTCTTATTTGACTTCTTCTCCGCTGCTTCGCCTGCAATAAAAATATTAAATAACAAGTAAAAATTTAAAATCTTGAAATTAAAACATTCAAATATTAAAAAAAACAGATACAACAATCTTCAAATGAAAATATAAAAATAATTTTGTTTGTTTAATAGTTAAGAATTATATAAATACTAAAAAATTACTTTATTAAATTGGAATGACCTTCTTTAAACAGTAATTGTTATGGTGACATAAAATTGCTTGGCCTTTTTTGTATTTTAATTTTTCAAAAAATCCTGCATAACAGGATAATAAAAGAATTGGGTAAAAAATTTTTTAAATTTATAATTTCAAAACTTATATTTTTACTTAGATTTTCAACATGAATACATTCTTCTTAAGTTTTGATAAATTTCCATTATTATGACATCAAACTTTTGGCTATATCTCTAAAACTATAGATTTTAATTTTTTTATGATAGTCGTTGATTGATAAAAATAACGGCAAACGAAAGATTTTTCGAAAATATTTTGTAAGCATATCTAGTATATTGAAATAAATTCCAGTTATTATGTCATAAAAACTATTTCGATAACTTGAAAAATACAGATTTTCTCAATATAACTAACACATTTTTAAGCCTTAGAATGAAAAAAAAACGATTGAAATTTCAGTTTTTGAATTTGCAAGCAAACATCTTCGCCATTTTCAAATCTATGTTCATCAAATTTCTTTTGTCTGAAAGGTCAATTAAGTGAATTTAGAGAAATGAGAAGAGATTTACCATTACTTCACAAATTCAATGTGTTAGATTGTTTTCACAAAACCTCTAAAATACTCAATTTATGCTCAAAAATAGGCCAAAAGTTCCTTTTGATGTACATTTTTCCCCCCATTTTCTCCACTCTTTCATAGTACATATTTATCTGCAAAGATTGCTTAGTTTTGACAAAAAATTCAATAATCAGTTTCTATCATTAAAAGTCATAAAAATCTACCCCTATTATTTTTTAGATAAACTATTTTTTTCAATGTTTTTATATTTTTTACAATAAAAAAAATAATTTCTGTGAAAAACAATTTCCACATACTTCAAGCCATTGCAAAGTTATGCATATACATTAATCTATGTTTTAAGTCATTTAATTGTCTATTTACCATATTAATTGATCTAAAGTATTCTCCAGCAAACGCAGGAGCCACAGACCACCTTACAGTCATATATGAATTTCGGTGATATTCGGAAAATTAAGTTTAGACCAAAACCATCCGAAATATAGTATTTTTGATGATTTGAACCATCTCGTAGTCGAAAAAAATCGACTGCCAAAATTTCAGCTCAATTTACCTGAAACCTAGCGCGCTTTGCTTCACTCCACGCTTATCCCCTGAAAAGTAGGCGAAACTAAAGTGGTATACTCTTATTTTTAGTACAGTTTACGAGAGTAATCATATAAATTAAATAAAAAAGTTTTAGTGTAATATGACCCAAACCCTTTTTACTCTACGCTTAGCCCCCGAAAAGTAAGCGTGCTTACTAAATTACCAAATTTTTCGTTTTATACTACGTTAACATTGAGCCCAATTACTCATTTCAGCCCATTCAGCCAAATGAGAAACGAAGTCATCTCATTACCCAAATAAATTCTCAGTTTAATGCAACTCATAAATAAATGATCAAATAAATGAGATTGGATATGTTTTTAAAACTTTTTACAAACTATTTCGAACGCATTCAATTTGGAATGGATAAAAAACACCGAATACACTAAAAGCTATGCACTATAAAGCAAAACGTCAAATAACAAATCATTTTATACACGTATATCATCATCAATGGCCGCATTCAGCGCAGACAACAGTTGGCAACTGTTGTGTAAAAATTCGCTGAATGGTACAAATTTGGTAGCACTAACTAAAACTGATAAAGTAGCCAACGCCTTTTAATCGAGCGAACAAATTCTATGCTACATGAACACAACTGTTTGCTTAACTGTCAGATGCTGTTACTGACGCTGTTAATTTAATAAACGCATAAAAAACGCAGCAAATTTAAGTGAGAAACCTTTGCAATTGAATTAAATTTACATACAAATTAAATTTAATCTAACTTCTGACGTGTAGAGTAGCAACACATTCAGAGAAAAATATCGTGAACTAAGGTAGCGCTACCATTACAGTTCACAACAGTTGTCTGCGCCAATATCAACCAGTAAAAACAAAACAAAGAACCAGTTGTAAAACGAAATAAGATACTTTTGCAAAAAAAAAAACCAATGTAAGCACTTTTGAATGACTGTTTCCAAATGAGTCATATGACCCAATTTAAACGTAGTATTATACCACCAAATCCGTTTAAAATATAGTACTTTCATTGATTTTTGGTTGGCTAAAGGGGGGCGTGGAAACTCATTTTTAGAGAAGCTGCCCAAAGTAACCATACAGTTCGACCGAGCTCGCTCTCAAGTGCCACTACCTTATAAATGAGCCTTGACTGAAAGAAACTCCACAACGTGACTGCCGTGTTATATTAAGATAAGCTCCAGCGACAAAGAGAGGAAACCTTTGTTTGTTGTTGTATTGTGATGCTTGTGATGTTGCTTACATTAATGCCCGTATGACACTACGTTTTCGTTCTATTTTTTATTGCATTTTTTATTTAAAATACTAATACCCGTATGACACTACGTTTTTTTCTGTTTTTTTAGTGTATTTTATGATGTTTTTCGAGCGAAAGAGCAGGTCATATTAGGTATCCGAAGTGGTGTAAAAGAGAAAGCTATTTGCTAAAAACAAACTAAAATCAAACGAAAAACAATCTAGCCTGTTAAAAACATAGTAGCCAACTCGTATTTCGTTCGATTTTTTTGACAGTTGTCTGTATTTCGTTAATTTTTCTTAATTTGGCCGAATGTGTGATTTTATAAATAAAACCGAAATGGAAATGTAAGTGCTATACATTGCAACAAATTGTTTGTTAAATGCTGCTGACTTTATAAACCAAAACAAAAGAAAAACTATTAAAAAAAAGTACGCTGCGCAATGGCTTTTGAAGATAGAAACGGAAGGCAAGGATTTGATTTTAATAGTATTTTCCTTTTTTGTGTAATATGCACATATATAATCTTCTTAGGGTTTAGCCATAAATTATTGAAGGAAATTCAATGCGAGAATACAAAGCTGTATCGAAACATCTTAAGAATTACTCCAGCCCATTTTACATTCCTTTTGGAAGAAGTACGCCCTTTATCAGCAAGCAGGATACAAAATTCATGAACTGCATTAGCCCAGAGGAGCAGTTGCAAGTGACATTGCGATATTTAGCCACTGGTACGAGAAACCTAGTTTCGTAGTACTGTTAACACATATTTAAAATTAAGGTGAAAGCCAAATGTCTCTTCAACTGTCATTTAGAATTCAGCAGTCAACTATTTCCAAGATATTAAAGGAATCAATTCCTGCAATATACTTGGCATTAAATGAGAAGTATTTGAAGTTTCCAGCAAATGAGCGAGATTGGCAGAATATTTCAAAAGACTTCTACCAAATGTGGGGATTTTCGAATTGCATCGGCGCTTTCGATCGATGGTAGAAGAGTAATGAAAACTGTTAAATTTAAACAAATAATTATAATTTTTAGGAAAGCATTATTAAATATTGCCATTGAGGAAAGCAGGGTCGACGTATCTTAATTACAAAGGATATCATTCCTTGGTATTGATGGCAATCGCTGATGAAAACTATCGTTTTATATATGCTGATGTCGGTGTTAAGGGGCGAGTTGGTGATGCTGGAATTTGGTTAAACTCGGACCTAAAATACGCAATTGAAAATAATGAAGTGTATATACCTTCTCCAAGTACTCTCCCTTTAACGTCAACTCATTCGCCGTTTGTGATTTTAGCAGATGATGTCTTTGCACTTAAAAATTACTTAATGAAGCCTTGCTCTCATCTACGACTAACACCAAGCGAAATAAGATACAACTACATGCTTTCAAGGAACAGACGTGGTGTGGAAAATGCATTTGGCATACTAGCGAATCGTTTTCGAGTTTTAATTTTACCAATATATCGCTCTCCAGCTGCAGCTATTCAGATAGTTCTCTCTTGCGTATGTGTGCACAACTTTTTAAGAACAGAAAATATGAAAACAAGATCTAGTTTTCACACCATTTCTGAATCTGAAATAGATGAAGTAATATATAAGAACTACATATAAACTGCATCTGAAAGAAATCTACCAAAAAGTAGTGCTGATGAAATAAGAAAAACTTTAGAAAACTATTTTCTGCATTAAATTAATAATTCTATTGTTTAACAGCTACTTAAGTTAAGGGCTTTAACACAGATCGCCTAACAAAATTTTAGATATATATACAATCATAATAAAATTGAAATTTTCAATGTTCTAAAAGATAGAAATTTCTATAGAAAATGCATTATACTAAGATTTTCTGTAGTTTTCAAGATATGATAATGTTATAATTGTCAAACAAACTAAAAATTGCTTTACTATATTATCCTTAAGAAAAATGAGAAAGTAAGTAACATATTTTGGATAAAAAATACATATTGTAAATTACTCATTAGAGATAAACGAAAACAGTCTAGATCGTGTTTGCAGCCTTTTTAATAACCAAAACCTCTTTCATCAGCTGTTCGAACGTATCTCTAATTTATAACTCTTTTTTAATTGTTTTTAATTTTGTTACAAATAAACCTTTATTTTGAAGATAATCCTTTTTTGGAAATAAAAATTAGACTGGTAGTGCCGACCAGAGACTTAAGGAAACTGGGTCTATGAAATAACTCCCACGAAATAAGTCCCACTTTTAAAAACGAAATAAGTCCCACCAAAAATTGCTTAAAAAAATGAAATAACTCCCACGAAATAAGTCCCACTTTTGAAATCGAAATAAGTCCCACCAAAATGAAATGATTTAAAAATTTACTTGAAATGAAATAACTCTCACTCAAAATGAAATAACTCCCCTTTGAATAATATATTTCTTAAATGAATTTAGTCCCACTTTCATAAACGAAATAAGTCCCACTTTTTCACTGTTTAATGCGATTTCAAATAAGAAGTATTTGGCTCTTCGAAAAAAAAAAAAACGTCAAATAATATGAATTATCAAAGCAGAGGAATAATAAAGAAAAATCGTATGCAAGCTTGCAGAAGGCTTCTTAATGGAATGGATATTACGAATTTTGATAGAGTTCCAGAATTTATTATTAATTCTTTTTTCGGTCAAGGAACGTATAGAGAACGCCTACTAGTAACAACGTTTGGATTCGTAAATGGATTAATTACAGATCAATTGTTCTTATTATTAAGATGGAAACCGTTTCGGAAGGACTATCAGATTAAAATTATCGACCTTTATAAATGGCTTGAAGATCCAGTGCATGGTAGACGGTATTATAGTTTTAACGTGGCATTGGGATTAGTTGTATTTTGTAATGGTGATATTAGAAAACATGGAACACGAATTCCAATTTCCTACTAAAAATATAATAAAACACATACATACGTAATTACGTCAACATTTTTTTTTAATATTGTTTTTCCAGTAGTTAAGTTCGGTACCTATTTGTACACATTTCTTTAAAATTTTTTTAATATAGTAAGTATAAAGTAATTAATAAACAAAAAAGGAGAGCCATGAGAGATAAGGACAAAAAATTATGGTTGTCCCTTTTACGAAATGTCCAACATATAACTTTTTGCATAAGAAAAAAATGAGAAATAAAGCCATAATGGCCTTATATTTCATGGCTCTATCGCACCCCTCCATAAAAAAATCATTTATTTATCAGATAAATATTTGAAGGGTTTCATGAACTTTTGCACGACAGAATGGACAGACTAGTTTACTGGTTTGATCAATTTTGTGAGTTTGCATTGTAAGACAGCATTCACTGCAAATTTTCAAGTGCTTACAAGGAAAAAATAAGATATTTGGCTGTTTTATGAAACAAACCACACACATATTATTATTAATTGTATTCTGGTTGGTTTCAATATGGTTTAACGACTCGTCTTCAATGTCCTCTTCCAAATATGATAATTCTTCAAAAACATCTTCATCAGGCTCCATTTGTACAATTAAATTATTTTTTGATAACACCAGTTGGTCAAGGAATTTAGAAGGAGTTATAGTACCTTGTAAGAGATCATTCTTGAATTTCGAAATCATATCTGCTTTCAAAACACAGGACTTTTTAATATGCTTTTTTTCCACACTACCATTGGTATTCATCAATAGTTCAAATTGTCTTACTTTTTCAAATTCTTGCATCTGTAAAAATGCTACAAATTTGAAAAAAGTAGCTTTCTTTGGAATGCTTTTTCCTATGACGCTATTGTAAGCTTCTATTGCAGACGTAGTGCGGATTTCAGAATCGAAAACTGAAAAGTTATGTGGACCGATCTGTGATAATGAAATCATAACACCTTTCTGTAAATATTATGTAAAAGGGAATATTGTACCTTTTTCATCCATTGATTCTCAAAATATTTTATAAATGATTTGAATCTATCTAAAGCGTTCAATTTTCCTAAATCTTCGGTTAGTAGTTGGAAGCTATCCGAAATGTGCATTCCAGGTAATAATGGAAGAGATAGAAATTTGTGATAAATTCTAGACGCTTCTTTATTTTGCCGAATATATTGAGCGAGCCTTTTGTCCTTCATGGTTATGAATCGACGCAATGCCTGGCTATAATGGAAACAGCAACCAAATATTTTTGAATCAGGGAAACTTTTTTCAATTGCGCTTCTCAATCCTGTTTCATAATCTGTTATAAAAGTTGCTTGTGCCAGATCAATAATACTCCTTTGTATATAACTTAATAAATGCTGATATGTTTTTAGAGACTTTTTGGTCATCAGTACGAAAAGAAAGGGGAATACCTAAAATAGAAAAAATAATAAATATACATATGTATACATAATATAAATCTATATATAGTTATGAGTGAAATTAATTACCGAACCAAAGTATTCACAATGTAAGATTAATAGTTGTTTAAAGCTTCCTAGAGGAAGTACAGAAAAAGTACCATCAATTAAAATGTTTCTTTTCGAATTAACAGGAATGCATTCTTTTATCAGTTCAACAGTTCTTTCGGAACAAAAAAACGCAATATGCAAAGTCTTTTTCTTGGTAGCATATGTTGAAAAACTGCCATTGTTTATTTCCATTTAATTTGGAATAACCGAATTTATCATAAACTGCTGCGTCTTGGAAAACTTCCTGCACTTCTGCCGGTGTTTTGGGAGAATTTTTAAATTTTTATTCGCAATATACTGCAAACTCCGCTGTATTTTATCAAAGACAATATTTTTGCTTTCGTTTTGATTTCTGCAAAGACTTTATTAAGTACTTACTTAATAAATAATAATTATCATGTGGGTGGTACTTACTCCATGCTAGTATTCACAAAAATATTGCGTATACTTCCAGCGCAATTGTTTTCAGTTGGCTTTTCA
Organism: Dichetophora obliterata; assembly: GCA_963920525.1. Lineage (NCBI taxonomy): Eukaryota > Metazoa > Arthropoda > Insecta > Diptera > Sciomyzidae > Dichetophora > Dichetophora obliterata. Next base: position 14,424,594 of record OY986436.1, on the reverse strand, counting down.
TTAAGACGTGCGCATTTTGTTTTTACATTATTTAAAAATTTTAGTTCTTTGTACAGAGCCTCTTGATCATCGTGATTGTGCGCTTTATAATTTTTTGCTTTAATGCACTCGCTGCCAAATAACATTATTCGTGATGGACAATCCTTTACATAACAAACATAAAAATGTTTTTCTAATTTAGTGCACTTTTTAATATATAATTGTTTCTCAAAAAAAATATAAAGAAGCTTGCTGTTATTCCTCTTCCCTGCAATTATTTCGTATGTCACACTCATGTTCACTATTGAAATTCACAAACTTAACTAATCAATATAATGATAACGTCTTGTAAACTAGCACACTTAACAACAAATTTGAAACAATACCATTCATTTCGTAAAGAGCAAGAAATAACGGAACTTTTCGAAAGCATATTCTACAATACAATAAATTTTTTTTAAAAAGCAACAAAAAGAACATTATGAAATTCAATGAGAAACAACGTGAAGAGCAACAAATAAAATCCCACCAAAATATAAATTTAGGGGTATGAAATAACCCCACTTTACAAAACGAATTTATTCCCACTCAAAACGAAATAAGTCCCACTTAAAATAAAAACGCGTAACGAAATAAGTCCCACCAATTGACGAAATAAGTCCTACTTTTAAAAACGAAATAACTCCCACTTTCAAAATAGCAATTTTTGGTGGGACTTATTTCGTTTTTAAAAGTGGGACTTATTTCGTGGGAGTTATTTCATAGACCCAAGGAAACTACTTGTCAAGTTTTAAGAAAATCCATCAAATAGTTTTCACGTGATGAGCGTTCAGACAGCCAGTCAGTCGATCAAAATGTTCAGCGCGAAAGGAATTAAAAAAATATTCAATGTACAGATTTTTTTACAGTTTTATTATACGTATAGATTATATAAACCCATTACGTTTCAATTGATCACATTGAAGATCCATCAGTATGTCATGCATTTGTTTCCTAGCTTTGAGTTGCAAGTCAGGATCAAGTTTTACAGTTTCCTCGCCTATGTAAATTCCAAAGCTGTTTGCTTTTTTGACAGCCTTTTCTAGTTTTGATGCAGCACAAAAAGCATTGGTTAAATTTTGTGATGCTTCAATCAATAAAGAAGCGTTTTCATTTAAATCACCATTTTTTAAACGTCGCTTTTTGGCTACAAGGGGTAACTTGCTACTGTTTGCATGCTTTGCAAGATTTTGCATGTGGAGATTTTATAGAAGTGTTCTCAGTCACTTGCGTCGGCTTTTTACTGGTGCTGCTTGTCGATACATCCGTGGTGATCGGCACAAACTCTGTGCAATCTTCTATAAGGAAATTGGACAATTCCGCGTCGAAGTCAAGATCAAAACTTTCAGCAGATTTAATATGTTCGCTAGGCACACGTGGCAGATAGCTTGTAGGGTTCAGGTTCTGCAAGAGAACCAATCTATTTAAAAATTTTAACGTAGGTCGTAGTAGAGCACGATCCAAATTGTTGGACATTTTGACAATCTCGTTTTTATTAATTTTCAATAATTAAAACCTTACCTCTAAACTTTTCTTATTTAAATTATTTACTGAGGAAGTATGTGCGTTTACAACTTGCAGAAATTGCAAATTCTCATAGAACTTCCAGGAGCTTTCTAAGTTTCTGTCCGCGCCGGCTCCACTTCTCTTCGCCTTGTCCATCCTGTGCTTCTCTCAATTGAAGTAAGATTTTATGTTGCACCACTTGTGGGTAACTTTATCTTAAAAATTAAGATAAAAAATATGTTAATTGAATATAAGCTTACACCAAACTTACCATATTCAAATGGAATATTAGCCGTGAAAAGTCCATTCATTTCATCTACCAGGGCAAGCCAAAACGCTTGTTTTTTATATTACAACTTATATGATTGCAGCGTGTCGTTCCATATAAAATCCGCACTGTGAACTTTATTTATTAGAAATAAAACGTATCGTCTGTCCACTTAAGTTTCATATTTAAAATTTTTGAAAATTAAATTTTTTAGCTGAACGAATTTGAACAGAATTTTTTCAGCCGGAAATGAAATGTCAAAAAACAGTTTTTTACACAAACCATTTGTTTCCCTCTAACATATTGCCGAATTGTTTTTGTAATTTAGTTTTCGTCGGTTTTTCGTTAGTATTTAAAATGACACACAAAATGATACACAAAAAAAAAAAACAGAAAAAAAACGTAGTGTCATACGGGCATAACGAAAAACCGACGAAAACTAAATAATAAATGCAATTCGGCAATATATTAGAGGGAAACAAATGGTTTGCATAAAAAAATGATTTTTAACATTTTGTTTCCGGCTGAAATCAAATCTGTTCAAATCGAGTTCAGTTAAAAAGCGTAATTTTTTAAAAATTTTAAATATGAAACTTAAGTGGACAGATAAAACGTAATATTATTTTTAAATTGTATTTATAAAATAACACATTCGGTCAATTAAAGAAAAATTAACAAAAAACTGTCAAAAAACCTACTGTTTTTAATAAGCTAGATTGTTTTTCGTTTGTTTTACTTCGTTTTTTAGCAGATAGCTTTCTCGTTTACACCACTTCGGATTCCTAATATGACCTGCTCTTTCGCTCGAAAAACATCATAAAATACACTAAAAAACAGATAAAAAACGTAGTGTCATACGGGCATAAGCATCAAATAAAATTCGAGAATTTTATAATAATTAAAGAATAGACTTTTGGAAAAACGTAGTCACATGACACTGAAAATTATCATAGGAATTGAATAATGAAAGAATTATCAAAATTATCAAATTGTAATCAAAGAATTAATATAAAGAATTATCAAAAATAATCAGTTACCAGGCAATTACCAAGCTTGTCTGGCTTAAAATTTCGTGAGTGTTCTTTCAAATAATAGTATAGATAATAGCTATTAGATATACTTTATCCTGATGACATTTTCCCACAGGAATCTATTTTCGTTTCATAAAAAACACAAAATTAACATTTTGTTTTATTCAACATGAATATAAAGTTCTCAATAGATTTATAATTTTTTAAAATCATGTTTTAAAATAAGTAGTTTTGGGTTATACATTGTTCCAATAATTTTAGTTTAAATATTTTACTAATTAATTTCCTGACTTCACATCTAGCAGTACTTTCTTAGCAATAACTTTTAACCAATTCGCACACACTTTATAATAAGCTTTACATTCATTCTCAACATTGCCGCGGCCGGGCAAAATAAAATTTTCCAAACCCAAATAGTTTTTGCTTCACTTTACTGTATATTCAGATGTCAGTTTTTGTTCCAGCTTAAAAATATTTGTTTTTTGAACTTTTCGTCTGCATTTTTGCATGTTCGTCTATTTACCTGTATTCCACATTATTTGTCTGTCGGTATGTTCTCTTTTGACAGCCCGTCCACTACACATTTATTAAATTTTGCAATAAATCACCTTTGCAAAAAAAATCACCTAAAGTCTTATAAGATTTCTGCAAAAAGTGGTTTACTGTGTAAGGTAAATGTCATCATTGGTTTAGCGGCCATGCCCGAACAAATATAATTCAAAGCACAGGTGTTGGAGGCAGCTACATTGTATTTAAGATATACTTGGTTACGTCATGTGTCCATTTACCACTGGGTTGTCTTCTGTGTGCTCTTTAAAGAGCTCATACATACTCAATATGGGAGAGTATAAATGTGCAAAGCTACCCGATACCGCAATAGAAATAATAAGAAACACTATAGCAGAGAAAAAGATAGATAAAGCTACATGCTGCTTTTGTGTCTTCTAGCATTTTAATGAAGCAATAATTTTTGTGTTATGTTTTTTTGGCTACTTTATAAACTTAAATTTTAATAACTTTTAAGCGTGGTTTTAAAAAATGAATGATGCAAGATTTTAAGTTAAACATGCAGCTTTATAATAGTGAAAGAATTACTAAAATCGGTTCAATAGTTTTTAAGTTTAGCGTCGTCGCAGATACGTGAGATGCCTTTTATATAATAGTATAGCTTTAGAGATATTTTTAATTCTAAATTTAATTCTAACGTTGAGTGAGTGGTGTTGGTATTTAAATATTCTTCTTGTTTTAAAGAAGGTGAGAGTTCAAGTTCAATCTACGGATTGAAATAAAAAAACTTTAAAAATTATTTTAATCTGTTTGCGTTTTTCCCAGCAAATCAACTTAAGGCCAGGTTCTCATCTATAGGTCAAAAAGACGGTGATGTTCTTAATTTTTTTTCAAAGAAGAAAATAAATGAACACCTAGAGATTTTTGGCAGTTATTTTTGCATTCTTTAAGCATAGGAAAGTATTTTTTTTGGTGCATAAAATTGTAGTGTGAAATGCCAATATGTCGTCAAACGTCACGTTGAAAAAAAGGTACCCAAACGGTCTCCATCGCACAGCAGTTCATGTCATCTTAAATAAAAAACAAAAAAATTTAATAGACTGTATTATATTTATTGTAGCTTGAACCTAAAATATTCCCTCTGGTTCACAAATCCCTTGACGAAGAATCGTCTGTGAATTCGAAAAGAATTTTCATACCTTATAATGATTTACTATCGAACTTTCTTACAATTTTCTCCTACCAGCATGTGTCTTCACGGCTTGCAACGCACCAATCTGGCAACGCCAGATAATAAAAATTTATAATAAAGATACAAAAAAACAAAAAATGCATCTTGCTTTCGTAGACGAAATTATCTTCATCTTTTAGTTGCAGAAATTTCTTTCATAATTCTAATTTTATTTCGTTGCCAAAATATCTTTTGAATTTTCGTTTTATTTTCTGGGCGATATTTACTCTTGATTTCATTGACGAAATTTCTTGCATTTTTCTTTCAAAGTTTCGTCGGCGATAATTTGGGCACTTAAATTAAATTTTCCTGCACGATTTGTATGGGCGATTTCGTAAGTTTCATCGGCGATAGGAAATTTTCGTACATAAATCTTCCACGAATCCTTAAGGAAACAGCCAACTGGGTCAATAAAATTTTTCGCTCTTTAAAGTTCTCTAAAAAAACCGGCCAGTATTATCTAAGTTTAAGTTTGGGATCCAATAAATTTTGTTCACCTTAAAATAAAAAAAATCCAAGTCAATCCATAGAGTAGTTGCTGAAATATCTTAAAAACTTGTTAGTAAAACATGATTTTTCAGAAAACGCGTTTTAAGGCTTAGTTAACGATTTTTTCGAGTACTTTTAGGAAAATATGGGATCCTACGATAATTTTTTATGCAATTTTTATCGGCTAAACTGCTTTGAGAACATATGCTACACATCATAAGCTATCGAAAAATATAAAAACAAAAATTGAGTTTTCTGGTCGAGCTTCCTGAGAACCCTGCCCTTAAATAAAGAAATAATTTGCAAAAGTGTAAAATGTTTATAAATGTTTGAGTTAAAAATACGATTTACTCACGTCTCAAATTGTGCAATATTCTTAAAATAGAAGCTAATTTGTGCCTTTCAACTGTAGTTTAAAGAAACAAACTTTCAAAATAATGTATGCATGCACGAGTTCGAATGTCACTCATTAACTGCAATCTCTTTTGGTCCTTATTTGCTTTTGCAAGCTTGCTATGTTGAAACTGCTGCATATCAGTTTACTAGCAGTAACCGTACAGTTAAGAGGATTTGCGCTTTTGAATACTTTTACGAATACTGAGCAGAATATGCTTGTTAGGAATCTGACGCAACGAGTAAACGAGTTTCTAAGCGGATTGTTGACAAGGCTTAAAAAACCCTAATTTTTTTTTTTGCCAATACTTTTTGTTTTAGACAAATCTAAGTACCCGTTTGCACATTTCGAATAAATAAATATGAGAACATTTTTAATATTAATCGTTTTTTTTTAAAGATACGCTCATCGACAGCTCTTTTCTGAGAAAATGACAATAGTTGCACAGTATTTTTAATAAATTTTTGTGTTTGTTGTAATTTTTGTTTTCAAAACACAATTTCAGACTCAAAAAAACAACATTTTTTAATGAAATTATCACTCTCTGAAAAGCAACTGACAATTTTCATCAAAACTTATTTTTGAGTACCAAATTTGGTTTTGAAATCAAAAAATTACAACAAACACATAGAAATATTAACAATACTTGGTACTATTGTTATTTTGCCAGAATAGAGCTGTAGATCGGATTGAAAATTAAGTTTCGATGTTCATGGCCTCAAAAATAAGAGGAGCTTTTGAAAACGATTTCAGCATACTTTTTTTACAAATCAGAGAAAGTTCCACAGGCAAACAAAGGCAAGCTCCTCACGATCGCGATAGATAATAGGTCATTGGAAGCAATCAAATCAAACAACTGAGTCATACGATACAGGTTTGGTTTAGAGATGTGCAACTGCCAGCAAAAGTCGACTTCGACTTTTTCAAGCGTTGAAAATGTAAAAGTCGACTCTTTGACTTTATGAACTTTTAGAAGTCCACTTTTCAACTTTTTCGACTTTTTTGAATTAGATTTCCACCGCTGGTTGTTGAGCAGTTAAGAAGCAAATAACTGAACATGAAAAATATATTTTATTGTTAAAAAATAAACAAAAACATGGTACATCAGTATATACAGTGTTGCGCAAAACAATAGCAACAAAATAAGTACGCTGCAACAAAATCGTGTATGTTTTTTAATATTGGGGACACACAAAAATGATTATAGGAATCAAAGTATATATTCATTCATACATCATATACAAAAAAAAAAATCAAATTCAAATTTGGTTTTGTTTTTTTTTTATTAAATTTAAGATTAATGTGGCTACATTCAATTTGTCTGAGAGCAAAACATAAGCAACAAAACTTGAAATATGTAAAAATAGAACAGTCCCAAGTCCCAAGTCCTCAGTCCCAAGAATTACCGGTAAAAGTTCCGTTATTGTAAAGCACGTGTTGTTAGTAAGTCATAAACATTTTAGTTTAGTTTTGTTTTTGCGCTAGTTGTGACATTGTCTGTTCCATTTATAATGGCACGTTTTAAATACTGTGAAGCTCTTGAATTGCAAATTATATCCGAACATAAAAACGGAAATTTGCAAATATCTAACGTGAAACAGTTTGATATTAATCGGTCAATAGTTTGCAGATTAATAAAGAAATATACCATCACAAAAGACGTTACAACGGTACATTAAAGAGGGCGGCCGTGAAAGACATCGCTGCGTGATGATAGGAACATTTGTGGCGTCTTCAAACGAAATGCATTTGCCACATCCAAAGAGGTTGTTCGTACACTTGATTTAGATATCAATCACAGCATTGTTTAAAGACGAGCCGTTGAGAACGATTAAAGAAGTTACAGACCGGCAGAGAAACCTTTGCTTACAGCTAAGCATAAAAAACAAGGTGAGGTGTTAGAATTTAAAACCATTCTGTCTGAAATTGTGACAACAAGTTGCAATTTATTGTTTTTTAGACTCAGTCTTGCAAAAAAACACCTAAATTGGACCGTTCGAAAATCGAAAACCGTTTTTTAGCGATGAATCAAAGTTCAACTTGATTAATTCAGATGGGATGTGCAAGGGTACGGGGCCACACAGGTACACAACTTGAAGCCCGAAACTGCAAAATAAATTTTAAGCACGGAGGCAGTGGCATTACGGTCTGGACTTGTTTTTCCTATAATGAAGTTGAATCATTTCTAAAAATCGATGGAATTATGGATCGATTTGTATATAAAGACATTTTAGAAAGCAAGATGCAGCCACATTCAGAGTGGAATATGTCGCTTCAGTGAACGTTTCAGCCCGACAACGACCCGAAGCACACTTCAAAACTCATCAAAGATTACATAAGAGGCAATGAGATTCAAGTCGTTGATTGGCCAGCACAGTCACAATGACTTGAATCCCATTGAAAATCTTTTTGGGATTTTGAAGGTAAAAGTTTCTGGTCAAAGGTTTTCCAATAAGACTGCACTGTATGAAGGCCTGAAACTTAATTGGGAACATATACCTAATACTAACATATCTAATTTAATAGAGTCGATTCCGTTAAAATGTGCAGCGGTTATAAAGAATAATGAATCTTACACTTAATACTAATTATGTTGCTTTTGTTTTGCTCTGAGACAGACTGAATGAAGTCACATTAATTTTAAATTTAATAAAGAAAACAAAACCAAATTTGAATATGATTTGTTTGTAATATGATGTATGAATATATGCTTTGGTTCCCATAATCATTTTTGTGTGTACCTGATATTTAAAAATGTACACGATTTTGTAGCAGCGTTCTGATTTTGTTGCAATTGTTTTGCGCAACACTGTTAATGAAATACAAGAAAACAAAATAGAAAATATTTAGCAATAACCGCCGAGTTAAGGGGGCACAACTAGTAACAACGTACAAGAAAAGGTATTGTTAAGATTTTTTTTTTGGCACACATTAAAATAATTAATAAAAAATTTTTCACATGAAAGATATAAATTTGAAGAAAATATTTTTTTTATAAAAAAATATTGGACTAATTAGTGGGATACAGCAAATCTGGAGGGATCCATCCGAAATAAAAAAGGATAATTAGACGGTTAAAAATTTTGGACTAAATATTAGTCCCAATAAAATATCTCTGCATTTTTTAAACCTTGGGGCTTAATATTTAAACTTTGCAAATACTAACTCATAATTAAAACTCTTCTGTACTAGAAGTTGAACCAAAAGAAATATTACAGCATCCATTTTAGCTTTTTGGTTTCGATTTTAGCCTTCTTGGTTTAAACTTAAGTACAATTCTGTATAACTTTTTATTTTTAATACAATTTTTACTAAATTCTAGTACATTTGGATACTAAATTTAGATAATAACTCGTAAAAAGTTAGTCTGGCAATGCTGCGACTCAATATTAGGTGACTCGGTTCATATGTTTGTTTATTACGCTTTTTATGTGTGAGTCAGTAGACCGGTGGTTAGAGTAGTGAGCTTACAAACTGAATGTCGTGTGATCGAATCTTGCGGTGTTTGTTATTTTTTTTTTTTTTTTTTTTTTGTAATATTTCAATCCAAGCTTGTACTACATTTTAAACCAAAGCTGTATAAAAACCATTTTTTAGTATTTTGCATATACTAGATTTTGAAACCAAGGCTGGTGTTGACTTAAATGTGGTACAGAAAAGTTTCAATTTTAAAACAAAATTTCTCAGCGTGTAGTTAAAGATATAATGCTTCTGATGAACGAAGCAATTTGAAAAATGTTGATTCTTTCAAAAATAGCGGATGTTGAATTTCAAAGTGGCTATTTGACTAAAATTTCACCCACATTTTCAAAAAAAAAAAAAAAAAAATGTAATCGTAAAAAAATCCCTAGTCCATCAGAAAAGCAACAATGTGTAGAATAAGTGAACAATTTTAAACTTATAGGTAAAGCCATTCATAAGTTACATTGATCACCGGCTTCGAAAACATGGTTTTGAGAAAAACGAGTTTAAAGTTTTGACTACGATATTCATGTAGAAAAAAAACCCCTACGACAATTTATTTCTCTCCATAAATGATAATCCGATTAGTCTGAAATTTTTAGAGAATACTTTTGAAATATTCTACTTTAAGAAAATTTAAAAAAATGTTTTTTTTTTCCCAAAATTCTAAATAGTTGTGCCCCTTTAACCTAAGCGCCAAAAACAGACTTTTTACTATTAAATTTATTTTTATTATTATATGTTTGATCCTCTACTGAACTGATTGCAATTACTTTGCTATTATTTGCAATTACTTTGCTTAATAAAAATATTGCCCACGTAGCTATATTTGTTTTTAAACAGCGATTTCGTTTATTAGTTTAGAGAAGAGCAGTTCTCAGAGTACGTCAAATTTTGGTTTTGCATAACATGAAAAAGTCGAAAGTAAAAGTCGACTATCGACTTTTTTCAATATTAGAAAGTCGACCGACAAAAGTCAAAAATTATCACGCAAAACACAATTTTCGACTTATTTCGACTTCGACTTGCACATCCCTAGTTTGGTTGTGTTTCAACCCACATCCATAAACCAAAAGCGGAGCAAGGCTGTTATACCGATCAAAGTAGTAAAAGAAGTGGCAGTGAAGTCAGCGGGAGGTAAAGAGGAGGAAATAACTCTGTTACCTCATGAAGTTAAGGATCTCAACAACATCAACCTTGCTTCGCAGAACATTACCACCGACGACGACACTGAGTCAGAGGCCGATACTCTGACATCGGTTAAAGAGGGGGTATAAAAGTGAAGAATAACCAACACTTATATTGCCCAAATCAATTTCCAACATGCTAAATCGGCTTCAGCGGTAATAGCAAAGGCAACCCTTAGATCGAAACTAGGGATAGTGCTGATCCAAGAACCCTGGGTCTTCAGGGGTTATATCAGAGGTCTCACAGGAGATAATACACGGGTAATCTGGGATAAAATATGTGATAACTAGATAGATTTGAGAGATTAAAAGCGTGCGTGCTAATAACAAAAGGTTTTAATTATATTTGTCTTTTAGATTTTTTTTTACAAAAGATCTGGTTGCAATATAGACCCCAATACACTTGAACAGGACCGTACTCGAAATGTGGAAATCCATCAATTACACTTTTAGCAGAGTTATTCAAGTCTACAATTACTGCTTCTATATCAACTTCTACTAACTAAAAATATTCATTATTTTGAATATTTGGAGAATCATAATCAATAGCACTATTTATATTATTACGTGTTTCAAACACTTCTTTGAAATATTGTGTAAATAAGTAACAGCTGTCTACTATACAATTAGTTTGTGTACCTTCGTACTCGATAAAACTATCATTAATAAATTGCCAAAAAATGAAGGATTTGATTTTAGATTGGATTCCACATTTAAAATATATTGCTTGTACAAAAAACTATGTAGGAAATCAAATTCTCTCCTAGTACGTACAAAAATAGACCTATCAGTCCCACGAATTGTTTTTTTAATTTTTTAAAAGCTTTGTTTTTAATATTTTAAAGATTTGTTAGTCTGTCATTGAACGTGAACAAACTTTGATATACCACTAACAAATTTATTGGCAATAAAAGAGTAAATGCTATTATGATTAGTTTTCATCGCTAGCACCGACCAATAAATATTATAAAAAAATTATTTAAAGCTGGAAACTTTATTTTTGTAAAGATAAAACTTTCAAGTGATTGAAAGACGTAAAAAATCGTAAAATTTAAATATCAATGCTTAAGATGAACACTATTTTTTGAAATTGAATTAATACAAAGTTCACATGATGCCTTCAGCTCATCAGTGGCAAAGATTAAATTCTACCAATATCCTTTTTGATATCATTAAATTGATGGAAATTATGTAAGAGAAAAAAGCTTGTAACGATTGATTCAGTTTCTGATACAATATTACTAGATAAAAAATTTTTATTATTAGTAATCCATGTAATATTACCTAGGTTAAAATCTCCTAATACAATCATTTGTTGCTTATTACTTTAGTTATTAGCTATGATTTCAATGTTATTTAAATGGTTTTGATAAATATCTAAGCAACTATTTGGTGGAATATATGAAACAAAAAATAAACTGAGTGGCAACCAGAGAATTCAATATTCACACAAATTTGTTCTATGTTATCATCATCACATTGAAGAGAAACATTCCGACTTTTAAAATCACTTCTGACCGCTAGCAAAACACCACCACCTCTTTCCCTTCCAGTGGCGATTGGATATCGGTCAAAACGAAACACATTGTCAAAAGAGTCAAAATATTCAGTGCTTGAAATCTTATTATAAAGCCATGTTTCCGTAAATGCCACAATATCATACTCATGTAATGACAATGCAAGCAAAAATTTTGATGATTTTGTCCGCATTCCGCTGACGTTATGTCAGTATATTTTATAATTAAATTTATTTAATTTATTGTTATTCATTTTTGAAATAACCAACGATCTATTAGTTGATTGTTGTTGTTGAGAGGCCAGGTTATATGCCTGTAGCAACAATTTCAGCATTTTGAGAAAGAGAGTGAGAAGATGAAGAGAGTCCACAAACACTTGAAGTGGATAAAGACGTTACGTTGCTACTGCTACTTAAGTTTCCAATTAGTTTTTTTATGGTGAAATTTTTTATATGAACACCCGCAGGCCAGAATTTTTTTTTTTATAATTTCTTTGAAATGAACAGATGAAATTATCACAAAAAAAACTAAGTGATTTTAGTCTGGATAAATCAGCATCACGTTTTAACAATGAAAAACATTGAAAATCATTCGTATGCACCGAAAAAATGTTTTCAAGATGTTGTATAACGCCATCAGCAGTTGTGTTCAAATTCAATTTGGATATGTGGACACTAATTTTTTTTTGGAGCTGAACGAAGAGTACTACCTTCGCATGCACTACCTGCTGTAATATGTTGTTTTTGCTGTTTACGATTATGTTGTTGTTATTGTTATTATTGTTGTGAATGTGGATTAGGATATTGCTGTTGTTGTTGTGGATGTGAATATTGTTGCTATGGATGCTGTTTCAGCTGATGTTCTCGATGCCTAGTACTGATGTACGCTGATGTTGTTGTTGCTGTTATCTTCTTCTTCGTTATGATAACAATAAATATGTTATCTTCTTTATAGTAACTAAAATTCAAGACAATCTATAGAGCAGTTCTTGAGATATCGTGGAGGCCAGTTTGAAAAACATGATTTTTCCAAAAATGCGTTTAAAGATTTGGTTAGCAATTTTTAGGGCTTATCCATAAAATATGGATCCTTCCGTATGGGCTATTTTTTATGCAATTTTTATCGGCCAAACCGCTTTGGAAACATATTCCACACATCATAAGCTATCAAAAAATTTAAAAAAAAAGTATTGCGCTTTTTGCTCGAGTTTCATAAGAACCTGCCCTTAAGAAGTAAGAAGGTTCGTTCCAAAAACGTATTATTTATAAAAAATTTTCCAAAGTTTAATGTAAAGTTATTTTTATCTAAATTGCAATTTCGTTTTTTTTTTTGTCTATTAATATTTTTAAAAATTTAACTTAATTCTTTTTTTTATTCTGAGAAACAGCTATTACAAAAACGCACAAAAAAGTCAAATTGTTTATAACTTTTTATAAAACTCAAATACAAAAAGAAAAAGAATTATAACACATATTTAAACTAAGTTAAAATTAGTAAGGAATTATATTCGACTGAGCCGAAGTTACAATACCTCCACGCAAGGTTGCCAGTATTGTGGGAAAAATCCCATTCGTGGTAATTTTTAATTGATCTTGGGAATTTTGTTTCTTGGTATTTTTTAATTCAGCGTGGTATTTTTTAATTGGCGTGGGAATTCAGCGTGGTATTTTTTAATTGCATGGGAATTTTAGAATTTTTTCTTAAAAAAATTTTTTTTACTTTTATTAAGCAAAATCTTAATCATAGTATTCGATGATCAACGTATATATACAGAAGAGTAAAGCTATAAGTTTACGCTGTACATTTCTTCGAACTAACCCTTAATACAAACGATTAAATTGCATATTTGTTTTAAGAACAAGTTGACATCACAAAATTGCATAAAAACTAATAGCGCATTCTTTTCTGAACAAAATTCTGACCTTTTCTAAAAATTCTACATTTCTGCATGTAAGCGGTAAGCTTACAAAAATTATTTTAAAATTCCAAAAAAAAGTGAAAAAATATTTTCATTGATTTTTCGTGGTATTTTTTAATACGTATGGGATTTTTTGTGGGATTTTTAAATGCATATGGGATTTTTGGTGGTATTCTTAAAACGCGTGGTATTTTTGTGGTAATTTTTAATGATCGTGGGATTTTTTTGGTATTTTTTAATTGCTGTGGGAATTTTTTTTGTTTATCTTTAGCATGGGAATTTTGGTGGTATTTAATTTTTGTTACTTTGGGAAAAAGGTAATTTTCGTGGGAATTGTTCCGAATTTTTGCTGGCAACCTTGCCTCCACGGTTGACGATTTCTCAAATTTCATACCTAAAGTTTATATTAACTGTTAAAGATTTTGAGCAAAATTTTAAGTCATAAGATTATTTTTGTGGAATTGAAAGAGATTTTACCATTTTGGTGAACTCAATTTGTATGGGAAGTAGACGTGATTTTTATTCGACTTTTACAAATTTTATTCTAAAAATGCATATTAATGCAAAATTTTAAGTCATTAGATTAGTTTTTGTGGAATTAAAAGAGATTTTACCGTTTTGGGTAAGTCACTTTGTAAGGAAGGTAGGCGTGGTTTTTATACCATTTTTGCATATTTCATACTCAAAGTTTATCATAAATATTAAGGACGCTGTGCAAAATTTTAAGTCATTATATTAACTTTTGTGGATTTTAAAAATATTTTACCGTTTTGGTCAAGTCACTTTGTATGGGAGGTAGGCGTGGATTTGATCCGATTTGTACATACTTTATACTCAAAGCTTATATTAAACATTAAAGATACTGTGCAAAATTTGAATTTATTAAATTAGTTTTTCTGGAATTTAAAGAGGTTTTACCGTTTTGGGTAAGTCAATTTGTATCTGAGGTAGACGTGGTTTCCAACCCATTTTTACAAATTTTATACTCAAAATTTATAATAAACATTAAACATTAATAAAAAGACGTTGTGTAATTTGAAGTCATTATATTAATTTTTTAGAATTTTAAAGAGATTTTACCGTTTTGGTTAAGTCACTTTGTATTGGAGGTAGACGTGGTTTTAATCCGATTTAGCTCATTTTCGAACTTGACCTCTATTTTTGAATAAAAAGCTTATATATTGAATTTTGTTACGATAGCTAAAAAATTACGGCTGTTATCGTGACCACAGACGGACACACGAACAGATGGACATGGCTAAATCGACTCAGGAGGTGATGCTGATCAATAATATATATACTTTTCTATACCGGCCACTCCTCCTTATAGGCGTTACAAACGTAGTGACAAAATTAATATACGCCTATTACGTTTTTTAAACGTGGGGGTATAAAAATTAATGTTCAGTTTGCCCACTTTAGTAAATTTGACTCGATATGAATGTTTCTATTTCCATTTCATGATCTCTACATACTCCTTATGCATTTTGTTCTTAATTAAAAATTGATCTGACCTTAAATTCATGCAAGTGGAAATATTGTCTTTCTTCCATTCAAGTACAACATGTCGTATGAGTAACTTTTAATACCAAGCAAATTTGTAAATCTGTAACTTACATGGATTGCCTTGAAATCTCATCCTTAAATACTGAATACTAAAAAGCAAATTAACTGAATGTTTATAACTGGGTGCACTTTCATTTACCCGCGTAACCAGTCTCAGCCCACCGCTAAAACTTTGTCCTTCACACACTTTTCCGTTGATATGTATGTTGCAGTTTTGCTCCCTTAACGCAGGGTGATAAACTTTTCAATTACCTCTAATTTGCGCTGCAGCTAAAATTCTGAGCTCTCGACATTTTGAAGTGAATGAGGAAAATACAGAAAATTGCGGAAATTGAGCTTTACCGTTGCGTTGCACCAATATCGATTTCATTCATCGATGTTTTTCTACATTTTGAGAGCAGCGCCAAGCGACGATGGCGACGGATAAGCGGTAGTTATTATCACACACACATACGTACACTCTAGTGAGTTAAGATAAATGCATGTGTGTGAGTACGTGGCACGTAGATAATTGTTTGAAAGTCTGTTACAAGTCTATAGTTGGCTGAGTGTGTGTGTGTGTGCGTGAGCTAGTTGATAACCTGTCAAACTAGATTGTTTGGCGTATTCGGCAAAATCTATTGACGACGCATGATGTTGGCACAAAGTTACGCAGTAACGCAAAATTAGCTACTGTGTTTTTTGGTTTTAAATTTTAAAGGAGAGCAAATTTAAGAGTTATTCCTTTAAGCTGTAATGACGCTCTGGCTGGAGTGGAAGCTCGCCGGATCCAGTAGTCCATATACAGAAAATTTATATTTAGAGACTTTAAAAATGTTTGTTTTATTTTTATTTTATCATTAAAAAAAGTTTTTGGCATTTTATTAAAAGCAAAAAGAAGACTACGGGCATTCCTAATATTATTCAATATATGGGTAATACAACATCTGACCCTCTATCAATTTGCAATATTTTCGCGGAATTCTTTCGATCAGTATATGTTTATTTAAATACAATACCTACACAGACTTATCCTGTTGTTTACTTAATATAGGTGACCTAGAACTTAGCTCAATAGAAGTTTGGGAAGGGTTAAAGCAATTAAGCCTTGATAAAAAAGCCGGGTGGGATGGTTTTCCACCCATTCAATTAAAAAGTTGCGCAGACGCGTTATGTTAACCATTAACGACAATTTTTAATCAATCAATAATAAAATTCAAATTTCTAACGGATTGGAAAATTACTAACATTACAACGATCCATAAAACCGGTTCTAAAAACGTATGTTTTTCCAATATGTAAAATATCCACGATCCCTAAACTTTTTGAAAAATTATTGGGGGTTGGAATTAATTTTAAAGGTTTTTTTTCGGTTTTTGAGCATTTATTTAGAAACAACGGTACAATGTATATTATTCAAAGTATTGTCCATCGTTAGCTACAACATTTTCCCATCTTTCTGGCAGCATATGGATTCCGCGCCGGAAGAACGATTCGTCTTTTGAGGCAATCCACGAATCGACCCATTTTTTGGTATCCTCGTAAGAAGTGAAGCGCTGCTCAGCCAAGCCATGCGTCATCGATCTGAATAGGTGGTAGTCGGAAGGGGCTATGTCTGGGCTATAAGGCGGGTGGGGTAGCACATCCCAATTCAGCGCCTCCAACGTTTCCTTGACGATTCTTGCAACATGTGGCCGTGCGTTGTCATGTTGAAAAACCACTTTGTCGTGTCTTTTGGCATATTCCGGCCGTTTAACCTTTAATGCTCGGCTCAATTGCATCAATTGTTGTTGGTAGCGTTCCCCAGTGATGGTTTCGTTAGGTTTTAGCAGCTCATAGTACACGACACCTTTCTGATCCTACCAAATACACAGCATAAGCTTGGCGCCATGAATATTCGGCTTGGCCCTCGATGTTGATGCATGGCCGGGTGGTCCCCACGATTTTTTTCGCTTAGGATTATCGTAATGGATCCACTTTTCATCGCCAGTGACAATACGATGCAAAAAACTCTTCCTTTTATGCCGTTGAAGCAGTTGTTCGTACATGCAAAATCGCCGTTCAACGTCTCTCGGCTTCAACTGGTACGGCACCCAATTTCCTTGCTTTTGAATCATTCCCATGGCCTTCAAGCGTTTTCCGACCGTTGATAAGTCGACTTCCAATTATTCTGACAATTCTTAAAGGGTTTGACACGGGTCTTCATCGAGCAAAGCCTCCAATTCCTCATCTTCAAACTTTTTCGGCTGGCCCGGACGCTCTTTGTCTTCCGTATCAAAATCACCACTTTTAAACCGACGGAACCAGTACTCACAAGTAGAAATCGATGGAGCATAGTTCCCGTAAGCCTCAGTAAGCGTGCGTTGTGCTTCAACCGCTTTTTTCTTCAAATGGAAGCACAAAAGTAAACCTTCCCGCAAATTGCGTTTTGTTGGAACGAAAGTCGACATGTTCACAGAGAAAAAAATATATGTTGTTTACACTTCAGTGGAATGACACATACTGAAAAATGAAGCTTAGACAATGTGCTTTGAAATGAATATAGTCACAGGTGTGCCCGATGCGATCTATTGATAGTTACGCCATCTCTTAGAAAACCTTTAAAACTAATTCCAACCCCCAATAATATATAACAGGCTCATTTTTTTAATAAAAGAGGTTATATCTCCGTATCAACACGGTTTTATCACGGGAAGGTCAACAACTCCAAATTTGGCAATATTTTCTAAATATATTTTGAATTGTTTTGAAGAAGGACATCAAAGTGATGTTAAATTTACAGATTTTTCAAAAGCCTTTGATAGAGTTCGTCATGAGTTACTCATAGAAAAACTCGAATTATTTGGCTAACTTTTTAAAATGGTTCGAGTAATACCTTACAAGATGGACACAATTTGTTCGTATTAACAATATACTGTCAGATATTATATCGGTTTCTTCAGGAGTTCCGCAGGGCAGTCACTTGGGGCCACTTCTGTTTCTTTTATTCGTAAATGACATTCATAAAAAAATAACATTTTCGCAGTGTTTAATGTATGCTGATGACAAAAAGACTGTTTCTATTATAAAAAACACTAACGATTGTTTGAATCTTGAAAGAGATTTGCTCCAATTATCTGTTTGGTGCAGCGACAATTTACTACCGCTGAATGTATTTAAATGCCAAAGTTTAACTTTCAATCGAATTTTATCGTCTGTAGTTTACACATATAAACTCGGAATTATTACATTGTCTAGAATAACTGTAAAGAAATATCTTGGAGTTATACTTGATAATAAACTAGGGTTCCCCAAGCAAAAAGATTATATTGTAGCAAAAGCAAATGCTATGTTAGGTTTCAGAAACACTATAGACCTTTGTGATCCATTTTCTCTAAAATCGTTATATTTTGCATTTGTAAGATCTTTCTTAGAATACTGCTGCATAATCTGGGACCATTTCTATAGATGCGCTTCTAATAGAATCGAAAGAATTCAGCGATGTTTTACGAGAATTGCAATCAGTCGCTTAAATTGGAATATCGAAATGCCAGAATATTATGTGAGAAGGCTCTCGGTGTTCTATCCTTGGAAAATTGCCGGAAATATTTTTCCACTATGTTCGTACGGGATTTAATATTCTTTGAAATAAACTGTTCCACTTTGCTTTTTCAATTATGCTTTTACGTACCTTCACGTGATCTGAGATCTCAAAGATTATTTCATGAGCCATTTCATAGAGTAAGCTACAGTATGAAGGAACCAATCACTCGTTGCTTAAAACTGGCAAATTCAGTATGTCGAGATATAGACTTTAATCTAGGTTTAAGTAGAAGTGTCTTTAAGAATTCTCTGCTTTTATATATTAATAGTGTATGTAATAATTCCAGTAACTTAACGTAACCTGCATCAAATTGTTATAATATACTGTATTTTCATATTTTAAGTAGTCATTAAGAGAATAAATCTCTGTTTGATAAATAATAATAATGAATAAATAAATAGATATATCTTTATTTATTCAAATTATTTGTCTTAATTCTAGTATATGGACATTTCCAGAAAAAAGTCCTTAAAACTTATTAAAAACTTTCTATTTTATGATATTAATAAGAGAAACATTTTGATTTTATTAATTTAAGAAATTTCTATATAAATTCATTAATCATAATGATTAAATCTTCTGCACTGTTTCACAAATGTAGTTTATTTTTTCGTAAATGTTTAGTAAATTTTTCGTAAACTTTTTGTTTTTTTTTTAAATTTAAAAACTCGAGGCATTGGCTAAAGATAATACAAAAATGGTTGAGGCAAGAAAAGAGCAATATTTACAATTTGTTTGTTAATTACTAAATAACATAATTACTTTACTACCTAATTACCTAATTACCTAAACACCCAATTTAAATTTAAGGAAATTTTGTCTCGTGGGTTATGTCGCGTGAGTTACGACATATATATTTTGGAAACTCAATATATTTTTAAATAAGCAAAGTCCATAGATAAAGTGGCTTTATTATGAAACTTCACTGTTTTCCCATTACAGTAGTTTTTCGATTTAACGAACATTCGATTCTACGAAAACCGCAAATAACTTTTGCTCAGTAAATCTCGTCATATAGCCGGTGACGGTCATTTATATTGTGTTATTGTTTTTGTTATTGTATTTTGTTTATATCGGTTTTATTAATCTCCGTGTGTGCTGTTTTGTGTTTGAAAATTATTCTTAGTGTTAATAAAGTGAAGTTCCTTTTTTTAATGGTGTAGTATATTAAGTTTTTTAATGTTCATTGTGGTACATATATCGTTTTATTTCTCATCGTAGTTTGATAGTTGAGCTGCTGCTTAAGTATATACTTTTTTCTTTCTCTTTTTTTTTGCGTTCCTCTTTGTGCTTTATTTGTTTATTTGCACAAACTAAGCACAGCGAATTGTTGCAGTTGCTTTTAAACTGTAACCTTTTATATTAACCCATTTGCACTTAGTGGACATTATTTTTGCACACATATAATTTTTAACTTTATTTTTTCGCTATGGAATATTTTTCCGTAGAAAATTTTGCTGCTTGTTCTTTAGACGAGCTTTGCAAAAGTCAAAACATTCTGAACCATATGTTCAGTTGTTCTGGCCCATGTGGGCGTTTGTTCCATACTTCATGTGCTGGGATCTCTAAGTCGTGTCTTGATGATTTAATCTCACCACGATCAGGTCTTCGCTGGTATTGTGCTTCGTGCAGGGTTCTTTCACCAGATGAGTTTTTCTCAAAAATTAAGCTTTTCGGTGATAGTCTTAATGCTTTAAATAACAATTTTAAAGAA
Organism: Dichetophora obliterata; assembly: GCA_963920525.1. Lineage (NCBI taxonomy): Eukaryota > Metazoa > Arthropoda > Insecta > Diptera > Sciomyzidae > Dichetophora > Dichetophora obliterata. The sequence continues at coordinate 14,404,224 of OY986436.1, read as the reverse complement.
ATTGTTACATTTTTTAATGAAGTAAGCACCTCACCTAGCACTAGCATTTATGATGAAAAGTCTTCATCGGTAAATATTTCGACCGCATTGTCTCAGACTCTTCCAGCCTGTCCTTCTGAGACTCAAATCATTTCATCTAATAAAGCCTTAATATTTCGAAAAAAAAGAGAAATAATTCAAAAAATAAAAATAATAAGCGGCGTATGACGCTTCCAGCCACTTTAGAAACGAAGCAGATTTCGGCTAAACCAGTGTTTACGCCAGTGAGAATGGATAATACAGTTATCACTCCATCTCCTCCATCTCTTTCTCCGCCGGCTAGTGACATAACTAATGAGCGCAATAGTTCATTAAATTTAAGAGCGTTGTCGAGGAAAAAAAAGGTTTTCATTTCACGCCTTCAGCCCGACACAACAAGTGAAAATGTATTGACGTTTGTCAAACATAATCGTTTAGTAAGTCAGACTGCTTTCTGCTCATGCAAAAAAATTGGCAATAAACCGTCCCACGCATCATTTATTCTCACAGTGGCTGCTGAAGAGTTTGCAACTATTCTGAGCTCTAATCTGTGGGCTGATAATATCTTTGTTTCTGAGTTTAAGCCTAAACACAGGTCTAGAAGGACAAATAATATCGCCAGTCAGACCCAAAAAAACTAAATAGGCTTTCCCTTTACTATCAAAATGTAAGGGGATTGCGTTCAAAGACGCGCGACAGTTTTTTGTCAACTCAGAATTTTTCTGAAGATATTATCGCGTTAACTGAAACTTGGTTGAACGGAGGAATTACTGACTTAGAACTGTTTGACAATAGTTTTGAAGTATATAGGAAGGACAGACACGCTGACAATAATTCTGCAGTTGGTGGTGGTGTCCTATTAGTTGTAAGGAACTCCTGTGTTAGTTCCTTTATTGATATTCCCTGCTCTGCTAATATCGAACTTATATGCGTTAAGGTTGTACATTGCAATTCAAATGTATTTGTTATTAATGCATACGTTCCTTCCAAGAGCAGTGTAGAGGTCTATGCAAGCCTTGCGGATTGCATAGAATTTATATTAAATATACTTGACGTTAATGACGACATTTTATTGTTGGGCGATTTTAATTTGCCTGACTTAAAATGGCATTCTTCTGACGATGAAACACATTTTTGTGCATCTAATTCGAAGACACGCCAAGAACATATATTTGTTGACAATATATGTTCTGACTTAGAACAAGTTAGTTGTATTTATAATAGTCTGGAAAGGCTGCTTGACCTAGTCTTAACTACAGACAGTAACAATGTCATTGTTCAGAAGGCACTTCATGCTTTGACTACTATTGATAATTACCATCCACCTTTGAGTGTTTGGTATAAATCCGATAGGGAAAATATGGTAAATTCAAGCTCTGTTGACACAGTTTATGAATTCAATTTCAAAAAAGCTGACTTTTTGGGGTTGAATAATTTACTTTATAGTAAATTAATTATAATTACAGAGTACATAAATAATAATAGTCTTAATAGTTCAATAAATTATTTCTATACGGAGCTCTTTGCTATGTTTTCTCAGTGTGTACCATATAGTCTCAAATTTGCGAAAAATTCTGCGTACCCTTGGTACACAAAGGATTTAAAGACTCTTCGCAACAATAGGAATAGGGCATGGAATAAATATGTTTGTAGTTTTGACTCAAATGACCTAGAAGCATACAAACGTTTGTTTCTGGAATTTGAGAATTGCTCAGCTGCATTATATAATGAGTATTTGGATAATATGAAGCTGAGTATTTTGTCTGATCCAAGAAAATTTTGGGGATTTATTAATGTTAAGAAGAAGACTGATGGATTTCCTTCTTCTTTCAAACTTCAGGATGGATTTACTGACGATTCCACCATTATTTGTGGCTTATTTGCCAATCTTTTTAAAGAATCATTTTGTTCAGATTCTTTTAATCCTGATTTAGCCTATTTTGATTATATGAACAACGCATCCAGAGTTTCTTTGGGGCATATATCTTTTACCTCGGAGGATATTTTTAAGTATATTGAATCAATCGATGAGGATTTTAGCGCTGGACCAGATGGAATTCCTGCCGCAGTGTTAAAACAATGCGGCTCCATTTTATGTCAGCCACTTTCGTTACTTTTTAATAAATCAATTAATGAAAGTAATTTTCCTCTTTTTTGGAAAAAATCTTATATCAGTCCTATTTACAAAAAAGGTTGCAGGAAGGACGTCACTAATTATAGGCCTATCGCTAAATTGTCTTCGATTCCTAAACTTTTTGAGCGAATAGTGTACGATCGAGTGAAAATTCACTGTGGGCAAGTCATGACAACTCGTCAGCATGGTTTTGTTACTGGCAGATCCACTGTGTCTAATCTCCTTGATTTCACTACATTCTGCTTAAAATCTATTAATTCTGGTAGCCAAGTCGATTGTATTTACACTGACTTTAGCAAAGCATTTGATAAATTACCACATAATCTAATTTTATTTAAACTTAAATTAATGGGATTTCCACAATATTTTGTAAACTGGATCAAATCGTATTTGATGGAGCGATGTTATCAAATACGGTTCCGAGGCGTGTTGTGTTCTGAATTTGTTGCAGAATCGGGTGTTCCTCAAGGAAGCCACCTGGGTCCACTTCTGTTTATTTTGGCAATTAATGATGTTACCCACGTCATTAAACACTCTCATTTGCTTATTTATGCAGATGATATGAAAATATCATATGAAAATAAATAAATCCAGATAAATGCCCATAGTTTGGCGTATAGTTTCGCCCATTTTGCCCATAGTTTCGCGTAAAAGGACCAATTTTATTTTTGAATACAAAATTAAAGATACTGCTTTAAGTCGTCAAAGACCTTGGTATATGCATGGATTCTAAATTGTCGTTTAACATGCATATTGACACAATTTGTAAAAAAGCGTCTTCTATGCTTGGTTTTATAAAACGGTGGGCCAAAGAGTTTGATAGCTTAATAACAACTACAACTCTGTATTATTCAATCGTCCGTCCTCACTTGGAGTACGCAAGTCAAGTATGGTCCCCACATTACAATGTGCATGTTGATCGTATAGAAAGAATTCAAAAACGTTTTGTTCGGTTTGCTCTAAGAGGCTTGAGTGGAACTGACACATTTAACCTTCCTCCATATGAGGATCGTTTGAAATTATTAAAAATGCAATCTTTAAGTGAGAGAAGAAAATCTGCTGATATCGTCTACTTACACCAACTCATAACTGGTGTATTCGACTCTCCAGAGCTTCTTTCTCTTATAAAATTTAACACTAACCGTAGAAGCAGTAGAAACTCTAACAACTTGATTTATTTACCATTTAGTAGAACAAATTATATGTTAACTGCTCCATTAAATCGCATGAGTACCTTTGTTAACAACTGTAACGTGTTTGATGTTAACTTGTCGAAAGGTCAACTCAAAAGTAGATTGAAAACTAATGAAGGATAAGATCTATGTAAACGCATGGTTAGTTGTTATGTCTTGTGTTGTCCCTGAGCCCAACCCATATTATGGTGGGTAAATTTTTCTCCCTTTTGGTTTTTTTTTTGACCACTTCTATCGATATCTTTGAGATATTTCAATGATATTTGGATTGGTTCTTAAAATGATCTATTGCGGAGAAAGTGTGAAAAAGCTGTAGTAGCTGAACTCTATTGTTATTACATGTAAAATAACGAACAATCAAATGGTTTCCATTGAGTACATTAAAAAACGGACCAAATAAATTTAGCTGTACTCAGTTTAACGAACAACACACAAAATCAGTGTTTTTAGCAGAATAAAACGTAGTAAAACAGAATGTATACATATATATATATATTCATATTGATCGGAAAATCTCAAAATCCCCGAGCATTTCTGTTGACTTCGCCTATCCAAAAAAGCCTGGATGTTATGCACTATATTCAAAAATTAAATTTTCGAAAACATGTTCCTCAGGTAAGCCTGTTAGAAGTTTCAGATATTATTTTATTCTTACTTTGATCTTGACACGGTTAAAATTATTGGACAAAATTATACACTTTTTTGGATTACAAACAGGACAATACCAAAAGCAGATTCATTTTTAATCCAAAGAAAAGTTTACATTTTTCTAATCCAAAAAAGATTCGTTTTTAATTCGCAAAAAGTTAAAAAAAGCAATATTAATATCATTTTAAAATAAAAAACTATTTTATTTTAAGCAAGCTTGGGCAAAAACGTGGGTTCGAGACCCAGTTAAATTCAACTAAAATAAATAACCTTTCTTACCAGTTCGTGATTTGAGCACACTTCCTCTGATGTGCTGGTCTAACACCTTAACCACTCCTCCAACTCAGTTGTTAACAAGGTTTCGCTTATTTTGCATCATCACGAATGCAATTAAGTTCGTGTCAGGAACGTGGGTTTGAGACCCAACTAAATTAAACTAAAAAGGTATTAAAAAGAGTTATTCTTGGATTAAAAATTCTTTAAAACCACGGTTTGGATTAAAAAGCAGTCCAAGATTTTTAACCGTGCTCTTTAGATAAAACATTTTCTTGCCGAAAACAACTTACCTTACAACTAATTCTGGATAATGCACCATCTAATCCTCCGGCAGAAGAACTGATCAATAGCACAGTTGGTGGCAAAATTTGGGTACTTTATACGCCACCAAATGTTATACCACCTATTAAGCCTGTGGACCAAATTCCATTCGGTTGGTATAACTACATTACAAACAAAGTTTTCTATCCAGACTTCTTGCAATTTTTAACGATGCTTAATGCAGGACTAGCATTAGGATGGAAGCCCTTCTCTAAAGCATCGCTAGCCAAATGCTGGAATAAATTTCTGATACAAAGTTATAATTTCGATGAGTGGACAATCTATCTCTATCATCCTTCTTATATCAAAACGAGAATTCCTAAGCAATGAAAAATGGAGTAAAATTGCTAAATTCAGGTTTTCGAAATGTTACTATCAAATATTAGTTTTGGTTTTTTTACAATGAAACGTGTAAAATATTTAATATTTTTAGATTGCATTTTCAGTATACGATCTAAAAATATAGGTTAAACAAATAGTGGCATATGATTTCGAAGATGATCAGGTAGAAAACGAAGACGATGTAGAGTCAGAAAATGTAGAGCCAAAAATAAAGCATGATGATGCTCAAATTTAGAAATTTGCATTCAATGGGCCAAATATAATAAAGCTGGTTCTACAAAGTTATTTGTACTCCTATAACTTCTGGAAGATGCAATTAAAAGTATTCTTAGTATTAAAAAGGAACAAACAGTGATAAATAAATGTTGTAAATAAATACGTATGCATACACTCACAGAACTGGCGATGCTATCAAAACTTCGCTTTTTCTAGCCGCAATATTACGGTTCTCAAAAAATTTCATATGCGAGGCTCTGACAACTTCCATAAGGGCTGTTAGATCCTGTTTAAGAGATACTCTGCCGGTTTTGACAACCTCACAGAAAACTGTAAGAACTTTTAATGGTGAGAGGAATTCGGTTTTGATAGCCGAATTGTGAAGGGGTCATAACAGCGCCTTTTGCGATGGTGAGAGGAATTCGGTGTTGACAGCCGAATTGTGAAGGGGTCATAATAGCGCCTTTTGCGATGGTGAGAGGAATTCGGTTTTGACAGCCGAAATGTGGAGGGGTCATAGCAGCGCCTTTTATAATGGTGAGAGGAATTCGGTTTTGATAGCCATAAATCCTTATGTTGAGGTTGTCAGAACTTTTTTATTTAAGCTACTTACCTCTGCGCTTTTAAGGTTATCACCAATTTCTTAATGCCGTTTGCTTAAAAAAGTGTTATTTTTAAATAATTTTTAAATTTTTATTTCAAATCATTTGAAAAAATATTACTTTTTTGATCAAATAAATATAAAATTTTAATTGTTCATTGAATATTACAAGCTATTTTTTTAAAATTGTTTTTATGGAACTTTAAAAATCCCATATTATAAACGACAAACCATTAGCATGCATCTGAAACATGCTTACAAATAGTTTTAGACAATGGAATTGTAAAATACCACGCCTTTTTCAATACAATAGGCATAATATTTATTATCAAAGTAAAGCGATTATCAAAGAAAATACCGATTAACTTTAAAAACAATTTTTTTAATATTTGCCAACAAGCACGCTGCAAAGCCAAAACTAAAATGGAGAAATTTGTCTTTTGTGGTTTTAGAGTCTTCAGTAAAAGCGTGAAAACCTTATTGAGGCTACAATAGCCGTATTGGAGTTTCTCTACCGCAAGATTTAAAAGTTGGTTGCAGTAGCCACAATACTGAATGTATCACAACTGTAACCACAGCTCTTATTTTCAAAAGCCGCTCAACATAATTTTTGTTTTTTTTAATGATTACTGCAGATTCAATTAGGGCTATGAGAGCTCTCATAAAGTACTTGCAATAAACTTTCAGCTAAGGTGACTTCATTTCATATATCTGTGGTCAAAAGCACTAAGCGCTTAAGTCGACTTAAGACAAAACTGAGTTATTGATGTAAATGTGTTTCAAGCATATAGCTTTATAAGCACACAAAATCTGGAGCTTCTAGCATGACCCTAGCCAAAGTTATGACACAAAAACAAAAGACTCTTTCATACAATTCATATGGCGATTGAAAACTTTAACACGAGATTACTCGAAACAGCAATTTTTGACTTAAGCGCTTAGTGCTTTTGACCACAGATATTATAACTCTAGTATGGCAGCCGTGTACGAAATTCAATAATTCCCTGAGTGTACAAACTTCTTATACATTACTAACATAAACATTTTATGATCTCATTAAAAAAATTAATTTACTATGCACCTTTTTATACGTTCACTACAAGTTTTTATTTCAATAAAGTAATTATTTTAAAATACTACTTTCAGTAATTTTAGAATAAAAATAGGCCATTTTATTTTAGTACTCGGTTTAGCGACAAAATCGATTGAAAGAATTGGCCTGACAATCATTATGTTCGTAAAATCGGAAAACTACTGTTTTTGAAAATTAAAAACAAAAACATATTATATGGAAAAATTCACTGAGTTTGTAAACTCTAAACTTGCTTGTAGAACACACTAGCTTTTTTGTCGCGTGAGTTTACCACTGCCATTCTTAATTAGTTACAGGAATGACAGTTTTAGTAGATCAAACCATTACTATGTCTTGGAAGACATATGTAAATAAAATTTTTTTTTACATTAATAACATAAACTTTCGAGAAAACGAAGATTAAAGTCGTACGCATGTCGCGTGAGTTACGATGGAAATGCCCATATATATTTTCTTGTATTGCAAATAGCTGTGCGTGCGTCAAAGGATGCGATTCAATATTCTTCCTTATATGTTCAAGCCACGATGTATTGCACTATGCGTCTCCAGTACTTTACGCAATTACTTTACTGAATTACTTCAGCTTTTTTATCTTTCTTAATTTCTTTTCTTTGACTGTTTCCTTTATGCCGTCGTGCCAGGTATTCGTAGTAGTGAACTTAAAGCCAGCTAAAAATCTACTCCGTGTAAGTTTGACACTGAATAACTGCTTGACAGGAATCAAGGACATTCTCCAACTCAGCTATAGTGTCCTAGAAACAAGGGCGACAACTAGCGCTTATCATTGGCAAGGAATAAATCATGGGCCCTTTCTTTTTTAATTTCTAAGGCTACTCCAAACAAGGAGGTAATAATCAACAAGGAATTCAACTTAAACCAACAATTAGAAATAATTCATGGGCCCATTTATTCCAATTATTAAGCTTCGTCCAGAGAAGGGCTGTTTACTTACCCGTCACGATCGCCTGCTGCATGGCAAAAGAGATCGAATCTGGTCGTGCGTGGTCTTTTATATGCGCATGCTTGTTCTTTTTTATAGCTGATGCAGTTGTGTCGCATTGCAGATATTGTCGGATTGCTTTGTGCTTGAAATTCTTTGTGTTGTTATGGCTTTTTCGCTTCTTCTTATTACTTGTGATATGATGCAGCTATGCCGCATTGCAGATATTGCCTGATTGCTTTGTGCTTGAACTTTGTCGCTTTGGAGCCGTTACTTATAGCTGTCTCTTTCCTTCTTGTTAATTTTACTATGTCGCCGCGGTTCTGCATAGCTGATATTGTTTGGTCGTTCTTTTCTTCTTTTCGTATGATTACCAGGGCTGCCACACTATTGCTATTCGCAGCTGATGTCTTAACATATAATGACACTTGATGTCTTAACATAACTTAAATTGAACTGAACTTTATCTTTAATCTTAAACGTAACCAAACTAATAGAATCTTCACTATTTGATAAACTTAGTTTTTTGTTAGCTAATCTAATTGGCATATCAATTAATCTCTCTTAAGAAGTAACTTAAATAATAAAAAGACTAATAAATACATTTAATTCAAATATATAATTCAAAATCATACTATGCATAGCTGGAATTTACAAATATGCGGCATAAAAATTTGTGCCGTCCCAAAGCTTTGGCATTTTCTTCATTCCATTGTTATCAAACTAATTTTGAAGCACTTTAAACTTTTGTGCGACCAAGCTTGTGACATATTTTTTGGTCCATTACTTTTTTTAATATTTTTAATAACCAACCCTTTCGTGTATTTTGACCGTCATCATTATGGAAAATTTTTAACATCAAATTTGTATAAGTTGAAAAACATTAAGCTGTGCCGTGCCATGCCTTATTTTTTGGCCTTAGGATTTTTAATTATGAGCCACTCGTATTAGATGCTACAACAAACATTATTGCTCCTAACTGCGGCGACTTATTAAAACGCAAACATTGTCAAACCTTAAATAAGAAAAAAACATTAGCGCTCAACATTATGATTAAAATTTAAATACTGCATGACATGGTGGCGTGTAATTAAGCTGCTTATGCCAACGTAATATGCTCTAAAATTGGGTTAAAAGTACAGAGATGAAAGGTTTCTTAAAAAAAAAATTACTTATAAATTATGATTAAGGCTTAAAACGTATAAAACGGAAAAACGTTACTCAAAATCATTGAAAAATAACAATAGCAATACTTCTTGTTTCACAAACATTTTGGCTTTTGTCCATAATATTAAAAAACCATACCATTTCTAAAATATTATTACAAAACCTTATTATCGAAGAAAATATGGTTTCGCTTGTGAGCAAAAGAATTTGATTTGTTTTTAAATGAAACAACATAGAAAAAAACAGCCCTTAAAATACATTCAGCCTTTTACTTAGCTTGCCTCAGTAATCAGTGCCTATCGTCATGATGATTTTGTGCTAAGTAAACATGCGTTGTCAACCACGACACCAGATCCTTAACACACCCATACACAGACACCCCAAACCATTGCACGCGCTCGTGTTCATAAAACAAGCAGCAGCAACTTTAAACAATCACCTGCCGCGGGTGTAAAATTTAATTTGGTTGATTATCAACATCCCAGAAGTGTTTCTTTTATTATTCTTCTTAGAATTTTTTTTCGTTTTGTTTTGTTATGACTTGTATTTTATTTACAAGTCAAGGTGGCATGGGATATAAATTGCAGCAAAACACATTAAACGAAAAAGACCTCTACAAATATGCCTCCGGGTCTCAAAATATCTCAAGCGGCTGACCAAATTGATCTAGTGATATGAAGGAGTGTTGAAATTGTTTCATAAAAACACATGATTTTATTGACAATTTTGGGTCATGCTATAAATTTTGCTTAAAAAACTCCAGTTATAAATTAAAACTCACCAAATATTGCTGATAAGGAAAGAAGTTATGTTTAATCTTTTTTAATTTGTAAAATGTGATTTGTAATTTTTCATTTTGTTTTTTTTTTTTTTGTTTCAAGTATACAGGTTTGTTGAAAATAATTAAAAGCAAAAATAAAAATATTTTTTTTAGTTTTTAATAAAAAAAAAGATTAAAGAACCAAGCCACGCGTCTTATACAAACAACGTTTGGTCTTTGGATAGAAAGGAAAGGGATGGATCATTAATCAAAGAACTGATTGGAACAATACGTGAATTATTGATTAGGCGCAACAAACATGAAAGACAATTCGAATTGTTTATAACCGAGGCTAGTGTTATGCCTTAACCTAAGCAAGCATTTCCAACCATCAGTAGTTTCTGCCCTTTAATTCAAGATTTTCCACAATTTAGTTGTGGATTTTTGGTTTCAGTAATTCTTAAATGTAGTAAAGAACAAAAAAAGCTAAAGGAACCATGCCTGAACCTGGATTCGAACCTGAGACCTCTGAGTTAATAGTCTAGCGCACTCTTCACTAGACTGCAAAGGCTGAGAAGTATATTTATTTTTAAATGAAATTAGTTTTTCTCTCTCAACTTCCGTGAACTTATTCCAATGATCCTCCAATAATTTCATACCATCTCTTTAATGATTTTCCAGATGCTCTGCAAATTACTGTTACACGCCTGCAATAGTTTATTCATTCGACGAAAAACGCTTTCCATGAAGCAATTGATTGCAAGCTTATGAAGAGGTAGTAATTTCTCGGAGCTAAATCTGGTGAATACAGTTGGTGTTCAAGCAATTTGTACTTAAATTCATTAACATTTTTTTTAAAACTTAAGTTACGCTTAAATGATGTCCCCCGGAAATGTGTAAATATTGTGTTGATTCCAAATCTACTTCCAAGTAGATTGCTAGTTAGTTCACGGAGAGAAATATTCAAGCATTATATATTTGAACCAAGCAAGAAGCCTATCGGTCATGCGTAAGATTTTCAACTCAAAAAAAAAAAAAAAATTGCTCAATTCAAATAAATAAAAACTAAATGTTAGAAAGGAATACACATTGCAATAATTGTTTTCGAGTAAAAAATTTAAAGCCTGATTTAAGTACATTTGACATGCTATTCTAAAGTCAAGCGAAAGAGTTTCTCGATACAAGAAAATAATTTTTCCTAGTGTTGGAGGATATATAGATGGAGGATGGCGTCTTCCACGTATCTCCCTTGAACACTTCCCATGATAGTAGCTATACGTAAGGCTGAGGAAACCAACATTACGTGGTTCAAGAGGATTGAGAGAAGAGAAATATGTTATTCAACTATCAAATATATTACACGACGTTGAATTCGGTCCATAAGCCCCAAGTAATGAATCTGGTGTTATATCCTTAAGTAAATCCATAGACTCAATCCATAGAATCAAACATAAAATTATAGATTACCTGCAGTACCATCGTTGATTATGATCACGTTTTCTCAAACACGTATCTGATGCACCTAGTGATGTTTGTTAACACATAAATATAATAATCTAAATGGATAAATGGACCTAAGCCTGAAATGGATAAATTCTGGTGTATGTACATCTAAATACTCTGAATGGACCTAAACCTGTGGATCTTGGATCGTGGAGAATGTGACTACATTTGTCGGTGATTCCGTGAAGTCTTGGTTTTTTACCTCTTGAAATACTACGTTAGATCAATTTTTCTTGATGCCTGCGTTCGGAATCGGTTTCCTTTGTTTTACAAAAATTGGTGTGGTGAAGTTTACCTAGTTTGTCGAGTAACCATCCTATCAAACCATAACGATATGTATAGTATATATGTACTTATTGGAGAGGTGTTTTATTGGGTATGAGACCTTGTTTGTCACACAACTTCGATGTCATGATACAAAAATTGTTGCTAAATTGACCTTGTTTGTCTTGATAACACGATATTTGTTATGTTGCTGACTTGACCTTGTTTGTCTTGAAAACGCAACCCTTCTATGTCGTCTAATATTATCGTTTTCACTTAGCTCTTTTATTATGTTAGCATTATTTAAGAATTTGTTAAAAACTTTTAATGTGTTAATAATACTTAATATCAAACAATATCATATTCTATTCATTGAATTGTAATCAATATCTTTTTTGAGAATTTTAATTTTCTTTAAAACCTGTTAGGGTCTTGCACCAAAAAGATAAATACATAAATAAGATCAGGAAGCCCCCGCCCAAATGTGGGAATTGTACTCCATTTTCGGCTTGATATATGAGATAAAGATCGTGGTAAGATCCGCTGAAGTAAAACATTTCTTGCACCATTTTAAAAAAAAATTAAGCACTTGACCGCTTCTTTTGACACCAAAAAAAACAGTTATATATCAAACGGTTTTCATCGGGTGGTTAAAAAGTTGAATATGAACCACTCCTAAACGTCAAATTTTTTTCTCAAAATGAGGCCGGTCAGGCAGTTACTTTGAATGGTGTTCGCTAACGTGAGATGATAACGAACTTTTTATGGCCCAAATTGGAAGATATGGATGTGGACGATTGTGGTTTCAACAGGACGGTGCCACTTACCACACAGCTAACGAAACAATGGCTCTTTTGCGCGACAAATTCAATGGCCGTGTTATCGCACGTGGTGGCGATGTCAATTAGCCGCCAAAATCATGTGATTTGACACCGTTGGACTTCTTTCTTTGGGGTTATTTGAAAAAAAGGATTACGACGATAAGCCAGCAACAATTCAAGAGCTAAAGGATGAGCTAATTCGGCACATTAACGGCATAGAACCTCAATTATGCCTCAGCGTTATCGAAAATTTGGACCATCGGATGGAGGTGTGCCGCCGAGGTCGCGGCGGCCATTTGGCCAATATTTTATTTCATATATAATTGAACCATACCAATATTATCATAATAAAAAGAAATGACAATAATTTTCTAAATAATTTGTCTTTTATTCAAAATCAATATCGTGCCTTAAAATTTAACCACCCTTTATATGCCCACTTTTCATAAATCACTTTTATGCCTAAGATGTTCACTAGAGTGGACAATTTTTATATGGAATTATTTTTGTTTTTTGTAGGAGGTGGTTCGCCCCCTAATTTTTTTCTTTTGGGCACAAATAACATATTTCCAAAACTGTAGACTGTTTGGTCAACGTTAAGGCGTGGCACATGCGCCCTCAAATTGACAAGAAGGGATTTTGCACAATTTAATAAGAAAAAAGTTATAACTTCATTATTATTTATCAAAATTTATGTTAAGTATCGATATTATATTTAATTTTGACTATTATTTTAATGCATGCCCCTAAAAAGGCGTGGCACCTTATATAATTTAAGTAATATATACGAAAATATGTAGTTTTTGCTTCAAAATATGATGGAATCTTACATATGTATGTAAAATTTATTTCCTAAAAGTCATTAAATAAATGCCGGCAAATTGCTACTGCTACTAACAAATGCAGCTCTGTGCTAATTAGTTGCGATCAAGCAAACTTATATTTACATAGAAGTAGCAACACTGGAATAACGATCAAGCAAACTTATATTTACATAGAAGTAGCAACACTGGAATAACGGTATCTAGTACACATGTGCTTTTGTTAAGCTAAAAAAGAGCGTTGATAATGTGTTGTTATACATGCAAATGTGAAAATATTAATTTGATTTGATTGAAAGATAAGGTTTATAAAATTGGTAAGTTTAAACAACAAAGTGCTCGATATTTTCAAAATATAATAACATATTTAATATTATTAATGTAACTCAAACAGCAATGGAAACAAGAGCAAATGAAAAGTTATTTCTGCTTGGGCACGACGAAAGTCAAATCATTGGGTGCAAGTTACCATCAAAAGGGCAAATATTGAAAGTTCTTTTTTACAATATGCGGAAAATTAAGCTCAATCTTCGTCCGAGTGCATATCTTATAATTAAAGAAGCAGAAGTACTCTGGGGTAAAGCACGTATTCCCACAAGCCAGAATATTCGTAGCGTTCAGAAAGTGGAAGCTCTATATCATCAGTGGAAGACACTTCAGAAAACTTGTAAGCGCCGTACAGCTCTACAGGAGAAACGTGAGCACGATTTTGTGGAAGAATTAGACGATTTGTTTGATATCGCTCATGGTGATGCGTTAAGTATTATTCAAATCGAAGAAGATAGACTATTTCTACTTAATCAACGGAAAAAAGGCAGACCAGGTGGTATGATTGGAAGCGATCGAGCACTTTTTGAAAGAGAGAAAAGAAGAAATATGCGTGAAGAAAGAGAACTGATAAGGCAAGAAAAGTATCACCAGGAGCAATCTCAAAATTTGGTTGCAAGTCAGGACTACTCAGATGATGAAGGACAATTGGCTTAAATAGACAGTGATGAGCTTCAAGACAATTTTCAACAAACATCTACTGGAAATGTGGGAAAGAAACGTAAAATGAAAAACTTTATAACACCCAAGCTTGTTGCGACTCTGGACAAGTGTAAAGTTAGCGACAGAGATGCTGTTCGATGTTCTCATAGGCACTGCTGAAGCATTGGGCCATGATTTAAGTCAGTTAGCAATAAGTAAAAGTACAATTCGAAATTGCCGTAAAAAAATTCGATCTGAAACAGCTATAAATTTAAAGGAAAAATTTCAAAACATTTTACCGCAAACCATTACAGTACATTGGGATGGAAAGCTGTTACCATCATTAACTGGAAAGGAAAAAGTAGACAGATTGCCAGTTGTTATTACATCTACAGAGACAGAGCATCTACTTGGAGTTCCTGCATTACAGGCTGGTACAGGAAGGCAACAGGCTGAAGCAATAATCCAATTATTAAAAGAGTGGAATTTGACAGACAAAGTTCAGGCCCTGTGTTTTGATACAACAGCAACAAACACGGGAAGACTTCAAGGTGCTTGCGTGATATTGGAACAGGAATTAGGAAAAGATCTTTTGTACTTGCCCTGTCGTCACCACATCTACGAAATTGTATTAAAGAGCGTATTTGAAAAAAGAAATTTGTCTTCAAGTGGACCAACTTTGTCAATTTTCCAAAAGTTTAAAGGGTCCTGGGCGATTATAAACCAAGAAAATTTTAAATTTGGAGTTGATGACGAGAAGGTAAGTCAGCATATTAGCGTTTTCGAATTAGAAGATCTAGCCACGTTTTTCCGCCAATATTTAAAAATAAAACAGCCTAGGGCTGATTATAAGGAGCTTCTGGAATTAAGCCTAATATTTCTTGGGGAGCACGAAAGGAATTATAAATTCAAGTCACCAGGAGCATGTCATCACGCTCGTTGGATGGCCAAGGCGATTTATTCATTAAAAATGTTTTTATTCAGAGAAGAGTTTGTCATGTCGTCAGATGAAATAGACGCCATACGCGATGCTTGTTTATTTATTGTGAAAATTTATGTAAAAGTCTGGATAGAAGCGCCAATAGCTGCCAAAGCGCCTAATGAAGACCTTCTTTTTATTAAATCTCTTTTCGCCTACAAAAATGTCAACGAAAACGTAAGCAATGCAACTTTGGGAAAATTCCGTAACCATTTATGGTATTTAGCAGCAGAAACAGTAGGTTTTTCGTTTTTTGATGAAACCATTACTTCTGAAACAAAAACTCGTATGATAAAGAGACTTCGTGTAGAGTCAGAAAATGAGAGCAAGCGGCTGATTACTGATATACAGGACTTACAATCAAAATCAATTGAGGACTTCGTAACCAAAAATACACTTCACTTCTTTGAACGTTTTTCGATTGCAACCGATTTTTTCCAAAAAGAACCCTCCCAATGGCAGAACGAGCCAAGCTATATACAGGGCGTAAATATCGTCAGTAAAATGAGGGTAGTTAACGATACTGCCGAACGAAATGTTAAATTAATGGAAGAATATAATAATTCATTATCAAAAAATGAAGAAGAAAAACAATTTATCTTACAAATTGTAACTGATTATCGAAAAAACTATAAAGGTATTAATAAATCAGATCTCATGGAACACTAATCAATTTGTGTTTTATTTTAACTTGCCGGCATTTATTTAATGACTTTTAGGAAATAAATTTTACATACATATGTAAGATTCCATCATATTTTGAAGCAAAAACTACATATTTTCGTATATATTACTTAAATTATATAAGGTGCCACGACTTTTTAGGGGCATGCATTAAAATAATAGTCAAAATTAAATATAATATCGATACTTAACATAAATTTTGATAAATAATAATGAAGTTATAACTTTTTTCTTATTAAATTGTGCAAAATCCCTTCTTGTCAACTTGAGGGCGCATGTGCCACGCCTTAACGTTGACCAAACAGTCTACAGTTTTGGAAATATGTTATTTGTGCCCAAAAGAAAAAAATTAGGGGGCGAATAACATGTTATTCAAAAAAAAAAAAAAATGTCCACTCTAATGTTCACGTTTTTATAGTGAAACTTGGTATGTACGCTAGAGCGGGTCAATTTGTATGGGAAAAAAAAAAAACTAAAAAATCATAGGCGCGGAAAATGTTCTCCGGAAAATTTTAAGCAACTTTACCCAAGAAACCCTTAAGCTAAAATTGATTTCGAGCCTCCAGTTTTTCAAAAGTAGGTTGGAATTGTTGTTTTGCTGCAATATCTGAAAAAATTCCCAGAAACAGCCACAAAACCTACACTATTGTAAAAATTTTAGGGTTTTTGGAAGGGAATATTCATTGAATTTCCTTCTTTAAAAAAATTTAATTTTTGATCAAAATGGTGAGATACAAAAAATCTATATATACGAAAGTCGATGTCTGTATGTATGTTCCCCATGGACTTCAAAACGGCTAGACCGATTTTGATGAAATTTTCAGGCAATCTTTAGATTAACCCAGCGGTGGTCCTGTGAAATTTGGTACATCTATCTTTATCACTAGAGGGCGCTGTAGTAAAAATTTTCTACAAAATTCCAAAAAAACTCCAAAGCAGATCATGTGATCACCATGAAAATTTGTTTAACAAGGTTTTCAAATACGATAAACGTTTTGACACTATGTATTTTTAATGAAAATTCATATATAGGAGGTTTTGGATACGACAAATATTTTGGCATCATACATTTTGATACACCATTTACACTAGATGGCACTGTAGTACATAAAATCTTTAACAAAACCCCAAAAAAACTCCTACGCTGATCACTTTTATGATCATATTGGAGGCCAGTATGGATATTAGGGCGGGTCAAATTCTGGCTCAGCGAAATTCGTAAAATACATGTAATTTCAAGACTTTTTCTCCACTACAGCATATACAAATTCTGAAAAAAAGCTGTGCGGACTTTCGTAAATAGATTCATACACATACATTCATACATTCATATTTTATAATTGAGAACAAAATCTATTTACGAAAGTCCGCACAGCTTTTTTTCAGAATTTGTATATGCTGTAGTGGAGAAAAAGTCTTGAAATTACATGTATTTTACGAATTTCGCTGAGCCAGACCTCCAAAAAATTCGTCCATACAAATTGACCCGCCCTAATATATATATATATATATATATATATCCATACTGGCCTCCAATATGATCATAAAAGTGGCTGGGGAGCTCCTTTCTACTAATTAGATTCTTCTCAAACAAATATTTGTTAACTGGCTTGTCTATCATTAATAGAAAGGAGCTTCCCAGCCACTTTTATGATCATATAGGAGGCCAGTATGGATAATTTCTTAAATAGTATTTAATTTTTTTTGGAAAAGTGATATTAAAACTATTTATTCTTTTATTCAATAACTTGAACACATACATTCTAAATACAAATTTGAAAAGAACCTTATTTTGACAAAATTGTAGAAAAAAAAGTTATGTTGTTGGTTCTTATTACTGATATAATGCACTAAATCAAATTTCATACATAATTTTCGCTTTCATAATTATCGTCACCGAACTCATACATACATGCATTCAAAAGATTGGATTTCCGGTAAGTTGGATGATTTATTTTATAAAAATGAACTGTTTGAACAATGAAACATTTTTGTTGTTCATCTTTCGTCAAAATTGGGATTAAATTCCGTTATCAATTTTACACCTCGTTTGGCTGTATCGTTTACAACGTGTAGCCCAAGGCATATGGCTACAACTAACTTAATTGCTTCCTTCGCTGATCACTGCGATGAATTTTCTTGAAGGAAATCTGCTGAAATGTGGAGGCTTTCAAAGACCTTTAACGTTTTCTGCGTAACAGAGTCACTTAAATGTTTTAAAGAAGAGGTTCTGTTGTTGTCGCATTTGTCAATTGTTATCTTGAGTTCATTTTGTTTAGATGGTCGGCTGATTTTTATCATTTCTTGTTACAAACCTATGCACCTTGCACTTTACTTGTAATGTTCCCTCTTTCCACCTTAAAAAGTTGAAGCCATTTTGGGATCACTCGTTATAAAGCCTTTCAAAAATTATAAAATGTGCATGAGTATTGTAGAAGCCAAGTGAGTGGTATACAGGATCAGCAGAAGCAGCTCACGCATTAATAACCGACCTGCTTCTTGATGTAATGATGCTGTCGGGTCAACAAAAATTACTGGAACAAAATCCAAAAGCTTGGTCTTCGATTATTTCATAGTTTTTTGCGAATCTTACGACTTGCCAGTTCGTGGAAAAGACCAATCCTCCAATCATCCATTTTAGTAAATATTTGCTTCATGCAAAAATTAAAATCAGCTTACAATCCATCCAGCAATATTACCATTCGAATATTGGAAGGTGTCGCTGTTCATACCAAATCTTGACTTACTAAAATCATCCTCACAACGGCGTTTTTATTCCTTAAAAGGCGTGCATAGAAATCTGATGCAAGAGCAAAAAGAGAAGCTGAATTATGATTTTTTGCTGAAGATTCTGAAGATTTGCTGAAGATTCGCGCCGATGAAAACTTTGATTTTTGCTTTTGTTAAATCGCGTTTAATTCAATTTCTTTTTGAATTTAATTTAAAATTTTTCTCAATAAAGCCAGTATTTAAAAATTTATTTATTTATTTATTAGTTGTTACTTGAAAAAAATGCCCCCCCCCTGAGTAAAATCCTGGCTATGCCCATGTCAAAGTGGTATAGTTCTAAATATAAAAAAGTAAATTTTTTTAGGCTAAATACATTTCCATACGCTAGTAAGCCCTAGTAGTAAAAATTTGAGATTTATATTGATTATTTATTATTTTATCTCCGAATCTCATGTTTTAGTGTATCAACTTTTTGCTGCACACCGACGATATACTTTGTATAAAAAAATATATATGTATATATATCTATACTGAAACCGTCTATTTGCATTTTTAAAATTTCATTCAGAAATCTTAAGTACAAGAGCACAAAATCTTACGACCATCTCCAAAGAAGCTCAAATTAAGAAAACACAAAACAAACCTGATTAACCGCTAACCATACTTAGACGAGGTTTCACGGTCCACAGATTAGTATGTCAAGACACGTTTATAAGCATTTTGTTTTTGTTGTTCTTAAAACTTTTTTAACCTTCTTCCACCTTTCACTTCAGCAAACCTAATAAAATGAAATGAAAATAAAAACAACAACAACAACAAGACGAAAAAAATAAGAAAATACCTGCATTTGTTTGCGCTATAAAAATTGTTCATGAAGTTAAGTAAGCAAAGTCAAGAATTGGTTTGTTGACTCGCAGTGTTGCCATTGTAACGCGTGCAGCCAATAAACCGTTAAAATCGCACTCAACAGCAGTGAAAACCTACCCTGAGGTATTTTTGCGGCAACGACCGGATTTCGCTTTTTAAACGTTACAGTTAACATCAGCATCAAAATAAAATAGCTCCAGCTACAGAGCGGCAAAGTGCCGAAGGCTATGCAGTGCGCTATGAAAGTGTAAAGTTCGGGAAAGTCGGCAACTCCAAGGAGAAGGAGAATTCAAGCTTATATTTCCCTTAGAATGTCGGTGAGCAAACATAATTGTCGTTATGGTTATTATCGTTGTTGTCGTCGGTGTTGTTATTGTTATTTTTCTTAGCATTGTTTTTCTTGTGGTTGTGGTTTGGGTTGGTGTTTTGTGTCAGTTGATATTTTGGTTGGTAGAAAAGTGGCCTGAGGCTACAGGTAGCTTTGGTTAGGAAAGTGATCGAGATAAGTGTGTAAAGTAAAGTAATTTTCTGTAACTTGTATTTGAGATATTTTGTTCATAGGCATAGAAAATTAAGTCGAATTCAAGAGTATTGGTGCATTTCAATTTCTAAGACATTTTCTAAAATATTTGCAAGTATTTTCTTAATTTTATAAAATATTTTATTCATCCATAAGTTAAGAAAAATGTACGATTTTCACTTGTGCTTATGTTAAAAATCATCATAATTTAATACCCAGTCACGTTTCTAAGAAACCTAGATCATATCTGCCAGCCAACACAATCACATGTCACAATTTTTAAGCCGATCTCATTTTAAATGTCAGTGTCATTTATTTCATTTCAGAGCCTTCATTTCATTCATCGTTTTAGCACAGCAAAAATCTATTCACGGAAATGTGTACAAAATCGAAAATAATGAGCGACTACGAATTACACCGCTTTCAATTCGCTACTGTGTTCCGGAAACCCGGTTTACCGAGTGATGTGGATGTGCGTGTTTGTATGTGTACTTGTGTGAGTGAGCTAGTGAGCGAGTGAGAACGTGTGCAAAGAGCTCTTGGGTGCTCTTAACGCGGCTTTGCTTCTATTTATTGTGTGGACGTTGCATTAAATTGCAATAAATACAACAACAACTTAATAATGCAACACAACAACCACATAAGCATCATCCGCAACAACTGCAACTACAACAACTAGCACAAGACCAACAACAGCTTCAATAACAACAACAATGGCTACAGTAACTAAGTTGAATGATTTTAAATGAACAAAAGTCAATTTTGGTTGTTATAGTTGCCATCAAGGATTATGCTAACGTTGGTTAAAATGAACCGAGAATACACTGACAAGAATTTCATTTAGTTGAGAGTAGATTTGAATTCTATAAATATACTACTTAAGTTGCAGAATTACACGAATCATCGTAGAAAGTCTTCTATTAGCTGTATATTTTCCTGAAATTATTTATAAAATTTTTTTTAAATAATTTCATCAAGACTCAATTTTTCCAGTTTCTAAAATTTAATGCACCAGAACTAATACGCTATATGAATCTAAGAATTTTAAGTAAAAAAAAACATTAAATTTAGTATTTTATTCAACATTTAAATAAAAAGTTGGCTGAGAATAGCTGCGGAACTTATTTTAACGTACAAACAAATAAACTTCTAATTGTCCAATAGGGTTAAATTTCATACTAAAAAAAAAATTATATTTAACATTAGCAACACTAAAAACGATCCTGTATAATATATAAAAATCATGCAATGACTACTGCCACTCTACAGCAACTTTTAAGTTTAAGTAACTTAAATAAAACTTCAAACAATTGACAAAAGTTTTGTGATTTTTCTGAATTTCAAATATAATTTTTGAATTTAACTTGATCTTTTCTGAATTTCAATTAAACTTTTCTGAATTTAAATTAACCTTTTTTAATATCAATTAATTTATTCTCATTCTTAAATCAAATTTCTGAATTTAAATTTATCTTTTCAAAACTACAATTGAAAATGGTATAGTAACGATATAAATTACCTTATAATCTAATGGTAAGATGGTAAGGGAGCTTTATCATAAATAATATGTAATTTATTCCTTTTCTTCTTTCTTTTTTTTATAATGGAAATTCTTAAATTTCATTAAATTTTAAAAAATATTTGGTCAAATATAAAAATAAAGAACAATTTTTTAAAAAAAGGTATTGAACACGTGACCTCAGAAAATATTTTTTTATTCTACACATCTATTACAGATTTTTACGGAAAAAATTCATATTTTCATGGTAATATTATATATGCGCAATTTTACCAAATGTGCCTTTTTTAATTGAAAAATGGAAAAATAAATCTTGAAGATAGAATTGTAGTTTCTTTATGCTATTTGGCCCTAAATTAAGTTAAAATTTCTTGAGGCCACACTGCATTACGCCATGAAATTTATTTATATGCATTTTGTGCGTTTTGTGTTGTTACAGGAATGACACATATGGAATTTCTTTTAATTTTTCTCTCCATATAATGACTATTTATTTCCCTGTTGTTTCTAATTCCTCTTTTTTGTGCTTAGCCGTTTTAGATTTTAGAATTTTTTAACTTTTTTTTTATCCCTTTTTAAAAAATTGCGTTTCTCTTGATTTTGTATGTAGCGCTTTAGTAATATGTTGCGCTTTTTTTGTCTGTAGAGCTTTTACATATTTTGATACTAATTCAAAAATTTCATATTTTCATGGTAATATTATATATGCGCAATTTTACCAAATGTGCCTTTTTTAATTCAAAAATGGAAAAATAAAACTTGAAGAAAGAATTGTGGTTTCTTTATACTATTTGACCCTAAATTAAGTTAAAATTTCTTGAGGCCACACTGCATTACGCCATGAAATTTATTTATATGCATTTTGTGCGTTTTGAGTTGTTACAGGAATGACACATATGGAATTTCTTTTAATTTTTCTCTCCATAAAATGACTATTTATTTCCCTGTTGTTTCTAATTCCTCTTTTTTATGCTTAGCCGTTTTAGATTTTAGAATTAATTAACTTTTTTTTATCCCTTTTTAAAAAATTGCGTTTCTCTTGATTTTGTATGTAGCGCTTTAGTAATATGTTGCGCTTTTTTTGTATGTAGAGCTTTTACATATTTTTATACTAATTCAAAAATTTCATATTTTCATGGTAATATTATATATGCGCAATTTTACCAAATGTACCTTTTTTAATTGAAAAATGGAAAAATAAAACTTAAAGATAGAATTGTGGTTTCTTTATACTATTTGGCCCTAAATTAAGTTAAAATTTCTTGAGGCCACACTGCATTACGCCATGAAATTTATTTATATGCATTTTGTGCGTTTTGAGTTGTTACAGGAATGACACATATGGAATTTCTTTTAATTTCTCTCTCCATATAATGACTATTTATTTCCCTGTTGTTTCTAATTCCTCTTTTTTATGCTTAGCCGTTTTCGATTTTAGAATTAATTAACTTTTTTTGATCCCTTTTAAAAAAATTGCGTTTCTCTTGATTTTGTATGTAGCGCTTTAGTAATATGTTGCGCTTTTTTTTTGTATGTAGAGCTTTTACATATTTTTATACTAATTCAAAAATTTCATATTTTCATGGTAATATTATATATGCGCAATTTTACCAAATGTGCCTTTTTTTAATTGAAAAATGGAAAAATAAAACTTGAAGATAGAATTGTGGTTTCTTTATACTATTTGGCCCTAAATTAAGTTAAAATTTCTTGAGGCCACACTGCATTACGCCATGAAATTTATTTATATGCATTTTATGCGTTTCGAGTTGTTACAGGAATGACACATATGGAACTTCTTTTAATTTTTCTCTCCATATAATGACTATTTATTTCCCTGTTGTTTCTAATTCCTCTTTTGTATGCTTAGCCGTTTTAGATTTTAGAATTTTTTAACTTTTTTTTTGATCCCTTTTAAAAAATTGCGTTTCTCTTGATTTTGTATGTAGCGCTTTAGTAATACGTTGCGCTTTTTTTTTTATGTAGAGCTTTTACATATTTTTATACTAATTCAAAAATTTCATATTTTCATGGTAATATTATATATGCGCAATTTTACCAAATGTGCCTTTTTTTAATTGAAAAATGGAAAAATAAAACTTGAAGATAGAATTGTGGTTTCTTTATACTATTTGGCCCTAAATTAAGTTAAAATTTCTTGAGGCCACACTGCATTACGCCATGAAATTTATTTATATGCATTTTGTGCGTTTTGAGTTGTTACAGGAATGACACATATGGAATTTCTTTTAATTTTTCTCTCCATATTATGACTACTTATTTCCCTGTTGTTTCTAATTCCTCTTTTTTATTCTTAGCTGTTTTAGATTTTAGAATTTTTTAACTTTTTTTTGGTCCCTTTTTAAAAAATTGCATTTCTCTTGATTGATGGAGTTGCGATTTTTTTGTATGTAGCGCTTTAGTAATATGTTGTGCTTTTTTGTATGTAGAGCTTTAACATATTTTTATACTAATTCAAAGAATTTAAAAAATTAAATAACTACTTTAGAAATAGCTCACACTATATTGTGATCATCAAAGGAATAAAAAAAGGGAAATGAAAAATAAGCTCAAGCTCCATTGACGTCCGCAAAACTCGTAAAAAATATGGCGAAAGTTGTGTAACGGTAACTTGCAATGAATACAGTACCAGCTTTAGAAATATCTACATATTGGACCATACCAAAAGTCAATTTAACGAATACTCTAAATTTAGTGTGAGCTTTTCTGAAATTATTTTTATAGAATTTATTGTCAAAAAGCTTACACAACATTTAGAGTCGACATTAAATAACTATTGCTAAGGCCCGTTATGTTATGCGACTTACAGCCCTATTCTGGTTGTTAGCTTAACAAGAAAAAGGTAAGGAGCTCTTGTTAAGCTGATTGTTATGTTATGTAAATGTTAGTACTTATTTTTTTTAAAAAATCATTTTAGCTTAAAAAGCTTTTAAAGTTCACCATGCATGGTGAAAATCAATATGTAAAATAAGTAAAAATTCTTCCATTTTTCAGTTAAATGTATTCAAACTCAATATTGCAAACAGCAATTTTCTATCTAAGCACATAAATTTTATTCATTGTTAAGACTCTTTCTGTAATTTACAAAATTGTAAGGAAAAGAGCTTTTATATTTGCAGTAGAATATGAAATCTTATATAGAATAAGGATATTAATGTCAACTTACAATATATAAACACAATAATCTGCTTTAATAAAAAAAATTGTTGTGGTAACTACATTTCTATAAAAATTCATTAGAATTAATAGAAATTCAGAGCAGCATAGCTCTTAATTGTTGTTTGGAACTCACGCAGATCTATAATCAAAATATTATCAAATATCGAAAAACCATGTTACAGGAATGACGATTGGAGATCGCAGGCATTAGAGAAAACTAAAATGCTTTTCAGTAAGTTTTTATCATTTATTTGCTAGCTACTTTAATATGTTTACTCAGTTTCGTTTTAGTCTATTACTAACTAAATACACAATCGGTTACAGGAATGACAACTTTTTTATATATTATAAATATAATAAATAAGTTTAATTTTGCACTTGAGCTTCGCAGTAAAAAATACTGGTCCATACTTGAAACTTGAATATAAGTTGTATAAAAAGCCACACTTAGAAGGCGTTTAAACGATACTTTTCTCTTATGGTGTTTTTGTTTCTTGAAATAATTTTGCATTTTGCATCTTTGAAAATTCTGAATTTTTTCTACTTTTGAGGTCAACATTTTCGAGAAAAAAAAGACGATTTAATTTTAGAAGTCATTATTTTCTTCTCAAGAGGGCAGAATTTCCAAAAAGAGAAGAACAAATGTAGTATTTTTTTGAGAAAAGAAAACGCCATTAGTTTTGCTTACTAAAATGTGTTAAATTCTAAAAGTGGTAAAATCGACTGTCTGAAAATTCAAAAAGTTTTGAGATGACACACATACTAAATTTTTTTATTATTATGTAGAATGGCAGGACATGTACATTGTATACGTAATATTTTGGCCTTGTCATCTACACTTTTTGAATTGTTGTAATTTTATTCGAGGACAGGTTAAAGGAATGACATTTAAGGCCTATTTAGGGCATTTCCGTCAGCAAATTTAATTTTTTAATCACCTGTTTTTACATAAACTTCAAGATAAAAACTTTTGAAGAAGGCTGGAGTATTTTAAAGTACCAAAAATTATTTTTTATCACTCAAAACTGTGAGAAATGTTAATGGGCACTTTTGGCGGAACTGCAAACATAGGATTATTTTTTTTTATATGGGAGGTAGACGTGGTTGTGGGCAGATCTTATAACATTTGTATTTTTGTTCTAATAGAGCTAGTTCCAACTTGTATTCCAAATTTCATTGGAATACGAAGATTGCTACTATTTTGTTCCAAACGTTGTTTGGGGCTCAGCTGTGAGTCAATAAATAGAATGATTTTTTATTGACCAATAAAATTTTATTAATAAGTTTAAATCAACTATGTGAGATCACATGCAAAATATTTTTAAATCCGCCCACAACACCGCACAGTGGCCCCAAATGGACTTTTGCGTCTCAAAATTCTGTAAATTTTTAGCTCTTGGCCAAAATTGGAATATATTCAATAAATCGTTTAAACTATTTTTTTTTCAAAATCCATGTTGTTTTTTATTACTAAAATTTTATTAAAAGTTAAGATATATGCGATTATGGCTTGACTTGTGCGTTTCAAAATGCTCTAACTCTCGTGTCTTTTGCAATAATTAAGCCAAATTAAAAATATAATTTTAATGATATGCAATAAATCATTTGAACTACTTTTTTCGAAAACCATTTTAGTTTTTAGTACCAAAATTTTGTTTTTAAATTAAAAAAATTACTATTTTGGCTTTCAAAAATCTGTAGTTTTTTTCTTTCTTAAAATACTTAAGCCCAATTTGTAACGTAATTTCTTTGATACGCAAATCACTTCAACTACTTTTTTCTAAAATCTATTTTAATTTTTAGTACTAATTTTTTTTTCCAGTTCAAAAAATACGATTAAAAAGATTCCATCCGCTGGATCTTCCATTTAGAAAATAAAAATGCTAAAAAAAACAGTTCTAAAGTTACTATTGTATTATAATGAAAGTTTAAAGTTCAATTCATTTTATTAATTATCTTCACATAAATTATTCATAAGTAATCACAAATTATTCATTACTAATCACTTGTTAATTAAATTAAATCTTTTTTAAAAATTTGTTATGAATGTACATTATATTGAAAGGCTTAATGAAGCTTTCCAATCCCTGTTATTTATTATATAAATTCAAATAATTTTCTTAATATTTATTAAAATAGATTGCAAATAAATAAATTAAAAAAAAAAAAAAATTAAAATATAATTTCTATGATATGCAATTAATCATTTAAACTACTTTTTTCGAAAACCATTTTAGTTTTTAGTACCAAAATTTTGTTTTGAATTGAAAAAAATTGCAATTTTGGCTTTCAAAAGTTTGTAGCTTTAGTCTTTCTTGAAATAGCTACTTAAGCCCTATTTAAAATGCAATTTCTTTGATATTCAATAAATCACTTGAACTACGTTTTTCTAAAATCTATATTAGTTTTTAGTACTAATTGTTTTTTCAAGTTCAAAAAATACGATTTTTTATTTCAAAATAGTGAACTTTTTTGTCTCTTGCAATAATGAAGCCAAATTTAAAATATATTTTCTATGGTATTCAATAAATCATTAAAACTACTTGTTTCAAAATCCATTTAAATTTTTAGCACCAAAACTTTGTTTAAATTTAAAAATACGATTTTACTATAAATAACTTTAACTAGTTTTTTCTATAATCTATTTTAGTTTTTAGTACTAATTTTTTCAAGTTCAAAAAAACAATTTTGCGTTTCAAAATTGTGTAACTTTTTTGTCTCTAGCAATAATGAAGCCAAATTTAAAATATTTTCCTCTGATATTCAGTAAATCATTCAACCTGCCTTTTTTTCAAAATGCATTATTTTTATTATTACAACCTTGCTAAGATTATTCTTACAAACTGATAGAAATTTTTATAATGTTTGAAATCTTGAAAATAAAGTCTTAAACCCAAAATTAAAATTTAAAGTAAAAAAGTTTGTGTAAAGTGTTTTGTTGTGTGTGGTAAAAGTGGGGAATCATATGCGTAAGATTATGGGGCAGACTCCATACTCCACATATATAACCATGATCACGGAAAACAACACATCAACACTAAAATCGTATTTGTTGAAGAATTCTGATATTAACCAGAAAACATATGTTATAGTATAATACGATGTAGGACAAAGACATGGGATCCATGAAAAAATTAAAGAAATAGTTGAATTGTGCAAAGTTACCATAAAAACCCCAAAAACACAAGTTCATAATATGTGATGAGTTAGAAAGGGAAGCAAGGTCCCCTTTTTCATTTATACGCCACTGGTTTCTTCTAGACAAACATGTATTTGAGAAACATGCAGATTTTAACGGAACTATCTATCAATTGCGACTGCATCAACAGAGTTTAATAGAAGAAAGAAAAAAAATAAAGTGTATGGGATATTTTTTTGCCATGCACCTACGTTATGACAATTTATATTTCTCAAAAAGGGCAAAATTGGAGCAACTTATTTTTTTTTTATAGTTACCGGTCACCAAGGAACCAAATGCACTATGAAAGAAAACAGTGCAAGACAGCGCAACTAAACCTTAATCAAAGATGAAAAAAAAAGTTTAAAAAAAGCAGATTGATAAGAAATATATTAAATTTATTAAATAAAACTATTTTTTAATTAGTTTTTATGATCTATTGAATAATTACATGAATTAAGATTGTGAGCTTTAGATCAAGTAAGTTTTCAACCAATGAATATTGAAATAAATGAAGAAGCAACTAGAACCGATGGCAACCCTTGATAGAGTTGATGGCGGTGATCTATAAATAGCCTACTGCTTTGAAATGTCATATGATTAGCAGCCATACAATTCATAAGAATGAATTCCAGAATCTGCACATTCATATGCTGGTTTAAACAATGATTTTATCACAGCTTAATCACTCAAAGACTACTGAAGAGGAATATGTAATGATTTCCGAAACAGACTGTCTAGTCAGCTAAGTGATTGACCGTATACAGAGTTGTTGTTGTTGTTGCCTTCTTGAAAACTTACTTGATCTACAGCTCACAATCTTAATTCAAAACTATTTTTTATTTTCTTTTTTACTTTTTCAAAAAGCTTAAACATAAAGCTTTTCAACGGTATATAGTAATTGTATGATCAATTTAAAAAGAGTTGAAAAAATTCGATTGCAAACGTTCTTCATTTAGCTGCTTATGTGTCTTGAGAACACTTTAGCAAGCCATATAACTGAATCGTGTCAATTTTTTTATAAAATTTTCATTGTAGTACAAAATTTGACCTTTTCTTATATTATTTTCATAATGATACAGGCTGCAAGAGTAATTTTTAAAAAATCATTTATGAGACACAAACGTCCATTTGGACCCGCTGTGCGACGCCTACCTCCCATATAAGATAAAAATTTAAAACGCTATATTTTTTTGTTATTGAGCCTATATTAATATCACTCCCTAAACAACTCTTAAATATATGTGTCGAATTGAAAAAAAATAATATATTTTATGCCACTGCTTCTATGCTCTTTCCATAAGAAATGTTTCTGTGCACGTAATTTTTAAATTTCCACTGTCATGAGACATAGCATTAAAATGGCTGAATTAAGTGGTCAATTTTAATCTATATATATAAAATAGGATGTGTGTATGTATGTAACGTATGGACTCCAAAACGGCTGGGCCGATTTTGATGAAATTTTCTGGTAATGTTCATCTTGGTACGGTGGGTAACATAGGCTATATTTGGACCCGATAGGTGGCGCTGGGGTGGACTTATATCGAAAATTTGAATTTATTGACCAATTTAACTGAAATTCAGAATGTATGTTTTTTTGACCATAAGAAAATAATTTGTGTATAAATGGACACCCGATAGGTGGCGCTGGGGTGGACTTATATCGAAAATTTGAATTTATGGACCAATTTAACTGAAATTCAGGATATATGTTTGTTTGATCATAAGAAAATAATTTGTGTATAAATGGACACCCGATAGGTGGCGCTGGGGTGGACTTATTTCGAAAATTCGATGGCGTGAAAAATATATAAATACTTTTAATTCTATTTTATAACGAGGGGAGTAGCGAAGCACACCGGGTTCAGCTAGTTAACAATATTATTTGTTTGGTTGCTTATAAATAGAAAAATCATAAAATAGAGCTGACTAATTCGTTACTATTAATAAAAAATTCATTGAAACTCACTGCAAATTATTTCTGATTGCAAAAGTGATACTAGCAAGTTTTACAAATGTTAGAGCATACTTTTTTGCAGTGTGTTAAATGTACTTACATACGTACACGGTTAGAAATCTTGGAATAAGTTTTAATACAGACAAAGTATAACAAAAATTTTTAATTCAAAAAGAATTGAATTTAATACTCCTGAATTGATTACATTTTTTAATATATTTTGTTCTACATTTTAAGACAGTTTAAATATTACAATGATATTTTATACACTTGTAATTAATTCGATACTATTGTGATATTATATTAGGGCTGCCATACGTCCCGGTTTTCCCCGACATGTCCTGGTTTTGAGATGGGTGTCCCTGTGTCCCGGGGCACAGTAAAAAATGTCCCGGTTTTAAGTATTGAAGAAAAAATTAAAAGTGTATTAGTAAAAACTGAACAAATTTTTGTTAATGAGTGCAAATGAATGAAAATGGAATTTTTTTTTACAAAGCTCTGAATCCCAAGAGCGAAAATAAAGTTGTTAAAAATAGTACAATTTTTATTCGTTATTTCAGGCCACAATGAAAATGGAGCAGGTATTTTCACAGAATTTTATAAAAATATTAAAACAAGAAATCATATTCTTGATGAATCAAAAAAGTCTGCAAAATATGATCGGGCCAAACTTGAATTTTGAATAAGTCCAAACAATATTTTTATTTTACCTAACTGACTAAATTGATGTTTCTTTTTTTTTTTTTTGTTATAAGATTTATAAGTGTGTGCCTGTGAGTTATTTTAATTTACGTTTTTTTAATAAACGGCAATTTATAATATTAAAATTGCGTATTTATTTTTTTGTGGAATATAAAAGAAATGTGCAAAATTGTCCCGGTCAAGTGCTGTAGACTTATGGGAGCCCTATATTATGTATAATTTTTAAAACATGTTGTATTTATATTTAAGCAATTTTAAGTTTAATGTTAATAAATTTAAAAAATTGCAACGATATTTTATAACCTTTGGAATAAGTTTGATACTATATTTACTGTTATACCTAACTTTTAATACAAAATCAGTACTAAAAACGAATACAAACTGAGCATTAAATTTCAATACTTCTTTTTTTAAAACTGAATTTCAAACACCGGAGATTTATAGTGAATTCAAAAATGCTAGGAAAATTGTTGTTGCAGAAATAAAATCAGAAAAAACAAAATTTTATTGTGAAAAATTCTCTTCTGCAATTGATAGCAAAAAAACATGGCAGGAAATAAAAAACATTGGAATGGGCAAGTGTAAAGGTAGGAAAAGTGATGATGTTGATGTAGACGATTTAAATATAAAGTTTCTAGATCTTCCAATGCCAGCAATCTCTCATGAATCTTTCGCTTACCCTAACAGCGTGCGAAGTAACAACGTTTTTAATTTTGAATGCGTTGAGCAAACAGATGTTCTCGAGTGTTTTTTAGCTATAAAGTCAAATGCTGTTGGTTTAGACAAAATTCATCCTCAAGGCCCTACTCCCAAAATTACTACCTTTTGTAACACACATTTTTAATTTTATTCTCACTACTTCTATATATCCTTCCACTTGGAAACAGGCAAAAATAATACCGATTCCAAAAACGTGCAACGAATACCGTCCTATAGCCATTTTGTCGTATGTATCAAAAGTTGTAGAGCTAATAATTTATAGACAAATGTGTAAGTTCATTTATAGAAATCATTTAATAGACGAATGTCAATCTGGATTCCGAGTTAAGCGAAGCTGTGTAACAGCACTAGTTGATGTTGTTGAAGACCTTAGAGTAGGTATTGATGAGAACAAAATTAACTTTCTAGTACTCTTAGACCACTGAAAAGCCTTTGATACGGTGGATCATTCTGTGTTGTACAGGGTTGTCCATATTCGAAGCGCCCATCTGGCAACACTGTAACTTTCCGCAGTGATGCCAAATCGACTAATGACATACCGCGTTTGAAGCGTCATTCCAAGCAAATGTTTACAATAGAACAGTACACGCCACGCGAACACTCTAAAATTGTTGAAATTTACATTCAACAAAACAAGTCAATAGTGAAAACTCAACGTGCTTTCAAAAAAATAAATAAAGTGAACGGAAACGGAAAGTGGAACGGTAAACAAACACAATTGCCGTATTTATGCCACTGAAAATCCACAAGAGATTCAAGAGGTACCTCTTCACGATGCAAAAGTCACTGTTTGGTGCGGCGTTTGTGCTAAAATGCTCATTGGGCCGTTCTTTTTCGAAGATGATAATGGCCACAGAGTTACTGTCAATCAGGAGCGTTATCGCGATATGATAAACAATTTTTTCATGCCAATCGTTCGTCGAAAGCGTATCAGGCACTACTGGTTTCAACAAGACGGCGCGCCACCACACACAAGCCGCACTACAATCGATTTTTTGAAGCAATTGTTCCCTGGCCGTTTGATGTCAAAAAATGGTGA
Source organism: Dichetophora obliterata (assembly GCA_963920525.1). NCBI lineage: Eukaryota > Metazoa > Arthropoda > Insecta > Diptera > Sciomyzidae > Dichetophora > Dichetophora obliterata. The sequence goes on along the minus strand of OY986436.1, from coordinate 14,372,059 downwards.
TTTCGATTGGCCGCCAAGATCACCAGATTTAACGCCTCCAGACTTCTTTTTGTGGGGTTATTTGAAATCAAAGGTTTACGTCAACAAGCCAAAGACCCCAGAAGAGCTGAAAACCAACATCCGTCAAGAAATAACCGCCATTCCCATCGAAATGTTGAAGAAAACCATGGAAAATGCTGCAAAACGGGCACAATATGTCGTAGAGGCCAATGGCGACCATTTACGAGATATCATATTCAAGAAATAATGTAAGCAAATCTACTTGAACCCAATTAAATGATATTCATGACGAACAGACAAAAAATTGTGGTTTCTTTGATTTATTTAAAAATAAAATGGGCGCTTCGAATATGGACCTGTATAATAAGCTCGTGAATCTGTTTCATTTTTCCCCGACTGCTGCTAATTTGATATCATCCTATCTATCCAACAGAACACAAGTTCAAATGGCATTGTATCAAAATTCCTACCAAATGACAGAGGTGTTCCTCAGGGTTCTGTGTTAGGTCCTCTGCTCTTCGCTGTATACATAAATTGCCTACTAAAAGTGTTGAAAAATTGTAATATTCAAATGTATGCCGATGATGTCCAATTGTATGTTAGTTGTTCCCGTGAGTCTATCGTCCCTTGTGTTTCGAACCTAAATTATAATCTTCGACGCGTTAACGAATGGGCCACATCAAATGGCCTATGTTTAAAACCCAGAAAAACAAAATGCATTGTCATCTCAAAACAACCAGTAGACTATTCACTCTTCCCAAAAATTAAACTGAACAATTGTGATATTTAATGTGTGGATAGCGTGAAAAACCTAGGTATAATATTTAATAGAACATTGTCGTGGAACACTCATATAGGTAGCACTAACGGTAAAGTGTATGGTATGTTACGTGTTTTATGGACAACTCAATATTTTACGCCCCTTAGAACACGTATCTTACTGGCTAAATCGTACCTTATGCCTACCCTGCTCTATGGGTGTGAAATATTTGCTAACTGTGACAGCTTATTTAAACACAAACTAAATGTTCTCTTCAACAACATTACTCGTTATGTTTATAGCTTAAAACGTAGAGATCATGTCTCCCTGCATGCAAAACGTTTATACAATATGACTCTCGACAATTTACTGAAATTTCGATCACTAATTTTGCTGCACAAGGTGGTTTATACTAGGGAGCCGGTTTATCTGTACAACAGACTCGGGTTTGCAAGATCACGAAGATCAAACGTTATTATACAAATGCGTCATTCTTGTCTGGCATCGGAAAGACAATTTTTTGTGTATTCAATCAGTCTTTGGAACGCTCTACCAACTGATCTAAGAACAATTACCAATGCTGTGCAATTTAAATTTCGATTGAATATTTTTTTCTCCTCATTGCAATAATTGTAAATTGTAAATTTTCTGTTTTTACACAAGCAGAATTGTAATTTAAGCTATCAAGCAATACTTTTATTCGAATTTAAATTCAAATATTACTGTTTTATATAAGCTTTATTATTAAGTTTTTTTATTAGTAACTTGTATAATTAACCCTGTTATCACAAATACTGATGAAATTAGAGGCTAGTGCTTTAATTATAAGACCTCGGTCTTGTTGCATTAGTATGTCAATAAAATATATAAATAAATAAATAAATAAACATTTTAATATTTGGCCAGTATTTAATTTTACTACAATATTGGTGTGGTAATATATGTAAGCCCAAAAGTATTAAAATATTGTCCAAGATTTTTAACATATACTAGGGAAGCCAATCCCAGGATCCCGGACGATTTAAGCCCCTTTAAATTCCGGGATTATCTTTCCGTGATCTCGGGATTTTTAAAAAAAAAATTTTATTACAAATATTCATATAATGCAACCATTCCAATTTAAGTTGATATGAATATAGAATTAGTAAAATCTTTTATTGAGGCTGAAAAAGATTGTTAGAACGATGAGCTTGAATGACTGGAGCAAAAAATTTGCAAAGTTTTAGAACAGTTTGCAACATCGGGAAGTCAGCTATGTATATCAGAATTGTCAGATATTCTCACTCAAGAAATAATTTTGTTTTGTGGTGCAGGTAATCGTGATCGAAACTTACAAATTGCTTGCGATTATCGTGCAACTATTTCCCCAACTAGAATAGAATCAGAACGGTGCTTCTCATAAGCGCGTTTTATTTGTAATAATATCCGAACAAAACTCTCCAATGCAAAATAAGACGCGTTCATCAGCTTAATGTATTACTCAAAAATAATTAGAACAAAAATTTAATTTTGAAAAGTATTTTTCTACCTTAATTGCCTTAAACACGAAAAAAAAACATGAAAAAAGTTTAACAATCATATAATAATAATTAAACTGTTTTTTGTTCTTTAAATTAACCCTCTTAGACTACTTTTTAAAATAATGGGAGAAAATAAGTCGCATTATTTTTTCTAAGGTAAATTATAGCTCCTCAATTCAAAAATAAACTCAGAAATGGTGTAGAAGCTTTCGCTTACCTGTAAGGTGAGAAAATGTGAATAAGTGTCTCAAGGCACTCTTGGAGCATTAAACGGAAAAAAGTCTGTTGCGTATTCGGTTGTCTTACAGAGTATAATTTATAGAGTATAAACATACCTTTGACGAAAAAAATTATGGGTTTGATTAATTTGTTCAATTTCTTTTATATTATCACAGCAAAACGCAATAGGGCACTTCACGATCTTGTTGCATCGTTGCAAATGCAAAATAAACAGCTTTTACAAAAACAAAAAGCATTGAAAAGCTTTTGCTACATATGCTTTTTGTTTTTGTAAAAGCTGTTTATTTTGCATTTGCAACGATGCAACAAGATCGTGAATTGCCCTAATGTGCACCAGCCAGAATTTTATGCACAAAAAACATATGGCTCTTGCAAATCACAATAAAAGTATCATTAAAACTCCTGAGAGCTTTTGGATCTTTTGCATTTAGATTGGTGTGTTTCTTGGGAATAGTTAAAAAATATTCACATGATATTAAAGCTTTTACTTTTGTTGTTATTGCGAATAATATGATAAGTGCCTTAAGACACTCTTACGTGTTAGAGGGTTAATACAATTTGCTAGTCATTAATATAATTTAAGTTTGTGTTTATTTACAATAATGGTGTTCACAATTGTGTGGTATTGTGGTATGGAACTTTAAAAACCAAGTTCGTTGCACATATCATTGGGCTACTTAAAATTACAACACTTTTGGTTTTTAGAGATTTTGTGGTCTCAATACCACGGGGTCTTTTAACTACACTGAAAACAACGCGATTATGAATAACCTTAATGTGTTTTGTTTTTGTTGCTTTTAAAATTAATTAATTTAAATTTCTTAGTTTCAAGTAATAAATAATTAAATATTGTATGAAAAACATTTTGAGTTATTTATTTCTTAAAGTTTTCAATCCTAAACTAATTCCGGGATTTTGGGATTGAGATTTTCAATCCCGATAATCCCGGCATCAAGAAAAGCTTCCGGGATTGGACTCCCTAGTACATGCATAGTCATACGAATCGGCCATTCAAAGACCTTCATTAATAAGTACTGTACAAAAAGACAGCAACAGAACATGTTGACTAATTCTAAAAATTAGATCCTTAAGGAAGTTAACGTAAGTAAAAGGTTTAACTTAAATACTTTTAAATGCACTAACTACCTTTTTTGAGTGCGATATAAACTTAGTACTAAGCATTACGACTGAAAAAATAATCGAAACGCATTAATATTATGCCATATGATGAGCAAAGAGCTCAAATGTGCTCACTTCCGTTATATAAACCCTTTAAATTAAAGACCATTAAAAACTATTTTATATATGAAACCGAAGTGCAGCGATATGCTGACATAGTTATATTCTGCTAGAAATTCAATATATTTCTTATTATCAACTTGCATAAAAAATTTATTTTAAACATTTTAACTAAAAATAATTTGCTTAGTTTGTCTGTTATGACTCTAGAAAATAACTAATTTTTACGGTTTCGATCCGCCGGATTCCACAATCAGCGTGGATAGAAGAAACCCCAAGTAAAATGATTGCGTTCGTTTTACAAAGTAAGGCCATTAGATTTAAACCAAAAAAAAAAAATAAACCAAATAAGCAAAACCGTAATACATTTCTATGAAGAATATCTAATTATTTAATAAATTTCGTTAACTATTATATCAAAATTATATTTTTATCTATTTTTTGCTTAACATACAAATTTTAAGCCCCTATCAATTGATTTTTCTGATCTTCTCAATCGATTTTACTGGTTGTTTGGAACTTCTTATCATTTTTAATATTACTTGTGATATACAGCGTATATTTAATATGTAATGTGTCTTACGATTACAACATATTTATTTAATATATTCCTTGTGTAATTAATATTACAGACAGCTTTGTTTGCAGTGTATGTTTAACCAAACAAGTACACCGTTTACCACATGTTACGCAACTGAAGACCAGTTAAATAATTCCACAAAAGAGCCAAAATCACCGAATAAATACCGCTTTAGCCAGTGGCCGAAGCCACATAATTAAATTTGTCCCAACTCGAGATGGGTTCTAAAATGTTTTTGCTATTGTTGTAGTTGTTTGTATTGTTGTTGTTGTTTGTGTCGTTGTACGCCAGGCGCGGATAGTCGGTAACATGGAAAAGTAAACATTGTGTAATGTATTAAATTTTGTACTAAATCTTAAAGTGATGTACGTAAAATTTCAATTTGGAAAATGCTGCTAAATTAATATGCATGCTAAGCAAGTTCATTAAAGTAGGCCTTAAAGAGTATAAAAAGGCCAAACATTTTAGAAATTTTTTATTAAAGCAGCTGATTGTTTATAGAAAAAATAATAATTAAAATAAATTAATTACCAATAAGAGTCCTTTTCTATGTGCCTGAATGACAAAAGGATATTTTTATGCTTTTCTGATATTCATTATAAGATGAATTTTTGACACAAGTAACGTTTAAAGCATACATTCAATTTATTCTAATTTTTAATTTATTATTCTCAAATTAATGCTTTTAATAACGTTTAGGTAAGATCAAATTGAATTTTCAAAATATTTTTAATATTATTTATGGGCTTTTTTTAGCCATAATTAATGAGTACCATTGCGCCAGCGGAAGTGCAGTAGAATGCTCACGTAAAAGAGTGGAAGGGGAGGAATATTTCTGTGCAAAGACATGAGTACTTAAATAGCTCAATTTAATAGTAGTTGCCGATATCTATTATTATCTTTTGTCTTCTTTACTTCAAAAGTTTGAATGTTTTGGATTTTCTTATTGCGTACTTTTAGGCTGACTTCAACTGCATGCCTAAGGTGACCATCTGTTCCAAAATAACCGACACACACTTCCCTATAGGAAAATAAACTAATTTAAAAGTAGTTGAAAAAGTAGTTTTTTGTCAACCAAAACTAGTTGAAATTCTGACTTTTTTCCATAAAACGAACCAACATATTTTGCATAGTGATGTCCTCTAATTAAGTCAATTGACTTTCGTCTGCATATGTTTTCAACTACTTGTTAAATTAGTTGAATTTAAATAATTTTTTAACTACTTTAAAATAAATCAATAGAAAACTGCATATTTTTCAACTGTTTGTTAAGTTAGTTGAATTTAAATTATTTTTTTAATTACTTTCAAATAAATCAATTGCAAACCGCATATATTTTCAAAAATTTGTTACATTAGTTACATTTAAATTATTTTTTTTATTTTTTACTTTAAAATAATTCAATTGAAAATCGCATATATTTTCAACTACTTGTTAAATTTCAGTTATTTTTTTAACTACTTTTAAATAAATCAGTTGAAAACTAGTTAATATTTCACAGACTGAAAATAAATTTAAAAGCATAAAAATTTTAAATTCCTATACATCAAAGAGATCATTTATTTTATTGTTTTAAAAAAAAATACATAAATTCATAGTAGTAAAGCCTTAAGTTAAAAATATTTGATGAAATAGCATGGTTAAATATATATAAACTTGTAATCTAATAAAAATTTGCAATAGAAACAGGTCAAAATCAGAGTAGTCGCCGCCTTAATATAATTCAAAGTAGTTCTTAAGCCACTTGTTTTTAAGTATTTTTTCATTAGCTTCATAAAAAGAGTGTTTAAATATTAAGGGCCGATGTTGAATGTGAACCATACCTAAACGTCAATTTTTTTCTGCATTTCATTTGACGTTTCTCAATTTCAGACTAATTTAATTTAAACCATGGAAAGATACACAATCGAGCAACGCGTAAAAGTTATTCAGGTTTATTATGAAAATGGACGTTTAAATCAAAATGCATATCGTGCACTTCGTGATTTTTTTCGGTCAATTTAATCGTACAAATATTAGCGCAATGCACCACAGAGGCAATGAGATTTTAAGTGTCATTTTCTCAGTTTTTTCCAATTTCATATTTTTATGTTGGTTGTTGTATTTTTGCTTTACTTTAGTCTTTATGATTATGTTATTATTATGTAGTCCAACAGTCTGGTAACTGAAGTTGTTTTTAGATTTTTGCTGATATATTTTCAGCCTGTTTCTGTTTGGTCGTGCTCTACCATTTGATTAAAGTTTTTTCTAAATGACCTTGATATTATCATATAAAATCATGTCATATCAAGTCATATAAAACCAACATAATAAATAACAAGGTCATTTAGAAAAAACCTTAATTTGACTTTTTGTAAGAAAACCAATTGTTTTGGAAAATTCAAAAAAATTTTATTTATAAAACTATGAAGGTGTATGTTAAAATATAATTTTGTGTATGTTAAAATTTTTTATAAGTAATATGTTTATACTTTTTCACAATTGACGTTTGCGGTCTGTAAAAAATCAGTGGTTAAAAGTTAGAACATGATTTTTTTACCTATAAAAAATTTCAAGGAAATAATAAAAGCTTCATGGAACTTACTCCGATTTAAAAAATAAGTATGTACTTTAGAGTTTCTCTAATTTTTGAAATCCCAATCTGTGCCATCTAGTTTTCAATTCAGTCTATGAGAAAAATCTGAACCCCGATTTCAGTACCAATATTAAATAGTATATAAAAAATTCTTTGGGTATACTTTTTTTGGTCTAAAACAATTTTGGCATACCCCGAAATGCATTTTTGTGCATATTTAAGCAACTTTTGCACTGGAGACCCACTTATGCTTGATTTAAAAAGAAAACTAAGCTTATCAAGCAATTTCTTACATATAAAAAATATAAAAAAGTACATATAAAAAAAATTGGTTTATAGTAATCTTGATTCACAATCTTCGCACAAAATCCAAGTAGCCTTTAATAATGTGACAAGATATGTGTTTGGCTTAAGGCGCTTTGACCATGTATCCCAAATAAGTAAAGAAATTTTGGGATGTAGCATTATTAACTATTTAAACGCAAGAAATTGTTTGTTTTTGCATAAATTAATACATAATAGGACTCCATCTTACCTCTATACTAAACTACGCTTCAGTATTTCAAACCGAATTGGCAACCTCATTATACCGAGATTTAATAATTTAAATTCAAAACGGCTATTTTTCGTCAACGCCATTAAACTTTGGAATTCATTACCGGTTAGCATAAAAGCTACTGTTAGTGCGAATAACTTTAGGCTTTCTTTAATGTCATACTATTCAAACATCTAACTATTACTACTATTTATTAATTATCTTACAACACTTATCACTTTATTGTTTTATTTCATGTTAACTACTGTTTTTCTTTATTCCTTATGTAATTGCTTAAATTCAAATTTAATCCAACCAAAATTTAATTCATTCATAAAACTTATTATACATTGCTAGTATTTGCTAGCTTTTTTTATATAGTTTTTGTTTTATATTTTTATCTTATATATATATATGTGATTTGTTGATTATGTATATTATTCGTTGTACTATAAAAGATGTTACTTTATCTTATTGTACTAACAAGTGTCAAATACATAAATACAAATACAAATACAAAATAAAAACATGGAATGGCAAAATGTCATCCCATTTGACCAAACCTGTAAAAATATTTGACGGCTTTTTTCAAATTGAATCTACTTGTTATTTTGTAAAAATGCACAAAAATGCGTTTCGGGGGACGCCAAATTGATTCAGATCAAAAAAGAGCATACCAATCGAAAGGATATTTTGTATACTATTTACTTTTTTCCGGAATCGGAGGTCAGATTTTCGATACACTCGTCCTTACATCCAATAAGGATCCTAGAAATACAAACACATATGGGAATTTTATTTTGCAAATTTAAAAAATTGTTCAAGAGAACTGATATAAATAAAAAAATTGCCTGATAATATCACTCTCAATATTTATACATTTTATTCTATTTTTTAAATAAATTGTCTTAAATTTTCCAATCGCTTCTAAGCCGGATCTCACTGAAATAATCTTACAACATAATTAAGATAGTTCACAACAAACCAAAAAGTGTTAGAAAAAGATGGATCTAACTAAGAATACGCATTAAACTCAAAGAATTTCTTGAGTAACCAGCAAAAACATTAATATATCAACTCAGTTTAAGCAGAAAATGTTTATAATATAGCTTTATGGAAAAGATTCTACATGGTTGCAAAATTTAAAATAAATATATATGTACTTATATAAAGAATTTGTTGTTTTGCGAAAACATGTGGTCACCTTAAGCATGTCGCTTATCAGTAGACTTTAATTTTTTGAAGCATTTGACTATTTCCACTATCGATTGCATACTGTTAGGCCTATTTTATCAGCGCTTGACCACTCACTCCAACTACTATTTGCTCCATAAAATTTCATTGAGTAGCATTTATCAAAGCCTACAAAATGCTGCAGTCGACAATAAATATTGCTGAATTTTATTGTTGCTTATTTTATTGCACTCTTTTATTGTTATTATTGTTCTTTCAACTAGTTAAGCTGCATATTTGTGTTTCGGAATCAGAGAGAGGAGGGTAGAAAAAACTTTTTTATTGACTACTTTTGGGCGCAAATATAAAGATAAAGTCAGTGCAAGCGTGTATGAAGTGCGTAGCGGAAACTGATTATTTTTTCGAAAATGACTAAAAACGTGCCTTCAACGGTAGCTTCAATGTGCTGGAATGTAGATAGATTCAGGACAAAATTGGTTTTTGTAGTATGAGTTTTTTTTTAAGGCTGCAACTTATGTAAGTAGCCGTTGCAGCAATTTCTTTTTTATTACTTTAAAAAATTTTTAAATTGATAAACGAAATTTGTCTCTTTATTCAAAATGTCGATAATAATAGGTTAAAAATTTCCAACAATCAATTTTACCAGCATTCTATTTTAGAATAACTGATTTGTAAGTGGTTAAATGTTAGATATTAGTTTTCTTATTGCATTTCGGATTCTATCAAATCATTTTAATGACGTCAATAAACTCACACACACACAACCCACACACAAAAGCACAAACACCACCACTACGCAACCACGATGCACTCATTAATAATGCATAATTTTTATTGAAAACTAAGGCAAATATTTTTCGATTACAAATATTTTCAACAAACATGCTGCTACGCAACGAACGACTGACTGGCTGCAGTTCACTATTCAGCACAGCAGGTTCAGTGTTGCCAGCAACTATTGACGCAAAATCAATTATGTGCAAAATTTGGCGGGTAAAAGTTTTGGACTAGCAAACAATAAACACGTATGCATTTTTAATACATGCATAACACTTTCCTACTCACACACTCATGCTCATCACAGCCACTTGCACTCATCCAAATAAAATATTTAAAGTCACAGTATTATTACACTGGGCGACAAACCAAATGTGCTTCGTAGTCACTTTAAATTTTTTTTTATAGTAATCTCATAACAAAAGAAAAAACAATTTTTTAATACGATTTTTGAAAAGATTTCCGTACATTTTTGATTACAACTCAAGAACAGATCTTTCGATTTGTTTGATAAATATTGCAAAATTGTATAATAGAATTTTTAAAATTTAATTACTAGCAAATAATGTTCCAACACATTGTTTCAATTTTGCGTTGTATTGGAGTAAGCTGGAATGGAAATACCATTTGGAATAGTAACGTCTATGACTTCTCGCCTGCTGTGAGTAACATAAGTTCGCTCATTCTCAACGTTACATACACATAAATTACTTTTGAGTAAATAGCCAAACAAGAACTCACCTCTTTCATTGACGTCTGTGCTTCCCCAAACTGTGTGATGCGTGTTCGCGTCGGCTTCGTTACCAGGCTACGCTACTCCCATTCCTCCTAGGTGGCAAGATGCAACAGATTACCAGCCGGTGGTGGCTCGGGATGAGCTAGGCACGCCGACGTAACCTAGCAGCTGCACGATCCTAGCTCAAGACTAACTGCCACTAAATCTTGATCAGTGATATTGTATAAAATAAACAGAGTTAACACTTTCGCTAGTATACACGATCTGGAAGTACCTACGCCACTAGCGAAGAACAATTCATAAATGCCCGCCTTCAAGCCACACACATTGTCTCCATGAGTCCAAGACTCTTGAATTAGGACTTCATCTTCTCTGCCTCTACTAAGGTGGCTTAATAGTATGGCGCTGGCTGCCTCTGAGTGGTGTAGGTTGATTTCTAACAACCTATCTAGCTCGGAGTTTACTCTCCTTGAACTCTGTTATGGTATAGTCTCTAACATTAAACCCGTCAGAGGACCTTCGGGGAATCTGCCTGTCCCAAGCCAGGAATAGAAGTGGTGAGGATTTGATATTGGATCTCATAATGAGTTCATTCTTGAGGCACGGCTGTTGAATGTTCATCTGATATTCTGTAAAAGAAAAAGGTTTACCTTAAGCCTTGGTTGTTGCTGCCAAATTCTTGGAGAGAGCACGGTTTTGATATTAAGTTATCATAATACCGTCATCTGTAATATGCTTTCGATGGACGATCAATCCAACATAACTTGAAGAGCGGGGACAGTCATCCATCAATGATGAGGAAACCTGATCTATCGTTGTTCTGCAGACGTTATCTTAGAATAAAGGTCATTATGAAGGAAACATTTAATCTTTTGACCGTTGTATAAGTTAATTGGTATACAACGGCTCATGCTTCCTAGTTTTCTGAAAGAGGCTTTTTATAAAGTCTTATTTAGGATAACGACGTCGCATAAGTAGGATTGTCGTTTACCCGGTTTTACTGAGAAACCAATGATTATTTTTTAACCTAGTCATATACAATTCTTGTGGCTGAAGGTGTCACAGTCAAATATAAATGTTCTAAGAACTTTTGGTCTGTAGGACGGGATGTTGAAGAGCCTTTTCAGGTGGAGCCTTGAGCCCAGGTGTTGACTGTCGTTTGGGTTAGGCCCACGTGGGGTATTCATAACGCTCTGGCTGTGGTTAGGCCAGAAAGGCCGGTGTGAGTTACACTTAAGTTGAACTCGGGCTGGTGATTCCCTTAAATTACTAAGAGAATGATGGTAGATTGAACCTCGCTAATTTCAAACAGTAAATGTTAGGAAGGTAAGCAACTACAGGATCAATATACTGTTAACTTTGGAATTTGAGTACAGGCGACGGGGAAACCTAAATAGTCTGAGTTGTGTCCACTGAGATTGAGGAACCTGATGATATGATGATTTGAGGCCTATGAAGTTTCTGCCCTAGTCTTTCATGTCAGAGAGTGATGACCTCTGATATGATGTAGATGATTATTGCGGAATAAAAATAATGGGTTAATTACTGGTATTGACTACTGAGATAGCCCAAGGTAATTAAAATAACCAAGTCATGTATAAATTCAAGTAGCTGAAAGTGTTACGGTCATGAATTGCGTCAATCTGACGACAAAGGTTCTGTTGCATGTTATTAGGGGAACTTTTCAAAAGTGGTCTTTCTTTAATTCCGAAGGGGCGTTGGCCGACGCTTCATATTTGTCCCAAGCTTTGGAGCACCGTTGAATTTAGCCTTCGCAGCAGGGGTCAACGTTAAAAGCATAGTGGCTTTCTGTCTCTAACATCCTTAACGCTCCAGAGTACCTTCGGGATGTCTGCCTGTCCAAAGCCAGGGTTCTTATCACGTAAATTTTCAAACGATACTATCCCATATTCAACTATTATTGCGCCAAGTAATCGTTTTTACGATATCATTTAAGAGTTGTTTGTAACACATGAAACTAGCATATCATACGTCATGTTATAGTATTGTTGAAACGATATCATCAAACAATTTTCGTCATATGTGATGAGAACCAGGAAAAAATGTGACGGTTGAATTTTAGCACAGCCATTGAATTAATCTCAAAATGAGTTCATTCTTGAGACACGCCTCTTAAATAATTCTTCTGATTTCTGTAAAACAAAAGGTCCACCTTGAACCTTGGGTATTGGTGCCAAATCAAGGACTTCTGTAAAACATATATAATTGGTATGCTTTTGATGGACGATCAAGCCAATATAACCTGAAGTACGGGGGCAGTTATCCATCAAGACGAGGAGACCTAATCTATCGTTGGCTGCAGACCCTTTGTTTTAGAATTAGGGTGCTATGTAAGAGACATAGTAATCTTTGACCTAGTATAGTGCCAAGATATAATACGGCACGCATCCTAGTTTTCCGGAAAAGGATTTTAAGAATCCTTAATTAAGCTAACGAAACTGCGTTCACTTAATTGTTGTTCTCTTGCGGTATTAAATTATCGGGAAACTAATGATTATTTTAACCTATACATGAACAATTTTAGTGACTTAAGGTGTCACAGTCAAATATAAATTTTCTAAGAAATTTTGGTTCTTAGAAATGGAAACTTTTGCCCAGATATTGACTGTCATGGGCTGTGGTCTTTCGGGTTTTCAATCGCACTGGCTGTGCTTGGATACCAGAAATGTAGCTGAAACATTTAGTTTCTGTTCTGATAACGAACATCATAGCGTTGGTTCTAAGAGTATAACTGTTCTTTGATGGTATTAACGAAGTAATTGTAAAAGTTCTGCCTGACATGATGACACTAAGGATAATTAAAAAAAGGTATTTTAACAAAAGCTTTATTACTTTGTAGGTACTTAACATTGAAGCTTGAATTTCTCAAAAATGGGCCGAAGGATTAAAAAAACGGTACACTCCATTAAATTCAGAGTCCTCGAGTTATGATCACCTACATTGTTATCCTACATATGTCCCAGCTTGTCTGTTATTTGGACATGCCCAATGTAATCAATAAACGTATGTATGTAATTATTTAGTTTATTCAATGATTCTTACAACACCTTCACACTAATTAATTCTAACAACAAAAACACCAACAGCAATTCAAACATAAATCACTGGCATACAATTAAAATTAATTTGTCACCATTTGATGTAAATCCCAAATGAGAGAAGCATACAAAATAAACAGCAACAACACTCAAACATCGGCAAATACAAATAACAATGTTGACAACAACACCAACAACAAAAACAAAGACAACCACAACAACAATAACGACAACGACAATAATGGACTTTAACTAATCTATGCTGAAGTAAATTAAGCAGTTTAATTTATTTTACTCGCTCTTCCCTAAAACTATGCAATGGAAAATTAACATTTCAGTTAAAGTAGACAGCAAAACAGTTGCAATGACATCAAAAACCAAGCCAAACAAGGGCGACAACAATTGTCGATAAAAGCAAATAAATAAATAAGAACAAAAACATCAACAACTTCAATAAAAATAACAACAACTTCAAACTATTTGAAATTAACTGTTAAGCACACAAAAAGTTGACCGCAATTAAGAGTCGAACAGCATTAAAACAACAACAACAACAACAGCAAACAAGACCAACAACTAAATGCATTAGACAATTATACAACTTTTGGCAATAAATGCCGTAATCGAATAATTGTAAGTATTGCCAACAACTAAAACAATAACAAAAACTACAACGACAATAGCTGCAACATAAACAATTATCGATTAAATTGTTTGCAATAAAGTGTAAGAGAGAAAATACCAATAAAATTCCTAGAGCAATAGCGTTATGATGAATATCAATGTCATAAAAATCCTTAAAATACGCCACAAGAAAAAAATAAAAAAATAAAAACGCAATGCAAAAAGGTATGCTAGAATATTTTTGTTATCGTCAACTTGACGCAATTCACTGCAAATCGATGGCAAATACAATGCATAAAGCAGACGTGGCACATTTTGACAACAACAAAATATAGTGAAACAACAACAACAACTACCAGAACAATCCACCATGGGCACCGTGCACACATAAACTGAACACAGTTTGGTCAAGTGCTGGCAATATCTGGCTCACAAGCAAACAAATCATTCGCATAACCAAAGCAATACAACAACAAATCAAATCAAATGAACAGTGCGCGAGGGCAAAACGGAAATCAAACTATGTGAGGTGGGGTATTTTGCAGTGCCGAAAGGAAAATATATACTTCAACGTATATATTGCATTTATACATAGTTGCTTGTTTGTTTGTTTGCGGGCTTTAGTGCATCTCTAGAGAAATTATTGCATATTTGTAAAACATGAGCACAAAGTTTTAAAGAATATATAAATAATATATTTGTATATATGTATGTCTTTAAGAAAAAGTGTAATGTAGCTTTACACTTTTGACTGTGAGCGAGAGTCAATAAAAAATATTGTATTTAACAGATTTTTTTCTTTCAAATTTTAAAAATATTACCATATACTAATGATTCAATTACACTGTGCGGCAAGGACATCTGCATTTAATAATTTCAACGTTTTTCACTTAATTAAAATATGAGGAATCTCATGATAACATCCAATTTGCCACTTTACCGAAGGCTTTAGTGCAAATTTTTTTTTTTAATTAGTCCAGATGTGCACTCCTTTGCATGTTGAGAACTCTTGAACCGTTAGGATTCTTATTTTGCTTTCTTCAGCAAAGTTATTTCTATTATTCTTGCCAACAACTGTGTTGAACAAATATATAACGAAAAATCGTTTGAAATTATCTTTAAACCTTTAATAAGCGACATATGTCTTGCCCGCTTTCAACGCTTCAAAGCAAAAAAATGTTACTCATACGCAATGTTGTTCGACTTTTTTTCGTTTGACTTTTTGTAAGAATCACTCGATAAGACCCACTGGAAGCGATTTTTTATATTCATTTATTTAGCAAAGTTGTTGGCCAGACTTATAGTGCGTTGGTTGTAAAAAATGTAAAAACAGCAAAAAATAATTATTATGGAAATAAGTTTGGTGCAGCTGTAGGTAGTAAGCAAAAATGGCGAGAAATACGTAGTATTGGTATTGGGAACAAAAACGTTGGTGGATGCGTCAATGGTAATGTTGAGGAACTAAATAAAAAGTTCGTTGATGTTCCTGTGCTTTCCGTAGAAGTAAATACATATTTAAATGCCACTAACTCATATGATACAAATCATAATTTTAGTTTCACATGTGTAAGTCAAGCCGACGTTTTAAAAAGTAGTCTATCAATCAAGTCGAATGCTGTTGGATGTGACAAAATCAACCCTATTTTTTTAAAAATTCTACTTCTTTTTATACTTCCATATGTAACATACGTTTTTAATACGATTCTCACTACATCTGTTTTTCCGGAGTGCTGGAAAAAGGCAAAAATTGTTCCCATACCGAAATCTCAGGCTGAGTTCCGCCCAATCGCTATCCTCCCCTTTCTTTCGAAATCTTTAGAACAAATCATGTGTCATCAAATCAATGCACACATACATAAATACAACCTCTTAACTGACAGACAATCAGGTTTCAGAGCCAAACGAAGTTGTACAACTGCTCTTATCGATGTTTGTGAGGATCTGCGAGTTAGCCTGGATGACAATGAGGTTAGCTTTTTAGTTCTTTTGGACCATTCCAAGGCATTTGACCTTATCATAACCTTATCTCGTCGTACTTATCACATAGGTCGCAAACGGTCTTTAATAGTGTTTCGTCAGCATTTCTTCCAATTAGGAGAGGTGTACCTCAAGGGTCAGTTTTGGGCCCTCTCTTTTTTTGTATGTACATCAATGATCTGCCGGGTGTCTTGAATAATTGTAGAATACATATGTACACCGATGATGTACAGTTGTAGGGTTCTACTAAAAAAGATAACATGCACAATTTCACCTTGCACCTAAGTAATGTCCTTGATAAAGTTGGTAATTGGGCGCATAATAATGGCTTAAGCCTTAATCCTAGGAAATCCAAATGCCTTGTGATTTCAAAGAAGATTTTTGATATTTCAACAGTCCCACAACTCACACTGAATGGATCCAGTATTGAATATGTTGATACTTTGAAAAATTTAGGTGTAACATTTAATAGAACCCTAACCTGGCATAATCACATCAATAACACTTTTGGAAAGGTGTATGGTATGCTTCGCTCGCTCTGGATAACCCAGTACTTTACGCCGCTCAATATTCGTGTTCTACTTGCTAAAACTTACCTTGTCCCAACGTTGCTTTATGGCTGTGAAATTTTTTCCAGCAGTGACAGTTCTGATAAACGAAAATTAAACGTTTTAAACAATAATATTGCCCGATATGTATATGGACTAAAACGTAGAGATCATGTTTCACTATATGCTAAAAAGCTATATAATATGACTTTTGACAGCATATTAAACTACCGCACACTCTTGTTCTTGCATAAGATTATTAATACTCATGAACCTAATTATTTGTACTCAAGATTAACTTTTTCTCACTGTAATCGCGCACACAAAATTAATAATCCGCGGCATACGTGTCTAACGTCTGAAAGACAATTTTATGTACAATCTATTCGTCTTTGAAATGTACTTCCTAATAGTTTAAGAAGTTGTAGTAACGCAGTGCAGTTCAAAAATATGTTAAACGTATATATGTTATAACTTTCTTTTTTACCTAGTTCATAAATTTAGGTTTTGCCTGTATTATTAAAATAAAATAATATACATATTTAAATTTAAATTTAATATTGTAATTTTAGTTAATATTGCCTCTTCTATGTTTTTTTTTTTTTGTTTTAAAATGCTTATCGTTTATTATATTATAAGTTCATAATGTAATGTAATTTTAAGATCAATATAATGTGTTTTGTACTTTTTCACTGCTGATACTGTTCATAAGATTACTTGAGTCTTGTTGTACTAGTAAAACTCAAAATAATTTCATAAATAAATAAAAAAAAAATAAAAGAACTTTGAAAAGAATAATTTTTGATATATCTTAAAAAAGAAAATTTTGTTCTAAAACGTTCGGTAAAGTGGTAAAATAAATGTCACCACGAGACTCCTTATACTAAAATCGAGAAAAACGTTTAAGTTATCAAATACAGAGAAAAAATATACAAAAAAGCGAACAGTGTTATACATAAGGTTAAGTAACCATGAAATTTTTCTCATACAACAACAAAACTTGGATCGAAAAATGTAGGAGTAAAACATAAAAGATAAGTAAACAATCAAGTTAAAATTTCTGACTAAAAGTCAAACTGTTGAATTTTATATTAAATTTGTGTTTAAAATAGTTTTTAAAAAATATTCTTGGAGTTTGAGTTTTTGTTACCACTTTGGAACAAGGGAACTGTTGGAACAAGGCAAACGTTTTATTTTTTAAAATGCCCAGTGACCTTTTTAAACAAAAACGCTGGATGGATGGAATTTAGATCGGCGAATGTCAAAGTAAAAGATAACAACACCTAATAGCTGTTTTTGACATTCGCCTACAGGTATGCACCAGATATATTTATACGATTACTTATGATTTGTCATGTTAGCTTTGGTAACTCCAAATTATTTTTCGGGAAAAAGTTTAGAAATAAAAATTTTAAGCTAAATAATGTTTTATGGAAACATTTTCAAAATGTCCAACTGTTTTATTGAAACCGTTTTTTTACTAAAATTAGCCAGAAAAGACTAAACATTAACTATGCTGATGTACAACATTTGAGAAAAGTCAAAAATTTTTATTAAAGGAGGTTTTAGGCAACCAATTTTTTTGAAAATAGATTTTCTTGAAATTGATTATTGTTATAAACTATTCAAGAATATGTCAAAAAAATACATAATAATACATAACTCTACAGTAGACCGACCCAAAAAAGCGAAGGGCTTTTTTTAAGGAATGTTGAAAAAAAGCTTCAATGTCATCTCAAAAGCACTTACTGAAATTTTTTTCCCAAAATATTAACCCTTAGGCACTGCTTGTCTCCAATTTTTGAAAATTTTCGCCACGAATAAAATTGTTTTTCAAAAATATATCAATAGATATATTCGATGATCGATGGTTCATCTTATGATCTTACTCTATGTATTCGAAGTCGCTAAACACGATTGGACTATTTTTGGTTTTGTCCAATCAAGGTTTCTATTAGAATTAAAGCAAAGACACGAAATTGACAAAAGAAAAAATGATGAATTTTCACATTCAATGCTTGACAGTAAGAGGCTGAAATTTTTTCGACCAATCCAAATAAGCCAGATTTTAGACCCATGAAAAAAAAATTATAATCATGGAAACCTTGTTAATTTGAACCTTTATTTTTCAAGATATGATTTAAATGCTGAAAAAGAAAGTTCAAAAAAAGGAAGTTTTTCGTCCGATTGGATCCATACGCCTTTAAAAGTTTCTGAAAATTATTTTTGACTAGTTCAAAGCAGTGATGCAGCAAAGTCGTCGAACCTGACGGACGCGAAATTTCGGTCTGTGTCTTCATAATTCTTCTGAATAATAATGAGTGGGCTCAAGAATAGTCATCACAAAAACCATGAAAAACTGCGGCTGCTTGAGTGTCCAAGACAAGATATTTCTGGAATTTCGAACAAGGCAGTACTGCAGAACCTTCATTATTACATTAGATTAGGACAGACAGTATTAAAGCTTTTGAATTTGTTCAACTTTCAAATTGTTCAATTTCAAATTCAACCCTAGTTAAATTTGTATCGAAAATTCATTAACACTTCACGTTATATGCCATAAGTTCTGAACCTTTCAAGAGCATACCCTCATTTTATATTTTTGGAAAGGTAATGGAACGTAAAAAAAATTAATATTAGAAAAATGAAAAAAAAAAAATATAGCAGCTTGTTGTTGTGATGACTATTCTTGAGGTCACTCATTATTATTCAGATGAATAATGAAGACACAGACTGAAATTTTGCGTCCGTTCGATTTGACGTCTTTGCAGCATCACTGCTTTGAACTAGTCAGAAATAATTTTCAGAAACTTTTAATGACATATGGATCCAATCGGCCGCAATATTTCCTTTTTTTGAACTTTCGTTTTAGCATTTAGATCATATCTTGAAAAAGAAAGGCTTCAAAATAACAAGGTTTCAATGATTATAATCTCTTTTCATGAGTCTAAAATCTGGCTTATTTGGGTTGGTCGAAAAAAATTTCAGCCTCTTACTGTCAAGCATTGAATGTGAAAATTCATAATTTTTTTTGTCAATTTTGTGTCTTTGCTTTAATTTTAATAGAAACCTTGATCGGACAAAACCAAAAATAGTCCCATCGTGTTCAACGACTTCGAATACATATACAGTAATTATCGCTTATAACCATAACCTCTATTTGCTTGTTTTTGCTGCTTTTAAGCGGGAAAGCATATATGAAAACTCGGTTATATGCATCCACGGTGCTTATATTAAAACTTGGTTACATGCCTCCATGAAGCATATATACAAATTGGAATATTGTTTCAATAAAAATTGTCTTATGAATTGGTTTAATTTTGAATTATTTTTATTTAGAAATTACATTTTATCAAATAAGCGTTTTTAAAAAATAAAAAATAGGTTAAATAAAATTAAATTGCCGCTTCTAGCAGTCTTTTTAAAAAATGTAAACAGAATAAGTTTTAATAAAACAAAGTCTTGAGTTTTCAAAAAAATATACATAAAAAATATGTTAAAAAAAATTTAAATTTAAGAACAGCCAGGCTCGTATTACATAAAACTTCACATAATTTTTAAAGTCCTTTCAATCTTGAAAAAAGTCAGTTATATTATTTTGTACATTTCAGCATTTTTGGCACATATGTTCTTCTATCTTATTTAATTTTTCTCAACTTCTTCACAATTGAAATTTTTTGTTTGAGTGATAAGGTTAAATTTTTTATTTTTGTTCATTTTATAACTGCACAGGAAACACATAAGAAACTTTGACACTTTCAAAGGCAGTGATGGGCTATTTCATATTTGACAGCTTAATAGAGATGCGAAATTTATAATCGGAATTTTTATGACATTTTAGTAGGGCTGCATATAACCGGTTAGTTTTCTATGACTTTGCTTTTAAAAAATTCCTAATTTTGATGCATATAAAAGAGAAGTTCATATAAGCGAAATGCTTATAAGCGAAAAAATTCTGGCTATTTTAAATGACAAAGTTAAATATCTCAAGTTCGAATGTATATAAGCGGGATATGCTTATATAAGCCATCGATATATTTTTGAAAAATAACTTTATTTATGTGGCGAAAATTTTCGAAAATTGGAGACTAAGCAGTGCTATGGGTTACTATTTTGGGACAAAAATTACAGTAATCAGAGATTTCGTTGAAGCTATTTTTCATCATGCCTTATAAATAAAAAACCCTTCGCTTTTTTGGGTCGGTCTACTCTACAGCGCTTAAACCCGAAGCGCCAGAGTAGCTTTAGCTAAGCACAGAAACTTTAAACGGGTTTTTCTCCAAACATAACTTTTCAAAACGGTCCACACTACTGCAAACGAAATAATTGACCAATTTAAATTATTTTTTTTTTTAATCTGTTTGTATTATAATTCAACAAATCTTTTACCAAAATTAGCGTTTTTAAAAAATTTGTCTAGTTTTTACAAACGCCGAAGATATGTGTTTCATAATAGGGAGATGGGTTTGATTAGGTTAAAGTTGCTTTCTCTTTTCCGAGACACACGTAGGCCAATGAGGACCATTGTAATATCATGGGGATTTCCCTATTCCATTTCTATTTAAACTAGTGTAAGCTGTTTACAGAACTGTGGATTCTCATGGGGGGTGGGTTTACTGAAGCAAAAAACATACAAAATTTGATTCAATCGCTTCATTTTGAGCAAGTATTTATTTAAGTAAAATAACGAAAACAGATATTTTAAAAAGAAGAGATATGTATACATTAACTCGCCTCACGAAAAAAAGTTGTTCGGGGCAGGACGACAAGTTTTTATTTAATTAAAATAACGAAAGCAGACATTTTAAAAAGAAGAGATATGTATACATAAATTCGCCTCACGAAAAAAAAAAGTTGTTCGGGGCAGTTTCTCAAAATAATCCTTGGTTTATATTATAATGATTCCCCAAAAATTTCGACTTTAGCGAAAACCATTCTTGAGCTGCAATGGATTGAAATAACCTTTAAAAATCAATTTTTTATAAAAATATTGGCTAAAAATATATATCCGAAATAAGATTTTTTTGAAAGAGTTCGCCCAATCTGCATCAAAAAATTTTTCAATTTTTGCATTTGAACCAGAGCTGTAAAAGAATGCAATCATTTGTGATTTTAAATCATGTGATTTATATTCAAAATGAATGCAATCATTTTTTCATATATTTGGTTGGAAATTATTGACTGCATTCACGATATTTCATTCATTTATTTAAATCATTGAAAACAGTCACTGTAATCTCAATAATATAATGTTTTAAAATATCAGTGTGAAATAAGTAAGATATTTTTTATTAAACAGTGTGTTTTAATCAATGCTTCAATCCGGCTTCGATTAAGTCCTTGGGACATGATGAGAAAAAAATTTTACAGCGGGGGTCCATGTTCTTCCGTAACATATCCCATTATCAAAAGTATTGATATCTCTGTTCATAGACGAATATTATTTGTTTAACAGTTTATCTTTGTTACTTGCAAGCAAAATTAATTTTTTAAGAGCTTTTTTTAACTTTATTTTGTTATTTATTTTTTGGTTCGCTCTCGCGGTCTTTCACACATTCAGCCTACTCTTTTAATTTTTCAATTCCTTATATGCGGTTAAGAATCTTGGAATAAAGTTTTAAAATTTAAACTTTCAAAAATACTAACCTATTACTAACATTTTTCTGTACTAAAGTTTAAACCAAAGAAATATTGCAATGCTGAAACTCAATATTAGGCTATTCGGTTCATATGCATGTTTATTTCTTTTGTTTCGTTAGCGCAATAGCCCAGTCAGCCCAGTGGTTAACGTAGTAATAAACACGCAGTAGAATTAAATTGTCGTGAAAATATGTTGCTCAGAAACATGTTGCGATAATTTCACGCAGCGGAACAGAGTACTGCTCTGACGAAAATGTTATGAAAATTTGCACGCCTTAAAAAAATTTGAGTTTTGTCATTTTAAACAAAATATTTTAAATTAAATAAAAAAAATAAACAAAAAATTAATGCATTCATTTGTGATTTAAAATCATTTAATTCCCAATCAATGATTTAAATATTGATTGCATTCATTTTTTCCAATCATAGATTGTGATTTAAAATTTAATGTATTCTTTTGATTGTATTTTGAAAATTGATTGTATTCTTTTTTTTAAATCATTGAATGGGACTTGAAGTTTCAAATCACAATCAATGATTTGTAAAAAAGAATGCAATCATTTTTTCAAATCATTGATTGAGATTTTAAATTTTAAATCACAATCAATGATTTGAAAAAATGAATGCAATCAATTCTTCAAATCATTGATTGGGAATTAAATGATTTTAAATCACAAATGAATGCATTCTTTTACAGCTCGGATTGAACTAAAAATAATAATGTTTTTCGTGCACTTTCATGATTTTTTTTTAAGTTATTTCACTAAAGTTCAAAAAACTTAATTATTCTTAATGATATCCTCAATGTTCAGAATTGCTGGTAAGAATTGCTTAAACTGAAAATAATTAGAACAAAAATATTAATTATAAAATAAACACCTACTGAAAAGATATTGCAAGAAATTAATAAAAAATTTATAAAGCTATTTTAATTTTTAAAGTTTTTATATGGAAATAAAATAAAAAATATCAAAAGTATGCATGATGAATAGGATACTCTTTAATCCGAATTCGGTCATTTATAATTTCCTGATGCAGATTGGAAGAGATTTTTTAGCCTATAATTTCTGATTGTTTGTTTTCTAAAGCAATTACGCCAGCCAATATTTTTACAAAAAAAAAATCTATTTTTAGAAGTTATTTCAAACCATTTCAGCTCACGTTTGGTTATCTGTAGAATCAAAATATTTGGGGAATCATCATAACATAAGTCAAGGTTTATTTTGAGAGACAGACTCGATCAACATTTTTTTTCTATGGAGCATGAGGCGACTTTATATTTTACATAGTTCTAGATACTTACATAGTTCATTTATTTTTTTGGAACGCGAAGCCAATTTATCGATGACAGTTTCCTCGTTCACAGAAATATCCTTATGAATATTTTACAGCGCTACGCCATAGCATCATTCTATTACATCTTTATCGATTTTTTACAACTGTATAGTCAAAGCTGACGTAAATTAATATATATTTTGTATTCAATGAATTGCAACGAAGAATTCTGGACTCATAACTACATACATTAATTGGTGTGCTTGAGACAAAGTGTCACCGCTAGAATTTGAGGAAATTTTTTGAAAACCACTTTGCAATAGTTACACACAGCAGGAAAAATTGTGAAACTGACAAATGTACAAATGAAATTCACTTTTAAGTCCATTTAATAACACTGTAGAAACGTCAAAAAGACACACGAAAATGCCAAGACACGTAAACTTATTTTTTGGTCGTAGAATTTAGTGGCATACTCAGTTTTTCCCAGTCAGATTAAAACCTCGAGATATTTGCGATTGAAATTTAGTCACTTTTAGACCAATTTTTAGTTATATTTTTCTTATTTTTGGAGAACAAACTTTTTGACCACCTCCAATTTTGCCTAAACTTTCAGAATTGAATCTACTTATGACATAAAAAACTAATTCGAGTAAAAACATTTTAAGATTTTTTAAAGTTTTTACGTTTAACATTCAAATTTGGTCAAAATGGAGAGAAATGCAAAATTGCTTAACTTTTGAAAAATCATAGATTCAACAAAGCTTACTCAATTTTCACGTTGGGGGCGTTCTTGAAAATAAAATAAAAAGTAATTGTTAAAATACTATAAAATAAATGATATTTTACGGGCTCAAGATCCAATCTTTTGGTTGAAAAATAAACGTTTTGTTTAAATTTTTTAAAATTTTTATTTTCAATATTTCGTTCGCCGTCGGCTAGCATCATCAGGAACTGTAACAAATTTTTAACAATAATTAACAAACAATTTGTGTGCACTAACTACATTTTAAAACTCACAATTTTTCAAAAATTTTTAAAATAAACGAGTTACATTTAACATTAAAAACATTAAACATTAATTCACAATTTTAGAATTTTTAAGAAACGGAATAAGTTAAAAACAATTAGCACTAAAAACCACGTCTACATGTTTTCTCGTCAGCTTGTCAAGTGAATTTCTCTATGTAATTTCTGTATATATGTGCGCAATTGTCAGTGTCAGTCTTGTAGTTGAGTCTCAACAAAATTAAAATTAACGAGAGAGACAAAGCAATTTTGGAAACAGTGAAGGCGACAAAAAAATTCCTAAAAGATCATGACGACATATTAATTTTAAATTCTGACAAAGGAAACGTAGCAATGAATAGAGATGTATATGACAAAAAAATGAGGATTTTAGTGAGAGATATCGGAACGTATAAAATTATAAAAAGGGATCCCACAACCACATTACAATAAAAGAACAACGAGTTTTGCGAATATCTATTCAAAAACAAGCACATAACAACAACAGAGAAAAGAAGAATCTTTACAAACGTAGCAACAGCACCGAGAATTTTTGGATTGCCAAAAATACACAAGGACAACACACCACTTCGACCCATCTGCTCTTCTATTGGTTCACCATCATATGGACTCTGTAAACATTTGACAAAATTTCTAAAAAACATAACAAAGAACTCGACATACAATATAAGCAATGCTCTGGAATTTAAAAAGAAAATCGGCGACGCACACATTTATGATGATGGGGTCATAATATCATTTGACGTAATTTCCCTGTTCCCAAGTATACCAATAAACATAGCAATAAACTTGATCAGTAGAAAATGGCCAGACATCAGTAGACACACAAAAATCACAAAAACAAAATTTATGGACATGCTTAACTTTTGCATTAAGGACAATAACTTCTTCAAGCTACAGGACAATATTTATAAACAACAAAAAGGCATGCCCATGGGATCACCAGCATCACCTTTAATTGCCGACAACGTCATGGAAGAACTATTGGACACAGCACTGAAGACAATGAAGATAAAACCCAGACTAATGACGAAATACGTGGACGACCTCTTCGCAATAATCAGAGAAGACCAAATAGAAATTACTCTAAACGCGCTTAACAATTTTCACAAAAGCATAAAATTTACCATGGAAACTGAAAATGACGGAAAACTAACATATTTAGACACATTGATATTAAGACTATACAACAAATTAAAATTTTACTGGTTTCAGAAACCTATGGCATCTGGACGCTTAATTAATTTTTATTCTAAACACCCCAAACGGGTAATAATAAATACAGCTACAAATTTCATTAAAAACATTTTAGACATCAGTGACAAAGCTTTCCATACAAAAAATATAAATAAAATTCGAAAAGTACTACAAAAAAATGAGTTTCCTAAAAAGACAATCGAAGAGCTAATACACAAATATAAAATCGGAAGAAATATAAAAGACAAAAAAAAAAGAAACAAACGCTAAAACTTACAAATCCTCGACTTATATTCCCGGTTTATCTGAAAGATTTACAAAATCCAATTTGTGTGACAAAGACAACATAAATATCGCGCTAAAATCGAACAACACAGTACAACAACTTTACAGTAAGACGAAAACCAAAATTGACAAGATGGACAAATCCAACGTTGTTTACAAAATTTCTTGTAACGGTGACGGGTCCAACGTGTGTGATCAAGTATATGTTGGGACTACTAAAAATAAACTAAGGACAAGAATTGCTTCACATAAATCAGACCAAAAAACACGGAGACAATCGGAACAGAAAACAGCACTTTGGGCCCACTGTGCTGAACACAAACATTCATCGAACTTTAAAAAATGTACAAATTTTGGAGCAAGAGACAAACTACTGGAGACGATACACTTTGGAAATGCTGCACATCATTAACGTTCCACAAAAAAAGAGACTCAACTACAAGACTGACACTGACAATTGCGCACATATATACAGAAATTACATAGAGAAATTCACTTGACAAGCTGACGAGAAAACATGTAGACGTGGTTTTTAGTGCTAATTGTTTTTAACTTAATCCGTTTTTTAAAAATTCTTAAATTGTGAATTAATGTTTAATGTTTTTAATGTTAAATGTAACTCGTTTATTTTAAATTTTTTTTTTAAAAATTGTGAGTTTTTAAAATGTAGTTAGTGCATACAAATTGTTTGTTAATTATTGTTAAAAATTTGTTACAGTTCCTGATGATGCTAGCCGACGGCGAGCGAAGTATTGAAAATAAAAATTTTAAAAAAATTTAAACAAAACGTTTATTTTTCAACCAAAAGATTGGACCTTGAGCCCGTAAAATATCATTTATTATAAAAGAAGAGGCCAAAAATCAACTAAACAATACTATAAAATTTTTTAAATTCAGGTCAAATGATGGACAAATAACAAAAATCTGAATATCTCGAGAATTTGATCTGATTTGGTTAAACTGAATATGCCACTAAATTCTACGACCGAAAATTAAGTTTACGTGTCTCGGCGTTTTTTTTTTTGTATATTTTCAAAAGTTGAAAATTTACCTACAGTGTAATTTAACGAACAATGCTTATCATCATTTGCTTATCATCATTTGAATTTCACAGAATGGCTTAGAATAATTTTGTTCAATTTATATGCATATGTTCTGCAAACGTTAGTACGTTAGCACCAATACAAAGGCAAACAATTAAGAAGACCATTTAAATTGTATGACATTTAAATTAATGTCTACTAAGCAAACTAAGCATGTACATTGTAAAATTGTCAATTTATTCTCATGTTATGGCGAAATGATATAATATGGAATATCTGTGATATAAAAAAATTTTGGATTGCTAAGGGGAGGGATTTGAACCCCTTGAACACTCCTTTATCTACTGCGTTGGTTTATACACGCAACAATATTGTCAAAAATAACGTAAATTTTTCAATTTTTTTTTCCAAGCGACATAAATTCAATACTTCCTAGAAGTAATAATAAACATGTGGTGTGCTATTAAAACTTCTTTTAATATTTAAAGCGATCATATAAGGCTTTCGATACTGTTTTAAAATCACGGTTAACAGACTGATTTGCTCAATAACAGTATAGCTCAATTTACTTTTGTGATCCAAAATGAAATAGTTAAAGCTTCTTTATGTCTAACATTCGTGTTAAATGACTGTAAATATCCTCACATACAGAGACACCACTATTTCAAATCACAAGGAGATAAATGTATTAATCACGCCCTTGTATTAATGTATTAATCACGACGGCCTCGATAGTCTAGTGGTAGCGCGCTTGACTGTTACTCAGGGGTCTTGGGTTCGAATACTGGTCCTACGATTTAACATTTCTTTCCCTACTTCTAGTCAAAGAATTTTAAAACACATAAGTTCACGAAAAGTAAAGTTGCAGTTGGTGGTGGTAGGAAAGTTTGTGAAGAGGCTTGCTTAGTAACTTGATTTGACTGAAGCAAAGGCATAACAATTGCTTTTGTCCTATTATAAAACTGTAGAGAGGTAAAATTTTACGTATTTGGTGAAAATGTTAACAATTTTTTTAAATAAAAGAGTAAGAGGTATCCTTTTGTCGTAGCTTCAGATTAATTTTGTATGGTCTACAGAAAAATATATAAATAACTGCATTAATTGAGGTAAAAAAAATATTTTTTACTTAATGCGCAAGTCACAAAGACTTGTCCCAGTAGTCACAATTTATAATATATTTTTTTCTTTTTCAACACAGGTAATCATACTAATTCTTTATTAATACTTTAAAATAAAAGCCAAACAGTTTCTATATTTTGTGTTACTATTATTTGAATGAATGAGACTTTGGGATATTGAACACAAAAAGATGAATTTTAGCAAATTTATAACACCCAAAGAAGAATTTTAGCCAAATCATTTAAATATTCCAGCCAGCCTCTTTTGTGTTGTAAAACATATGAAGACATGAGTAGATGAAGGTAACATGTAACAAAATTCTAATTTTTAGAAAACTGAGTTCAAAGTTTTGCATTTGTACTGAAATCTATACTAAGTCAAACTTTGTGAAGAAGTTCATACATGCATAGAACAGCAAAAATCCGAAAATGCGACAAATCACCTTCATCCACTCATGTCTTCATATACTAAACGCTTCCATTTTAAATTATTCGACTAAATACAAATTCCTATACGAAGTAGACCTTTCGGGCAGGTTCTCTAAAGACAACACTGAAAGCTTATAACTGACTAATTTTATGACAGCTTCGACCACCCAAGGGTAAACATATTTTCGTCCATTGAGAATTTTTGGTATTTCATTGATAACGGACAATTTTGATACATCGACAGTTTCCAAGTGGTACACTCACAGAACTGGCGATGCTATCAATACTTCGCTTCTTCTACCCGTAATATTACGGTTTTCAAAAAATTTAATATGCGAGGCTCTGACAACTTCCATAAAGGCTGTTAGATTCCTGTTTAAGAGATGCTCTGCCGGTTTTGACAACCTCACAGAAAGTTGTAAGAACTTTTAATGGTGAGAGGAATTCGGTTTTGATAGCCGAATTGTGGAGAGGTCATAACAGCGCCTTTTGCGATGGTGAGAGGAATTCGGTTTTGACAGCCGAATTTTGGAGGGGTCATAACAGCGCCTTTTGCGATGGTGAGAGGAATTCAGTTTTGACAGCCGAATTGTGGAGGGGTCATAATAGCGTCTTTTTCGATGGTGAGAGGAATTAAGTTTTGACAGTCAAATTGTGGAGGGGTCATAACAGCGCCTTTTGCAATGGTGAGAGGAATTCGGTTTTGATAGCCATAAATCCTTATGTTGAGGTTGTCAGAACTTTTTCTATTTAAGCTACTTACCTCTGCGCTTTTAAGGTTATCACCAATTTCTTAATGCCGTTTGCTAAATAAAAGTGTTATTTTTAAATATTTTTTAAATTTTTATTTCAAACCATTTGAAAAATATTACTTTTTTGATCAAATAAATATAAAATTTTAATTGTTCATAGAACTTTATTTAAAAACTCTATTTTTTTTAAATTTTTTTTATGGAACTTTAAAAATCGCATATTATAAACGACAAACCATTAGCATGCGTCTAAAACATGCTTACAAATAGTCCTAGACAATGGAATTGTAAAATAGTTCATGCCTTTTCCAATACAATAGGCATAATATTGATTATCAAAGTAAAGCGATTATCAAAGTAAATAACGATTAACTTTAAAAGCAATTTTTTTAATATTTGCCAACAAGCACGCTACAAAGCCAAAACTAAAATGGAGAAATTTGTCTTATGTGGTTTTAGTATCTTCAGTAAAAGCGTGAAAACCGTATTGAGGCTACAATAGCCGTATTAGAGTTTCTCTACACGTAAGATTTAAAAGTTGGTTGCAGTAGCCACAATACTGAATGTATCACAACTGTAACCACAGCTCTTATTTTCAAAAGACGCTCAACATAGTTTTTGTTTTTTTTTATGATTATTGCAGATTCAATTAGGGCTATGAGAGCTTACATAAAGTGCTTGCAATAAACTTTCAGCTAAGGTGACTTCATTTCATATATTATAACTCTAGTATGGCTACTACAGCCTCATCTTTTTCATGGCAGCCGTGTACAAAATTCAATATTTCCCTGAGTGTACTTATGATATCTGTATTTATGTTTTCCTTTTGTTGTTGCTTGACTTGGCAAATGTTTTTATTCCTCTCTTCGGCCCGTCATATTTTTTTTGCAAGGACTGCCAGACTCTTGGTATAATTCTTCACCAAATACAACATATTCCTATAAACTTTCTTCTTGCAGGATATTAAATGGTTTGTATTTCAGATGAGTTCCTATAACAGAAAACTTCCTGTTACATTCATCATATTCTTTGAACTCTCCACTGAGGGTTGCGTCTGTGATTATTGCATACCTTCACCAATACCACCCACTTTACTGTTTCCACACTTCCATTCAGCAACATTCCAGACATTTTTGCACATTTTCAATATAGAAAATTACGCTCCACACAGTGAGTATAACTAAGACTCACACCTACTTACTCAACTCGCTATTGTTGGTTGATAATGTAGATTTATTTTTAGGGTATTGACCCAAACAAATTGCTTACGATTTTTGATGAAATTTATCGATTATTAGCTTCCATTTTTCTTTAAATAACTTTTAAAATTATTTAATGAATTATATTAACGTTCATTAAAAACAAGCTCTAGCTGCTTTTTTCTTAATTTCAAGGATAGTTTTTTGAGGAATATATTATTTTTTCTGTGCGATTAATGTGATTTGAGACGTTTAAACAAAAAGTGCACGCCATTAAAAGTAACGTAGCTAATAAATTATAATATTCAAGACTTTGATTTATAGTAGCCTTTACTTTTCAAGAAACTTAGTGTCCATCCTTTGAAGCATTTATTTTTCTATTACGTCTTAATAAATTTTTTTTATTAAATCTGGTTGACGCTCGGATACCTATCAATTGAGAGTTAATGGATACAATGTAGCACTGGTTCCGCCGCACACATTAAGGATATTTCTAAATTTTTTACTTCTATTGCTCTTCGGGTTTTCACTTCCATCGCAATAGCCTTCCATCGCAAATCAAAAATCTTCATGTTCAATCCATTTTTCTCAAAAGGGTAAAATTATGACTTTTAGACCTCGATTACAGTGTCATTGATACATAATTAGCTATAACAGTCTTACTCCACATTACTTTTATTAAGTTTTGTGCTCTCATATTAATTTTTGCGATCTATTTTCTTTATTGTATTATTATTTCATGCAGCAGTTGTTAATTTTTATTTCATTAATTATTGTATTTTTTTATCAAGTTGTATTCGCCTCAAGCTCATTTGTGAACTATAGAAGAAGCTTAACATTTATCGCAGTTTGATTACAACTAGCAATATTGGCACTGCTTGAGTCTTTCAGACTCATTTTTACTTTGCGCTCACATTGCACTCTCTTCTGAGCAAGAGAACTGGTGGCTAATTCATTCGGAAAGTAAAAGTGATGAAAATTTTTTATGAAAAACATGTTTTTGACTTTTATTTTGTGTCGAATCAACAGAATGTATACGAAACGGTCGAATTTCGACCTCTAGCGAACTCTTGTTTACAGGATGTCAACTATGTACGGTTACAACCATTTGAGCGCATATGGAATGAAAACAAAACTGAGCAATTTGGTAGTTTTTTTTATAAATACCTACTTTTATGTATTCTAATAACATAAGCATAACACTTTTGATTGTTAGTTGTAAAAATGTTTTCAGAGAACATGTCGGACTTACACGACATAACTGTGGAAAAATTCTAAACCGTACTTAGGTGATGCCAACGGAAATTATGGATTTCTACGGATATTTAAGCATTGCACAGATAAAAGTACAACAGCGGCAAAATAAGGTAAATCTACTTATTTTTAAGAATATCACACAAAATTTTTTTGTCAAACATTTTTTAATGGTAAAAAGGATGGACTTTTTTATCACAAAAAAATATGTTTACATGATGTGTTAAAACTTTGCGCTTATCAATACTTGCAAATAATAAAAAATTTTTAAGGAACCTAATGTCTAAGTGAGTCAGAGGGCAGCCTCATGGGTATACAGCTTAACCCATTAATGTTCACCACCAGAACTTGTTGAGTTAAGTTTTTGAAATCTTCAGCATAAATTTGTATTATTTTATATTTTATTATTTTATATTAGGCAAAAAACTCTGAAGTTAAAAAAATGAAAAAAAAATAAAAGAATGTGGGTGTAGTGAAGTGTTTAAACTTTTAATATCATAAACGTATAAGGGGTCTGTAAGTAGTGAAATAAGAAAAACTTATAAAATGAAAAATTGGAAAATTTTTATTTTGCAGCCGTTAAACTCAAACCTAATACACTTTTTTATGATTTTTGTTTTTTATTCGATATGCCACTTTAAGGTTTTTTTTACAAAATGTCAAATTTCAACAGCTACAACTTTTTTCCGAGTTTTGATTTTTTTTTTTTAATTTTTTCAACAAAATAGCAAAACCTGTGATGTTGTTATTTTAAATTTCGCATTTTTGTTAACTTTTTCGTAAAAATACTCAGACTTGAAATTTTCGAAACGGTATACTTCTAGGAAAAAATTTCATTATGACCAGATTATTCAATGTAATCGCACTATTTTTTGTGTTAGTATTAGCAACAGTTTAGAAAATATCTCAAATGCATTTTCATGAAACATTATTATATTTGGTTTTTACGATTTTTTTCGAAAATTAAAATATTTCAACTCTAGTGGTTTTTATCCAATTTTTATGTTTAATATCTCATTTTGAAAAAAATTTATTGAAAAACGAAATGCCTACCAGTCTTTAAAAAATTCATACTCAAAAAAAGTTATAGCGATTTTTTGTAAAAAGTGCACATTTTTCCATATAAATAAGATTTTCAACTAAAACTCACTTGCGGCACGTTTAATTAAATTAAATTAAGTGTGATTTTAAACTATCAAACAACTAGAATTTGTATTTAAAATCAAATATGGTTTAAACTATCAAACATTTAGAACTTGTATTTTAATCATATAAAATCAACATAATTTTTATGTAATGAATTTATTTTTCTTAATTTTGAAAAAAAAAATAAAAAGATTTAATTTAAAACATTTATTTGTAAAAAGACTATATTACATTAAGACTTGAAATTTTATTTACGTAAATAATACTAAAAAAACAAAATTCCAAAAAAGCTTTTTTTGGTGTTTTTAATGCATCTTCTTCTCACTAAGTGACGTAAAAAAAAGTAGTTGTTTTCAGACAGGGTCCAGATATTTTGGTCCCAATTTAACGGAAACATTAAAGTTCATATTATTAAGAGTACTTGTCGCTACAACCTATATGAGAATTAATAAGTTCCGATAAAACGGAAATCTTAAAGGTTACAAATTACAGATACAACTTTAAAAAGTCGAGCTAAATTTTTACTACTGGGCCAAAGTTACAATGAATTTTAAAATTAAGTTTTTTAATTTTTTTTTTCAACGTGCAATGTCATCTTTAATTTAGAATTTCAAATACATTCATTTGTAACAATTTTGGAAAACAAACTATTTTCTACCATTTTCAAAAAAAATCTATTGGTCTTATCGTTTTTAGCTAGTTGTAAATCAGAAAAAATACGTTCAGCAGCAATTGAGCTATGGCAGACTTAAAATATTTTTCACAAAATATAAAGGGTATTTGTAAAGTGGTTGCTTTGATGCTTTTTTTGATTCAAAAATATTATCCAACATGTCTTGATGGCATCATTTATCTTACCGTTTTTGTCGAATTGAACGAACTTCTTACTTTTTATATTTTTAAAACAAAAACATATATTCATATTAAAAAAAAATTTTTCTAAAAAGTATCCAAACTTACACTGAGGCTTAAAAAAGCCATCCTTTTTTGAAGGAAAAAAGTATCCAAATTGATCCAATTCGATCCAAGCGGCAGCACTGTTTGTAAAGGAAAAAAAACTCCTGTCCGTTATTCGTTAATTCGGAAAAAAAATTTTCCGCCGTAAGCTCCAGCCTACTCAGCCTAATCCCCCTGGGAAAAAATTTAAAAAAAATTTAACTCCCGTTACTACAACAGAAAAAATTGTGCTTTATAAAAATGTTAGTTGGTAATATAAAATTTAACAAATACGTAAGGGTTTTTTTAACCACTGTTTTATTCTGTTCAAAGCGTGTATCTGCCGAAGCTTTATGAAACCGAAGTTTTTCAAGGTATTATTGAAAGCTCTTACCTCTGTTAAGCATAGCCAGACATGGTGTTGTAGAAGCCACTGTTAACCATTGATCAGTGGCGG
The DNA here is from genome assembly GCA_963920525.1 of Dichetophora obliterata. Taxonomy (NCBI): domain Eukaryota; kingdom Metazoa; phylum Arthropoda; class Insecta; order Diptera; family Sciomyzidae; genus Dichetophora; species Dichetophora obliterata. The sequence goes on along the minus strand of OY986436.1, from coordinate 14,337,935 downwards.
ATTTATAAAATGCTCATAAGGGGAGGGCCCAAAATTAGCAAAATTAAATTCAGCAATTTGACTTAAAAATAGTGTAACATTTCCATAGAAAGAATATACCGTACGTTAACCAATTCTGTATAAATATTGGGTGCAGATTTTAAAAATGTTGGTCATACAACCTGAGAAACTTTTTTATCTTATTAATCCATTGGCCGAATTCGATCGTCCTCAAACATTTTATTGTAATATATTAGGCATTTTACATTAATAAACTACACATACAACATAATTATTTTCTGTAGATTTTTAAGATATTATTCCACAGAGTTTGAAAATATTCCCAAGTTTCGCAAAATAATTTCCTTTAATAACATTTTCAAAATAATGTTATTAATCTGTTAAAATCACTTTTGATTTTGTTAAAAATATAGCTATTTACCAATAACTTTACTAGGTTCAGTGGTACTTTACAATCTTTGAACTTTTGTTGAGAGTTTAATAGTTAGAGAAAAATATACTGCTGTCATAAGGAAGAGTGCAGCATCAAGCATTAGAATGCAGAATGATTTTATTGTATAGTTTTTATAAGTCTCTTATCCTCCTTAAGATTACGATTAAAAATTGCAAGGGGCCTCTTTTTTTAATTCGCTACAGTGCTACAGTAGAATGCCTCTTTAAACACATCGGGTAGTATTTTAATATCGATCAAGTCGCAGATAATTGTTTTCTACCCATTAATTTTCTTCTTATTTAGTCGTAGTAGTATTTTAGGAGAATATGTCCTCTATTATTTTTTCTTAATCTTAAAAGCAATTTGCTCGAGATTAAAAATTTCTGCATGCGGACGGTCTTATGTAATTTTTTTTTTCTTGTTATTAAAATGTTTTCCTTTGCAATATGTTCCACACACATACATTAAGCATCATACACTAAGCATCATAAATTAAGCATTATAAGTCTACGCTCCCAACTCACAATAAATTTTTCTTAGCTGAAAAATAAAAAAAATAATATTTGTTTCAATTTATTTCGACTATTTGTTGTGCAAATCTCTAATCAGACTGTGTACATATTTTTTTTTCAAAATTCGTTAAGAGAATATTGAAAATAACGGCACTAGTGATGCCACAGTTTAGCAAAGCCAGCGTCAAAAGCGTACGCTCATTGCAAATTTTTGTAACTTTTACGCACGCATACGTGGGCCAACTCGGTTTTTTTTTTTAATATTAAAAAGGATTTAACTTAATAAAGTTCCTTTTCGATATTTTGATATTTTAATCATGTCTTATAAGGGCAGCTAGAAGAAAAGAAATGAGTGTCGATGAAAGGAAAATGTTTATAAAGCTATGGGAAGAGGGTCAAAACTATCGACAAAGTGGCAAAACACTTGGTAGAACATGGACCTTGGTCCTAACAGAAAGCCACTATGTTTTTAACGTTGACCCCTGCCGCGAAGGCTTAATTCAACGGTGCTCCAAAACTTGGGACAAATATGAAGCGTCGGCCAACGCCCCTTCGGAATTCAAAAAAGACCACTTTGAAAGGTTCCCCTAATAACATGCCATAGAACCCCTTTTACGGATGTCAAAAAGACACTATTCATGACCGTGACTCATTCAGCCACTCGAATTTAAACATGACTTGGTTATTTTAATAACCTTGGGTTATCTCAGTATCAATACCAATAATATAACCCTACTCGGAGTTTTGGTCGCTACAAAATCATCATATTCATATCAAAGGTCATCACTCTCTGACACGAAAAATTAAGGCAACATACTAGGCCTGTCACTCCTGTAATCAGGTTTCTCAATCTCAGTGGACACAACTCAGACTATTTAGGTTTTCCCGTCGCCTGTTCTCAAATTCCAAAGGTAACAGTATATTGATCCGGTAGTTGCTTACCTTCCTAACATTTACTGTTTGAAATTAGCGAGATTCAATCTACCATCATTCTCTTAGTAATTTAAGGGAATCACTAACCCGAGTTCAACTTAAGTGTATCTCACACCGACCTTCCTGGTCTAACCACATGCCAGAGCGAATTAAAGCCCTGAGGGCCATGCCCAATGACAGTCAATACCTGGGCTCAAGGCTCCACCTGACAAGGCTCTTTAACATCCCGTCTTACAGACCAAAAGTTCTTAGAACATTTATATTTGACTGTGACACCTTCAGCCACTAGAATTGTACATGATTAGGTTAAAATATAACCATTGGTTTCCCAGTAAAACCGGGTAAACCACAATCCAACTTATGCAAATTCGTTAACCTAATTAAGACTTAATAAAAAGCCTCTTTCGGAAAACTAGGAAGCATGAGCCGTTGTATACCAATTGGCTTACACTACGGTCGAAAGATTAAATGTTTCTTACATAAAACATTCATTCTAAGATAAGGTCTGCAGAACAACGATAGATCAGGTCTCCTCATCATTGATGGATGACTGTCCCCGCTCTTCAAGTTATGTTGGATTGATCGTCCATCGAAAGCATATAACAATGACGGTGTTATGATAACTTAATATCAAAACCATGCTTTCTCTAAGAATTTGGCAACCAACAACCAAGGCTCAAGGTAAACCTTTTTCTTTTACAGTTATCAGATGAACATTCAAGAGCCGTGCCTCAAGAACGAACTCATTATGAGATCAGTTCATGGGCCGTGCCCCACGAACTGCCCTCACCCTTCTATTATAACAAACCCTTATAACAAACCCTCACCCTTCTATTCCTGGCTTGGGACAGGCGGATTCCGCTAAGGTCCTATGGCGGTTTTCTTGGTCCTAACAGTAGTTAAAAACTTTCAAAGTGCGGGAATAATTAGTCCATAGCCACGACCAGAACGCTGACCAAATTTATCAGATCAAGAATCTCGCAGCACTTCACTTGGAAAAAATTTAAATATTACTAGTTCTCAAATAGCATTCGACCTGTAGTCATTGCTAAAACGAAAAATTAGAAAACAAACTATTACAAGCAAAGAAATGCTAGAGGGTCATTGCTGACAAATGGAATGGAATGAAGAACAACATAACTGCCGAAGAAACAAGAAATCTCGTCAACTCAATGTCAAAAAGGCTTAGAGAAGTCCGTAAGCATCGTGGTAACCTATCTATTTACCCACTTGAATATATTTCAATTTTATTTTTATAAATATTTTAGTTTTTTATGTGAATTGTTTCAGGAGCTTAGACTTTTGACTCTTTGTTTTCTTTATTTTGGTTAAATAATATTCTTTAATTTTAAACAACGTTAATAATCGACAAAAAGAATGCTTGGACATAAAACTTCTTGAAATTATACAATATTAAATAATATAAAAATGTTTTAAGAAATTATGTTACTTTAATTTGTTTAAGCCTTACAGTTTTTTTAACGGTAGGAGCGAGCGTAGGATTATGAGCTTAGTGTATGTTTACTCTTTTAACTCTGTTATTTTTAATAACATTTATCGAGTGTCGAAAGCTTCTGTTAAGGTGCTTTAAAGCTCTTTGTTTAATTGTAGTGAACAATTTAACATTCATAAGCCAAACTTTTACTGAAAGCTTAGATAAAAGCTTGCAAACAATTTAAATATCTAACAAAAGCTTTAAGAGAATATAACGAAAATGTGAATGTCTTGGGAAAACACTAGTTACTATTAGTTTTTTAAACAATTCAAGAATGACTCACAGAAGACGCAGCTTTCAACTATGTTAAACTCGTACGTTTGATTTAGGATATGCACAAAAAAATTCAAAAAATTAGTTAGATGTTACAGATAAAAACTCGTTTTTTTTATAAACAAGTAGTAGTTTGTTTTTCTGTATTAAGCCATGGTATAAAATACTGTAGAATATGAGATATCTATTTTTAATAAAACTGAACAGGTTGATATTTTCAGTAATATGAGATCCCACTATGAACTTTTGATAGGCTCTAGCTGAAAATAGTAAATCAATCATAACATGATGGATTTTTGATTTGAGATTCAAGTATTCAAGAAGAGCCACTAGAACATAGTTTCGGTCAGTATCCAGTTTATTATAGTTTATAAAAGACTTATCCTTATTCTGTAGAATCTGTTAAAATTTTGGTATACTATGTATTTTCAAAAAAGTCGTATTTTTGGAAACATAATAATTTTGCAGCCGTGTAACTTCTTAGCTAAGTGAAATTTTTAGACACTTAGTAACTACTTTTAATGATAAAAAAATGCCCCCAAGCAAAATTTCAGCCAAATCAAAGGAGGTTAGATTTGTAGATGTTAAATTTTTTTATTTTTCCTAAAAGATTCAAAGTAAAATCTTGTTTAAGAACGTTGGTTCTAAATTTGCTCTTTTATTGAAAGCACAATCTCGGCGAAAAATGTGCATGACATTTTAATACATAACGTAAGCGAAATGTAAAAAAATCTGATTTATGTTTCTGTTGTTAAGTTCGATACATTTTCAATAAATCTTTTTAGAATGAAAAGATAATTTGTTTGTTTGAACAAAAGTATTATTTTTTACTGAATATGTAGGGGAAAAGACCGGGTTGTGAACCGGGTTTTATTTTTGAGCTCTAAGTTTTCACAAAACAAAGATATTACATAATCCAAGATATCGTTGGAAAGGTGAATATAAAACGCATCTTTATTAATACTATACTATACTATTTAATCGCTCGCTTTCCTTTGATGCTAAACTTAAGTTAAGCACTTCGTTCATAATAAATTGAAAGGATTTAGATCAATAATATAAAGTATTTTTCTTAATAATATATTTCAATACAAAAACTTAAAAAACCATAATATTTTCTGAAATTATAAGAAACTAAGATAAATAAACAAAAAGGAAAATTTTAAAAAATTATTAAGTACCAAAGTTTTTTTCTAAATGACCTCTATATTAATTATGTTGACTTTATATGATTTAAACTATAATAAGTATGATTTAAACTATGATTTAAACTATCAAACATTTAGAATTTGTATTTAAATCATATAAAGTCAACGTAATTATTAAGTACTTTAATATTTCATTAAAAAATGCAACAAATGTAGTTCATCATAAGACACGTATTTATTTTTAATAACCAATATCACTCGAAATAAATGAGCGAACGCAAAAATTCCAATGAAATGGGTTTATCTTTGCAAAAACTCGCGAGCGAGAAACAATAAATGAATAACAAAGAGAAGGCGCTGATCAACTCAGTTTTTTGAGGAATGAATAATATGAAAGAGCGAAGAAAAAGTTTTGATCACTCTGAATATTTAATATAAAAGCGCTCAAGTTGTTTTTCTTCACAAATGAGGAAAACGAAGTGAATCGTTTGTCAATTGAATAATTTTGATAAGGAGGAGTGCAATTTTTCTCTTCAATTGAGAGTTTTTGCGAACCCTGCCTTCAAAGTGAACAGGCTTGTTACATGTGTTGCGTTTGATTCAGTTTTTCAAAAACCTCAAACAAATGGTGCAAAAATCAATGTCCTCATCAGATGGTTTTGATGGATTTTTTGCCTTAGGACGCTTGGGTGATGCTGGTTGTGACTTCAATGGTGCTGCTTTTGCTGGTAGCTTTATATCATCAATTTTGTCTGGAGAAGTTTGGAGAAGTAACAAAACACTGGTGCTTCCTGACGCTATTTGACAGTTCTAGTACAAATCTAGTCTTATCACCACAGTGGTTCATAACCCAACCTTGACACCATTTTGGAAACGACAAAAATAACGATTTTTCAATCATATTTCGACATAACCAAATACTGGATCGTAAAAAAGAATCAAAACACTAAATAAATATGCATGACATCAACTTTTTTTGAAATAACTATACATACTTCTATAGCACTTTTAAAAAAATCAAAAAGTTTTTGCAATCAATTTTCAAACATGATGACTGACCTGTTGAAGCTGTGAAGCAATAAGTTAATAGACTTAGGTATAATTGCAAAAACTGAGTAATGTCAAAAAGCAAACTTGACAGTTGAAAGATTGGCGATATGTCAATTAGGTAAAGAAAAATAATTAATCATTCACAACCAAGCCTGGTTCAAAACCCAGCCCTTTCCCAGCCCTATATGATTTCAGGAATTATTATAAAGCATATTTTTCGATTTATTTAGGATATTTTTTCCATCTATTCGACATTTTAATGCTTTGAAACCCGAATTCTATCAAGCATATTTTGATTTTCTCTACCTATATATTTACTACTGTATTCTTGAGAATCCTTTTTAGCAATCTTGTTTATTACTTGTATTTTTGTTGCCTATTTTGTTATAGGCAAAAAAAAGGCAACTGTCCTCCATTCATTTTGAATGTTTTTGATGAGCTGATACAAAAGAACCACGTGACATGCAGAAGCTGGAATCCAAGACTTACTTCAAACTGCAAACAAATAAAATAATGATAACAGCTGCGACAACAACTTTTATAACAACAATAGCAACATTAAGTTGCACATGACAATGTTGTTATTATGGTTAATTTTTGTTGTTGTTGCTCGTATTGTTGTAACCCTGACATTGAGCTGCACATAAAATTGTGTTCCAAACACTGCAATGAAAATAGTCATTCTTACTTTTCATTTTAAGTTGTTGCATAAATTTCATTGTCAGTCGTTTCAGGTGCAGACAGTAATACGTACAACAACGACAGCAACAACTATCACAACAAATAGGAAAACAAAACAGAACCCAGTGGGCAATTGCAGGAGTCCGAAGACCTTGTAGCAGGCCTGGGGAAAATTAAATAGGAAAATTTGCTAAAAAGCCCTTCTAAAAGCGCTTTTTTAAAAATGCATTCTTTTAGTACTTTCTCATAAGCCCTGATTATACTACCTTGTTTATTATGTTTGCTATTGCACTTTAACATCATTAAATAAAAAATTCATAAGTCATTAAATAATACATATTCATAAAAAAATAAGACATATTTTTCATTTCATATAATTTGATCATTTAAATCAATTATATTACAGGTAATTTGGAATTGTAAAACATTTAATTTACATTTTTTTCACATTTACTTTAGATTTCATTTATACGTATATTAATTAGTATAGATAATATTTAATATATGATTATTAAGGCAATGACATTTAAATCAATTTGGCATTGTAAAATATTTCATTCACATTTAAATAAAGAATCATTAAATAACATGTTTTAAAAATAACTTTACATCATGTTTTCATTTGAGATCATTTGAATATCGCACACCCAATTTCAAAAGTGACACAACTCAAATTTTTTGCATTTTCAGAAGGACCAAAAAACCATTTTTTTTTTCTTCAAGGGAATCCATACAAAACAGAGACAAAACGATAAAATTAAAACAGCCAATGCAGATGATCACTACGAACAATTTTACACGAAAAAATAAAAAGATGGAAATTTTGAGTTGTGGGCCTTTTGAAGAGGGTGTGCGATATGAGCATTTAAGGTTAAGCATTTGGCGTTGTAAAACATTTAATTTACATTTAAGTTAAATTTAATTTATATTTATATTTTTTAGTATTGATATTATTTCTTTCTTTCCTAAACTTATTTCTTAGGCATGTTTGCCTGTTTAGTTGATTTTTTTCACGTTTTTAGCCAGCTTTTATTTCTTTTATGTAATTGGCTTTAGTGAGGACATCGCAATTTATGGCTTCTGTAAAAAAAGTGTATTTAAAAATATTAAGAAATTTCAATTTAAGAGGCTAATCCAATTCGTTGATCTCATTCCTTAAGTTTTTGAAGAACTTACCAACAAATATGTGATTAATTTTGCTGAATTCGAGAAAAGGTTTTTTATTCTGAAGGCCATCGTAATTATATTCAAATCAAACAGATGATAAAATATATGAGAAATATTATGGGAAATATTATCTCTCCGCTATGAGTTGATGTAAGGATATATTACTAAAATCACGCAGTATTTTAATTCTGCCATATAGTGTGTCTTCAAATATTGGTTATAGCGGATTAACCTTTATTTTTGTATAAAATATTTTCGAAGGTAGTTACTAGCGAAAAAACCCATGGAATTATCAAAAGTTATTAGTTATTATATACTGCATTGTATCTCTTTAACGACGCTAAATTTATTATTTTTTCTGGAATAGCTAGTTTAACTCCACTATTTAATAAAAGCAGAGTTCCTTTTAAGCATTGTCATTTTTTTAAAAAGTTTTCAAAATGCAAGTAATCAATAAACCTTTTAAGCATATTGAAAATAAAAAACTTTCCTTTATTTTAGTATAGATTTTAGTATGTTCGTTCTATAATAACATTTAAACCGTAAGATCAATAAAGAAAAACACAGCACTTTCAACTCACATACACAACACAGAGAAACAACGAAAGCTTCTTGCCTTCCTTTTAACAGGTAGGCCTTATAAAAGTCCTCATCGATGCAGTGATGTTGTGAGGTGTGTTGACGCCAAACGAAGCAGTTAATACATGCCTTTTTTTCAAGAGGCCTTACTAAATTGCCCACTGGGAACAGTAATAACAGCAACACAACCATGCAAAACATGCAAACTTTTCAACCAAGATGTTGTAATACTACAGTGGATGATGATGACGATGATGATAGAGTATCATAAATGCAGATAATGAAAAATTTTCAAAGCTAAACAGGACGACGATGGCTGTTGGCGAATGATGCTAATGATAGATAAATACGATTTGAATGCAGAGAATTGAAATAATTTTTTGAATAAAATAGTATAGTGGGTAAGGCAGACAAAATCTTTATATAATTAAAAAAAAATAATGATGAAATAATTGGTCGAAATAGACTAGAAGTATTCCAAGATATAGTATAGTATAGTATAGTATAGTATAGTATAGTATAGTATAGTATAGTATAGTATAGTATAGTATAGTATAGTATAGTATAGTATAGTATAGTATAGTATAGTATAGTATAGTATAGTATAGTATAGTATAGTATAGTATAGTATAGTATAGTATAGTATAGTATAGTATAGTATAGTATAGTATAGTATAGTATAGTATAGTATAGTATAGTATAGTATAGTATAGTATAGTATAGTATAGTATAGTATAGTATAGTATAGTATAGTATAGTATAGTATAGTATAGTATAGTATAGTATAGTATAGTATAGTATAGTATAGTATAGTATAGTATTATATAGTATAGTATAGTATAGTATAGTATAGTATAGTATAGTATAGTATAGTATAGTATAGTATAGTATAGTATAGTATAGTATAGTATAGTATAGTATAGTATAGTATTATATAGTATAGTATAGTATAGTATAGTATAGTATTATATAGTATAGTATAGTATAGTATAGTATAGTATAGTATAGTATAGTATAGTATAGTATAGTATAGTATAGTATAGTATAGTATAGTATAGTATAGTATAGTATAGTATAGTATAGTATAGTATAGTATAGTATAGTATAGTATAGTATAGTATAGTATAGTATAGTATAGTATAGTATAGTATAGTATAGTATTGTATAGTATAGTATAGTATAGTATAGTATAGTATAGTATAGTATAGTATAGTATAGTATAGTATAGTATAGTATAGTATAGTATAGTATAGTATAGTATAGTATAGTATAGTATAGTATAGTATAGTATAGTATAGTATAATATAGTATATGTATGTCGCATTTGGAGTACAGAAAACCCGCACGCATAAATTGAAAAGCCGCTGTATCCAAAACGAGTCACTGTTTGGTGCAGATTTTGGTCCAGAGGCATAATTGGTCCATTTTTCTTCAAAAATGAGCAAGGAGTGGCCGTTACAGTCAATGGCGATCGTTATCGGGCCATGTTGAACGAATTTTTGTTCACAAAAATTGAAGAGGAGGATATTGGCAACATTTGGTTTCAACAGGACGGCGCTACGTGCCACACAGCCGAAGCTACACTCGATGTTTTGCGCCCTGTTATTGAAGATCGCATTATCAGCCACAGAGCTGATGTTGTTTGGCCACCTCGGAGCTGCGATTTGACACCGTTGGACTATTATTTGTGAGGTGCCCTCAAAGATAAGTGTTACGCCGACAAGCCAGAGACAATTGACGCTTTAAAGGACAATATTCGTGAAGCCATTGGTGAAATACAGCTGCACACAATCGATAATGTGCTTAAAAATTCGACCGATCGTGAGGCTACTGCATGGCCAGCCGAGGCAGTCATTTGAATGAAATTATTTTTTATTATTAACCGGAAGGATTGTACTTTCAAATAAAAAAAGAAATTTGAGAAAATATCCAGTAGTTTTTTTATAGAATTTTCAAAAACAAAAGTTACTTGGCGGACCCTTTATATTGGCCTAAGAGTCGACTTTAAATTTGAGTGTCCACTGTTTGAATTATTATACACACAACGCAATTAATCATAAGGAGCTCGGTCAAAGTCCTTCAAAATAAATTTTACATAGTTTCTCTTAACTTGGTTAATTTAACTATGATTTTTGAAGTTATTAAACTCCCTTCTTTTAGTCATCTAGCCTTATGCCAATACATCCATTTTTTCGTTATGTAAAAAAATAATGTAATAATTAATACCAATAAGATAAAAATATTTTAAAATTTGAATATGAAATTTGTATGGAAATTGAAATCGTGTTCTGACAATACACAAAGAGAATACAATAAGATTGCCAAAATAGGTTTCTTTTTACAATTTTTTGGTATGTGTATTAATATATATACTGAGGCTGGGCGTATAAAGTATTCGTACAAACAATAATAAAGGTTAAACAACACTCAATCTACAATATGTTACCAATATCGGGTTAGTTCGTTTAATAAATATCACCTTTAACAAAAGTATTCTTGAACATATTAAAAACCATACAGATTTTATTTGAAAATAATTCCATTCAAACAATAAAAAATCATTAAATCATACTCAAGAATTGCATAAACTCAAAAAAGTCTTAAATTGTTTTCCAACCAAAATATTACAATGAAAATTTGTCACTTATTATTTTATTTGCTTAATAATTGCTTTATTTTGTGGTTTGTTAAGTTAATGTAATAAAACTACGTTGCTCTCTTTTCATCCCACCTGCTGTTGTTGTAGCTACAAAGAAACATGCAACAATAACGAAACCAAAACTGCATCATTGATGGCATCAAAGTCAATCAAGAAACGAACTGCTTGCAAGAAAATGATTTAACTTTCTATTAAAAAGTCAATTTTACGAAAAAACCATTGATCGTAGGTGCATGCTACCGTTGATATTTTTGTTGGAATCGGGAAGACCTTTCGTATGTTCATAAATCATTTTCAGATAAAATTTACTGTTAAGGCAGGAAATTTAAAAAAGCGCCAAATTTTCCCAAAAATTACTATTAAAGTCAGTTTCTCAGTCAATAACTTCTTCGCTATCAAATGTATAAAATTTATGAGTATACATGAACTATCTACAATCAATTATGATTCGAATAGTGAAAATTTCACATTAATCCATTCAGTGTTTCTTGAGTTTAGCGGCAGTCACAAAAATGCTCAATTTTCAAAGTTTCATTTTTATATAAAAGTATAGAGTATAGATAATTCGTATAGACCATTCGGTCGCAGTAAACTTAAAATTTTTTACAAAGGCTTCGAGACTAAAAATGATTTATTTTATTTTGAATTTTAAGAAATATAACCGTTTTAATAATGTAAAGAGAACTATTAAACTTTTTTTAAGAACTACCTTAAATAATGTAATGAAAAAATCTTGCTAAATGCGTAGTGAACATATCTGCAGATGATAGAAATTTAGTAATATTTTATTCATAGAAGTAAGCAAAAGACAAATATTGGGTGGAATGCATAGAAAGTGAGCGTTTGCTTCGACTCGGTTTTACAAGTAAAAAAATTAATAAACTCTTTTATTTTACTTGAAAAATCGAGTCGGAGCAAATACTCACCTTTTATGCAGTCTAAAGAGACTTAATGGAATTTAACATGGAACATTGTTGAATTAATTGTTCATGGCTTAGTTCGAACCAGAGTAAATCAAAGTAAAGCTCAAAGCAAACATTAAATAAATAATCCTTTGAGTGTTTGTATCATTCCAACTAAATAAATTAATCAATCAATCAAGTGAAGATAATTTAAGCTCAGTGTCTGACTGAGATATGAGCAGCTGCCATTTTAAGCAATACTATAGCCAACAAGAGTAGCAATAACAACAAAGCAATTAAAACCCAATTAATTCTTGATTAAATTTTAATTAAAACTTTAAAAGGACGTAGGCTAAAATTAGCATGCTAGAGCATTGTTGACATAATATAATGAAGATAGTAACGAGGCAAACAAGAACAACGACAACAGCCGGAAGTGTTAAATTGAAGATTCTTAATGTAATTAAGATCACAATGAAATATTTAAAGCTCGACAACTGTATGTATTTAAAAAAGTTACTCAAATAATAAGAGAGTTAGAAAAAGTTGAATGAGCCGATAATTGAACAGGTGAGCAAAATATTAAAGTCAATGCAAAGTTGCAGAATAAAATAGTGCAAATAAAATTTAATTAAGTTAACAAATAATTTACACTTGCGGCATAGAGAAAAATTTGCATAAACATAAGCAACAGCCTGAATGACATACAGAGAGCGGTACTTGTAGGTGGTCGAATAACGACTATGCACTTAGCTAGTGTGAGTGCATGTCTTGACATATATGGAAGTAAGACATGTCTGTGTGTGCTTGTATTGCACACATGCAAAACTGTTGTAAATTTACAATATTTTATTATGCAAAACACGACATGATAAATCCCCACACACTCACACACACACATACTGCATTTTACAAGAACGAGCATTCAAATGCACACAATAGTACACAACCATGTGTTTACTTGTATGCATTTTGGTAATCAAACATGTCTTCTTTTGCCACAACTCAACAAAATGATGACGACATTTATTACATTTGCATATACATATGTATATCCTGACAGAGGATACTTGAATATCTCTCAGCAGATCCTTACAATCCTGTGAAGCCAAGTACTATAACTAGAACTTACAAGAAGCTTACACACCAGCCACCACCTCCCTCCACTTTAACGACCGACAAACATATGTCGTCGGGCGCAGCTCACGAAGACTCTAATTAAAAGCAATTTAAGGCGCTCACACAATTTGCCACTAATTACTCCAAAATGTCATTTGGCAGTAGGTCTTCGTATTTGACATAACAGTTGGTATCCTCGTACAGCCTAATAGGAGGAAGAGGAAGAAGAAGCAGCCGCTTCAGGATATGAAGATGCAATCTTATCAATTCCTTACTTGAGTGTTTGAAGAGCTTTTGAAGCGTTTAAGTGATAATTAATGCAAAGCAGCTAGTAACGTTTTGTGATGACGGCTAGGTGGAGGGTTGGAGTGGGGAGAATTTAGAGAATGGAACGATAATCAAATAGTCCGCAGATTTATTGCTCCTAATTTTGTGTAAAGCAGTTTAGTTTTTGTTTATACAAAATTTAAATTCTAGGTTTAAGTCCTGAGAGGTTTGTCAGGGTTCAAACCTCTTATTTGCAAAATATTTTCTTAAATTAATGAATACTTAGATAGAAATCAAACCAAAAATTTTGAGTTTTCGCACACTGCGCTGTACAAGGCCAATGTTGTATAGGGACAAAAATATTAAGTCGTGAGAGGTTTGTCAGGGTTCAAGAGGTTTGAAAATTTACAAAATATTTTATTTAATTAATGAATATTTAGATAGAGATCAAACCAATACAAGGACAATGTTGTATAGGAACAAAAATGTAAAATAAAAAAGGTCGTACATTTAAAATTTTGGGCTTAGCAAATCAGAAGTAATTTTGTAAATATCTTTAATTAAAAATAAATGCGAGCGCGACATTTAAACTACATCTATAAAATTCAAGAAAATAAAGCATTCTTAAATTTGTAGAATAGATTTCCAATTTTTTAAATTTTGGGATATCTTTGTAAAAAGAAAGTATGCAGACTTATTTAAAATGCTTTTTAGATAACGAAAACGTTTAATTTGGTCAAAATATTATTTTGCAAAAGAAATTACTTTAACCTTGTAAAGAAGCCTCAAATGTCAAAAATTCAGAAAAGCTTGGAAGGTGAAAACAAAAATAAAAGTTCTCCGCCTTTTTTTATAAACAAAATATAACAAGGTGTTGTATAGGGATGGTTTTTATGAAATTTGGTCAATTTTGTATGAAAATAATTCACAAAAAATTACAAAAGTGTAAACTTGTATGTATTACTAAGATGTATTATTTGTATGTCAACTCATAAACTCATAGTGTAAACAATATTTACATCATTGCTCAAAGCTGACTTCTACGTAAACCACGTCTACGTCTTTGGATTTTTAAAAAAAACCATACAACTTCGGTCTTTCTTTCCGATTAAAGAGCGAACGCATAAAGACTAAATAAAATATAAAAAATAAAGATCGAACAAAATAAATAAAATCTTCGAAGTTTAAAAAAGTTTATAAGGCCATAAAAGGCGGTATCTTTTATAATTTTTTTTCCTATATTCTATCTTATGTATCATATGTCTGTTTCTAACATTTGATCTGCCAATTTCATTATTGGGGGATTCTATCGTTACGCTCGTGACTTTTGCACGCATTTTGAAATCATTCAAAAATATCAATCGAACAAAATAAATAAAATCTTCGAAGTTTAAATCTCACATGTGGGGTAAGCTTACCAGTTATAACTCTTGAAACGTTAAGATACTAAAATTTATAAAAAAAACAAACAATCAAAAATAAATCATGTCTAATCGCGTAACGAAGCAGTCGTTTATTGAGGCGCTTTCTGAAGTTGGTGTGGAGCCCCCACCAAGTGCAACTCTGGCACAACTAAAGCGACTGTGTGTGGAACACCTTCCAGACAACAATGCCGAAAATTCGTTTTCTGCCGATGACGTTCCTGCACTAAGTGCCGATAAGGGTGCCCAAATTGCCAATGTGGGTACTGCCGAAAATTTCTATGCACCAAAAAGATCCGTTCCTGCCGGTGACACTCTTGTAGGCTCGTGCTTGGACGAAGAGTTGATAAATCTACAAAAACGTCTCGAAATATTGCTATTGAGAAGCCAAATTAAAGACCTTGAGGACGCTGCCGGTGATCATCACATAAGAAGACGCGACTTTAGTGAAGTTGAACAGGCCAAAATTCAGTGGTGATAATCCGATATATTCTGTACAAAAATTTATCAAGGACTTTGAAGAAATAATGTACACCGTTGACGCTGAGGACAGCATGAAACTAGTTGGTTTGCGACGGTCACTAAAAGGCACTGCTCGAGTTTTTCTTACAACTATTTCCGCTCTTAGCTACGCTGAGCTAAAACAAGCACTCATTAAAGAATTCGACACTTCTGTTTCTCGTCAAGATGTGTACCGTATGCTGAGTCGTCGTCACTGGAATAGGCAGGAGGAGACACTGCACTGCTATGTTTTGCACATGCAAGCAATTGCTAAGCAGTCGGATCTTGAGTAATCTGAAGTTGTTGATTTTATAATAGAGGGTATTGGCGAAAATATTATGAATGCTCACTTATTGATGGGTGCTCGCACTGTCGAAGAACTTAAAGGTCTCATCAAACGATATCAACAAAAATATTTAACTTTTCCGACTTTTTCTGGACGCGCTGCTGAGTCTGCTAAGTCTACCGCTGTGCCGAAACTTCTCTTCAACAAAAAAGACGATAAAGATGCTGGATCCTGTTTCCGATGCCTGTTTCCGATATGGGTCATGATCACCGCAGTTGCCCAAACCCACGGAAGGTGCTTACAAAAACTGCCGCTACAATTGCCGAGAGACAGGTTGCCGACATAATTAATGATAACGCTGACGCTTTGGTTGCCGACTTTACTTGCGACGTTGTGGGTGCTTTAAATTTGGTAGGTATTGCTTTTGAGGTTAATTTAGTGGAAGATGCAAATTTTAATCAATTTCTTTCCCTTTTCGATACGGGTAGTCCAACTAGTTTTATGAAACTATCGTGCGTTCCCCAGTTTTTATTGAAGAGTTTCAAAAGTCCAAAACTGTCGAAATATCGTGTCATCGGTGGACGTCAATTAAAAATTTTACATGAAATTATGTATGCGGTTAAATTCGGTCATCGTATCAAGTCTGTTAACTTCAAAATATTGCCAAATGACGTCATGATGATGCCAGTTATTTTAGCTCGAAACTTTTTGAATGAATTTAATATACATTTAACTAAACTTAGGTTAAGATACAGTAAAGATAAACTTATGAATTTGAATAAAATTAATTTTTGCAAACTTCCACTAAATAAACATACAGCTCTTAATAAATTAGGTATTTTAAAAGATAATCTTTCTAATGCTGAATGTAAGCCTTGTTCAAACACCATTAAACTTGCAGAATCTGGTCAGTTAACATTTGCTTCCGATCTAATCGAGCTTAAACCCGAATTTAACGACACACACGAACAAAAATACGGTGTTAGTTTTAACGTGCCGAATACATTTAACATTGATATTGATTCTGATGCCGTTGAAATTAATGTTAACTTAAAATTACAAAAGTCTTTACGTGAAGAATTAAATCGATTGATTGTAGACTCCTACCTGTCACCGTCAAACATTGTTATAGAGCCTGTTGAGTATAAAATGAGAGGACTCTCCTATTTAGAAAAGACTAAAGTTCAGCTTATAGTAAATGAACTAGAACGTGATGGTATAATTAGACCAAGTCATTCACCTAACGCATCCGCGATAGTTTTAGTGAAAAAGAAGAATGGGGAAATGCGAATGTGTATCGACTACCGTAGATTAAATAAAATCACGGTCCGAGACAATTACCCACTGCCGTTAATAGAGGACTGTATAGATTATCTGGAGGTTTGTAAATTCTTTTCTGTTTTAGACCTAAAAAGCGGATTTCATCAAGTTTCTGTGTCGGAAGAATCCATTCCATACACCGCTTTCGTGACTCCAAATGGCCAATTTGAGTATTTGAAAATGCTTTTTGGCCTGAAGAATGCTCCAGCGGTATTTCAACGGTTTATTAGTACTATTTTTCTTGATCTAATTGACACTAGGAAAATCATTATTTACTTGGACGACATTTTAATCGCAACTTCAAATTTCGATAAACACAAGACTTTGCTCGAGACTGTATTACGACGCATTACTAGCAGTAAATTGAAACTTAATCTTGCTAAGTGCAAGTTTTGTTATGAAACAATAGAATATTTGGGTTATTCTATATCTTCTTCCGGAATTTCGCCAAGTGAATCGCACATTGACGCTATAAAGAGGTATCCTCTGCCGACCAATCAGAAAGAATTGCAATCATGTATTGGACTTTTCTCGTATTTTCGACGATTTGTGCCGTCATTCTCTAGAGTAGCAAAGCCGCTACAAAATTTATTAAAGAAAAATGTCTTATTCAATTTTGACGGAGAATATACTGACGCCTTTAATTATTGAAAGCTAGTCTAAATAGGCCCCCAATTCTTGCTGTTTATAATCCAATGAAAGAGACTGAGCTTCATTGCGACGCCAGTTCTATAGGTTTCGGCGCTGTTTTGTTACAACGCCAAATTGATGGTCAATTTCATCCTATATCTTATTTTTCGAAGACCACTTCAGCCCCCGAATCGAAATATCACAGTTGTGAGCTCGAGACACTCGCTATAATTTATGCACTGAGGCGTTTTAGGGTATATCTAGAAGGAATACTATTTAAAATTGTGACCATTTAAGATTGTGAAGTTAATCCTAGGATAGCCCGATGGGCTTTGGAGCTGGAGAATTATAATTATTCAATACAGCACCGTTGCGGAGTATCCATGGGTCATGTAGATGCACTAAGCCGAACACAAATCGCTACTGTTTTGGATGCCGATGATGTTGATTTCCGAATCCAAATTACTCAAGAACGTGACGAAACTATTAAAAATTTGAGAGACCAAATGGAAAATAATGAAGTAAAAAACTTTGAACTATGTGACGGACTTGTTAACAGTGTAGTGGTGAATGGTCAAAAGGCATTATATGTACCAAATGAGATGGAAAGCAATGTGATTCGACGAATATACGAAAAACTTGGACACCAAGCTGTCGATAAATGCTTTGATACTCTTAGCACAACTTATTGGTTTCCGAGTATGCGGAAAAAGAGAAATATTTATTCAGAACTGTCTTAAATGCCTAATGTATGCAGCGCCGGTTCGAGCTAGTGAGAGAAACTTATATAACATTCCAAAGAAACCCGTTCCGTTTGATACCTATCACATTGACCATTTTGGCCCTTTGCCGTCTGTTAAATCAAAGAGAAAACACATATTGCTGGTGGTTGATGCTTTCACTAAATACGTTAAGTTATATCCGACAAACTCTACTAGCACACGGGAGGTTACTGCCGCATTAAATAAATATTTTAGTTATTACAGCCGACCAAGAGGAATCATATCCGACAGGGGAACTTGTTTTACATCCCTAGAATTTGGTAAGTTTTTGCTGGAACGGAATATAGCTCACGTTAAAGTTGCCACTGCTTCACCGCAAGCAAATGGTCAGGTGGAGAAAGTGAATAGGGTCATAAAAGCAATGTTAGGCAAAATTAGTGACCCAATGAACCATGCCGACTGGTCAGGTAAGCTGCTTCAGGTGGAATATGCAATCAATAATTCAGTTCATTCTTCTACCAAAAATACTCCAAGCATGCTTCTTTTTGGAGTAGAGCAGCGTGGTGAAATTGTTGACCAACTGACAGAATATTTGCTTGACAAGACAAGTGAATCCGATAAGCCGCGTGATTTAAATCAGATTCGAAACAACGCAACAGAATCAATAGACAGGTCTCAGCAATACAACTCCAACTACTTTTTGAGAAATAGTACAAATGCTAAAACCTATAATTTGGGAGATTTTGTCGTCGTACGGAATAATGATACTGTAGTTGGAACAAATAAAAAAATTTTACCGAAATTTAAAGGGCCGTATGTTGTATTTAAATCACTCGGTAATGATAGGTACGTGCTACGTGATATTGAAAATTGTCAGTTGACACAATTGCCGTATAATGGTGTAGTCGAGGCTAACAAGATGCGTAAATGGTTACCCAAGAATTCCGAGAAAAACGTTATAGATTTTGATGAGCTGAGCAATGCCGACTATACTAGTTATGATATAATAGATGCTTAGAAATACTCTTATGTTTATAGTTTTAATTCGTATATAAAAAAAAAATGTATGATCGAGGTCGATCAAATGTCAGATCGGCCCAGTTGTAAATTTGTATGTATTACTAAGATGTATTATTTGTATGTCAACTCATAAACTCATAGTGTAAACAATACTTACATCATTGCTCAAAGCTGCCCTCTATGTAAACCACGTCTACGTCTTTGGGTTTTTTAATAAAGGCATACTACTTCGGTCCTTCTTTCCGATTAAAGTGCGAACGCATAAAGACTAAATAAAATATAAAAAATAAAGATCGAACAAAATAAATAAAATCTTCGAAGTTTAAAAAAGTTTATAAGGCCATAAAAGGCGGTATCTTTTATAATTTTTTTTCCTATATTCTATCTTATGTATCATATGTCTGTTTCTAACATTTGATCTGCCAATTTCATTATTGAAGGATTCTATCGTTACGCTCGTGACTTTTGGACGCATTTTGAAATCATTCAAACGCTTCTCCATTATAATACCGAAAATTCAAAATATAAAACTTAGTAGTACGAAACATAAAAGCCAATCAATTGTTATTACACAAAAACTCCCACTGTTCCTGTTATTATATAATAAAGACGCAAAAGATATAAAGTTTAACAGATTTACAGTAGTTTAAATTTTGCCTGTTTAGATGTTATGTGAAATAATTTCTCCTTCACTCTTTAACTAGTGGTGGCAAAATATGTCTTTTAAGCGTGACGCACTCGACATCGACTTGCCAATTACACAGTGCGCTTTCTTGTGTCTTTTTCTCTGTATTTGATAATTTAAACGTTTTTCACTTAATTTTGGTATAAGGAATCTCGTGGTGACATTTGTTTTATGGGCATTGATATCTTTGCCAGACAACAGGAGAAGAAAGACGAGAAAAGTCTGCAACGTTTGCAAGAAACCAATTTGCGATCAACATACTCAAACAATATCAAAATGTTTTCCATGTTTCAACAATGACTCAACATAAGACATCAAATATTAGAAATAAGTTAAAATGAATAACCACTTTACCGAACATTTTGGAACAAAATTTTCTTTTTTAAGATATATCAAAAATTACTCAAGATATGCACTCATTTTCATGTTGATAACTCTTGAACCATTAGGATTTTCATTTTGGTTTCTTGGGAAAAGTTCTTTCTATAATTCTGGCCCACAACTTTGCTAAATAAATGAATATGAAAAAATCACTTCCAGTGGGTCTTATCGAGTG
This sequence comes from Dichetophora obliterata, assembly GCA_963920525.1. NCBI lineage: Eukaryota > Metazoa > Arthropoda > Insecta > Diptera > Sciomyzidae > Dichetophora > Dichetophora obliterata. Next base: position 14,317,576 of record OY986436.1, on the reverse strand, counting down.
ATTCTTACAGAATGTCAAACGAAAATAATTCAAACAACATTGCGTATGAGTAACATATTTGCTTTGAAGCGTTGAAAGCGGGCAAGACATATGTCGCTCATTAAAGGTTTAAACAATTTCAAATGATTTTTCGTTATACATTTGTTTGACAAAGTTGTTAGCAAGAATAGTAGAAATAACTTTGCTGAAGAACCAAAAATAAAAAGCTCAATGGTTTAAGAGTTCTCAACATGCAAATGCGTGCATATCTGGACTAATTTTGCACTAAAGTCTTCGGTAAAGTGGAAAAACGGATGTTACCTCATAGATACCCAATAGATTCCTCATATTTAAATTAGGGGAAAAACGTTGAAACTATTAAATACAGATTTTTCGTGCCGCACAGTGTCATAGTTCAATAGACTTTTTTATAAATGTCCCTACTCATTGGAGAAATAAAGGTGGTGGTAATAATAACGCGATATGAGGTTATGAAAAATAACATTTACATAATAATTAATTGGAAATGTATATAACAGAAAATAGTTAAAAAAATTTGAGCAAAATTTAAGCATTGAATATTCTTTTTCGTTGTCATAAAGTTTTAAATACCTTAATCAGAGCAGTGATGAGCCAGAAAGAAAAAACTGTATCATAAGGTACTGAACTCATAGGTCCTTTTTCCCGTGGTTAAAAATCTTTGGTGTGTACTTTGTACTTGTCAAAAAAGTACCATTTATATGGAATGCCCCTATTAGTTTTTGTGTAAAATTGTGTTGAAAATAGCTTTTAAGAGTTTAAATAAAAAAAAAAAAAACTGGGGCGTGCTAAAAAGGCACGAGAGAAGTAAAGTTAACACCAAAAACAAATAATGCAAAACACATAGTCAAGAATCAAAAGCGTGCTTTGAAAAAATAAAGCTTTCTTACAAAAAATGATGAACAAATCAGATTCAGCATAAATAAATCGAATTACGCATGAAATATGCCTACTTCAGATGAAAAGAATCATCACTTAACAAAAAAATTAGTAGTTCTTTCCTGCGTGGAAACTATTTACTCAAGGAAAGTTTTTACTAACTCTTCTTTGGAATTGACTGCAAAATGGGACTCCAAATACCACAAACACAAATGAAAAAAAAAAATCTTTTAATGTTTATCCCTAGGTGCAGACCAGAGATCTGCAACGACTACTTAAAAATAAATAGTACTCGAGTACTATTCGTTCACAACTCAGTGGTTCAAATCAGAGATTGTCAATGGATAACATTTTTGAATCAATGAGCCACTCACTAAAAAGTGAGTTAGAATAAGTATAAGTAGTTTCCAAAGTAGAACTCATATCGTCGCCCTAATTCTAATAGGACGTATGTCAAAATTGGTCAAAGTAACGTTTATTAGCGGTTTAGGTAGATTGGGCAAAGCTACATCTATGTCATTTTTTAGTTTTTAATGTTTGTATGAAAAAAAGGAGGTAGAACTTTTGCAACAATACATTATCGTATGAACTTCATACAAATAATAAATTGTTTTCTTTGCCTCCTGAACAATAGATAATTTTGACTTACGTCGTATTAGAATTAGGCCGACGATATGTGATTGATTCGAAAAAGTGAATCATATTCTTGAATCATGAGCCACTTACTCAAAAAATGAGTATGAATAAGTTCATGTTTAAAAATTAAAGTTTAAAAATGAGTATGAATAAGTTTATGTAGTTTCCAAAGTAGTACTCATATGTGATTGATTCGAAAAAAGCTAATTATATTCTTAAATTATGAGCCACTTACTCAAAAATGATTATGAATAATAAATTCGAAAATGTGAATCGAATACTCTAAGTACTTAATTATTTTAATAATATTAATGAGCTTGAACTCAAACAACTCTAAATCATATGAATATTAATTTTCCATTCATTCTATATTTATTTGGTTCACTTTTTCGAATCAATCCCATATGAGTGCTATTTTGGAAACTACTTATACTTATTCATACTCATTTTTAAGCAAGTGGCTCATGATTCAAAAATGTGATTTACTTTTTTTCGAATCAATAACATAGTACTTTGCAAACTACTTATTCTTATTCATACTCATTTTTGAGTAAGTGGCTTATTAATTCCAAAATGTGATTCAAAAGAGGCATTTAATTGGCATGGGAACATTAGATAAGTTTAACTACTAAACTGACTTGCAACTGAAATAACTATATTGTGTTTTCCGTAAAAAGAACAATTTAAAAAAATTTACATTATTGGCACTTCTTATCGGAAAAAGAATACTGAAAATGCATTTTTGTAATAATGATATGATATCTCCAAAGGTTTGCCATTGACTAGGCTGAACAGAAATATTAATTCAATTGAAAAATCTTTTTTATAAAATTTTCTGTACGAGCTGGGGTTTGAACCGCGGCTTTTTCGCTTACGAGCCACGCACACTACCAGTAAGCCACAGCCGCTACTACCACTCGCCTGACTAAAGCCATTCATGAACATGGTATATTAAGTACATTGTCGCAAAAATAGCAATATTTGTGATAAATAAAATATGGTCAGAATTGCGTATTATGTTTACGATAAATAGAAACATGTTTGCTACAATTAAAGTAAAAAATGACACTTTTATGCGTGCTGTTTTTGGGATAAGGCGATTTAAAACAAAACACAATAATTAAACAGTTGACAAACGAAACGGTACATAGCCAGGAATCGATAAAACTAATCATGTCTGAATGAAGTGAAAGTTTTTCCTGCAAAGTGTTCAAGCACAGTAAATTCTTTCGATTTTTGGTTATGTTCTGCTTCGTTTGCCAACAATCAAAGAGTAGTTCAGACAAACATTCAAAATTCTAATATGTTTGTCTCTTTAATAATATTTACAGATATCATGATTGACAGAACTACAACATTTTTGTTGCAACTAATAGTTGAGGCAATCACAGAATGCTGACGATTTCAATGATGTTATGATTTCAAATATAATGTTATTTTTGGTACCCCCATTAATAAATAATGACTTTATTAAGGCAAAAATTTGTGTTTGCAGAAATAATACAATAATTTTAGTAAAAAAATTATTATTGCAGTAATCATGTCTCAACCAAGTCTTTTCTCTGCGAGCATATAACTAATTACACATGTATATGTTAGAGCACGGAGAGAAATTGAACATGACTTGATTATTAATGTTACAAGAAACAACCACGTGGGTAATTTGACCTAGTTAATTTACAACTGAAGAATATAGGTCAAAATTTGATTTTTGGGAGCTATAATTTACGGTCCCTATTTCCAAAAAGCTCTTCCAATGGGATACACGCTAACCATATTTCTGGCGGATATATATTTCATTGAGGTATTTCTCAGGGAATGTCTCCGTAGAAAATCTATCAAAGCACATATCTACATACTTTCAGATAGTCAAACGGCCTTGAAGGCCATGCAAGACTATGAACTTAAATCAAGACTAGGATGCAATTGCGTTGAATTACTAAATGCACTGGGGTAAAGTAATAAGAAAGAATTGTGGTCGGTTTTAGGTAATGAAGGATTCGAGGGCAACGAAAGGGCAGATTGCCCTGCCAAATAAGGAGAATCTCAAACTCATAATTACCCGGAATTATTCTGTAGGCTGGCTAAAAACTACATTCTCGAAAAGGTTAGGATCTGAAAACATAAAAAACTTCAGTGCCATTGAAACGATACTAAAGGAAAACGGCAATATAGTAAATTTTAAACTCTCAGTAAAGCCAAGTCGAAAGACCTTCTCAAGCTAACTAAAGCAGACCTACTATTTTAAACAAGTTATTTCACAGGCCATTGTTCACTCAGATACCATCTTAAAAATATGGACCTATCTGAATCAGATGTCTGCAGAGTATACGAGAAGGTACATTCTATGTGAATGTCAGGCAATTTGCAGTCTTAGACTTTTCCACTCTGGAGGGACATTAGTGACTCCATCAAAAATTTGAGACACCGAGCCAGAAACAGTGCTAAAATTTACAAAATGCCTAAGTGTAAAAAGTTAATAAAAGGCATGCACAATATATCCTATGGGTCAAAGTGCACATGGGCCTATCACAAACAAACTAACTAAAAACTAATAAATAAAAAAATTGTTGATCTCCGAATTGTACGAATTTGGTATCATTTCAAAGCTACTACTCCTATTAAAGTAAGTCCAATGTATTTTTGCTTAGAAGTTAGAAATGTCTGCACGGCATCATGTAAAACTTGTCTAAATTTTTTGTAATTTGCAAGGCAGTGTTTGATGTGTACTTGATGCTCACAGAAAAAATTGTTCTTAAAAGTCGAAAATAAAATAAAAAAATTGCTTTAAAAGAAGAAACTTTCTTTAATTTTTTTTCTTTTTGGAACTGTTAAAATAAAAAAAAATAGAATTTTGGTAAGTTTTCAAAAAACAAAACTAACAAAAACGATAAATTTTGCAAATTTGGATAGACAGATGGAATTTACTAATTACATGAACATTATTAGCAGTGGTTTTTTTTTAATTGATAGCCTTTGACCTTTATTTTTAAGGCTATATACGCGGTTAAAAATCTTGGAATAAATTTTAGTCCAGCTAAAATACTATTACATATTTTTAACCTTGAGGTTTAAATTTTTAACTTTCACAAATACTAACCCATACTTAAAACTTTTCTGTACTTAAATTTAAACCAAAGAAATATTGCAATGCTGAAACTCAATATTAGGCTATTAGGTTCATATGCTTGTTAATTGCTTTTGTTTCATATAGCGTAATAGCCCAGTGGTTAACGTAGTGAGCTTACGAACTGAATGTCGCTGGTTTGAATCACACTTTATTTTTTTTTTTTATATTTCAATCCAAGCTTGTACTAAATTGTAAACAAAAGCTGTATTAAAACGAATTTTTTAGTATTTTGCAAATTCTAGATTTGAAACCAAAGCTGGTGTGGTCATATATAAAGTACAGAAAAGTTTAAATTGTATTCCAAGATTTTTAACTGTGTACATCTAAATCAGAAAATTGCTTGAATATAGGTTCAAGGGAGGTACCCCTAAAAACTAAACGATTTGAACCATTTAAAGTATACATCTTTAAATTTATATGTCAAGCCTTTTGACTTAATTTTATTTAAATTTGCCATTTTTTTGTGTCTACCTCCCATAAAAAGTTATTTAAAAATGAAATATAGGTCCAAGGTAGGTACCCTTGGAATAGTTTTAGTATTTTTCTTAAATAGCTTACACTTACAAAGCATAAAAAATTTCATTATCATAGCACAGTTCTATTTATTTCCAAATTTGTATGAGCGCAAGGTTCAATGAGTGAGACGTTATCAAAATTTTTTTCTGAGAAATTGTTATTTATGTTTTTTTATTGTATTAAAACACAAATTCATCATAGTAAAACACTCATATCAAATCCACCACGTTTACACTTCTGCAAGCTTCAGCAAATATTTTATTCGAAGGTAATTTTTTCTTAGTTTTTTTGACATGTTTAAAAATTTTCCAAATATTTTTAAATAGACTTTTTTTTAGTTTATGCTTAAATGAAAAAAAAATACTGTAGAGAGGAGCCTTTTTAAAAATATATAAAGGAAAAATTTTGATCAAATGTAAATGAATATATTTGTTTATTTAGTAATTTATTTATTTATTTTCACATTATTATCATGCCTCTACAATCAATAATGTTGTTGTTGTTGTTGTTGTTTATTTATTTCTATCACAAATCCAATATTTAAAAAAATAAAATACAAAGTTTGAGATTTAATCTTAAGATTTTGCAACAAATAGGTTCAAGGTATCTGATTAATAATGATAAACGCTTAAAATAATCTTAATTTATAGGAAAAAGATAGTAAAAAACCTATATTATTATCAATTGTTAAATTATGGGGATGTTTTGAGATCAGTCTCTTCGAATTCTCTATAAGAATAAAGACAGAAGCCACTGACTATGACAAACTTCTCAAGAGGGCATGGGCTGAAGTCCTGCATTTATAGGAGAATGACTGGGTCAAATCGTTTAAAGTACTGGGTATTTTTTTTATTTGAGTCATGGTATGCAATTCTGAAGTTGGAAATCTACTTGGCAAGTCAAAGATAGTCTTTACATTCTTGTTTTGTATTACTTGAAGGCGCTTTAAGTGAGTATTTGCACAATCCTTCCAAACGGGACAGGCATAAAACAGGAGAGTTCTAATACACATTTTATAAATCAATATTTTGTTCTTGATATTTAACTTCGACTTTTTATTTAAAAGGAAATAGAGAGCTTTACTACATCTTGTAGCTTTAATGCAGATGTTATCGATGTGCGGTTTGAATAACAATTTATCGTCCAAGAAAACTCCTAAATATTTGACTGACTTTGAAAGTGGCATCAAGTTAGTTTGAACTGTGAACGGTCTAGTGGGAACACGTTTTGAGGACTTATAATATGGAAATATGATGGCTTGGGTTTTTTCATCATTAACTTTTACTTTCCATTTATTAAAATATTTTATAGCCAAAGATAAGCCACCTTCTATATTTTTGATAATTGCGTTTGAGACTTTCCCAGAAATGATCAGGGCGCTATCATCAGCGTCAAGTCTTGACTTGACTTGAAGACTTAAGACTTGAAATCAGAAATATATATAGAGTATAAAAAAGGTGATAACACCGAACCTTGTGGAACTCTGGCTGATACTTGTTTTTCAGTGGAGTTAAAACCCTCAACTTGAACTACAAAACTCCGATTAGATAGAAAACTTTTAATAATCTTTATAAGATATAGAGGACATCGTAAAGTGTTTAATTTGTACAGAATACCGTTGTGCCATATATGTAGAGTCAAAAGCTTTCTCAATGTCTAAAAGTACCACTCCTGTGGAATACTTTTTCATTTTATTCGCCTTGATAATATTAACTACCCTTTTGACCTGATGTAGCCTGTGACCGGTAGTACTGTGACCGGCTTTGAATCCAAATTGAAACTGATTAATAGCATTGGTTTCATCAGTGAAACTTTTAAGTCTATCAAGAATAATTTTCTCAAAAATTTTGCCTAGACAGTACAATAAGCTAATAGGGCGATAGCTTGAAGGTAATTTCGGGTCTTTGTTCTGTTTTAGAATTGGTACAACTTTTGCTTTTTTAAAACATTGAGGAAAATTTAAAAAATGCAAACAAAAATTGAAAATTCTAACTAAAACGTTTAAAGCAGATTCTGGAATATTTTTAAGGACTATATTGTTAATACCATCGAAACCAGGGGCTTTACGATTTTTTTGATTATTTATTAAAGATATAATTTCAGAAGCATCTGTAAGAGCACTGGAATCTTCGTTCTGTAAATTATTTGCAGCTAAATTGCTAACGAATAAATTCACTTCACTATCAAAGCTATGAGTTAAAGAGGATGGTATCAAAAATGCTTTGGAAAAATGATCGGATATGGCTGTTGCCTTTTCCTCACAGTTATTTACTTCACGGTTTTCTACGACTAGAGTCGGAATCGATTTCTTCTTTTTATTAAAGTAAATAGCCACTTTCCAGAAATTTTCCTGCCTACTTTAAGAGATAATAAAAAGTTAGACCACTGTTCGTTTCTTTGCTTACAAATATGGAAGGATATCAATTGATTTAATTGTTTAATTATTGCCAGATAGCAGGTTTTTTCACTTAAATCGATTGAAATTTTCTTCTGTAAGTATTTCTAGAGGAGATAAGTGATGTACATAGATCTGACAAACGTAACGAGTAACTCCTACGCTTTATATATGAAATGCGTTCCAATCTAGCCTTATCTGGAATAATTAAAAAGCAAGATATTTGAGATTCAATATTAACAAGCGTGGGAGCTTCGTTCAATAATCAGAAAATAAGATTTCACCTTTTACAACATTCTCAAAGTTCAACCAGTTCGAATTAAGGTAATCAGGGTAATACTCTTCTGACTCAAGTAAGAGCTCGTTGATGTAAAAAATAATTGGATCGTGATCCGAGTACAGCTCAGAGGCAAAAATGTTTAGGCTAGAAAAATTCATGGTAGAGTTTGACAAAAGCAAGTCCACTGTTGAGGAGTGTCTATAGTTAACATTTTGTGGGAATCTGGTGGGACTTAAAGGATAATAGATAAAATAATTTGACAAACTTTGATGATCAAATAAAACTCGTCCAGAGCGAATTGAGCTTCTGCAATTCCAGCTGGTATGGTGGGCATTGAGGTCGCCAAGGAGAAAGAAGTCGTGATTGATTGACGTAAGGAGATTTAGATCACTTCGAAAGTCATTGGTGTATCTTGGGCAGTAAGCAGATATGAAGACCACATTTTTGTTATTGATTTTTAAAGAAATACTTATATTTTCAATTGATTTTGTCGGGTATGATTTTATTAAGCCATGTTCGATACCGTGACGTATAGCAATCGCAACGCCTCCACCGAAAGTTACTCTATCTTTCCTGTAAATTTTATATTCAAGAAGTCGAAATTTATGGTGAGGCTTTAAAAACGTTTCATTTAATAGGACTATGTTGATAGACTTATTTATTAAAAAACGGAGGAGTTGTGTTGAAGAATCAAAAGTTGTAATGCCCTGGCAATTCCAGTGCATTATATGAAGACTGCTTAAACTTTTAAAATTATAACGCATATTTTAGCAAACCCATAATTACATTGAGTTGCTCCAATTTCGAATTACACTTGCGAAGATCTGTTATTGCTTTTGTAAACATTTGAAAAAGCTCAAATTTTTGTTCTTGGGAGTTAGGTTTAGACATCTTGAGTGCATATGCATAACTTCCTTTAGATAGGACTGGGAATGTACGACTTTCAATTGAATCCGGTATAATCGGTGGAAAATTAAGATGTTCAAACTGGACCGTCCTCGAAGTGGCCTTACTCCGCTTAGACGTGAGACGATTTCTCAGCTCGAGATACTCAGCACGACAGGGGCACTTTGGATCATCCGCTCTGTGGTTAGATTGTTTTTTGTTGCTTTTAATACAGTTGGAGCATTTGTATACCATCGTATTATTGTACGGAGAAGATTTAAACTTACAGCTGTTGAAATCATGATTAAGTCCACAAGCCAGACACAATTGGGCGCGATGACAATTAGAGGAGCCGTGTCCAAACATTGAGCATTTGGTGCATAGGGTTGGACCATACTTTTTGGTTGAAGGTTTTCTCCATTGTACAGCAACAACACAGAGAAATCGAATTTTCAATAATTGACTTTTAGGAACAACGATTCTGTCCAACTCAACCATGTATATGGCATCGTTAACATTGGATCGTTTAGTCTCGATCTCTTTAACCGACTTGATGTCAATGTTGTAACTTTCTTTTAAGTTCTCTGAATTCTTGTTGGGTGTTAGTTTCGGCAATCCAAAAACAACGAGCTTATATACCGAGCTGTATATTACTGGGTGAGTAAAGAATTTAATATTCAATTCTTGTAACTTTTTGATGCATGTAGCATGGTCCGCTAATGAGTTTGCAAAGATTTTTGTTCCAATGGAGAGCCTTTTAAAGTTATATTTTCCTTCAGTAAACAATTCTTTAACATCAACAAATTGATGAATGTTGTCCACGACAATAGGAGGCACCTTGTTAGGTTCTGCTTTAATAGCACCGTCTTCGTCATCAGAGCTCTCACAATTCATGTCAGCGTCGTTAGTTTTGCTAAACTCACTAAACCGGTTTGTTCGATCGCATTTAGTTAGCACCTGTGAAGTACTAGCGCTAACTTTCAGTGGCTTCAACTTGCCACCTCTTTTCCACGTTACCATTGCTGTTGACAACAGCAATAAACCGAAATATAGCAAAATAAATAAAAAAAAACAAAACTGTTAATATGTGCACAATATGTGCGCAGCCAGAAAAAAGAAACGTCCGATCACTACGAGAGGTAGTCAGAGACTCAATCAATAATGTAATTGGGTTAACTCACACAGAATCAATGAACTAGAATCTAAATGCTATAAATATAATTGTAAATAGGTATCGAATTAATTTTTTTTTTAATTCGAATACAAACGCCATCAGATGCCATTTAATTGAAGGAATACTTTTATCTGCAAATAATGGAAATTTATATAAAAGACTTAGTGCTTTATTCTGTATAACGAAAATGCACACCAACGACAAGCAAGGCACGATAAGCAATAGAATTTCGTATAGAAAAAAGTATTGCTTCTCGTGTCTTGCTTGTCGTTGGTGTGCTGCTTCGTGATACAGATTAATGCAGTAATACTAGATATGATCGATGCATGCAAATTCGCTATCGATCAAGTTGATGACGCATGCGATGCGGCACATTAGTTAAAATTGTTACAAATTAGACAAGAAATATGCAGTCTAATTTGTGATACTTAACTTGCAGAACATTCAAATTAAGTTTGAGGTTGTAGTTGTAGGTATGTAAATTTTCTGAATAAGTGATGCTCAAGGCTAAATGTGTTAATATGCTTTTTTTTAATATGAATTATTAGAAATAAAAGTGACCTTATTTCTTTGATAAATAAAACATTTGATACATTAAAAAAATTTTAAAAACTTCTATGAAACGATTTGAATAGAATTTCACATTCAAAAGCTTTAAAATGAAACGTTTAAAGAAAAACCTTCTTGTGACAAAAGACACGATTGGAGTACAATCAATATCATATACTCATCTCTGAACGTCTATTAGCATTGAAAGTCTAGACGTTTTCTCATATGTCGCATACCTTGAAATTTTTCCTTAACTATCTTTTCTTAACCAGCAAGAAAAGCTCCATACCCCCGACATCAAATTCAATTTCCCCTTGAAAGAACATTTTAGCATTAATGCGATTATCAAAGGTGAATGCAAAAGCTTTACTAGCAGCCATATATTGCATTATTTAATCAGTTTTGTTGTCAAGTACAACGTTTAAGGATATGGCATGAAATTTGCTAAGATAAAATTAAGTAAAAAACAGAAAAAGTCATAAATATAATACAAACAAAGTAAAGTTCATTGCTTCTTGACATTTTGTGCTATTTTTTTCTCTCAAGCCTTGCCCACAGTTTTTAAACTTGAGCTTCAAATACAAAGATGATTTATATGCTTGGCCATAAATATGTCTTCAGAATCATATATCCTGCGCATACAAAGCAAAAATCAGTGATATTAACATGCATGTGTGTGTGTGTGTGTGTACGTGTGTGAAAATGCTTTTAGGATAGATGTGAGTCGAGAAAAATAAAGCTCAGCATGAAATTGAATATGAAAGGCAGCAAATAAAAAGGATTTGTAAACGAACGAAAGAAAGGCAGAAAGGACTTGCATAGCACACGAAATGCAATTTAAATAACAATGCGATTTTTCATTGCTTTGGCAAAAAGGATATTTCATTGAAACCAGTGGCAGCAGTAGCAGCAGCATTTCTTGATGCAGCCGTTGCGTCTGCGGCTGTTGCATTCATGCTGCTGTTGCTGATGTCCTTTTCTTGCAAAGGAATGAGCAATTTTTCAAGGATATGCTTAAGAAAAATGGATCTGTGGCAACAGTTGTAGTTGACATTTTCAAAACTTGAGCATGAGTAATATTTGCATTAAACTGTCTCCTCGTTGGTTTGTCTATTAGAAGTTGTATGAATTGGTTATTATGAAGGTTGAAAAAAGATGATGCAGCTTCTTATCTTGTGTCTAGTTTTAAATGGATTAGAAGACCCTTTTCGTCTTTTTAACATATGACTTAGATTTGAGTGGATAGATAAGATAATTTTCCTATGGGTTGAAAGAAGAATGGAGTTCACATATTTTGTAATATTTGTATATCGAGACACATTAAAAGAATATTTGCAAATTTTATTGGCAGCTATACTTTCTATTCCAAATTGTTTAAGTAACACATATTCTTCTGTAAAAATCGGTTTAACTGCACAAATTGAAGTTTTATGAAGAACAATTTAGTTTGGCTTTAAACTGTTGAATTTTGTTTTAAATTTACTAAACATAATTAAAATTTATGGTTACCGAATCTGTTATAGTGAGAAAGAAATATTTGTCGCCTATAAAATGTCACGTCCGCTATCATATTTTAATTATAAATAAATGCAGTGGTCACGAGACATAACCCCAAATGAACATGATCTCAAATTTGAAATTTTTAGAGACATAATCCCAAAAATTGGATTTGGGATTATGGCCAGTTTCAAAAAGGTCATAAGCCAAATATAAAACGACACAATCCCAAAATATATTTGGGAATGGTGGTAACAGCATTCTATACATGGGCATATCATTTTATCGTATAACACACCATAAAAAATTGATTTGATCTTGTACGGAATGTTATTATCACCATGTTGTTTTCATGTACTGTTCACAGATCAAGATTCAATTCCCTGGCGGAAATGACGCTGAGGACTATCGCAATCGTAAAGAATGTTTTTCTCTTAATGTTGTCGTGCTGTCGTGAAAATTTTAAAATATTGGATATTGTAGCGCGCTCAGCAGATGCATCACATGACTAAACACTTTTCAATAATTCACATTTGAAAACATGATTGGAACGAGGTGATTTTGGCCATTGTATTTTGAAGATAGAGCCAAACGCATTTCTACAAAGAAGTTACCCGCCTTAAGGACGATGCCATAGCGATCATTTTAATGCATTAATCGTCCTTGTCTGATATGTAGTTTGAATTTTAGAGCGAATTTTATGGCGAAAAAACCAAAAAAAAAAGTTCACCAATAAGGACAAATGAAATTAATATGTAGTATTATTTTTAAAATTCTTCCAAGGATAAAGTCTTGTAGACAGAGGCTTAGCAAACATTTTGGTGCATAAATCGTCCTTTTATGATGTATGGTTTGGGAGTTATGACTTGAAAATCATCAAAAATTACGTACAAAATAAGGTTATTGAAAAAAATTCTTTTCTAAGAATGCAGTCTTGTGGGTTATGTATTAAAAACATTTTGGTGCATAATTCGTCTGTGTAGAATGTATGGTTTGGGAGTTATGACGAAAAAGCCAAGCTTAAAAAATAAAAATTTTTTACTTATTTATTTATTTCGTCAAACAGAGTGTAACTCTTACAGACTACTGAAATTAAATTAGAACTAAATATAAAAATATTGAAGCTATTAACAAGAAAAATAAAAAAATGTGAATAATTATTTATAATAAGAAAGCGAAAAAATTAAGATGTGTAAAAACTGAAGAATGAAGAAATATTTCTGTAGATATTACGAAATAAGTCAGCTACGCTAAGCAATTCAATGGCTTCCTGAAACTGAGTGTCAAAGGCATATTGCGAGAATAATTTGAACAATGGAACGACTCACGGAAGTGGAATTGGCTGCGGAGATCTCGAGATGGATTATAGAAGTCCAGCTGAGAAAGCAGTTCAGGACATTGGATGTTATGATGAATAAGATTCCAAATAAGCATGACGGAGAATATTTTACGAAGAATAAAAAGAAGCGTGAGTCATACTAGGGCACAACGGGTACTATATTGGTGTACGGAGGGTAGGTTTCTATAAAATTTAAACCACATGAACCTGGTGAAGTTACGTTGAACCGATTCTAATCTATTGGTGTATAGTTGGTAACAAGGGTTCCGAATCGTTGAGCATTTTTCCAAGTCCGGAAGCACTAAAGAGGAATAGAGTGTCTTAAAAGTATACGAATCAGTAAAATTTCTTTTTAAAAAACCTAGCATTGTGTTTGCTTTAGCAATTATTAGTTCAATATGATTTCTAAAAGACAGTTTTGGATCCAATAAAACTACTAAGTCCTTTTTGCAGGACACTCTTGCAAGAGAGGTAGAATTAATGGAATAGAACCAATAGATAGGGGAGGAAGTCCTAGAAAAGGAGAGATACTAGCATTTAGAAATATTAAGTGGACGATTATTAATAAAGTACCAATTAGCGACCGAGTTAAGGTCATGTTGAAGAAGTCTAAGATCATTGTCAGATTTAATTGACCGAAAAAGTGTTAAGTCATCGGCAAAAAGAAGGCATTAATGAAGAGAAGAAATAAAAGTGTGCCAAGATGACTCCCTTGAGGTACACCTAAAGAGATCTGAAAGGCGAAAGACAGGAATTCATTAATTTTAACGTTTTGCCATCGATTAAGGAGACCAGACCTTAACCATGAAAAAAGAATTGAATGAAATCCAAGAGCAGAAAGCTTAAGGAGAAGAGATTCGAGATTGACTTTATCAAATGCTTTAGCGAAGTCAGTGAAGATGAAATCAGTCTGTGAACCATTTGAGAAATTTCTATCTATAAAAGAACAACAAATATTTAAAATTGTGGCTATTGATCTTCTAGATATAAAACCATGTTGATTCATGGAAATAACATTCTTAACATATAACGATAATTTATCATAACCAATTTTTTCAAAAACTTAGGGCACACACAAGATTTTATTTAACGAATTTACAGACATCTTGCTTCGGACCTGATTTGTGTATTGGAACAATTTAAGAAACATTCTATTCGTCCAAAAACGTACAGCTAGAAAGCGACTAATTAAATATAATAATTAGTGGGAGAGAAATTACAGCCGTACACCAAATTAAGTGTATGATAATTTATCAAAATCGGAGCAAAACCATTATGTCCAGTAGACCGTATCAGAAGAAAAAGTTATCCGTACACCAGCGAATACAAAGTATTGTTCCAAGGACATTTCAATAAAAAAATTTTTTGCCGAACGTAGGGGTAGCTTTTTAGTTTTTTCTTTATATCTTCCATATTTACAGTCCGATCTTAAAGTCTGATATTGCGAATTTTTTTGTCTCAGTGAGGCCAATATTTTTGCTCTTAGGTTCATTGACCTCAAGTGTACCGTTCTAGTACTCACCTCCCAAATCTCACTTCCTACCACCCTAATGTGACACCCTAATGTTAGAAATTTATAGCTTGCAAAAAATCATAAAACTTTTGGTAAGAAAGTATTTCGATAATTACAGCACAACTATTTAAAAAGTGCTTTTATAAATTCATTGTTGCAGACCGTAGGGGTCACCTTTTTAAATTTGTCATAGCTTCAGTATTTACATTCAGATATTAAAGTATGATATATCGATGTGTTTGTCTGTAGCAGACCAATTTTTTTAAATTCAAAAGTCTTTGACCTCAAGTAACCTTTACATCATACCTCAAATTATACAACAAGGTAAGCAACAAAAATAAGTAGCATAAAGCAAAGTAAAATAATAGGAATTTTAGTCGATTATATCTCGACGTGATTCAAGTTTGCTATATTTTATATTTACTTTTGCATTAAAAAAAATTGGTCTGCTACAGACAAACACATCGATATATCATACTTTAATATCTGAATGTAAATACTGAAGCTATGACAAATTTAAAAAGGTGACCCCTACGGTCTGCAACAATGAATTTATAAAAGCACTTTTTAAGCACTTTGAAAGCAAAGGCAGAACAACATGAAAAACAAACATCAGTGATTAGTATTGAAGCGCTCACAATTTTGGTGATTAAGATCGTGTGAAATTTTAATTTAAAATGTGTGATAATCGAAATAAATTTTGCTGTTTGTGGTTTATTTACAGACATTAGTCGTAGGCGTAATTTTCAAAGTAATATTTCAGTAGTGGAAGCATACAATGTTATCTTCGATCGTACTTACAAAACTAGTCGCTGGTACGAACCAGAATATATTTGCAAGTGTTGTTGTACATTACTAAACAAAGCGAAAGACAATTCGTCATTGAATTTGCCCTTTTCTGTGCCCATGAGTTGGCATCATCAGCCTTATCATAAGCAACATGATTGCTATTTTTGCCAAACCAATTTATCTGGCTACAGCTTTAAGACGCGTACGGCTATAAAGTACGCTGATGTTTTAACCGTAACAAAACCGATCGCCGCAAGTGATAGCCACTATGTGATGAGCTCGTCTGATTGTGATGCTGATGAATATGAATACGAGGACCCACAACAATTCCTTACATCAGGATCGAAATCTGCAGAACGACATATCATACCTAAAAAGGATTTCGATGATCTTTTTCGTGACTTGAACTTGTTTTGCCGACAACGAGAAATGCTCAATTCACGAATTAAATAGTGGAATCTGGTAGAAACTGGATTCTCAATAACATCAAACAGAAGAAGTAGTGAAAGGTTGTTAATGGAAGAATTTTTTGGTAATAACAAGTACGCCGACTATGTTACAGTTGTAAACAATTTTTTAAGTGCGTACAATGAAATGGGCTCCATTTTTTGCATTCCCACTTAAATTTCTTCCCAGATAACCTGGGCCAGTTCAGCGACTAACAAGGTGAACGGTTTCACCAAGAAATCGCTTCTATAAAAAAGCGCTTTGATGGTAAAAATAAAATCAACATGATGACAAATTACTGCTGGTCACTCAAACGAGAAACCGATGATGATCAGTAAAAAAGAAAAAGATCGAGTAAACATTTTTGAGTAGTATTTCCAAAAACGGTATACAAAAAATTCAACAAACGCCTTTAAACTGTCACAAAATGTTCTTTTAAAGAATATAAATAAATTGAAGTAACTTGTTTTATTTAAATTCGCAATACTTAGAGACATTCTCATTCTAAAAAACAAAATTCTATAAAAATTTACTATAAGGTTTTCTTTAGAAATTTTCAACAATTATTGACATATTTAAAAAAAAACCCACGCTTAACTCGTGAAAATGTGAACTTTTTTAACAATAAAACAAATTTAAGGGGTTTCAAATAAAATGGTGGTAAAAACATCATCAAAATCAAAAAATTAAAAAAAAACAAAGAAAAAATGGTTTAAAATACTACAATACAGGATATTAAATGTGTTAAGTTATGTATGGCATGTTTAAACCCCTAAATTTCTTCTTTCCAAAACTGGTTTCCAAAATTAAAATCAGTGCATATTTTCAGAAGTTATGGGCGTAAGAGTGAGCACATGTCCGAAAAACCCTTTTTTACCGTTATTCAAAATTTCGATGTGCACCAAAAAATTCTCGTATGCCACAAAAATCTATTTAACTATACCAACAACCTACGATAAGTCCCATCCCAAAAGTCTTGTTTTGATTTTATTTTGTCACACCGTGTTATCCAACCTTTCTTATCTAAACCTTTTTTTCTTCTTTCCTATGTAGGAACTTCTAAACCTTTTCTTCCATAGAACTTCTAAACCAAACCGGACTATTAGATCTGCGTGTGCGTTTTTGAGAGAAATAACTTCTAACCAGATCGTCAAGTACAGAACGAAATAACCCATACATTTCAGCCAATTCCAAAAAGTATAGAACCAATGAATTGATTCAAGATCTGCCAGAATAGCATTATAATTAGAGCGATTATATTCATATGACCACATAGCAGAAGTAGACGATTTTTGATAGTTAAAGATACCAAATTCAATCATTATGGGCACATGATGTATCCTCTTAACCCGGCGTTAGTGTGGTGGGGTATGACATACCCCAGAGACCTTATTTCCTTCAATAACTTGTAATTAGTATTTGTAGGTTTCAATAAAACTATTTTTATGTTTAAATTGCAACGCATTAAAAATATTCTTTTTTAATAGCAATTCAATTAAGAAATCAAAAGCGATCTGAGCTTTTTCGATAAAATTTTTTTTGCAGTTAAACTTTTACTTTTGGGGTATATCATAACCCACCACACTAATGGCGTGACTTTTTCCACCACACTAACGGCGGGTCAACAAGTTCAAATTGAGGAGATTCTACGAGTAGTTACAATAAATTCCTTGTCAATAAAAATTAAATCTAAAATTCGATCAAGATCATTAAATTTATCATTTATCTGGACCAGATAATATTGCAATAAAAAATCAATTATGCGCTCGTCTATTTTCGACGGAATATTTAACAGTTAGAGATAGAATTCATCGCAAACAAACTTCCAGGTAACATTACAGAGATTAAAATCGCCTGTCAAAATATTATGATGTAATTGCTTTAAACTATCAAGAAAAGAATGGATGTTATCGAGATGAATAGAGTATAATTCAAGAGGGCTTCTTGGTGGGATTTAGCTCACCGTTACAAACATAAAAAAATTATTACTCAACACGACTTTTGCAATAAATTTATCAACATCGAAGGAAGTTAGTTTATTAGTGTTTAAATGATGTAGAGATATTTGAGAGCACGCATTTGAACGCATTTTGAACGCATTTTGCAAAACTATAATTGTTATTTTAATATTTCTATGATACACGTTGTAGATTCCAAACATGGAGCACTTCCAGTCTCATTCACTGTATAAAATATTTGCCTTTCATCTTTTACTGACTAATTAAATTTGTATGAAAAATTATACAGCTATACAGACACTCTTAAAGAAGTTCTTTGAAATTTTTGCAACAAAGGAGAGAAAATCAGTGACATGCTTTGTAAATACCTTTTAGTGGGATATTAAAAAAAAAAATAATAATGCACATAATATGCCATAAAAAAGTATTAAATTACAATAAAACTGCTGAAACCGATATAAAATACGATAACTGAGCTAAAACAATGGCAACTTCATACAGTTGATAAGAAAGTAAAAGAATAAAACAACCAGCAACATAAATTGAACTGCCTAAAAATACGCCACAGCCACGCGCCGCAGGTTTAAAAAGCTTAAATAAGCTGGATAAAAAAAATGTACGAACTGAAAAAATCTCCTGCATAGGCTGAAATAAAATAAAGCGAAAACATAACCAATTATTTTGGTTCAGTGAACCTGAAAACGGCATATATGATATTATTTGTGAAATATGCCTAAAATTATGCAACAAACTTTGCGTAAAACAATATATTCGTCACCGAAATTTAAGCTTATCAGTGACAGTGCAAAAAACAACTAACGCCATTTTTGTCCGCAGAGGGGGAAGCAAATGATAAATGATATATTTACAAAGTAAAAATAAAAACACAAAATTATGCTGCATATTTTGTGGCGCATTTGCAGGTTGACATATAAATGAATACTTATGCGCGAAATGCAGAGGATACGTAGTAAAGTCGTCAATGAAAGCTGGAAGACAGACATAAAATAACACACTGGCAGACAAATAGACAGATAGACAGACTGTAAGAGTGTGGACAGCCCGAAGAGGTGAACTGACAAAAAATGCTATCACGACAGGCAGACTGACACATAGACTGACATATGCTTGGCGACAGCCTGAGTTGAGAAGTATTGCTGCTAGACGTCTTGGATTTTGATGATTTGATGATGGCTCAAGCATGGGTGCAGTACGAAGCACCCTTAACCTTGGCTATGAAAACGTAAATCTTTCTTCTTTTTGAGAACTTTTATTTCCTTTTTTTTTTTTTGTGTTGCTTTTTTCATTTCCTGCATAGCTGTCTGCGGATTTGAGACCATTTTTTGTTTGTTTTGTTTCTTTGCATATTCTTCGATTAAGCTAAGAATACAAAATGGTTCAACTTCAAGGACTTCCTTTAATAAAAACTGTGTAGTCCTTGTAAGGAACTTTGACATTGTTGTTGTTGTTGTTGCTTGTGTTTTTGTTGCTCTGAGGTTAAACTCAATTGTCATATTATTAATGTTGTTGTATTCTTATAAAAGTAATAATAATAATGTTGCATACTTTTGTGTGCTTGCGGATTTAAGAGCGCATGTAATGCTGTTATTCAAGTGGTAGGCAGGAAGTGTGAGGTTAGTGTTGTTGTTGTTGTGTGTCTTTTGCCTGCAGCTACTTGGGGATTTATTTGGGGATTTAGTTGATGAAGCTGCTCTTTGATGTTAAGAATAATCACTGAATGAGGTGAAGACGAAAGTAAATAATGTTTATATTTAAAAGCAAAGTCGTTTTGGATGGGGGAAAAAAAAGGTGAAGCGTTGACAGACTTGGGTAGCTTTTACAAGGGAAATCATAAAAGTAATATGTTCTTCACTTTGTGTTAGTAGAAATGTGTTAATAAATGAAGAAAAAAAATACTAAGGCCGAAAAAACAGATTGTTTTAAAGAAGAATTTTTGGTAATCGGTTTTGGTAAAGCAAAAACCACTTTTTTACACAACAACTTTCGCTCTTGATTCCACATGGAAGTTGTTGCGTCAACAGTAATAAAAATTTTATCCCAAATATAAAAATTGTTGGCTAAAGTACTAAGTACTTGATTTTTTATTTCACGTATTTTATTTTTCACCTAAAATCTGTGTATTTTATCTTAACGAGTAGAACATTTTTGTTAAAAATCTCATCAATATTTAAAACTCCAATAAATCAACAAAGTAATTAAATTAACCCTACAAGGGTACGGTGAAATTGAAGGCGCTTATAGGTACCGATGAGTAAATTTTACTCACTTCAGAATTTTTGCGTTATTATCTGATTTATTTTGTAAAGTAGTAGTTTGAAATGAAAAAAATTGAAAGCCAGCATATAATATAAGTGTAATTTTTTGTTAAAATATATAAAATAAGCAAAAATAATACTTTATTATTGATTTTTGACGATTATGAATACATAAAAATTGTTTTTCAAGCACAGTCAGGGCACTTTTTTTGCGCATGTTCACCGCAAATAGCTAATCCACAATTGCAATAAGTGGTGGTGTATCTACGTTTGGTATAACTACAAAAATTACAGTACTTTCTTGGCCCCTTTTGGTCTTCTCCGGCACTATGGGTCTCTTGGCTTACGCCTACAATATTTTGAATGGATTTTTTCAACGCCAGGCTCATGTTTGTATAATATATAATAAGTTGGGGATTTGCCGAAGCAGACCACAGTGGGTCCCTTTTCGTCCTCCATTGGACAAAGGGTACTACTGCTCGGAGTACTCGTACGTGAGCATGCTCCTTGTGTAAGCATCCTTTGTCACCTCAAGCATATCCTTATAGGTTAGTTGACCAATCTCGGCTTCGCCAATAAATGGGCGTCCCAGAGTGGTCAATCTTATGCTTGCCAGCGCCGGACACTGGCACAGAATGTGTGCTGCTGTTTCCGGCTCCTCTAGGCATAACCTACACGCATCGACCTCGGTCAGAGTCATCTTCCCGAGATGGTACATGAAGGGACCGTGTCCTGTGACCAGTGCAGTAAGCCAGCTTAAAGTCCTTCGATTGTATCGGATAACTTTTGCTGCCTCACTACGAGACCACTTCACGGCCGCCTTTGATTGCCTGCAATTAACAGCTTCTTCCCACCTTTTACTGTGTTCCGAGTCCGTCCATTGTTTAATAAGGCCTGCCACCATATTGTCGCCTATGGCGATACGTGGTTCTGGTCCACAGAACTCTTCTGCTGATCCTGCTCTTGCTAAAGAATCAACTTCTTTATTCTTTTCTATGCCAGAGTGTCCTCTCACCCACATAAGTGTGAGCTCATTCGTCTGGGCGCACCTATTGAGTTTTGTAAGACATTCTATGGCCAACCTGGAAGTGATGTCTGTCCGTTGCATACACCTTATCACAGACTGATTGTCGAGAGCGATGACAATTTTCTTGCCACTGATCCGGCCATCTATCAGGTGGTCCAGCGCATGCACTACGCCAAGCATTTCTGCCTGGTATACAGACACTAACCTCCCCAACCTCAGTACACAGGATAGGCTTAACTCTTTTGAGTACACGCCTGCCCCGTCCCGCCCATTCATCAGAGAGCCGTCTGTGAATATACTGATATCGCTACCAGCGATTTCTTCACAAACGGCTCCATCCGTTATAAGAGTTTTATAACATTTTTCTGTTATTTTTACTCTCTGCCTTCCGTCCATAGGCATAAGCGCCTCCCTGACATCTCTCTGTACAAAATCAAGGATGCGAATATGACCATGCAGGGCCGTTGCCCCATGCCACGTAGCATTTCGCAACATCCTGAGGGCTGACAGCGCCGCTGTTTTCTTTATTTCTAAATCCAACGGCAGCATACCTAACAGAACCTCCATTGCGCTTGTTGGAGTGGTGCGTATTACACCTGTTATTCCAACACACGCTAGCCGTTGGACTCTGTCCAGTCTCTTCTTAATGGTTTTCTGGCTGACTTTTGTCCACCAAATCACCGAAGCATACGTGATGACAGGTCTAACCATCATAGTGTAAACCCATTTCATAGCCTCTGGATTTAGCCCCCATTTGAGACCACAAACACGTCTGCACTGGAACAGAACCCTCTTGGCTCTTTGAATCCTATCTTCTACATGCTCGTTCCAGTTCAGTTTGCTATCAAGGGTTACCCCTAATATTTAACTTTCGTGGACATGTTGATTTCAGCTCCAAAAAGTCTGAGTGGTTCTGTCCTCAGGCCTACCCTCTTTCTAGTAAAGAGAATATTGTCTGACTTGTCTGCGTTTACGGTAAGGCCTTGTTCTCGACACCACTCCTCCACCATTCGGAGTGCTCCCTTCATGATGTCAGAGATGGTGTCAATGAACTTGCCGCGGACCACCAACATGTTTGTATTAGTTGCTAATCTTTTCCTTTGAAATCCTTCCGTTAACTCCTTGTGTAGAGATAACATAAAATTAAGTCGGAATTCTGGCTTTTGCTCATGGCTTCACATGTTGTGCGCGTAAACGATGTATGCGTTTATTGCAGCTATGTTCATCATATTTTGGAAAAAAAGCTAGAGGCCACCTTCTGGCTTTCCTGCCATGGTTAATGTTTTGGCACATCTGATCAAAACTGTCAACTCCTCCTTTTGTTGAGTTGTACACATGACCTATTTCTGGTTTTCCAGTGGTCTCATGAATACTACCTGTACTGTGCATACTAGACGCCAATAATACAAGTTTATTATTATTGTGCTTGTATGATACAACTGTCAAATCCTCATGAAATATAAACAATGAAATGGATGCGGCTCGTTTTTGAAACTTTATATCTGTAGCTTTGTGGCAATTGTGGTTTATTTTTTTTTATTGTGCCAACAGTTGTTATTTTGTATTCATGACGGAGACGTTGAATGAGTGGTACACTCGTAAGCCAATTGTCTATCGTGACACTTCGATTGGTGCCTTTTACATTTTTCAGCAGTTCAAAAACATAATATTCACCAGCAGCCATTGCAGGAGGTACACTTCCCTTTCCAAGGCAAACAATTGCATCCAACATACATTTTGTTCCGCTATCACAAGACATGACAATTTTGATCCCATACTTGTTGGGTTTAGAGGGAATCTACATCCTAAATGGACATTTGCCTCCGAATCCAACTAGTTGCTCATCAATGGTTATATAGCTTCCAGGTTTATAGTTCACTCTGCAATTGTTTAGAAGTTTGTCCCAGATAGAAGAAACTAGAGCTAGTTTGGTCATTTATCTTCTAGCAGTTCTTGTTTCTTTGTCATCGAATCTTAGTCAATTTAGGATAAATTTGAACCTTCTCTCAGGCATGGTTGCCTTGTACCTTTCCCCACAGTAGATAGTGTCAAACATCATACATATGTGTTGCCAAGTGATTGTCTCTGAGAGCAGCGGACAAGACTAACAAACCAAAAAATGCTTCAAGTTCGTCCATTTCCAAATTTGACAAAACCGCGTGAGATTTATCTTTATAGTTCTCCCTTTGAATGTTTATTTCTTTATTTGTATAAACCAAAATCTCTTCCAATATGTCTGCGGTAAAAAACAGGGTGAATGTGAACAATATTTTTTGAGGGAGTTTTTTGACCTAGCGCAGCAACAGGTTCCTTACTCCAGATCAGATTGTTGGTACTAGGTGTAATAATTGTAATTACCACTTCTGTTTCACGAATTTCTTGAGCAGCTGATCTTTCGTTTCTTCTCCCCTCACTAAGTTTCTGTTTTCTACGTTTGCTGCTTCCAGGTGTTTCCTCCCTTTCTGCCTTTTCAGCTTCTTCTGCATTTATGATTCCGTGTATGAAATTTTCTTCGACATCATTTAATTCTTCCGTTTCTGGTTGATATTCCGGATCTGCAACACTGTCCCAAGAATCCTCATCAAAGTTACAAAGTTACAACTCCAAATTGTCTTCTTCCTCACATTCTAGTTCAAGTATTGCATCCAAATTATTTTGTTCTGATAGCCCGCGACTGCCATTTATATGCTCTATAGTTTTCTTTACGGTAACATAATACAAAACAAAAACATAATTGTCATAATTCAGCACAAAATATATTTTTTAGACACGTAGTAAGTTAATGATAAGTAAATATGACTCACCCAAATTAGTACGTAAAAGGTACTGATGAGTAAATTTGACTCACACAATTTAGTACGTAAAGGGTACCGATAAGTAAATTTTACTCACTTACTTTTTTAAATTGTCCACAAGCGCGATAAATCAAACAACACCATTCAATGCTTGCGGCAGCCGACTAATGACAGAGTGGGCCAAGCACTGCTAGTGGCTTGACTTTCAGTGTGGCCAACCTGCTGATTTACGAACAAATCTATTCCTTATGTGAGTAAATTTTACTCACAGTACCCTTCTAGGGTTAAACAAAAGTGCCCTTTTTTCAATTGAAAAATGTAGCAATAAAACTTGAAGCTAGAATTATGGTTTTCTTATACCATTTGGCCCCAAAGTAAGTTAAAATCGCTTGAGGCCACACGGTATGACGTTATGAAATTAATTTGTATGCATTTTGTGTATTTTTGAGTATTTACAGGCAGGTCCGTAGACAAGGGAATTTTAGTGGTTAAACCCCCCATAGGATCCAGAAAGTATAAAAATATAATATATTAGCATTAAGGCTGTTGCGTCGAACAGCGTTAAAAGTTGCAAGCCACTTCAAGTTTTAACTGAATTTAGACCTTTGCTTTCAGATCATAGATAATATTTGGATTTCGGCATAGATTGTGATTTTATGTTCGGACAGGGTGCACGGCCGTAACCCTGCCATGAATGGTACACTACAAGGAGCGCAAGCGAATGCAGCTGAAGAATAGCTACAGGATGCTGTTATTAAAGCTTAAGACACGCAACCGAAATTCGAAATACCACAATATCGTCTCTCGCATTTCAACTTATAAAAACAATAAAAGCATTTGATTTTCAAATTGCTATTAATGTGATCGCTGACATATTTTCAGCCACCCTCCCGCTCGAAAATCTGTGAAAACTCAGTTCCAACTAAATAAATATGTGATCAAGATTGTCTATTCACATCCGTTGTTAATTTTTTCCCACGAATTAATAACTATAACAGAAAAATGTTACAAGCGTATTCAAGCAATCACAAGTTTAGTAACGTCAATTGAAATGTTTAAGAGTTATATTTCTTTGCTTTTTAAAAATATTTAAAATGAAATATGATATAACGTAATATATGAAGGGCTTAATGCAATAGCATAATAAGCCACATAGAAAATATTTTTAAATAATCGACTCTAAAATTTTGAAAAAATGTATTTTTGTATGAAGAAATGGAATTGGTTACGGAAACTTTACAAATAGGTCAGAAAATTAATAACAAATAGACAAAATCTCTTCAGTGGTTATTGGCAATGCATTCAGTAATGTATTCAGCATAAAAAATTGATTTCTTAGATTATGTGGCTTATCACGTTTTTGCAATAAGCCCTTTATATAATATTAAAATTTCAAATGATTTTTTGTTTTTCCCAAATGCCCAAAAAAAAGGCACTTTGAGGATTTTTAAAAAAACACCAAGTTTGAACAGCTATAACTTTTTGATCCGAAGTTTGTTTTTTGTTATTTTTTTCAAAAAATAGCTGAAGATTATATCACCCCATTATGTCGTTTTTTTTTTTTGCATTTTTGTATTGTTGGGGATTGAGTAAGCAACGTTATCACAAAATTTTTTTTATTTGCGGAGTGTCTATTCAAAAGGGCCTATTTCGACATTGTATGAAGTTGAAGAAAACTGAAAAATGTCTACTTTTTGTTAGGTCTAGTTTGCTTACAATTCTGAGACTTTCTTAATGCAATTATATGTATATATCTACTTACAGCTAATATATAAAGTAAGCATGGCTAAAAAATGTAGATGGTTCCAAAATTATAGAGATTTTAACTTTAAAAATATGTTCTTTTTACTGAAGAAATAGGCATTTTTGATAAGATTTTTAAGCATTATGTTGACTTTATGAAGCCTTTAGCCGGGCCGAAATCGCAATAAAATCAGCTAGTGAGTTTTTCCTTTTCATATTGAAAAACTTTGTTGTTGTTGTTGTTTCTTTGGAAAGATTCGTTAGAACAATTAATTGTTCTAACTTTGACCTTAAGCTAAATAAACGATTTTAAACTATCAAACAACTAGAATTTGTATTTAAAATCAAGTATGATTTAAACTATCAAACATTTAGAATTTGTATTTAAATCATATAAAGTCAACATAATAAATAAAGAGGTCATTTAGGAAAAACATTTTTAAGCATTTTATAAAATGAACACAACAATAAAATACACATAAAAAGTTTTCGCAGGAATAATTGATTCACTAAACACGTAAGTGGTCTATATCGAGCTCAATACATTCAAATTCTGCGTCGGTTTCTTATTGTAGTGATGAGGATTCATTGAGAACTTTCATGAATTGAATAATCAGTTTCTAAGCTCAAAAGAAACTTGTAATTGAGTCTTTAAAAAAAATGTAATAGGCCCGATTGATTGAATATTTTAGCAAAACTAGAAACTTGCATGGAAATTACTCCCTTTTGTTCAAATATCTTCAAAAGCAGTTTTTTGGTATGAATATTTAGGTCCTTTTGAACAAAAACATAAACTTTGATGCACACAATATTTGAAAAATATTTACGATTTTCTTAATTTTTTTATTTGTGCACATGATAGTATTAAATATTTAAAGTACTAAACCATAGTAAAAACAGCTTTTTCAAAAATGTTAAAGAGGACCATTTGAACAGACACTCCTCTTTTGCATTAAGTGTTGTTTCAGAAAATATTTCAACAACATTGAAACTTGAATATATGTATGTAGTGTAAATCAGTGGCGCAGATATGGGGGATACATGGGTCTAGACCCCACCCAGAGCCATTGACACATTACAAAATATCTCACATGGTTGAAAAATAGATTCTAATATCAAGTTAAGTACAAATCCAAATGTATATGGGTATTTTCACAGGAAAGTCTATCGTGGGCAAAAAATTAAAACTTATTAAAAACTTATTATTTTATGATATTATCTAAGAAAAACATTTTAATCTTATTAACTTGAACAATTTCTACATATATTCATTAACCATGATGATCAAATCGTCTGCACTGTTTCACAAATGTAGTTTTTCTTTTTCTTAAACGTTTAGTAAATGTTTCGTAGACATTTTTGTTTTAGTAAAAATGGAAGGCATTGGCTAAAGATAATGAAAAATTGGTTGATGCAAGGAAAGGAAAATATAATAAACTTGTTTTTAATACCTAAATTACATAATTACTTAACGACCTAAATACTTAATTACCCAATTAAATTGCAATGGAAAAATATGTCGCGTGCTAGATGTCGCGTGCTAGATTTTACTTACCCCCCGTCAAACACATATTCTGAAACCTTCGAACAAACACATATGCCTGGCCAGACCCATGCACGTTTTTATGCATTGTATGGCAAAAAGAGTACCGTAACTTTGAATTTCTAAGTATACTCGTTTATTATTTTTGTCTTTAGACTTTTGTTTTGATTTGTTGATATATGCAGCTACCTAAATGTAAAAAATTTTTTATTCATTTTGTGAATGCATGAAAAAAAAGTATAATCATCTTTAGAATGTTGTTGGCACACAGGATTAGTGCATTTGGTGCATTGAAAACGTATCTTCCTACGCAGCTTTTCGTCTTGCGTGGCACAAAATTCTGCAATCTTTTCTGGAATTCAGTGTACTAGGGCCGCTTTGTTGGTTAGGCATCATGTTGCTGGAAATATTCAACGGCCTTCCAAAGAAAGATTCAATGGCCAAACGTTATGAATTTTGTCCCAAAATATGATTGTTTTTCATGCGATTTTCAGTATTAGCAAGCACCAATTGTTTACTCAGCGTGTTCAAGAACATTCGTCGCTTCTCTTTTTTGGTTCCTTCTGTATTTTCATTGCATATGATGTAAGCGGCTAATCCCATGACGTCTATCATGTTGCAAAAAAATGCTAATGGCCAACGTCTGGTTGACCGTTTTGTGGAGTAATGCATTAACATTTGGTCCATTGTATCAACTCCGGCCTTTGTTGAATTGTAAAATAATATAGCTTCCGGTTTTTTTGCTACGCCTTCAACTTTATCGGTGTAGTGCACAGTGAATAGTAGAATTACTGCTTTGTTCTTCTTTGGAACGTAGCTGCACAGTGATACAAGGTTATCATAGAAACCGAACACAGATAAAAGCACTGGCCGTTTGCTGTTTTTTTTTCACTTCTTTGGAAAGACACCTTTTGTTGGATCTAATGGTGCCAACGTATGCTAGTCCAATCGACGAAAGACGTTTAGCTGCGTCTAATGTTGTAAAGAAGTTATCAGCAATAATAGTTCTGCCGCTGTTGGCGTATCGATTAGCCAAGCTCATGAGCACATTTTTGCCATGGTTTGTCTCTCGTTGTTCTCCCTCTTTACCAGTGTACAGTTTTCCTTTCAACGGATATTTGGTTTTCGCATCGCATGCCCACCATACTTTTATGCCATACTTTGAGGGCTTTGGGGATGTATTGCGTGAAATTTGTGCGCCCACGGTATGGAAATAGCTGCACATCGATGGTTACACTTTCGTATGGTTCAAAGTTACTGGCAAGATTGTTATTCAAGAAGTTCCATTTGTCGCGAATGGGAGCAGCTTTGTCGGTTTGTTGACGAAATGCGCGCGTTCGACTATCGTCAGATCGAATACAGCGCATCAAAGTAACAAATCGTGTATATGACATGGCTGCACGGAATATTGGAAGTGCATCAGTTTGCCACATCAATCTTGGGAGCTGCATAGTATTATGACTGACACCAAAAGCCAATAGTATCCCAATAAAAGCGTCAAGCTCAACACTTGTCATATCAACCCATACTCTTGGTGTGCAGTTTGCATGCGTTCCATTTGCGTGTAACTTTGATGATAAACGTAATATTCGGTGAAAAGAAAAGCTTGAACACCTCAAGCAGAGTGATCAGGTTTGTTTTTGGTCCACCTCTGAAACGCATGATGTTGTGCTGGCAGAATCTTACTGTAGCGGGTTCAGCTGTACTCCACTTGGTACCATCTTTTCGAGGCGTCATCTTCGGGCACAAAATCTGTGTTTTCACCGCTTGGTTCTTCAAATTATTCTAGTTCTTCGTCTGCTTCGGAGTGAAGGGCGAAATCACGTTGTAACGCTGATGATAGTTGTTGTTGAATATTATCAGTAAGGCGCCTGTACGCAATCGCATATTGTAGACAAATTCTAAATCCTCTGCCATAACAATAGTAATAATTTCACTTTAGTTTCCGCACAAAAAATTAATATTTAGGACTGTCGATGTTGTGTGTTCAGCATTCAATAATAAACTAACTGAACTCAAAACCAAAACCACAAACGAAAGAAAGAAATGAGAGCAAAATGAACACAAAAACTACCTGGAAGCATACATCTGCATTGAATTCACATAAAAAAAGACATTCCCATAATATAAAAATAAATACCTGCATTGTATTTGCATTTGTAAAAAATCTGCATTGTATTTGCAAAAAAATAACACAAAATAAAAATAATTTATTTCATACAAAATGTATAGGGGTCAGGCATATGTGTTTGTTCGAGGGGGGACTTTTTTGCAGTTTTTTTCGTGTTGGAACGATATTTTAGAATTTTTTTTAAAATAGAAAGACAACAATATTTTAGGCGGCTACCGGGAAATACAGGTATCTACCTAAACTAAAAGTATGTTTAATTAACGCTCAAAAATGAAATATGCCTGGCCAGAACCATGTGTTTGTCCAAGGGTTAATCCATTTAAGTTTAAAGTTAATTGCTTTGAAATTTGATGTTACGTTTCGCAGATTTCTGCATTTTTCTAGATGCAGTTGAAAACTAGTTAAATTTTTTGTCGAGTACTAGATCGCATGTTTATTGCTAATATATTGAAAACTTAAAATCTTCGGAACCTACCTTTTCTACTTCATATATTGCTACAAAGATTCTACCGAAAAATAAAAACAAAAAATTTTTCTTAATTTTCTTTATTTTTTTGCACCTCAAAGGCGTACGAATGTCAAGTACTTGACCGTGGAAATGTGCATATGTATTGCCAAAAATTCTTCTTTTTCTCAAAAAAGTTATCAAAATTTGATTTAGTTCAGTGTTTAATTTTTCTAATTTGGTTAAAAATTACTATGAGATATATTATAGTGACATGTGTTGTTTCTAGAAATTCGGTGTTTCTTAGATTTAATTCAACAAGCCTATAACTATTTACCTACCTACCGTTTTTCGAAGCTTCAACAAAGTAAGGCTGTGAAACATGACATTCGGCTTTACAAAACAGTCATGTAATCAGGTATTCAAAAGTATATTATTTTAAGGTTATTATATTTTTTACGGACCCCATCAAAACTAACCACGTCACTGGTGTTAACAGCCACACTAAGAAAGCGCTCAAACGATACATGTCCCTTAATTTTTTTATACAAAAAGGCGCACAATTCCAAAAGTAGTAAGATCAAGGGATAAAAAGTTTGTAACATAAGTTAAGAAATGTTTTATAGGTATTTAGAATGGCAGAAAATGCACACGGTATATTTAATATTTTGACCTGTCATCTAAAGCATGTAAAAATTGCGGAGGCTACACTCTTTGAATTGTTATAATTTTGATAGTGGACAGGTGCTGGAGTATTATTTAAGGCCTATTTTGGGCATTTTCACCTGCAATTTTAATTTTTTAATAGATTTTTTTAACAAAGCTGGGGTAAACAAAAAGTGTTTTTTTCATCACCCAAAATTGTGCGGACATGCAAATGAGCACTTTTGGCGACATTGCTTATAGACCTAAATTAATAATAGGGAATGAAATTTATGTGAAAAGGTGTTGTGGAAAAACTGTGTGTACTAAAAAAATTATTGGTTTTAAGTAGCCAAAATTTCCAAGTAGCCAAGCATGCGTCTTGGTATAGAAAATATCTGTCATGAAAATATGTAACGAATTGTTGCAAGTTCTTTATTTTAATGAGGTAGATGTCCCTGTTTCAACAAATTCATTGGTGAAATGTAATTTAATGATCACATCACTTGCGTTTTAAACATCCATGCTGATATAAAGAAAATTATTAAAAAACTATATGAGAGACTAAATGCAGTTGAACGTAAATTGGATGATGTAAAAGTTTAACCTATGTAAATTTAATTGATCCAACAGAAGAAAACATGAAGGAATATTCCAAAATGCTAGCCATCTTTAAAAAATCTATTAACCTATTACTCACGAATTTCCGATAAAAATTCGGATGAGTTAGAAAATATTAAAATTAATATGTCAACAGTTTATTCATTTGATATACGGCTATACTTATTTCATCATGAAATAAAGCTCTATTTAAAAGAATATAATTAAAACCTTACAAACAAAATTATACCCAAATTATTTGTTTTTTGTTGCATATTAAATTAATTGGGTTAAATTAAATATTCAATTTTTAAGCCTTATTTAACAGTCTCTTTTTTACTTTTAGATCTCTTTATGTCTAAAGAAATGACCCAATAACAGAATCTGTCTAAAATAGAATACATTAAAAAGTAACGCCAATAAATGGTTTCCCACAAATTGCACAGCCGCCCACACTTATTGGCACTCCCTTGCCATGGCTAGACTCTGTTAATCGTACCTCTCTGCCAGCAATTTGTTGAGTCAAGCCAAGTAACAGGCATTTATATCGAACTTTTCCTAATTCGCTACAAAATGCTTGCCACATTTTTGACCGGATGTGTTTGCATACAAATGGCCCAAATGCCCGTTTCCGTTGCTTTGCAAAATTTGCAACAAATAAGCCACAACAACAAAGAATAACAGCCAAGCAACAACAACAAATAAAGTGCTTATATTATGTTACTGTTTTTGCTTTTGCCGCATTGAACCACAAACTATTTTTCAGGAGGTAATAAAATTTGTTTACCGCTCTTGCAGTAAGTGCAAACATGGCGTTGCCAGACGTGCAGGATCACTGAATTTTAAAACTTGGCCATTTTTTAAGTTTTCAACGGTGAGTGTGTGTGTGTGGAGAGCGGGGGTTGTGTTTTTGCTACGTTTTGGCCAACATGATAATCATCAGCGAACCGGACAGAAAATTTGAAAGTTTGTGAAAGCGTAAATGTGCGCTCAAATGGGCAGGTCAGAACAGTGCAAACCATAGTGTGCCGGGAGAGAGATAGGGCGATATACAGAGTATGCAGCATGAGTTTCTGCTCTTGCCTTATGTAGCAGCAGCAGTTTTCAGCTCTGATGAAGTTCAAAAGTCAAAGCAAAATATGTTGCTTGTCACTTTTGCTGGTGTTGGTAGAAAACGTAGAGAAAAACTTTTAATTAAGTGTCACAATTTCAGGGAATAATTTTATAATATTAATATACACAAAGTCATGACTAACTAAATGTTATCGTTAGAGTTTAATATTTACCTAAACAAATATTTTGAAATAAGTACTTCTTTTATAATAACTATTTCTTATTTTAAATAAAAAAAAATACAAAATGATTTTTTATAAAAAATTTTAATAAAAAAATTAACTTTCCTTTTTCAGCCTAATTTAAGCCATAACCCAGTGGGCAATTGCAGTAATTCCAAGACCTTCTAGCAGGCCTGCGTTAGGTTTTTATAGGCCTTCCACACTCCTTGCAAACACCAATGTATTGCTTGTATGAAATAGGAAAATTTGTCAGGCCTTCCGCTCTCCTTGCTCAAAAGAGACCTGCCAGAAGCGTTCTTTCGAGAAGTAACGTTAGAAGGAAAAGCAATATAAATATCAACTTCAAAATAAAAGTTACTAACAATTTCAGATTAGAACCATGGTCCTCTCATGCGGCTGTCCGACATTTTACCCACTCGTCTGTGGTGGTTGATAAGAATGAGTTGCTTATTTTGCATCAATACAAATGCAAGTAAGCTTTCGGGAGCCCGGGACCCAACACGGACAAAAAAAATTTTTTTGTTATGTTTTTTAAATCTACATTTTTTTACAAACTATTCTGTGCATTTAAAATTTTTTTGGAATTTTTTTTGTAAATTTTTTCATACAAAATATATAAGAAAAGACTTGGAGTTTTTAAATATTTTCATATTGTAATATAATATGTAATGTCTTAGTTTTCGGGAGCCCGGGTTC
Source organism: Dichetophora obliterata (assembly GCA_963920525.1). Classification (NCBI taxonomy): domain Eukaryota; kingdom Metazoa; phylum Arthropoda; class Insecta; order Diptera; family Sciomyzidae; genus Dichetophora; species Dichetophora obliterata. The sequence continues at coordinate 14,284,378 of OY986436.1, read as the reverse complement.
GAAACCCAACTCGGACAAAGAAAATTTTTTTTGCTCTTTTTTTTATATCTACAATCTTTTACAAACTTTTCTGTGTATTTAAAATTTTTTTTTTAATTTTCTTTTTGGAAATTTTTTCATATAAAATAATATGAAAAGAATCAGAACTTTCAAAAGGTAAGTCTTACAGAAGTACTCATCAATGCAGTGATCATGGATGAGCATTCTTTTGCGAAGCACTTGCTAAAATGTCCACTGGGAACATTTTAGATTTCAACGTAGTATTGGCAAGCATTTGCATTTTTAATTGCATACGTTGCTGCGCTGGGACCACGAAATGTGCAGCTGTCAACTAGCACAGCGCACACAAGTCTAAAACCAAAAATGACTGAACAAAAGAATTGAAATGAAAGTGTTCAAAAAATAACTTAAGATATCCCTTTTGCGAATTATTACAGTAAATGCGAATTTTTAAAAAAATATTAAAATTTGCCACAAATGTTTCCTTCATTGATGAAAGAAGTCAAAATGGTAAAAATTTATTAATCATTTTTGGCCATACAGTGTTATGAGTATGAGTGCTTTAAAATGACAGTAGATATTTTTGAAGATAAAAACCTATAGTTTGCAATTAGTACCAGGACTGTCCTAGATCCGTCTAGCTTGAGCTACACGGATAAAACTACAGGTTAAACTACTTCTCCTACTAGTTTCTATGATGAAAGTATGTATTCTTTAATTTTAGCCAGCTTTTTTTTATTTAAGTCCAGTGTGCAGCGCCCTACAGCAACATCAGCGTGACTGAGAGGCCAACCTAAACATTTATCAATCCACCACAAGTATTTGCGGACATATGTTGGGAGTTCCTAACTAACAATTTACAAACATACCTGGTTGTCAAGTAGATTTTGAAGCAGCCGCTGTTGATGTACGCTGGGTGCATAAATTAAATTATTTGGTTTGTCATATGTTAATGAGACTGCAGCGAGTTCAACTTTAGATTGCGTCTAGCTGTGCACCAACTCCGTCTATATTTTTAGATTTAATTGAATTTCCTGTGACATCGAAAACTGTGCGAACTAATTTAGTGCCCAAAGAGTTAATTGTGTGGAATAAATAACCATTGGGTACAAAAATATGCAACAGTTTGGGCAAACATTTTGATGTTTCTTAAATGAAAATATTCCAATTATTAAATTACTATTATTAAATAAGAAATCAGTTTTTATTTGGGAATTTTTGGGAATAGTTGGCAAACAAGATAAGAAAACTATAACATTCAGCTATGCAACAGAAATTTTTTTAAAAATATAGCCACTTTGATAATTAAGACCAAAACATACAATTTTTATGCATGAAAAAATATTAAAGTGGTTTTTAAACACTTTTGTTAATGATATTTTCTAACACCAATTAAAAGTTGTGTTGTTAAACAAACAGACAAGGCTAAGTGCTTATTTAATTAAAGGTGTATTTAAAAGGAAATACTTATAATAATGTTTGAAACACATTGTGCAAGAAGCTAACATAACAAAAGCATTAAAATAATGATGTGCCAAAATTTTTCCACAACTGAACCATCAGTCAAAACTGACAAGCTGCTGTCAACTTAATGTGAAGCATTAAATATGCAGCAGGTAACAATATCATATTTGCATAATATTCTGCTAACGACACTGACGTGAAAAATAATGTCAGTTTATGCCATTAACACAGTGAGTATTAAAAGTTTGGCAGCAACTTTTGCTTTGTTGCCATTTAAGAGCGAAACGTTTGGCATGGCAGGCAAAAGTATAAACATTTTTCATGAGTTAATTTATTAAAAACTTTGCATGCATACACATTTTATATCATAACGAAAGGCGTTGCAAGTTTATTTTCACTTTCCAAAACATGCGATGGCTTCGTACTGTTCACAAAATGTCACGCATGTCACGAAAATAGTTATAAATAGTGCTCACTGAGTGCGATAAAATAAGGCTAATGAAAAAAACCCATGCACTGTGTGAAAATAGCGTTTTCTCTAATCAAACTTAAAAAAAAAGATGTACACTTTTCAAAACTTTTTCATTTGCAAGGAGTAAATATAGTTATAGTACCTTATAATACCTTTACTCTTACCTTTACTTTTACCTTAACCTTTACCTTTACCTTTACCTTTACCTTTACCTTTACCTTTACCTTTACCTTTACCTTTACCTTTACCTTTACCTTTACCTTTACCTTTACCTTTACCTTTACCTTTACCTTTACCTTTACCTTTACCTTTACCTTTACCTTTACCTTTACCTTTACCTTTACCTTTACCTTTACCTTTACCTTTACCTTTACCTTTACCTTTACCATTACCATTACCATTACCATTACCATTACCATTACCATTACCATTACCATTACCATTACCATTACCATTACCATTACCATTACCATTACCATTACCATTACCATTACCATTACCATTACCATTACCATTACCATTACCATTTACCATTTACCATTTACCATTTACCATTTACCATTTACCATTTACCATTTACCATTTACCATTACCATTACCATTACCATTACCATTACCATTACCATTACCATTACCATTACCATTACCATTACCATTACCATTACCATTACCATTACCATTACCATTACCATTACCATTACCATTACCATTACCATTACCATTACCATTACCATTACCATTACCATTACCATTACCATTACCATTACCATTACCATTACCATTACCATTACCATTACCATTACCATTACCATTACCATTACCATTACCATTACCATTACCATTACCATTACCATTACCATTACCATTACCATTACCATTACCATTACCATTACCATTACCATTACCATTACCATTACCATTACCATTACCATTACCATTACCATTACCATTACCATTACCATTACCATTACCATTACCATTACCATTACCATTACCATTACCATTACCATTACCATTACCATTACCATTACCATTACCATTACCATTACCATTACCATTACCATTACCATTACCATTACCATTACCATTACCATTACCATTACCATTACCATTACCATTACCATTACCATTACCATTACCATTACCATTACCATTTAGAATCTAGAGAACAAATTTAACCCTTTGAATGGCAGTGTAACGGAACTTTAACAAATCGAATAAGTTCATAGTTAAACACTTCATTTTTCTTTTTCATCAAATAAATAACTTTTGCATTACAGACACAAATTAAAGAATATTATTCTAAGGCAGAAAGGAAATATATCTGGAGTGCTTTTTGACTTAATCATATAAACACATATGATCGTTAAAGTTGTGCAAAATAACAGAAAATTAAAAAGAATATATGCGCATTTCGAAACTGTCGTTATGGACGATTTGTACGAAGAAATATTAAAAAAAAAAGAATGAAAATGTCCAATTTTTAATAAGGCTTTTTTATATGTGCTTAATTACTTCACTTAAAAAATATGCTCGATTTTAGAAAAAACTAATCAAAATTTGCTATTCCAATTCATAACAACTAAGCAAATATTTGCTTGAATTAAGTAGAAATTTGCTTTTACAGTTCATAAAAACTTAGCAAAATTTTACTTGAATTTAATCCAAATTATAACCAAATTATAATAACTTAGTAAAATTTGTATCCAATTCAAGCAAAATTTTGCTAAGTTATTATAAATACTCAAAATTTGGATCAAATTCAAGCAAAATTTTGCTAAGTTATTATAAACTGGAAAAGTAAATGTTGATTAGTTTTTGCTGAAATCTAGCATAACTGTGAAGTGGCTGAGATTCAAGCGCAAGTTTTGTCTAACTACAATACAAATTTAGCAAACAGTTTTCTCCGTGTAGAAAATTCGCAAAACTTAATTTTATTCCGAATTTCTAATTAGCCAAATTATGTCTGTGCGGAAAGAGTTAGAAAAATCGTTGATAGTTTTTCTTAAAAATGTAGTTGTTTTATAGTTTGTTGTCGAATATGGTAACTGTCCAACAGCCGGAAATAAGTTAAAGACTTAAATACTGGTCTCTTATTTCAGTCAAAAGCGTTTTACTTATAGTCGCTAAATATTTTTTAGCACTTTACAACATTCATTGTTTGATATTTTTTGAACTTCATGAGCATTATTTCACTAATTATTTGCAAAATTTATGCCAGAAGAACATTCAAATGTAGAAAGCATTTCAACCGCATTAATATAGCGCCACTCCGTTAACCATAAAACATCAACTCTTGCGGTTATAATATGCGGCTTACTGCACAAACTCCTCTATAATTTTCTATAACCATACCTACTTATTTCCTAGTATTAAATTGGTTGAACAACACAAGCAAAAAGAAGAAAAAAAAAAGAATTTGTATACTAATATTACAACTTGATACAAATTTTTGATATGCTTGCTTTTGCAACGGAGTAGCTAATGGATACAAAACAAAACCAAAAAAGTAAAGAAAAAACAACTCTACTCCTTTTTAACTACCTAATGCTACCTGCCACCCTACCTTCGCCCATTGGCAAATCGCTGTCTGGCATTTATGTTTATTAAAATTCAAAACGTTCTCCAAAAAATAATGGCAGCAAATCGTTAGTTGCGCACGGTTTCCAATTGGATTAAATGAGACGAAAATTGAATGAAATCAATTTACAAGTGCTGCAGTTAAAATTGAATTTTGGGTAATTTTTAGGATTTGAGAATTTTTTCTATATTATTTAACAAAACAATATGTCTGGCACTACGCCTACGTGGTGTGATTTAAAAATGTTTGATTTGGATTGTTGGATAAGATTTGAATATAAACTGTCAAAGACTTTAGGTAAGAGCGAGTTTATGCAATATTTGTAAACATAACAAGGTTTTTTATAGAAAACACATGTTTGCTAATCTATATATTAATACGAAAACACATATCATTAGCCCCCTTTTTACTGACTTTTAGAAAACACATCTGAATGAAATTTATATAATTTGAAAGCTCTGGTTCATAGCAAGTGCACAATATTATTTTTTTATTCTAATATTTTGTCATTAAGATAGGTAAAAATTCGAATTTGAGAACACTTTTTTCCCATACAAAAAACAGCAATAAGAAATCAAGCAACACATTCTACTCACACATTTGCTCTATTGAGAGTCGCGAGAGTGAAAAAACAGAACTGTGTGGTTGTAGTAGCTTTTTTCTCTCTCTTTCATTCAACCAGCGCATGATTCAATTACTATAGGTTGTCCATTCATTTGACGTTTACTCACAAGAATGAAGATATACACTCGTAAAATTGAAGAGGAGAGCAAAAGAGTAATTTTTTAATGCCATCAAAATAATCAGTTGCAATAATATCACTTTTTCGCAGTACTAAATACCTAAGGATACATTTCACTGCTGCTTTTTCTACTACGTCCTGCACTGCTTGTTTGTTTTGATATTAATTTTAAGTAAGTTTTTAAAAAACTAATTTCAATATTTTGTTGTGCAAATCAATTCACACCGCTGACGGCTTATTGGATCCATTGACACATTATATTTTTGAATTTCATCACCAAAATAAACTGTTCTGCCAATACCGCACGTTATTTTAACAATTACAACTTAATAGTAGCGATTTATATTTCAATTGAAAAAAAAAACGACTCGCAACAAAATTTAAAAACAATTTTCAATAATAATTATCAGAGCAATAATTATTATAAACGCAATGCAAATTATGTTTTTCCTGCTAACAGCAAAATATGGAATAACTACTTTTTTAAAAAAAATACACAACAAAACACTGAAACATAACTTTTTTCATAGAAGACCACAAAACCCTGGTTGTCATTTATATTTGAGAGAGAATATATTTTTTTTTTTTACAAATTTACGGGTGTTGTTAAACGAATAGACAACCTGTCATAATTGAATCATGAACCAGCGTTGCCGAGACCAGGGCTACCAGACGTTTTGAACACCTTGTCTCCTTTTGCCACTTCGAAAATCCCCAAAAATCCCCAAAAATCTCCAAAATTTACCCAGATCGCCAAAAAGATTCGATTTTTAAATTT